>CM066035.1:296265080-296863521 GCA_033557465.1 Ichthyophis bannanicus
CGGCTCCCTGCCTCTTAGAGAAACCGTGGCTGTGCTGGTAATCAGCAGTTTTTAATATAAGTTAAAAGCCATTGCGGGTTCTTTCCGACATTGGTGAACGACTCCGTGCAGCTTCGTCCCACCCCCAAAAGGCAGTTTGACTAACCTCCTCGGGTCCAACGGGCAGTCGAAAGGGTCCCGCCTCATCTTCGAGATCGGGGGTTCCCTACGTCCCGTTACCTTCTCGTTCCGAAGAGGACAGGTGGCCTGCGCCCCATCCTCTATCTCAGGGACCTGAACAAATTTTCTGGTGAGGGAAAACTTCAGAATGCTATCACTTGGCATCCTGCTGCCCTTCCGCCGGCAGGGCGAATAGGCTATGCGCCTTGGATCTCAGGGATCGCTGTATTGCCCACTATCCCTGTTCAACCCAAGGTCACAGGAAGTACCTTTGGTTCAGGTGCAGGGGACTCATATCAGTCGGGGTACATGGAGTCGCTCGACCCCTTTGGGGGCTGCGTAATCGGCGGCCGGGGGGGTGCATTCTACTTCCGGGCTGCCAGGGTGCATAATCCGGATTCCACCGCCTACCTAGACCTTGGCCTCCATCAATGTGGGGTGCAAAAGTTGGAACACAAGGGAAGCACCGCCGTCGTCGGGGCATCATGCACAGTCCTTCCTCCTCGAGCGCACACTCGGTTTGGGTCCCTGATCAAGTCCCCACCCTCGAACCAGGGCCAGGCACTGGGGAGTTCATCGGGCGTCACACTGCAATACCTGGAACTTGGGTGCGCCAGTGCACTTGCCTCCGCTCTAACCAGTGCCGGGTCGGGGGGGGACCAGGGAAGCCTGCCATGTGCTAGTCTGGGCTGTGGGAGATCCAAAGCCAAACCCAAGGTCTCGGTGCACGCAGCCATAGCTGCGCCTTCCCTGAGGCACATGGGGCGCGTCAGGGAGTACGTGCATCACGTCAATTGGGGTCGCGCCGACAACTCCACATGCTAAATATGCGAGCAGCTCAATTGTGCCAAGGTCAGAGCGCCGTGAGTCGCCAGATGCCTACGGTGCCGCCTCCAGGATCCCAGTATATTCCCAATCGTCTCGGCCGGCCAGCCTATCGGGCAGTTTGGGCGCTTGGATTGGTGGAGAATCTCCGAAAAGGCTTACTGTTGGGGGGCAAGGGCCCTGGTCCAGTGCCGTCTACAACTCAAGCTCATCTTTGATGGAGCAGAGATGCCTCGCTGTAGTGGACTGTAGGTGGGAGCCACATGGTGACCAAACGCTCTTGTACCCAGGACGTTGGTTGTCACGCCGAAGGAAATCGCCTTGCCATAACCCGCTCAGGGTGTGAGGGTGGGTGGTAGGTAAGGGCGCTAGGCTATGGGGATGATGGACGTTTGAAGCACAGATGAGGGTCAAACCACTTGGGGCGGGAAGAGGGGAGCGGCCTGCATGCATGGCAGCCAGGGTACACGCACAGCGTACGGTTTCTTTGAGAAGGCTGGTGGAAGGGTTGTCTCCACCAACTTGCTCTGGTCCGCATGGGGGGTGGTCAATCGGGGTCACCGTGATAAGTGAGGACTGACTTCTTGGCTGTTGTTACTTGAGAATGAACTCTCTAATCTCTAATGAGACGCCAAAACATTTGAGCAATTTCATGGCTCTCTCCTAGGCGCCATTAACGGGCGACGGATTGTCAATTGTTATGAAAAATGGAGGGAATTATATCCTTAACAGTCGCAGGGGGCTCCCGCGGGAGGGGGGACATCAAGCGCCTCACTCCATTTATGGTCCTAGTGGTGAATGACTTAATGCCCATGCCATTTTCCTAAAACACCACCCATCTCAGTCTCCCTCTTCCTCTGTCAGTAGCCTCCCTTGCAAATGTCACGTATCCTCCCCTTTGTGGTGAAGCATTTCATTGATGTTCACATTATGTTGATTAGCCACATGTAATTGTATGAAATACCTAATTTTCTTCGATCTTCCTCCTCCGATCAGTCAAATAAACACGCCGTGTCCTACGTTCTGTCTTCGATTATCAGGATAGTTTCAGATTGTAGTGATACTATATGCTCATAACACAAATTTAAATATGAGTGAAACGAGATGGATAATGCGTCCCACATAGTTGGCAGTATATCAATATAGATTTATATAATACTGTGGCAATGAGGAATATCTGGATCCTAGTCCCACAGTGTTCACTGTCTTTACTTAACCTTTTTAAAAATGTTGAGCATAATTTTCTTCTGTGGGCATTTGTGTGCAAGATCTAAAGGAGTTTGTAAAGTAATATGTTTCTAATACCAAAATGGGTTTCGTAAAGGTGGAAGTTCTGTACAAGAATTCATCACTAGTGGACAATAGGTTTGGTCCCGCCTTGTCATGACTTTGTCCTCCTACTCACACTAGGGCGTTTTCCTTCAGTGCTGAGAGGGCTAAACTTTCCAGGATGATTTCATTTCTTTCAATCAACGTTGTTCTAATTCAGAGGAAATTCTAATGGCTTTCACCCCAGACCATTAAGGTCTCGGGGAAGGGTGAAGTCAAAACCTCCTGGGAAATGCAGCTGCTTTTCTGCAGAACACCTATTGGGCCAGGGGGTATGCCCAATCGGAATCGTTTTTTCTATATATTGTAAAAGAGCTTGATATGAACATTGGAGTAAAAGAATGGCTGGTTGGTTTTAGTGAATTGGTTGTTCTCTACTAACCCTAATCTCTTCCATCTTCTCTGCCATCAAGTTAACTTTCTACTTTTATCTGAAAAGGTAACAGAGAGGTCATGGCTTCCTGCACATCATTAATTAGGATCTAGAGCATAAGATTAAGGGGTAAACAAATGGGTTTTTTTCCCCCCCACCACCCACTAATTCTTTGGAATTACTGGTCATACTGTGATAAATATGGTTATAATCACCGACCCTTGGGGGGTACGTGCAGTAACGAATAGTTGTGGGGGGTGTGGGTGGCATTATAATGAAAAAGCCACAATTCAGGTTCACGCCTCCCCATAAAGGGAATTAGAAAATGGATTCTTTTTAGTAGTAGGGGGAGGAAAAATCAGAGAATTTTCCCAGTCCCTACCATTTTATACACACACAACATACCCTCTCACAACCCCTTTCTAGATCCCCACAGTCACTTCTGCTGTGGTCTTCAACAGCAAAGCAATTATGTCAAATAAAAACAGTTGCCAAGAATTGTCAGGAAAGAAATCTTCACACAAGAGGTTAGGATTGTGAGAATAAGAAACTGAGAGTATTATGATACTGATGAGCAGTGAAACTATGTTTAGTATTAATTTATTTAGTTAGTACAACTCTCTATCCTCTTCTATACCGCCACTTCCAGCTGACTCAGTGGGACGCGTTTTACAAGGTAAACAAAGTTTAATACTAGAATGCTATTGATTTTACATACCCAGGCTTAGAACCTAATGTTACCATAGAACATGTTATAATAATAACTAATTAGCTAAATAGGAAATACCGTGCAGCAGTAAACCAGAAGAATAAGCACTAAAGTAGTCTAATGTAATACCAGAGTGAGAGACAGTACGTCAGCTGAGGGTAATGGGCAGCTTGAGCTGGGAGCTTCCGCCGTCTTCTCCCCTATTTAATGGTGCAATAATTAAACCCTCCTGGAAGCGAGACCTGCCACAAAGTGAACGGCGATTAAGGGTCACTGGAACGTGTAGAGATGTTTAGGATGTCCCCACACCCAGAGAACTGTGGATCTCTGTGAGTTTGCTTACCATCACAATCCAGGAAAGGCAGAGATAGTATGCGCCGCCAAATGGGAACACAGAGGAAAAAAGGTGGGGCAGTAATGTGGCTGAGAGCAAATGTGGACTCATAGGCCGGCGCTGGGGGGGGGTCTGGGGGGGGGGGGGGGGGGGGGGGGAGGTTCACTTTAAAGGCAGAATTATGGGAGCTGGTTTTGCAGAGCTCAAAAAGGAGCTGCAGGAAGTTAGAGCTGACAACGGCAGCCTAGTGGAGGAGAACTGAGGGCGCAAGGTGACCGATTTGGCGGCTTCGGGTGGAAGAAGTTGCAAGGAACACACTGAGTAGCACACAGAAGGGAATTGGACAGGCCTGCGAAAGACCAAGTGCACAAAATAGGCATGAGAAAGAAGAATTCGCCCTGACAATTAGAAGATATTGAAAATTGCATACGTTTGGAGCCATTTTGAGAATTGCCGATGCTGCTCCGGATTGACCTGAGTTTTGCTGCAGCGTGAGCACATCGGCATGCAACTATTTGCCCAGGAAGATACCTGTGACATGGCGATGATGGAGTCCGAGGCCGCGGACATGAAAACCGATGGGGCTATATATGGCACTTTGGTGCCCCCTAATCAGCAACGGTTTGAGGGACATCATAATTTGCCCACATAATTACATCTGAAAGAGCACATTGCCCAGAAAATGAGAATACGTAAGTTGGCCTGGGGTGGATGCCAAATTAAGGTTCACAAAGCGATCTTTCTGCTGCCCACTATGGCTAAAAGCTGCAGCATATGACCTTGCTACTAGATATAGATGGCTGTATCCGTTGGGGATAGCCTTCATTCACTGTACATTAGAGGCCACTAAAAAAAAGACCATCTCTCGCGTCAAAGGCTGTGCGAGAGTCTGTAGAGTAATGGGGATCAATGGCAATCCAATTGGAGAATCCAGTGCAAGAGGATGTACCACACCAAAAGCAAGAGAATGGTGGGGACAAGTGGTTTCGGTGGCCATACCAGAAGCGCAGAGGCATGGAAACAAAGTCCCTGCGACAGTCACCCTGAGCAGCAGGCTTTCGGCCTAGGTTGGATTTTCAAGATGCATGTGGCATGAGATAGTACTTTGAAGAACAGTTTGGACTTTTTCTCTTATAGAATATATAAGTTGCTTTAACGATCTGATCTGGTTGCTGTTAGGGATGGTGGATATTTGGGGGGCGGAAGGTAATGCAAGTGTATGCTGCAGATTGGTAAAGTGAGTGAGGTTTGGTAAGGGTGGACATGGGTACTAGTCGAGGAGTAAAAGGGATGCAGGGGGAAAGCCCTATGGGTATGGAAAGGGGGCAAGGAGGGATGGATTAGAAGGGGAGTATGGGTGAAAAATGGGATATGGGTTTTCTAGAATCAGGGAGGATCAACTACTTCCATGAGTCATGATAATGCAGGAGGAGAGAGATGGGAGGAGGGAGGGAGGGTGAAAGGGCAAAGGAAGGGGGTGGTGAAGGAGGAAAGGCATGGTAGGGGGAGGAGTGGAGGATTGTATGGTGTTGATCTGAGAGGTTAACTGATTTCAGGAATGTTAGTTTGTGTCTCTGAATGTGAAAGGATTGGGGTCCTGGCAGAAACGGAGCCTCTCCCTTTGCGAGGTGACAAATATGAGGACAGATGTATTTTTTCTCCAGGAAACCCATTTGGAAGGGGTCAGGCAATCAATTCTACAGGGGTCATATTGGCATTAAAAATGTCAACATAAGAAAAGAGGGGTGGGGATTCTGTTTGCCTAGGGACTGTTGAGGTAAGAAAGGAGTATCGGGACGTCGAAGGGAGGTATTTATTGCTGGAGGTTATATTGGATGGCATGGAATTGGTGCTAGCAAACATCTATGCATCTAACACAGCACAAGGCATGTTTCTATGAAGAAGTGCAGGAAATGGTGAAATTCTTTTCCATGGCTCCTCTGATTTTAGGGGGGGGGGGGATTTCAATATAACTAGAGAACCTCGGGTAAGCAGGTATTATGGTACTCTTGAAGCCGAGGAAAGATCCCACAGCTTATGGGTCGTACATACCACTTGCCCTGATTAATTTAGATGGCTAAAATCATGGCAAAGATCTTGGCTACCCCCCTTCAAAGGTAATAGGGAAAGCAGTAAAGGAGGGACCAGGTGGGATTTATTCCTGTTAGGCAGGCCAAGGATAATATTTGTAAAGTGCTGAACTTGATTTGGAAGGCCCGGACAGGAGAGGAAGATGCTGTGCTGGTGGCGGTGGACATGGTAAAAGCATTCATAGGGTGAGTGGGGGGGGGGCGGTTATCATGCAGGTCCTGAAGCATATTGACTTAGGGGAGCGCTTTATTGGCTGGATACGTGCTGTGAACGCGAACCCATGGGCATGGGCTAGACTGAATGGAGCATATTCAGAGGAGTTTGTCTTGGGCCAGAGAATGTGACAGGATTGCCCTTTATTGCCATTACTTTTTGCACTGATGATTGGACCTTGGCAGAGAGGGTACGATTAATGTCAACGTGAGCGGCATTTGTGTTGGGAGCTAATGAATATAAGATTGGTTTTGCTTGCGAACGATATTCTGTAAACATTGACTTGGCCATTGACGGTGCCGATCCTCCAGTCCTGGACGAGATTTCTGTGGGCTTGGCAATAGCATATCTTCGATTTTATTTGGCACAAGAGACCTCCAAGGATTTTGCAGTGACATCTTAATGAAGGGTAGGAGGGATCGTGGGTTAGGGGTTCTGGATATGGGGGGGCTACTATGTGGGAGTGGTGATTGGGGCTGTGGTTAAGTGGAGGAGGGAGGGTTCAGAAAGGCAATGTATGCAGATTGAACAAGAGTTAAGCGGTCCCACCCCACTGGGAAGTAGAATTTTTAGCTCCCTGACTGTCTGAGAGTGGAGGGGAAGATCGCCATTTGAATAGATGCACTCTGAAGGTTTGGGACAAGTGGAGGAAATCACTATGCGGGGCTAAATGGCTTATTGGCATAACCCAATCCAGTATAATGTACAATTCCAGCCAAGACAAGTGTGCGAGGCATATCAGGTTTGGCAATGATTGAGATTGTAAGGATAGTGCAATTGGTAGAAGGGAAGGTGGAGATAAGCACCTATGAAGAGCTGCAGTATCAGTTTAATTTGGGATCTGGTCAAGAGTTTTACTATAACCATGTAAGGCACTTTGTTCAATCTAGGCGAACCTATGGTGTGAAAGTGGGAACATGTACCGGATTTGAATTGCTGTTTGCCACTTGGGAGGGTTCCAGGGATTTGTTGTCAGGGGTTTATAATTAGTGCTTCAAACATACAGGGAGAAGCCTTGGTTTCAAATGAAAAGGGAGGGGGATCTGGAGAGGGTACTCAGAGCCAAGGGCTGGTTAAGAATGCTCGAGAATTGAGGAGGTTGTCTATTGCTGCTTCCATAGTTGAACATGCTTATAATGTGATGTAACGAATGTATTGGGATCCCGCCCGGCTGCATAAAATGCGTCTACTCCTAGAGGGGAAATATTGGAGGAGCTGTGGATGGAAAAGGTATTTTTTCCATATGTGGTGGAAATGCCCGGAGGCCGCCCGATACTGGGGACAGGTGGCATATTTGATTGAGGGTATGGGGGGGGGGGGGGAGAGGAAGGGTTGAGCTGGAGCCCAGATAATATTTATTAAACCTTCCAATAAATGGGGTGGTAACGCGAGGCACAAGTGCCTGCCAGGATGTATATTCTGGCGGCCAGGATAAGTATAGCCAAGCATTGGAGGGGACAAGCAGATTCCTGATCTAATGGAAGTAGAGACAAGCTGGCATTGGATTTACTCCATGTCAGAAGCCATATCAAGACATGGAGCATGACTGGACCAATTTCATAAAAAGTGGGAGGTATCAAGAAGTGGTTGCAAGGGGATGAGAGAGTTTATGACAGCAGTGGTTGCGGGTGGGGGGAGGCCAGGGAAGGTGAGTTGAGAAAACAAAATTGATAAAGTTGTTTGGTGGCCATTTTGAAATGGCCTAGTTTGTTTGTTTTGGTAAAGTGTGTGGAATAAAAAAGAAAATTAAAAAAAGAGGAAAAGTATCATTTTCCAGTTCTAATTAAGGCAGTGGCAAAACACGCTGGCAATCATTGAAATGCAAAGGATAATATCACAGACATGGTCAGGGATTCCTGAAATCTGCAGCTCCCTGTCCCTGGGGGTAAGAGTTTTGGCTTCCTGTAGCTATAAATCCATCACAAAATAGCAAGGGACGCAGAAACTTTGACCTTGTATCAGCTAATTAGGAGTGCTCTAGTGTTTTTTGCCCTTTTCTTTATGTGCCCCCCCATGCAAATGGAAAGTCTGCATAAGAAGGGGGTGGAAGCAACTGATCAAAGCGAGCAACCACAATGCATGTCAGAGGCTTTGAGTAAGCGCTGGAATTGCTGTTTGAATGTCATGTCATTGCCAACACTCTCAGGTCCCAAAGAGGGGTGGCAGCAGCAGTGGGAACAGGAGCATGGGCATCAGGAATGAGGGTTAACCAAGGCATCTCATATCCTTGCGCCATCCCTGCCTTCAGTTCACACAGGGATAAGGACGTTTAGAGATCAGTGGCAGCATAAGAAGGATTTTATTTTTCAGGTTACATGGCCGGGGGTTTTCCTCACCTAGGGCTATCATTTTTTCCATCTCCCATAAAGAAAACACTGTGGGATGCATTTCTGAGTATGAATCCCAATTCCGTTTAGGGCACCTAAATATTGAAAATGTGTGTGTACCGTGCTCATGCGGTGTTTCCTGATACACTATACAGGCAGTTGAACCAATTCACATCCAAGAAAAAGATTCATTCTCTTACAATCCAGCTGTTTATTGTAGCAAGTAAAATTGAAGGACTTACAGTGAAAGCTGAATCAAGAGGTACTACAATCCTAATTAGACATTCAGCATTCTGGATCTGTGTGAATTAGCTGAAGGTGGGATTATGGAGCTGTCTGAATGGATTGACACAAACTGGAACAGGTGAATATTGAGGAAATGTCGAAATGGGACATATAAAATATAGATGGATGTGAGTAAAATTCAACTGGAAGATTGTGAATTTGAACTGTGAGTGTGGTAATAGAGTGATGCAAATCCAAGGGGAAAAGGTAAGTGAAAAAAAGAGCCCTAGAGCTTTGCTTCCTTCCCCAAAATTGACAGTCTGCCACTGAAGGGGAGGTGCAAGGAATTACCCAAAAGAACCAGAGAGAGCTGTAATAGCCCAATGGGATCACAGATTATACCCTGTAGTAAGGCATAAAGCCAGATAGGTATTAGGGAGACTGGAGGGAGTGGGTCGCATGCACCTATTAAACCTATGGGAGCAAGGATCACAAACAAGCATGAAGCTGCTTGCCTAACTTACAGATGGCAACAACAGGGGGGGCTCAAGGCAATCTGCTGCCTGAGGCGAGAGATGAGATGGCACCCCCCCCCGGAGCAGGGGGAGGGGGGTGTCTTTCTCAAAACTCCAGTCAGGGACTGAACCAGACCAAAAAGCAGATTAGATAATGTGGAGGAAATGCAAGATGTTTGCACACCAAGGAACTAAAACAAAGAGCGAGAACCGCAGCACCGTTTATAACACCAAATTATAACTCATTTTTATTTTGTTATTATAAACTGCGTTATGGTTCTTGCTTTTTTTCAACATATATTTTGCATCTACAGAACCTCCTCCCTCCAATAATGGGTGCAGAGCAAAAGTAGGATATTCACCCACAGAACTCAATTTCTTTAAAAAAAATCTGATTCCAACTATCTCACTAACAACAACAAACATTCTCCAGTACCAGGCATATTGTGAACTAATACAAAACCCTACAACAAAAGTCACTGAGGCTTCTGTAGAGCAAACTTACTATACCATAACAGCTCAACTTCCAAAACTCACATAAGGAGCCTACCCAAAAAAAGCATAACCGTAAATACTGCAGCGGGCTCTGGAACATCCCAACACATATTTGAAAAACTGAACAGTCAGAATACTACAGAAGAGATCCCTAAGTACAAACTCCATGTTAAAAGAAGACCTCCGCCTTGGCCACAAACTCAGAACACAGACCCTCACCAAAGTACAGAATAAGTGACCATAACCTAATTACAAACCTATATAAGATAAAATTAAACTGCAACCCAAAAAGTCAGATTTTGCATATAAGGCATGCCAGAGAAATAGAAAGATGCATTTCCCTGTACTTTATAAAATATGAAGATAGCACCAAGACTTCATTAAACTGAAAATAAAATTCTCTTCTACCTTTATTGTCTGACCATTTTATTCTTGATCATGCTTGTCCCAATCTGAGGTTTCTGCTTTCCTCCACCTCCTCGTGCCCCCGCCCCCCCCCTCCCCTGTCTATGTCCTCCCAGGGGCAGCATGATGTGATGCAGAACGATGTGCGAGATTCATTGCAGCTTTATTTTGCATAAAGTTAGCTTGCTTTATTTTAAAATATATATGCTACCAATCTAAAATCCTAGGTGGCTTCCAAACATATACATGCCAATAGTAAAACAGATGTTACAATAAACGCATAATAAAAAAATATTAAATTTGATAAATGAAAAGCCATTTACACTGCCCACCCCCCCATCAGATTTATTTCGCTATGACCAGATTATTGCTGAGGAGTGAAAAAATAAAATGAGAAACTAATTCTGGTATCCATGAATTCAAACGTTGGATTGGATTGTGCTAGACCTGGAAAAGTCCGGAACTCAGCAACAGTGAAACTATCAGGCTACTAAACAAAATGAAACTGAGACATTCCCTTAAAATTTGAAATTTCCTTTAATCTGACCGGACAAATATTTTAAATTTCAGTCTGGCAGCATAAAGAACACAAAACTGAAAATCTCAAAGTCAATACATATTCCAGTTACACCCCCCCCCCCCGCAACCAACACCCGAAAGCACCACCAATGACACAAAAAAAGGAGCAACTTTGCGCCCCAACACAGCACTTCACACTCTCTGAAAAACAAGAGAGACTTTGTAACCAAGAAGGGCTTGGCAACCCCAACATAACTCCTGAAACTGCACACTGGACCAGTATGGTGTTAATGTAAATATATATTCTGCAAAAGAACAAAGCAAATGCAAGATGATCACACATCAAGGAGCTAAAAGAAAAAGTGAGATCAACGGCACAGTTTATAATGCAATGCAATGTATGCCTTCAAGTCAATGCTGACTCCTGGCAACTCAAAAGCTCCTGGGTTTTCTTGGCAGTGTGACCGGAAGTAGATTGCCAGGCCTTTCTTCCGAGCAATGGAGGGTTAAGTGACTTGCCCAAGGCCACAAGGAGTACTAGTGGGAATTGAACCCAAATTATAACTAATTTTATTTTGTTATATACCGTGTTATGGTTCTTGATTTTTCTTTTGAATATATATCTGCATCCACCAGAACCCTCTCCCTCAACAATGGGTGCAGAGCGGAAGTAGGACATTCATCCACAGAACTCAGTATATTAAAAAAAAATTTGTTTCTGGTCATCTCAACAACAACAAACATTCTCTAGTACCAGGCATATTGGGAACCAATATACAACCCTATAAAAGTCACTGAAGATCTTCAAGGCCAAATCTACCATACCATACCATACCATACCAGGATAAACTTCCAAAACTCACATAAGGAACCTACCCAGAAAAATGACACACTATAAATACTGCTGTAATCCCTAGAACATCCATACACCTATCTGAAAAGCTGAACAAGTCAAATTACTGCAGTACGGTATAGATCCCTATGTACAAACTCCATGTTAATAGAACACATGGCCTCAGTCACACACTCAGAACAGAGACCCTCACCAAGTACAGAATAAGTGACTACAACCTAAAGTAAAAATAAAAATATGTAGAGAAAAATTAAACTGAATCCCCAAGAAGCCAGACTTTGCATGAAGTGCAACATCAGATAAATAAGAGATATAGTTCCCCATAAAGATCGTGCAAAGTCCAATCACTAAATTGAAAATAAAATTATTTTTTCTATATTTGTTGTGTGATCATTTTATTCTCTGATCATGCTGGTCCTGATCTGAGGCTTCTACTTTCCTGTCTTCTCTTAGCTCTCTTTCTATGGTCTATATCCATCTGCCATTTCTTGTCTCTTCTTTTGTTTTCTTCACTTCCTTCAATCAGCCTATATCCCTCCCCAGTATCAGCCCCCTTTTCCAGTCCTCCTCTCCCAGTACCTTCCAATTTCAACCCCCTTGCATTCTCAGGACTTCCACTGGTGTCCATTCCCTTCCAGTTCCCCTCTTTCCCCACTGTACAACCTCTTCTAGTCCAAATACCATCCCAGTGCCAGTATCCCCTCCCTTCCAGCCCCCACCCCATTACCCAGCCACCTACCAGTCCCATCACAAGTGTCAACTTCCTTCCATCCCCCTCCAGTCCTATCCCCAGATGTCAGCTCCCTTCCATCCCTCTCCTCTCTTCCCTAGTATCATCACCCTTCAAGTCCCCCTCCAGTAACATCCCCAGGTATCAGCTCCTTTCCAGCACCCTCCCATGACAGCTCCCTTCCAGCCCCCACCTTCCTCTGTGTCAGCTTCCTTCCAGCCCTCTCCCCCCTGTCTCAGCCCCTCCCCCCGTGTCAGCCCCTTCCAGTCCCCACCTTCCCCCCATGTCAGCTCCCTTGCAGACCCCACCTTCCCTTGTCAGTTCTCTTCCAGCCCCCTCCTCCTCCAGTGTCAATCCAGTTGCAGACCGCACCTTCCCATCATGTCAATTCCTTTCTAATCCCCTTCTCCCTGGGTCATCCCCATTGCAGTCCCCACCTGCCCCTGAGGTGAATTCCCGTAAAGCCCCCTTCTCCCTGGGTCAGCCCCATTGCACACTCTACCTTCCCTTGTCAGTTCCCTTCCAGCCTCCTCCTCCTCCAGTGTCAGCCCCCTTCCAGTCCCCACCTTTCCCCCATGTCAGAACCCTTGCAGACCCCACCTTCCCTTGTCAGTTCTCTTCCAGCCCCCTCCTTCGCCCGTGTCAACCCAGTTGCAGACCCCACCTTCCCATCATGTCAATTCCTTTCTAGTGTCCCCTTCTCCCTGGTCAGCCCCCATTGCACATTCCAGCTTCCCTTTCAGTTCCCTTCCAGCCTCCTCTTCCCCCAGTGTCAGCCCCCTTCCAGTCCCCCCCCTTCCCCCCCCATGTCAGCACCTTTGCAGACCCCCACCTTCCCTTGTCAGTTCTCTTCCAGCCCCCTCCTCTCCCTGTGTCATCCCCATTGCAGACCCTCTCACATCAATTCCCTTCCAGCCCCTCCCTGTCAGCCCAGTTGCAGACCCTACCTTTGCCTTGTCAATTCCCTTCCAGCCCCCTCCTTCCTCCCCATGTCAGCCCTGTCGAAGATCTCACCTGTTACAGGTGAGTACGCTTTATTTTAGAAGCATTCCCATATCTAAAAAGCAGTATTTGCACATGTAGATTGGCATACATGTGTAAATGCCATTTTAAAACAGGGATTTTCCAGATGTGGGCATGCTCATCATGTCTAAATTCCCTGGGGGAGTGGTGGGGCAGGGAGAAGGAGTAGGTTTGAGTGGGCCTATAATGCAGACACGGACACTGCATTTCATAAAGAGAAGTCACATCTCATTGCCAGTTTTTAGAAGTCACAAAGCAGTGCCCCAAACACGGTAATATTGAGAGAAATATGTGAAAAACTACCGTATGGTCCCCTTATTCAATTATACTTTTTGTCGGACATAAATTGTGAGGAGAAGACACAGCAGGTCATCCCCAAAACACAATACATGGCCATTTTATTTAATTATGAACAATTTTTAAAATGAAATTGCAAAAATGAGAAAAGAGTTCATTCTTCCAAAAATTGTACTTATCTGAACCCGGTGAAAAGCGGGATATAAATACAGCTAAATAAATTTTTGCAATTTCTTTTTAAAAATTGTTCATAATTAAATAAAAGGGCCATGTATTATGTTTTGGGGATGACCTGCTGTGTCTTCTCTTCACAATTTATGTCCGACAAAAAGTATAATTGAATAAGGAGACCATACGGTAGTTTTTCACATATTTCTTATATAAATTTTTAGAAGTCAGCATTTACACCTGCCCTTTGGCATGAATAAATACTTGCTAGTAGGAGCAGCTGCAAACTCTCCCAAAAGATCATGCCACAAAAATCACATTTATTGGTGCTTTCCCCAAAACAAAAAGACACACAGCTAAAAATATCGCATGCACAGGAATAAAAATTCAGATACTTGGAAAGGGAAATAACATGTCAAAATTTCAAGTCTTTTTAAAATATACCTTCTCTTTAGCAGCCAAATTATTTCTTCTTCTGTTATAGCTTAGCAGGTTGTCTCCTGGTTTCTATGGCCAGTGATAGTACAGACTAGTTCATTTTCTTCACTCTTTTTCTGTTGATGTCTCTTTTGTGTCCTTGGGCAGACCCACAAACTCCTCGGCCTTTCTCTGAAATATACTCAACTGCGTTGATAGCCAGTGCTGCTATCCACATGCTTTGAATATCTAGATAGGCTAAACCTGCGGCACCTATCTGCCAATTTTCACGGCACTATTCAGATAGTGCCACTGAAAATCATTACTGTCCACCCTGATGCTATCTAGATAGCGCCAGAGCAAAGTGAGGGCAGAGTATGGGCATTCCCAAGTTATCTGTATATCAGTGATATTCAGTCTGCTATCCAGATAACTTTAGGTTAGGCTTATCCAGATAGTGGACTGAATATTGCCACTATCCAAAGAGTCTCCATAAATTTAGTGCCAGCTGACATGTGGAAAGTGGCGCTGAATATTCAACCATAATTTAAGCACCACAACCCATGCTGCTTGTGGTGTTTAAATTGGAGTGGAGTGGAGTGGAGGAGTGGCCTAGTGGTTGGGGCAAGGTACTTCAGGCTGGAAGGTCGGGGGTTCAAATCCCACTAGAGGACAGCAACCTTGGGCTGGAAGGACTGGGGTTTCTAGTCCCACAGGTGCTCCTTGTGGTCTTGGGCAAGCCACTTAACCCTCCATAGCCCATGTTCCCTGTAAAATAGTTATCTCCAAGTTATAATACCCTGTTCAATGTAATTTCAGTTTGTTCAATGTAAACTGCCTTGATATCATGAAAGGCAGTATATAAGAAATGTTAAATAAATAAATAAATCAGCTCCAAAAAGAATACCCTGCCATAAGTCTAAAACTTCTTCACAGTACTTAGACTAAGTACCTTGCTATGCATGTACTGTAGACATCTTCCCAAAAGCACACACTTTCTCCCACCATATCTCAGAGCAAGAGACAGAGCAACTTCAATATATCATAAAAATTTCAAAATCTCCCGGTCTCTTTAGGGCGTACCAGGATTTGATCCTTCATAGATCATTCTGGTCTGCAACCTCTAAGTCCCACAAATCTTCTAAAGTATATCATTATCTGTTCAGCTTCTAATTTTCAGGCAAACCTGGGATAGATTCAACTCAAGACTGCTTGCTACAGTTCAGGGTCTGAAAAATCAGCTTGACTTCACACTTTTCCAGACTCTCAATATGTCTATGATCCTCTAAGTCCTCCGTCGCAGGTTAGACCAAGCCGACCTGAGAGTCATCCTCTCCTGGTCAAGGCCTAGCTGGCTATAAATAGGGCTGCCAAACAACTGGTATTTGGCCAGCCTGGCTGGTTTTTCAAACTGGAAGTCAGAGTTCAGCAGAACATAAAACTGGCCATTGTAAGTGCTGGTTGTGTGCCGACTGCCACTCTCACTGTCCCTTGCTGCTGCTGCCATCTCCATCACCCCTAGTCCAACCTTCCCTACCCATTGCTGCTGCCATCATGCTTCCCAGTTCAGTTGGGCTTCCATGCCTGTTGCCGCCAGCGTACCTTGAGTCCAGAAATGGTAGCAGCTGTAATAACACTGAAACATAGAAACATGATGACAGAAAAAGACCACATGGCCTATCTAGTCTGCCCTTCCATATCAACTGCAATAGTTCCCTTTTTACCTTTAGTGATCCTCTGTGTTTGTCTCATGCTTTTTTGAATTCAGATACAGTCCTCGTGTCTACCACCTCCACTGGAAGACTATTCCATGCAGCTATCATTTTTCTGCAAAAAAATATTTCCGCATATTATTCCTGAGTCTATCCCCTTTCACTGTCATGCTATGTCCCCTCCTAGCAGAGCTTGCCTTTAATTGAAAGAGACCCTCCTATGCATTTATGCCACAGAGGTATTTAAATGTATCTATTACTGTATATTGCCCCTATCCTGCCTTTCCTGTAAAGTATGCATATTAAGATCTTTAAGTCTGTCCTCATATGCTTCATAACGAAGACCACTAACCATTTTAGTAGCCACCCTCTGCACTGGCTCCAACCTGTTTATAGCCTTTTGAAGGTGTGGTCTCCAGAATTGCACACAATACCCCAAATGAGGTCACACCAGAGACTTATACAGAGGCATTACCACCTCCTTTTGTCTGCTGGCCATTCCTCTCCCTATATACCCAAGCATCCTTCTGGCTTTCGTAGTCCCCTTTTCTACTTGTTTAGCTACTTTAAGATTGTCAGACAATTATGCCCAGGTCCCACTCTTCTTTTGTGGACAGAAGTACCTCTTGCAGCCCAAATACAAGACCCTGCATTTTTAGGATTAAATTTCAGCGGCCATTCTTTGAGTTTAGCTAAATCCCTCCTCATGTAATCTACTCCTTCCTGTGTGTCTACTCTATTGCAGATTTTGGTATCATCCGCAAACAAGCAAACCTTATCCCACAGCCCTTCTGGAATCGGACCAAGGACAGATCATTGTGGCACACCACTGGTAACCTCCTTCTCCTCAGAGTGAGCTCCATTTACCTGTACTGTTTGATGCCTCCCACTCAACCAGTTTCTAACCCAATCAGTAACTTTACGATCCATCCCTAGGGTGCTCAGTTTGTTTATACGTCACCTGTGTGGAACAGTTTCAAAGGCTTTGCTGAAATCTAAATACACCATATCTAGGGCTCTTCCTTGGTCCAGCTCCCTGGTCACCCTGTCAAAAGTATCAATCAGATTTGTCTGATAAGGCCTGCCTCTGGTGAATCCATTGTGCCTTGGATCCTGCAATTCATTGGACTCCAGAAACCTCACCATTTCTCTTTTAGTAGCCTTTCCAATAATTTACTAACCACAGAGGTCGAGAACTACAGGCTGGTTAGTTTAATGTCATCTTTACGTCCGCTTTTGAGCAAAGGGACCACATGTGCCTGTCTCCAGTCCTTTGGCACCACTCCCGACTCCAAAGAGGCACTTAAAAGGTCAAACAGTGGAGCACCTAGAACATCCCCGAGTTCTCTTGGTATTCTTGGATGCATCCCATCTGGACTCATGGCTTTGTCTACTTTTAGTTTAGCTAGTTCTTCACAAACACAGCCCTCTGAAAATATGCCAGCACCCCCGACCCCCCGCTGACTCAAAAGGGGGCAGCTGCAGCATGGGGTAAAGCCCCAGCCATACAACACGTGCCCTTGATGCCAGGGCAGTGCTCGGGAGACACAAGACTAGCTGCGGAAGAGTCACCCACCCCAGTCCACCCAACAGTGGGTTTGGCTTCCAACCCTCCAAAGGCTTCTCCCATAGATAACTCCAGTGGCCCAGAAATCTAGCATGACACGGTGCAATGGGCACCCAACCCACCTGCATGGATAACCCCTCAGAGGGATATTGCATGGGGCCCCCAAGCAGCAGTATCAATACTCCAGCACACCCTGGATGCCCAAGTGGAGGAGAAGACATCACTCTACATCCTCAAGTGCAAGCAGCTGAAGTTGGAGCTGGTCAAGCTTGGCACAGAGCAGGCACCGTAATAGATCATTGTACAAGTGGGGCCACCGCTCGCATTGCCAGCACTCCAGGAGGGAGGCACCGTGCCTCATGCAGCTGCTCTTTGGCTCGATCCCCCTCCCACGGCAGCTCCCAATGGAAAAAACGCGACCATCAACATTTACACTGAAAGGTGGGAACCCCCCCTCAGAGTCCGTCCACCATCTGTCTGCACCCTCGCAATCTCCTCGCTCCAAGATCCTGGCAGCACATCCGACAGATGTCACTCAGCCCCCACAGTCTCAGCAACTGGTGCTGCTGAATGCACCTGGAGCAGCCCCGGCGGAGGCTGACGGGACCGATGGTGTCGGAGAGGTTACGTGAGACTATTTCCCTTGATTCACACTCTATTCCCCTGATGTGTGCCCCCATTGACCAGCACGCCCCCGCACACTGGCCCCGAGACCTTCACACAAGTGCAAGAAGAGGCCCTGGTGGGCATGCTCATCTTCTTCCTCTAGTTCTTTGTCCACCTCCTCCTTATCTTCCTCTTTGTCTCTCGAGGCTGAGAGACCAGGGCAACCACCATCCATACCGTCCTGACACCCAGCACAATGGAATTGTAGGAGACTGTCCCTCGATCCCTCAGGAAGAGGGTCATCCTAAGAGAATACTTCAACATCTTCAAGCTCCTAGAAGGGAGGCTCCGGCGCAGCGCAAAGAAGAGAGCTAAGACGGGCAATCTGCTGTACATGGGAGAGCAGCACATTCCCCATACCATCCTCAACTGGAGGGTCACATATGCCCGCATGATCAGCATCACGTGCTGCAAAGATCCCTCCCAGCTTGGGCACATGTTGGCATACATGGACACCATCGTCAATGCCGCAAAGGAGTATGAGGGGTATGCTTGGCTGTCCTATGATGAGCAGTTCCGTGACAAGATGAAAGATCACCCCAACATCTCTTGGAGTGCGGATGATGTGGGGATGTGACTTCAGAAGATGAACTCTAAGTACGGACAGAGTTTTCAAAAGCAAAGTGTGCCCACTGCAAGCAAGCCTGCATCGAGCACTGATGTCTGCAGATGCTACAACATGGGCATATGTTCCTTTCGTGGCTGCAAATATCACACTCTGCATCCCAGTGCACCAGGAGGATGCAAGCAAAGACCATACAGCAACCACGGCAGTAACCCCACCTTCCAATGAGCCCCCATGCCAGTTTCCAGCTTGGCCTTGGACCCCTGGCTTGACATCTACCCTAACAGGATGGATGCTAAGCGCTTCAGGGAGGGCTTCCATTTTGGCTTCATAATCCCATTTCAGGGGTGCACCCAAGGCCCCATCGCTCACCCTATTCAGCCACCATGATACCTATGGCACATCGTGCAGGAGAAGATCGATGCAGAGGTGAACTTTCAGCGAATGGCTGGCCCTTTCAGCAGCCCAACATTTCCTGACTTTCACATCTCCCTCCTGACTGTGGTACCAAAAAAGGACCCTGGGAAGTTCAGGTTAATACACAACCTCTCCTTTCCTCAGGGAAACTCCATGAATGATTACATCCCGGCTGTGCAGTGAAGTACGCCTCTTTTGATCAGGCCCTGAACATTGTTAGAGCCACTGGACGGGGATAGGTGGATAGGGAGTCGTTTTTTTTTGCTCCTCCCTATCCACCCCTCCTGCTTTCCCCTACTTGGCTTCCTCTTCAAGGGCATGTACAACTTTGACAGATGCATGCTGATGGGTTGCTTAGTGTCCTGCTCGGCCTTTGAGGCTTTCAGCATTTTCCTCCACTGGGTGGTGCAGCAGTGGACTGGCCTGCGATCATTGATCCACTACCTTGATGACTTCCTGTTTGTCGGCCTGGAGCATTCACCCATGTGTGCAATACTCTTGGAAACCTTTCAGGATATGGCAAAGGAATTCGGCATCCCCCTGGCTCTGGGCAAGAAGGTTGGTCCCGTCCAGACATTGTTGTTCCTGGGCATTGAATTGACACAAGGTAAAGAGTCATCTGCTTGCTCCGGGACAAGTTGGAAGCCTCAAAGGGAAGCTCGCTGCTGTGTGAGGTCAACGGAAGATCATGCTACGGATGGCCCAGTCCCTCATTGGTTCGCTGAACTTTGCATGCAGGGTTATCCCAATACCCTTGGAAATGTTTGTGAGTTGATACCCATTTTTGCTAAATTTAGCTAGGAATGCAAATTTAGCTATGGGATGCATTCAGGATCTATCATTATTTGGCCATCTAATCCCTAGCGGGTAGAATCTCAAGACTAATGTTAGGGGCCAGGTGGCATCATTTTGAATACAGCAACTATTTGGGCAACAGCAAGTGGGATCTCTCCTGTCCCCTTCATTCTGTGTACACCAAATTGGAGCCTTGGGAGGGATGGGGATGGCCCTTAACTTTTTGGATTTAAAAGGCAGTGGCCTTGAAGAAGCAGGGTTTCCGTGGTGGATATCTTTCAACATTTTAGCCCTATCGTGATTGGGGGGCGGGGAGGGGGGGGGGAGTAGGTTGCAGCTCCCTAGACCACCAAGCCTTAGATGTTTCCTTGGGACAAGGTCTTCAGAATTATAGTTACTTTTCTTACAAAAATTAACCTGCCAAGCCCTTTTTGCATAATCATTTTCATGGGGTTTTTTTGCCATGAATAAGCTGCTTTGAATGAATTTGCATTGTCACAGATCATTAATGGCACATTTAAATAAACTTTTCAATGAAGTGCCCTTTAGGTCTGCTTTAACATATTTGTAAATGACCTGGAAATGGGAATAACGAGTGAAGTAGTCAAATTTGCAGATGACACAAAATTCACTCAACGCGTAATCAAACTCTGGAATTCGTTACCGGAGGATGTAGTAAAAGTTGTTAGGATAGCTGGGTTTAAAAAAGATTTGGACAAGTACCCGGAGGAAAGATCCATAAACCATTATTAAAGAGGACCTCGGTAATCCACTGCATGTCCCAGAACAAGCATTATGGAACCTGTGTGTCTTTTTGGGAAACTGCCAGATACTTGTGATCTGGATTGGCAACTGTTGGAAACAGGATACTGGGCTTGATTGACCTTGTTCTGGCCCAGTATGCGATTTCTTATGTTCTTACTAAAGTGCACTACTGGGTAGCAGTGGGTTCAGCATACGCCAAGTGCACCATAGTAAAAGGTACCGCGTGCTAAAAATGTGGCGGTGCTAAAAATTCCACACAACCTGAGTAGCATGGGCTTGAGTGAGGACTGGGTGGTTGTGGGGTGGAGCGTGTACACATTGTGGGTAGCACGAGCATGTTTAGCACGTGCTCCCTGGTGATGTTGCACTCTGCAGGTGCACTTACCTCCACCTCAATGAAACACTTCTTAAAAAAAAAAAAAAAATGGAAATGATATAAAAATATTTCCACAGCGCAACCTACCTGCTCTAGGCCTGACTTGCTGAACTTTTGCCCCATAGACACAGACAGGCCAATGCAAGAAAGTGCACAAGTTGGTTTAGCTTTAGCAACAATTTTGTGTGCTACCAATACAAAACAATTTTTGCCCATTAGCTAAATGTGCACCAAACCTTGAGCAGCAAGCAGTACGGAGCCTATTTAAATTCATGGTAATGAAGCAATTAGGTATTAGCGCAGATATAGAGAAGTGCGCAGAAGACCAGAAGGTTCAGCTCAACCCTGGAGTTTTAATGCAAGGTTGGAAGAGGTGTAAAGGTTTAGCTTGTTGTTCTGCAGTCAGTGCTAGTGAGGAATTTATGCCTGTTTTGTCTGTTTATCTCCAGGTTTTGTTGAAGGGGAATAGTAATAAAAAGGCAGGTGACAAGAATTTGAGGAGGAGGTGTGATGGAGCAAACGGTATGCATTTGATGGCCAGCCCAAGGTATCTGCTGCCACCCCCCCCCCTCCAGCTGTTGCCTGTTCCATTTGTGGGGGAGGCGGGCAGTGACAGCAACAGTATTTTCAAAAGCGACTGTTTTTTGCTATCGCTTTTTGTCCACCGAAGGCCATGTCCTTCAGCACACATGGCCTGTTGCGGGCAAGAAAGCAGTAGAAAAAGCAGCTGCTTTTGGAAATACTGCTGCTTCCCCTGCACGCCTCCCCCACAAATGGAACAGGTTACAGCTGGGGGGGAGGAGGCAGTGTGGCTCATCATATATGCTGCTGCCCACCCTGGCCTGCTGCCCTAGGCAGCTGTCTAGCTTGCCTAGGGGATGGGCCGGCCCTTGCTGGCTATTTCACCCATAAATATCAATATTATTTTGCAGAGACATTCTGCGCAGAAAAATATCAGTGTTTATGAGCATGAGCATTCCAACTCATGTGCACAAGTGATAATACAATTCTTTTTATACACAAAATATTGCTGCTGCTAGCTGAGACCTATGTGTGCATGTATCTGACATGCTGTTCTTGCTTACAGCAGACTGTTTGTGAACAGCTTATTTGCATGCTTTTTGTTTACAACATGCAAAGTTTCTGTATTTGTCTCCGGAATGGAAAAAAACCCCCATAGTAAATCAGGACCTTTGATTGCTATCTCCTAAAGCATTATTATCATTAGTGTAAGAGGGGTTGTAAAAGTTCCTGTCCCTTATAAAGGATGCAAGTGTCTCTACAGGGACACAATGTTGAGGTCAAGAAAGAGGTGTTTGGTAGTAGTCAAACCCATCACTGTGGAAGATACTTAAGATTTCCGAGATTGAACAAAAACAGAGCATAGGAATTTTCTGGCTTTCTTTTTCTGAAGTATTCTAAAACTCAAGGACAGAGTCTGTGGAACCTCAAGACCAGGGACACAGAAGTGGAAAGCTGGAGCAGCTGTGAAGGGCTCTAGGCAGGGATTTAGGTACAAATCCCTTTGGAAGGGAAATCTTTAGAAGGTTTCTTGATCTGGTAGGACTCAGCTAGATTCATGAAGTTCTGGCGAAATGTGAATATATTAATGAGTAGGCAAATCTCCCCAGAATGACTATTCTTCAACTGAAGAAAGTTCTGCATTCAGGAGAGTGGCAGCAGGGATTTCTTCAAAAGAGAGATCTTAGTTTGGCTCAGGGAATTTACTCCGTGTGCCAGAGGAGGCATATGTAGCTGGAAACGTCATCCATTTGATTCTGGGATCCTGAGGATATTCAAATAGGGTGGCCTGAAAGCAAGGCAAGAGTGGAGGAGCAGCCTAGTGGTTAGAGCACTGGGTTTTGTAACCAAGAGACCATGGTTTGATTCCCACTAGGAACACCTTGTGACCTTGGGCAAATCACTTACCTCTCCATTTCCTTGGAAGAAAGGCCTGGTAATCTACTTCTGGTTACACTGCCAAGAAAATCCAGGAGCTGCGAGGTTGCCAGGAGCCAGCACTGCCTTAAAGGCACATGTTGTTATTGAAAGAGAGGAAGCCCCTATAACCTGTATTTCTGGCTCTTTTCTTTTGGATTTTCATATGAACATGTATCTCATAGGAAATGCATGTTTTGTCAATTGATTACAACTTGCCAAATACTTCTGTAAAATCTTTTAGTTTTAGAACCATACCTACTGGAGTGAATATATCTTTGTTCCTGGATTCCCAAAGAATGTCTCAAATTCAAGGGTCTTGTAGCAAGAGTTCTTGGCTCTCTAAATAAGTATTCAGTGGTGATCAATGTTCCCACTAAGCTGCACTGAGTCCTCCGCTGGCATTCCTGTGGTGAAGGGAGGTGCACGGCCTAGGCAGGTCCCAATCGCTTTGCACCTCCCTCCACCGACAGGAATGCCGGAGGAGGACTCAGCACAGATGAGCGAGAACATTGGCGGCGATCACTGCTAATTCTACAGATAATGATGATACTCGGTGACTTTCCAGATAGCTATGTCAATAAAGGTAGGATGGCATTTATCTGCATAGCTAAATGTATAGCAGCTGAATATCACCATCTATCTGTAGAGTTAGGCGGAATACCAAGACTCTACCCTTGCTCCACTCTGTTGCTATTCGGATGGTACTATTTGGATAATGCCCCTGAATATTAATGGATGAGGTACTTATTCATAGAGAAGCTGCAACTGCTATATAGATAAGTGCTTTTGAATATCTGTCCCCTTCATTTTTTTGCCAGTGTCCTGTTGGAAATAATACACATCAGTGTTTCATTTCCCCCTTCTTCGTTTCTATCAGCATTCCTCATTTCTTGTGCAACATTTGAAATAAATAAATAAAATAAAATATAAAAGTGGTCTTTTCCAATCATTATAATCAACATTTATTTAAAACAGTTGGAAAAGAAAACTTGAATCACTAGCGTATCTTAGTGGGAGTCTGATGAGAGAGAGATATTTTTTTTCTTCAATAAACATAAGCTAGATATTACTGTGCCAGCATTTCAGTATGGTTTTCATTAGTTTTGTCTCTCCAGACTTCAGAATGTAGTATTTAAACCCACTATTATGTGCTTTGGTTGGTTCACTTAATATGGGGGCAACATGACCATTTTACAAACACTCAACAGTTCCACAAAGCTGTTGCTAGCAAAGGTTTTCCCCAAATTTAACTAAAAATCTACTGATCAACTTTTAGCAGGCATGTGCAAGATATGTACAACGTTTTAGGGGCAATTTTATAACATTGTGCTTGGGTTAATAGTTAGGAAAGTGCAGGCACTTATAAAATACTAGCACAAATTTTATAGAAACCATGCCCAGATTGAAAGCACAGACATTATGCTTGTTGAGAGCAGGCACTAATGTTGGTGCATACCTTATATGCATAAATCATGGCTAGGGATGTGCATTCATTTGAAACAAAAAGGAAAAATGTCATTTCACATTGTTTTAATCTGTAACGTCACTTCATAATCTGAAATTCAGGGTTTTCTCCCCTGTTTCATCACAGAACAGGTTGATCTTGACTGGGTAACTTTTGGGGATGGTAAGTTTTGTAGAAGAGCCACCATGACTCCATGGGGGCTGACTCTAACAAGCAGTACTATATTACTTGTGATTTTCTTTCCTGTTTCCTGATTGGCTCAAAGTTTGCCTGATCCGCAGCTCTATATAAAATGCTAACTGTATTTTGACTCCTGCTGTAGAGATCTACCCCAAAGATTTTTTTTTTGCCATGCATTTGTGCCAGACATTCTGTGTTTGATAGTATATTTAGACATGATTTCACAGAATTTCTGGCAGAAGAACATGGTAAAAAAATCTTTGGAGTAAATCTCTACAGTAGAAATTCACCTATATGTATTTTTAATCATTTCCCTAAGAATTCCTTAGTCCTCTGTTCTGTTTGTCTTAACAGATTGTAAGCTCTGTGAAACAGGGACTGTTTTTTATATGTATTTAAATGTATGCCTTGTAGCACTATATAAATGATAAATAGTAGTAGTAGTAATAGTAGTCGATAAATTCACAAGGCTAGAAATTCTGTCTCTGATAGTATACTTAGAAATGGCTTCATACAATTTCTGGCAGAAGAACATCGCAAAAGAAAAATCTTTGGAGTAAGTCTCTACAGCAGGAGTCAATAGATTCACAAGGCCGAAAATCCAGTTAGCATTTTACATAGAGCTGCAGACCAGACAAACTTTTGGCCAATCTGGAAATAGGAAGGAAAATCACAATCAATAGAGAAATGTTTGCTACGATTGGCACCAGGGAGACATGATGGCTCATCTGCAAGATGCTTCCCTTGTTAAGTGGAAGTGGTTTGAGACCAGCTTCTAGCTGTGAGAAAAAAAAAGCTAACTGGGATTGCTTTTATTTGCCAGAAACCACTAGTAACCTTTCAGCTATGTATTTTGTTTGGGCATCAGTCATAGCTACCTCCTTAATTTAAAAAATTGCCCTGAAATGAAAACTTTCATTTTGTTCATCATGTTTTTATAAACATTTATTAAAAGAAAACAAAATTTAAAAAACTTACAAACAACACTGTAAATGAAGAAAAATGAAAATATTTGGCCTGCACATCCTTAAGTGTGGCTCTGCTTATGCTCTACCCAAACTTTTCCCCTGAACACATTTACTCTGGGGATCATTCTGAACCATGAATAGTGGAGATGGACGTCCCAATGGGACGTCCATCCCTGCTATTCGTGCCGTCTGCAGCCCCCGACTAACTTCCCCCCCAGTTGTGCGGGGAAGTTAGTCAGGGCAGAGAATAGGTGGCCCGGGGGAGGAGAGTGGGCGGGCAGTGGGTGGTCACCGGCCCTGGAAGTCCAGGGCCGATTCTAATGTTGGCCCTGTACGTCCAGGGCCGGCAAAATGACTGGGGAAGGTATTCCACCTCTGAGGTGGAATAACTCCCCTGGACATTATTTCTTTTTAAATTTGGGGCATGGAAGGGGCTGGGGGGGGGGGGCCAGGGGACATTCCCCACAGCCCGACCCTAGTCTTCGGAGGCCGGATTGGGTCTTGGGCTGTGGGGAATTTGCAGTTTTGGTCGGCGGCTGGCATCACGGCTTTTAAATGGAGCCACGGTGCCATGGCAACACAGCTCCATTTAAATGCTCTTACTGAGTTAGCCAGCTGCAGTCCTACATGTGCAGGCTGGACAGAATCACTGTCCCAGCCTGCACGTGCAGGACTGTTCGTGATTCTGATCCCGTGGGGCTAGACATGCCCTGTGGGATCAGAATCGTGATCCCCTCTATGTGTCCGGTTCAGACCGGATGCACAGAGGGGATGGACTTGCGGGACAGAATCAGGCCTCTACAAATATGTGCTTGCTTGCACTGCATGTACTTCTAGGTATGACCTCATTTTATAAGAAGCCTTTTACTTGCATAAAACAGCGTTGTATGCATGAAAAAAAGTTTATAAAATTGCTTATAAAATTATTCTCCAGGCTACACAAAATAAATCAATTTCCAAATACAAAGTACTCATATGCATTCTTTTTGAATACTGGATTGTGAGGTAGCTAAATATTGGAGGACTAGGTAAATACTGTATAATCTCATGCATTTCAAAATGATAGGCCTAATTTAGGTACATTAAAGGCATTCCTACAATGTATGTACTTCTTTGGAAATTCAGTGCACATGTGTGGTTTTCAAACAGGACTCTGAAATGCCCCTTGGATCAATTCTTTTCAATGCAGGTAAAAATTGCTCGCTTTTGGAAGTATGTATAGAGTTTTTCAGGAGGATAAAACTTACTTACGTGTTTACGGCTGCTTTAGGAAATTTTGTGTTTGCTTATGTAGAAGTCAACTCAGAATTTGGAAATTTATCCTCCACTGTATATTCCAAATCCTTTTTGGTACTCCTTTCTGTAAACATATATGCTTTAAGGAAAAATTAACAAAGCATAGTAAGGCAAAAACATATGGAGGTGATTGGCAGAACAGCTATGAAGGACCTAGACAAGATTTTCAAGTGCAGAAATGTTATTTCTGTATATAAAATTTGACTTGTCCGAGCCATGGTATTTTCAATAACAGCATATAGATGCGAAAGTTGGATGATGAAGAAGAAAGACAGGAAGAAAACCGATGCCTTCAAATTATGTTGCTGGTGAAGAAGACTGTGTATACTCTGGATTTCCCAAAGAACAAATCAGTTAGTACTAGAGGAGATCAAACCTAAACTTTCCTTGGAAGTACAAATGACATGATTTTGACTTTCACGCATAATGCGAAGAGAGGGATCATTACAGAAAGACATCATACTTGGCAAGGTTGAAGGTCAATGCAAAAGAGGAAGGCCAGCAATGCAATGGATCAATGAAATATAGATGTCCCTCTCAGGGCCATACTGAGCGTGAATCGTACCCTGTGCGACTTGCACATTGGGCTAGCACCTCCCCCTACTCTTCCTTTCAGCCACTTTCTGGAGGGCGGCGGGATAGAAGAGGTGCGCCCGATGTGCAAGTCGCTGGCGTGCTAAGCAGATCTGTCCCTCCCTGCTCTGATGCCACGTCAGAGCAGGGAGGAACCAGACCTGCTTAGCGTGCCACGAGAAGGCTTAAGGGGCGCATTTCAGCTGTCTGCCGTTGCCTGCCGCTGCTGAGAGAAGAAAAAGTGGCGGTGGCAGGCAGCTAAAATGTGCCCCTTAACCCTTTGTGCCCTGTGCGGCCGCGCCGCTTGCACAGGGCTAGGTACGGTCCTGGTCCCTCTATTAGCCACCTCACTGAAGATCTAACATAGTTTATGTTAACTATCCGTAGGGTTGACATCGACTCGACGGCACTTAAAAAGAACAGCAAACTGAAAACAAGAATCTATATTTCAGCATCTACTGAATAATTCACATTTAATCAAGTGTTTTAAACAATGATTTAGATTTGCAGTTATTCAAAGGGAACTGTCTCTATGTTGAAATGCATTTTTGTTGAAGTATCTGATATTTTTCTGTTGACCATAACATAGAAACTGCGTAATTCTTTACTTAGATCACTACGGTGTAATTTGTCATAGCTGTGTAGATGTGTTTCTGAGTATGTTATGAGGCAAACATTTGGCACCCTGAAACAGAGAGATTGTAAATCAATATCAGATGTCTAATACTTCTTGTAATTATCAAACTGCTACCCTTAGTGGGATAGCTACTTAATCACTTAAATATTTGGTGTAGAATTATACAGCTAAAGCCTGATATTCAGCAGCCGTGGTCAGTGTCTAAAGTCAAGGGCTGGCGTTGGACTTCATTCAGATATTCAGCAGTGCTATCCATTAAATTTGCATTATGGAAAATACACATGACTGGAAACTATGCTGGGGCGTATATGCTTAAATTTAGACCTTCTAGTTTGCAGATCTAACTTTGAACTTTTATGTTTAGCAGCTGCTGCTTTGTCTAAAATGTGACTGTTCTGCAAATTAAATAGCTCAATCTTATAAGCTTAAATGCTGAAAATTGAGGAATAAGCAAGTTATGCATTCAACACCCACAGCCTAATACATAACTCTATTTGAATATGGGTCCCTAAAATATGGAGAGTGTGACATCTGTCAAACTGAAAATTATTTCTGAATATCTGTGCCTCTAAACCCTTACTTCTTTGGGTATTTATCTTTAACTGTCTTACTACAGTCAAGCATAACTTATGTGCTTAAAAATGTATTAGTTATCATTTTGGCCCAGTGAGATGTCGGTCGGATCTATTTTAAGCTGTGACCTTGGTGTTTCGAAAAATATATATTCAGAATTGCTACACGGAAAAGTGGCAGCAATAAATATACATATAGCGGGTAATTCTATAAGGAGCTACATAAAAATATGCATTATTAGTATGGGTAAATCACATATCTTCAGTGATTATGTAAATTACATATTTTTGGTGATTTGCATGTGTGAATGGGCCTTTGCTCATGTACTTTAGCTAGTCTTTATTCTGTGAATATATGAGCCAGGTTGATGGCACATAATTCAAAATGGGCAAAGCTTCAGTGGAGTGCAGGCAGCCTGTACATTTGTATAGTAGCATAGCAAAAGCGGCAGGGGTTTCTAGTCCCACAGGTGCTCCTTGTGGTTTTGGGCAAGCCACTTAACCCTCCATTGCCCATGTTCCCAGTAAGTAACGTGTCTCATATCCCCTCGTGTTAAATGTATCCCCCAATTGTGTTGTGACCACTTTGATTGAAGGATAAGGTGGTATACAAAACTGTCTAAATAAATAAAGACCAGTATGGTCCATCTAGTCTGCCTAGTAAGGTGGCCAGAGTGGTTGTATCCACCACTCTGTGCAGATCACCCCTCTATGCCTTTGTTTAGGGCTGTATCTGCCGGTCCATGCAGGCCTTTGTTGAAGTATAAAAGATATTTAAGTTTGTTCTGATTTCATCCTCTTGCTATAAAGGGATCCACTGTGTCTGTCCCATGCTATTTTGAATTCTGTCAATGTATTTGCTCCCACCAGCTCTATTGGGAGGGCATTCCAAGCATCCACCGCTGTTTCAGTAAAAAACTATTTCTTGATGTTGCTTTTATGTTTATCTCCTTGTAGCTTCATTTTATGCTCTCTAGTTTTACAGCTTCCACTTCTTTGAAAAAGGTTTATTTGTTCATTAATACTCCATTATAATATCCTTGGTTTTATTCTCCATTCCTTTCCTTATAATTCCTAGCATTCTATTTGTTCTCTTGGCAGCTGCTGCACATTGGGTGAAGGGTTTCAACGCATTATCCACGATGACACCTAAATCTTTTTCATGGGTAGTGGTTCCTAATGTGGAACTTTGCATTCTGTAACCATAGTTTGGGTTATTCTTTCCTAGCTGCATGACTTTGCACTTGTCCACATTAAATTTCATTTGCCATTTGGACATCGAGTCTTCCAATTTATCAAGGTCCTCTTGCAATGTTTCACAATCCTTTTGCGTTTTAACAACTTTGAATAATTTTGTGTCTTCCGCAGATTTGATCACCTCATTTGTTATTCCCATTTCTAGGTCATTCATGAATATATTAAAAAGCAGTGGCCCCAGCACAGATCCCTGAGGTATTCCACTATTCACCTTTCTCTGTTGAGAAAATTGGCCATTTAGCCCTATTCTGTTTCTATCTTTTAACCAGTTCCTGATCAACAATTGTGCACTGCCTCCAATCCCATGACATTTTAATTTGGCTAGGAGTCTCTAATGAGGGACCTTGTCAAAGGTTTTCTGAAAATATAGATATACTATATCACTATGGGGCTTGTTTACAAAGCTAAACAAGCTAAACAAGCCCCTATATTTCCTTGATCCTCTTTAATCTATACATGCACCCCATCTACAACATCATCAAGAAGCATAACCTACTATACCACCTATATGCTGACCACCTCATGGTATACACCCCAATCGAGCTGAAAGCCCCAAACCTCATAACCATAAAGAAATGCCTGGAAGACATAACCACCTGGCTCAGTGACAACAACTTCACTCTGAGCTATAACAAAACTGAAGCACTCTACATCATTAGGAACACATCATTCATCCCTTCGCAAGCTAAAGATCATTCTGAAACTAAAACCACTCTTAAACCAGGATCATTTTCAGAGAGTATGCCAGGCTATCATCACCCCAGTACTGGACTACGGCAATTCATTCTACCAAGGTCTCCCAAGGCAAGCCACACATCCTCTACAGATGGTGCAGAACAAGACAGCATGCATCATCACTGGAATAGCCAAGACAGACCACATCACACTTGTATTACATAACTGCATTGGCTTCCGATCCAAGTTTGCACCAAGTTCAAAGCTATACTAAATATTTTCAAAATCCTGCACCACTCATCAGCAGATATCCTATAGGACTTGGTCATGAGAGACACAGGCACCTGCCCCAGACAAAACAATAACAAACATATGATCACGATACCCAAAGATTACCAGAAAAGCAAACGGTCCACCTCCAAAAGAGCTCTCTCCCTAGCTGCACCCCACCTATGGAACACCCTCCCCACTGTAATGCGAGCCTCCGGAGATATCAAAGATTTCAGAAAGAAACTCAAAACCCCCCTGTTCATGGAATAGAATGGAAATGTCACATAGTACAGCAGATGCACTGGACTACCCTGCCATGAACCAGTATAGAATATCAGAACTGCTTTAACAACCTGCCCAAAATGTAAATAGCACGAGCAAACTGTAAATAAGTCCATTTCAATTGTAAATAAATGTATACCTTTGTTAAGTACCCTGCATACCAACCATTTGGTCCTAGTTAACTGTATCCAATTTAAGTGTGTGTTGCAATGTAAACCGCTTTGATTGAAGGATAAGGTGGTGTATAAGTCTGGTTAAATAAAATAACTGGTTGACTTTGGTCTACCTGTTTATTTACATCTTCAAAAAATATAACAGATTAGTAAGGCAAGACTTTCCTTGGCTAAAACCAAGTTGACTTTCTCCCATTAAGCCATGATTATCTATATGTTCAGTAATTGTATTCTTTATAATGGTTTCTACCATTTTGCCCAGTACTGACATCAGGCTCACTGGTCTGTAGTTTCCCGGATCCCCCCCCCCCCGAACCCTTTCTAAAAATTAGCATTACATTGGCCATTCTCCAATCTTCAGGTGCTACAGATGATTTTAATGATCACAGAGTAGGTCTGCAATCTTATATATCAGTTCTTTCAACACCCTCGGATGTATACCATCCACTCCAGGTGAGATACTACTCTTTAGTTTATCAAATACTTGTAATACATCTTCCCAGTTTATCGATATTTCTTTAAGTTCTTCCGATATAGCATCTTTTTTTTTTAACTTAAAATTTTATTACGTTTCCAACCAACAACAGATACAACTCATAGAAATGGGATAATACATGCATGATTATCCCCTCCCCCCACCCAATATTCTTCCTCATTACAGCATCCCAGATGGATCCCGTGCATCCCAGAATGGACCATGCAAAGCTCCTTTCTCGTGCCCCCCAGTGCACTGATGAGCCTAGTCCACCGAACCCCTTTCCTGCAACCATCTCCACACTCCTTCCCATTGTCTTTGAACTTGTTCACTTTGCCTCCAGCGAAGAGCTGTCAGTATATGCATGAAGTACAGGTTAGATGAGCGTTTAAGGAACCCAGACAGGCCCAGCAGGTACGGTCTGATCCAGTGCGCCGCAGTTTCGCAGCAGGCAGCCGCTATGCAATGTTGTAGTATCCCTGCTCGGTTGCTATGATCCAAAACCCGACCAACCCCCTTAAGCAACAAGAAGTAAGCCGTGCTCTGGAGCAGCGAAAACCCCACCATCTCCTCCATTTGAGATATCACTCCCTCCCAATATTGCTTCACTTTAGGGCACTCCCACCACATATGGAGTAATATTCCTTTGCTTCCACATTATTGCCAACATCTGTCAGTCTGCATGAGTCCCGCCTTGCAAAGTGTCTCCAGGGTGAAATACCACCCGTATAGAAGCTTGTAGCCATTCACCACCAGGTTGGAGGCCACTGGTACCCTGCTACTCCCCTAATGATGTTCTCCTATGTTGCCTCCTCCCAATTTTCCCTAGATTGCACTTGCATTTTGCCATGTAACCCAGCTTCCCCGCTGCCAGGTATTCGAACCCCTGTATATGTGAGAAAACAACTGCTTGCGTCCCGGGATCCCCAAACGCAAGATCTCAAACCAAGAATTTGCTCAAAGCAGGTCCATCATGACTTCCTTTCCTCCCAAAAAGTGGCATCACTGAAGGTAGCTGTAGAGTAGTCTCTCCCATCCAGACTGTGGGATGTCCACAGCTGCTCAAAAGGCCTGACCTTCCCTTAGTGTAGCAGCTGTCCCAGCTGCGTAATGCCTTTCCCTGCCCACCGTTTCAAGCTAGAGGTCCTGGGCCCCTCACCTGTCTGAAAGCAGGCGGTCAATGGCATCAGAGCTGAAACCTTTTTCCCTGCTAAGAGCTCTGCCTTGTGCCTACACCACATCTCCAGTGTATGTTTATATATGGGTCGGGTTCCGCCTGCCACATTCCTTCCCACAGCAAGGCTTCAAGCGAACCCCCTTTTGCCAAAGCCCCTTCCAACACTACCCAGTGCTTGTCCTGTTCCCAGACACAGGAAAAGACACTGTTAAGCTGAGCAGCTTTATAATATTGCCCTATATCTGGTAGGCCCAAGCCCCCTCACCTTTTGCCTTCTGCAACACTCACCAAGCCACCCTCGGCGCTCTCCCTTTCAATACACATCTGTTGATTTTCCTTTGTAGGATCCTCAGGGCCCTCTCCGGCACCTCTATCAGCAATGGCTGAAATAGATACAGAAAGCAAGGCAGGAGTATCATCTTTATTGTCACTATCCTTTCCAACCAGGATAGATAATCCTGTCCCCACTGGCGCAACCTTTCCCAACATCCTCTTTTAGTTCAGCTCATAAAGAGTCGCATAGTTGAAAATGAAATGAAAATAGTTGACCCCGATCTGCACACCTAAGTATCAAATTCCCCCAATCGCTCACCAGAAGGGGAGAGCTCACTGCAGCTTATACTGAAGACTCTCTGAGACCATGATATTCAAGATCTCTGACTTCCCCCAGTTAAAGCTAAAACCCAATAGCCACCCGTATTCTTGGAGTTCCAACATGATGAGGGGTAGGGAGATCTGGGGTCTCTCCACAGCCATAACGATATCATCAGCAAACAGGGACATTTGGTACTCACCGTCCCCCACTCTGATTCCCCTAATATCCCTTCTCATCCGTATTCAGGCAGCTAGGGGCTCCAAGGTCAGAGCAAAATGCAGGGGGGAAAGCAGGCACTCTTGCTGTGTTCCCCATTGAATCAGAAAAAACTGGGAGTACCCTCCATTCACATTCATGCATGCCAGTTGGTTAGAATACAGCACATTTATCCATCCCCGAAACCCCACGCCAAATCCCATCTTCACTAGCACCCGCATCAAAAACCACCAGGAGACATGGTCAAATGCCTTCTCAGTGTCCAGGGAGAGCAAAAGTGCTGGTCCCTGCTGTTGCTGAGCTACCCAGATAAGGTTAAGCAGCTTTCGGACATTATTGGGGGCCTGCCTACCGGGCATAAAACCCACGTGATCCCCCCAACCAGTGCCAAAATAACTTTGTTCAGGAGAGTGACTAGCACCTATGCTAATAGTTTTACATCTAAGTTGAGCAGGGAGATAAGGCAATATGAGGTGCACCCCATTGTATACTTCCCCTCGATCAAAGAGATCCCTGCCCAGCCCATCATTGCTGCCAGCGGCTCGCCCCCCAGGGGAAGATTGAAGAGGCAACCCAGCGGGTACAGTAGGTGTTCCCCGAAGCACCTATAAAATCGGGCAGTGAGCCCATCTAGGTCTGGCACCTTGCCAAGCTTGAGCACTCCAATAGCTCTCCGAATCTCTTCCAGGCTGATCTCCATATCCAGCTCCACCACCGCCTCCAACTCCAGCCTGTTCAGGGGCACAGAGTTCAAAAAGCTTTGTATATTTGCCTCAGGGGCCTGGGGTGGTGCCATGTAAAGGTTTTGGAAAAAAGTAGCAAATTCACTTCTCACCTCCTCTCTGTGCTGGAGCAGCCTCCTTTGGTGGCCCTGTACCATCAGAATCTGAGAGCACAGCCTCCGCTTCTTCAGCTGACAGGCTAGGAACTTGCCTGCTTTATTACCCCCCTCAAAAGCTTCCTGCCACAGCTGTTTCATCTGGAAGCGGATCTCCTCTGCTTCAACAGCATTTATTTGCGCCCTTACATCAAGCATCCACTCCCTCACCGTCCCATCCCGCCTGGTCTCGTCCCTTTCCTCTAACCGCTGTAGTTCGGACCGTAAATGAGAAAGATGGTAACCTTTTTCCTGCTTTAGTTGGTTCCCCCATTGACCAAAAATCCCCACAGGGTAACCTTAAAGTTATCCCATATTGTTCCCCAAACCACTTCTCCATTGTCATTAAAATCAAAGAATTCCTGTATCAGCTTCTCAAGCTCTTCCACTATCTTAGCATCCTCCAGCAGTGACTCATTTAGTCTCCAAAACTGTCGGCTTTTTCTATCCGCCTGTATGGTCAACCGAACCTCCACCAGAGTGTGATCAGACCAGGTGATGACATCCATATCTGCGCCCCTTAACTGGCTCGCTAGCTCCTTCCTCACTCAAAACATGTCTGTTCTGGAGTAGGAGGCATGGACATGGGAATAGTAGAAGAACCTCCGCTCCCCAGGGTGCAGGAACCGCCATGCATCTATCACCCCTAGCCCCTTCATAAAGTTCCGGAATTTGGCTCTATCCTCCCTTCTACTTTCCCCTCATCCCATACAAAAACCCATCCTGGGTCCCAAGTCATATTGAAATCACCTCCTAGGACCACTGTAATGTCCCCCATATTAGCCAATTTGTTCCCGAGCTCAGCATAGAAATTCTCTTGGAACCCGTGGGAGCATAAATCCAAGTGAACTTAAACCACTTATGTCCTATTTGAACACGCACCAGCAAGTATCTTCCTCATTTATCCCGGATGATTTTCCCAGCAATGACCTAAAAGCTATCAGCCAGAAAAATGGCAATCCCCCACTTCTTAGGCTCTATTGTACTCAATGCATAAAGCCTAGTCAGGTAATGTTTGGGGGTTAACAGCATCTCATGGGTTCTCAACAGATGTGTTTCCTGCAGCATAAAGACTGAAGCCTGCTGTTGCTGAAGTTCTTTATAAAGTTTCTGTCTCTTGAAAGGGGAGTTCAGCCCCCTTACATTGAGGGTCACGATCTTCAGCTCACACGCCATGACACGACATCTCCCTTCCCACCTTCCTGCCTTTACTCTTCTTCCCCTCTAAACTCTCTCCCCTCCTTCTGCTCTCCACTTCTCCGTCCCTTCCCCTCCCCTCCTCACAGTACTCTCCCCTCCAGCCTCAGAATCATGGGCTGCTGCCACCGTCACAATATAGTTTGGCCCTAAAAAACACTATCCCCTATCTACCACCCCCCCATGCCACCCCACCCCCTCCCCCATCTACACTCTGCACTGCTTGCCCCATCATCCTGCCCACTGTAGACTCATCACTGACCCCCCACCCTCCAGATTCACAGCCACACTTCCAACCTTTCCTGAACAAAGGCACATGCAATCACCACATCTCCCATTCCCCCTCCAGTGTTAACCAAAAGAATCATCCAACAATCCACAACTATCCTCCCTCCTTCCCACCCAGTCCAATACCTTAAAGCTGAGGGCCCCCAAAGGTGGGGACCCCGAAACAGATTGAGGGGGGCCATCATTTTGAGCTAACCCCCAACAGTTCCACCCGGTTCCATGGTCAACATTCACTCTCCATGCACGACTCGTTGCCACCACAGCTGCTCGAGTCACAGAGCTGAAGTCTCCCCTGCCTCCAGCGCTAGTCCCTTCACACCAGCTTCTTGTAGCACACGTACTGCCTCTTTTTGAGTGCGGATAAGGTGTCTCTTTCCTTGCACAGTGAACAGCAAACCGAATGGAAATGTCCAGCCATACCGAATGTTTTCTTCTCGCGTTTTCAAAAGGACATCCTGCAGGTCAAGCCTTTTCTGGAGCGTCGTTTGCGCTAAATCAGCACAGATCTCGATACTATTGCCTATTCATCGTCCAACTCTGGCCGCCACTTTTTCTCTAGTTGCAAAGTCCTGGAAGCAGGCAATTATATCCTTGGACTTGTTTTAGCTGCTGGCCAGGCCTGCCACCCAATGAGCCTTTGCTATGCGCACGTCCCAGTCCTCCATGGAGCATCTGGCCTGCATGAGAATCATCTCCACTAGCTTCTGTACAACCACCTTGCAATCAGTAAATTTTTTAGTCTCCGGTATGCTCCTGAAGTGCAAGTGCTCCGGCGGGACCTATTTTCCAGGTCCTCCATCTTGTACTTGAGCTCTGCTCTCCATTGCTCAAGTCTCTGTACTTACTGAGCCAGGCTTGCATGCTTTTCAAGCTGGTCATCCAATTGCTCCTCTGCCTCTTCAACACACTTTCCCAGCACACCCACCTCCTGCCACAGGCCTTCAATGTGTCCCATGATCTCCTTCTTTATATGTGAAAGGTCAGCTTTTAAATCTTTAAACCAAGCTGTGACTTCTGCCTGAAACACTGCCCCATTTTCAGTCCGGGCATCCCGCTTCAATCCTGGCGTGTTTCCCCCACTCCGCTCCTCACCTCTCGGGCTATGTTGTTCGCTAGTCCCCGAGTGATTCCTGCCAACTGCCATTTTCTCCACCAGATTTTTTTGCTCCGGAGTGCTTCCCGTGAAATGCAAAGTATTTTAAATCACACTTTTTGCTTTTCGTCACTATTCCCTCCAATGCACTGGTATCTGAAGCTGTAATGGGGTGGTTGCAGCAGGGCTTGGGCAGTTTTAGAGCCTATTTTCTCCTGTGAGCCAACCGGAGGGCGAGCTCAAGTGGCCATCTTGTGCAGTGACATCAGCAGCCTCCCAATATACCACCCTTAAATACCATTTCAGGCATGAGTAACTTCCCTACATCTTCAGTAAAAACCAAAGCAAAGCATTCAATCTCTCTGCTATGGCCTTGTCCTCCTTTAGCATCCCTTCACCCCTCTATCATCCAATGGTCCAACTGACTTACAGGTGTTTTGCTACGAATGTACTTCAAAAGGTTTTTATTATGTGTTTTTACTTCTACGGCAAGCTTTTTTTTCAAATTCTCTCTTTGCCTGCCTTGCATCTAACTTGCCAGTGATTATGGTTTTTCCCATTTTCATCATTTGGCTCCTTTATCCATTTCCTGACAGATGCTTTTTTGGCTACAACAGCCTCTTGGTCCTTACCTTTAAACCATGCTGGCAATTTTTTGTCCTTCATTCCACTTTTCTTAAAGTGTGGAATACATATGTTCTGGGCTTCCAAGATAGTATTTTTAAACAGGTAAATCTTTAACCTTTGCAGCTGCACTATTTTCTTCAGTTTATCATAGTCTCCCTTTTGAAAGTTAAAATTTAGTACTGTGGATTTCCTTGCCGGTGTACTTCCATTTATTTTATTTATTTATTTAAATGTTTTATATAGCACCCACTCATAAAGTCTAGGCAGTTTACAGAGAACTCATAAGGAAAGTACTTCAAACATGATGTATAAGAACAGCTTGCAGGAACAATATAGAATAGCAGCTAACTTAAGACAGAGTTAGTACTGCCGAGAACATATTTACATATTTGTATATTTTTACATAGGCATATGTTATACAAGAATGGGGATGAGAGGTATGGGGACAGGGGGAGGTATTTGGGGAGGGGGTGAAAGGTACATTGGAAGGGGAAAGGTCAACCATTGTCACCAAAGTAATCTTGGAAAAGGTAGGTTTTTATTTTCCTTCTGAAGTCCATGAGGTCAGATGTTGCTCGTAGGTCAGGGGGTGAGGAATTCCATATGTTTGGTACATATAGGGAGAAGGCTCTGTTGGAGGTGGATTGTTTGGTCATGACATTTGTAGAGAGTATCCATAGGGTATTTTGGTGCTATATTCTCCTTGACCTGTTGGTGGGGGTTTGGCGCAAAAAGGGAGTGGAGGTAAGTTGAAGAGAGTCCATGGGAAGCCTTGAAAACGGTTAGGATAGCCTTGTATTTTGTTCTTGATTTAATTGGGACCCAGAGTAGTTGTTGAAGGATTGGGGTAATGTGTTCAGTCGAGTTGAAGTTGGAGAGGATGCGGGCGGCGGTGTTCTGAGCTAATTGTAATGGATGGAGTGTATAGTTTGGCAGGCCATGTAAGATGATGTTGTAGTAGTCTATATGTGGTGTGATCAGTGCTTGGAAAATGGTTCGGTAACTTTGATGGTCCAGTCGTGTTCTGAGATGTTGTACCATTTTTATTTTTGGTATATGGCTCTCATGATGGTGATGTTGATGTGTTGGAGAAAGGATAGTTGCTGGTCTAGGGTTATGCATAAATATCACACTTGGGATTGTTCTTTCAGTTGGGTTCCAGCTATTGTTCTGGTGGGTGGTGGGGTGTAGTTCATATCTCTGGAGACGAAGAGGGCCTCTGTCTTGCTGCGATTCATGAAGAGGTTGTGATTTGATAACCACTGTGTGACAGCGACAAGGCATCTTAAAAGGAAGGTTTATATCGGTTTGGTGGTGGAGATCAGCACGTAGAGCATGACATCATCTGCATTGATATGGTAAAGTATGTTGTTGGATTGGATGATGTTACAGATTGGCCAGAGGAAGATGTTGAAAAGGAGGGCAGAAAGCGCGGAGCCTTGGGAACTCCCTGCTGTTGCGACGACGACGACGACGACGACTACTACTACTACTACTACTACTACTACTGAACATTTGTATAGCACTACAAAATATATGTGTGAGTGGAGGTGTAGTCTAGTGGTTAAAACAACTGCCTAGTACCCAGAAGATCAAGGGTTTGATTCCCACTAGCACTCCTTGTGACCTTGGGCAAGTCACTGTACCCTCCATTGCATTGGAAGAAAAGGCCTGGCAATCTACTTCTGGTGATACATTACCAAAAAAGCCCAGAGGCAACTGGGTTGCCAGGAGTCAGCACTGATTTGACAGCAATAAAAAGACATATGTAGCACTGCACAGACACATATAAAGGACAGAGCTTACAATCAAGTCAAGATAGACAACACAGTAGCTGTAGACATGGGATGACCAAGTCACAGATACCCCTGTATGGATATCAAGTACATCAAGTTGCTTCAGCCCTACAGCCTTCAGAATCAGCAGCCATGAAGAAGTGCCTTCTGCAAGCATATGAGGAACTCATTGCAGCACTCTTGGCAATACAGCATGCTGGGGCCTTGATGGTGATGCATTGACATCAGCTGTTGTGTAGCTGATCCTTGAGATGCATGCCTTGCCTGCAGGAGATGCAGCAGCATTGGGGCATTGAAGGGCCCTGACATCAGTGCCTCCCTGGCTGATATTCCTCTCTAGTGTCTTGAGGTCCAATCTGCCCTCCAGATCTAGAGAAACATTGGTGCATTATTGCTTCCAATGGAGCTCCTGATTCCCTCAAACCAGGAGAGAGATCCAGGCAGAGGCTCAGAAGTACTTTGACTTCTTCTCTGAGTCTGAGTCACAAGGCTGGGTGACCGATATGGAATTGGAAGACTTGTCAGAGGACATGTCTCCTGAACTTCCATAACTACTTCTACAACTATTACTACTACTGAGCATTTGTATAGTGCTACAAGACATACGCAGTGCAATAGAAGAGAAGGGCACAGATATAAGCGATTTGCCAGAAGAGAGTAGTTCCAGAGGAGGAGTTTAGGGAGAGAATTTTAGTTTAAATTTAAAACACAGAAGAGAGCTTTCTGGTTAAATTTGGAACCCAGCAGAGAGCTTGTAGTTTAAATTTAATAGTCACTCAGGGCCTAGCATCAGCAAAATACTTTTAGTTTAAATTTAAAACACAGAAGAGAGCTTTCTGGTTAAATTTAGAACCCAGCAGAGAGCTTGTAGTTTAAATTTCAAGACATACGCAGTGCTGTACAGGCACATGTAAACGATGGCCCCTGCTCATCAGAGTTTACAATCTAGTCAAGACAGACAACACAATAGCTGTAGACATGGGATACATCTAGGGGGAATGGCAAGGAGATCAGATGAGTCAAGATCCGAAAGCGACAGCGAAGAGGTGAGTTTTCAGCCTGGATTTGAAAAGGGCCAGAGAAGGCACCTGATGTACAGACTCAGGTAATTTGTTCCAGGCATAAGGAGCAGCAAGGTGAAAGGAGCGAAGTCTGGAGTTAGCAATAGAAGAGAAGGGCACAGATATAAGCGATTTTCCAGAAGAGAGGAGTTCCAGAGGAGGAGTTTAGGGAGAGAATTTTAGTTTATGTTTAAAATATGTTTATTGAACACAACTCACAAAACAACAGCAGTACAAGCCAACATTGCAGAACTAGTATAGTAACAATTACAGTCATGTTCATATTTAGTACGATGATACACCCAAACCCTCCACCCCCCACCCCCCTACCACCCCCCCCCCGAGAAAAAAAAAAAACAACAAAAAAAACACAACACAGGTAGGAACAAATAATACCCAAATCCCCATCCCTCCCCATCCCCCCCTATTACCAATACGCTAAACAGGACCACCCCACACTTAACCAAGCACATTAAGGATGCGGCTCCGCTCCCGGGAAGACAGAGTATGCAAATAAGGACCCCACTCCTCGAGAAATCTAGCAGTGGCTACCCTCCCACGCCGAGCTCCTTGATGCTCTATCAAAAGGAGCCGATATACCTCTCGCATCCAGTGACCCAAAGTTGGGCCCTGGGGCAGCAGCCAAGTCAACAGAATCACACGTCGCGCCACAAGAAGAACCTTACCCAACCAAAGTCTCTGACCCCCCTTCAAATAAATTTAAAACACAGAAGAGAACTTTCTGGTTAAATTTAGAATCCAGCAGAGAGCTTGTAGTTTAAATTTCATAAGTTAGAGCCTAGCAGCAGCAAAGAGCTATAATTTAAATCAAATAAGAATATAGATTAGCACAAAAGGCAAAACAGGGTCAGTACTCTTTGAACAGCAAATCAAGTCTTCTAGAGACCTTTTCAAAGAGGCCTTCTACCTAGGGGGCAAGAGACCTGTGAAACTTTTTCAATAGGTGTTAACACTAGGTGGCAGGTCAAAAGGCCATTTTGAAAGACTCCTATCCAAGCAAGGACTGTTAATCATCCAGGAAGTTGGTCACAGCTTACCTCAGCAGCACAGGCATAAATAGCTCAACCAGAGCTCTGTGATCCTCAGTCTTGAAGGACTAGAAAAGGGGACTGTTACTTCTGGAGAGAGATCTGCAATTGTGAGTATATACTTCTGGGAATTTTCTGAAAGGAATTCTTTCTATTAAAGCTAATTAATCTGTGAACCCACTATTTTTTTTAAATCAGTCAGGGCCTAGTAGCAGCAGTTTAAGTTTAAATTTAAAAAAAAAAGAAGAGAACTTTCTGGTTACATTTCATACCCAGCAGAGAGCTTGTAGTTTTAATTTAATAGTCACTCAGGGCCTAGTATCAGCAAAGTACTTTTAGTTTAAATTTAAAACACAGAAGAGAGCTTTCTGGTTAAATATGGAACCCAGCAGAGAGCTGTAGTTTAAATTTAATAGTCACTCAGTGCCTAGCATCAGCAAAGTACTTTTAGTTTAAATTTAAAACACAGAAGAGAGCTTTCTGGTTAAATTTGGAATCCAGCAGAGAGCTTATAGTTTAAATTTCATAATAAGTTAGAGCCTAGCAGCAGCAAAGAGCTATAATTTAAATCAAATAAGAATATAGCTTACCTCAGCAGCACAGGACAGGGTACTGTGTAGCAGCCCTCTTTTAATAAGTGTTATTTCCCTCCCTCCCTCTCCACACCTACCCACCCCTGGGATAATCATAGCTTTATAGGTACTTACACATCTTAAAAGACAGGAGGTGCTCTCAGGTGAAGCTCGTTACCCAAATTAGTCATACACTAAGGACCTGAGATTAATTGAGCTCCAGGTGAAAAAGGTATATTAAATGTATAAGGTACAGTTTTATTGGTATAAATATCCATAGCAACCCTTAGTAAGTAAAGAACTGAAAGATCTAAACAAAAACTTAAAACTAAGATGCAGACAGCAGTCCAGCAGCGAGATGGGGGCTTTCCAGTCTTTCGCATTGAGTGTCACATATATGATTTTCTCCCAGTTGGTGAGAGGTCTTATGTGTGCACTAGGTGCAAGGAGCTCTTTGCTCTCAGGGAACGAGTCCGTTCTCTAGAGGCTAGAGTAGCAGACTTGGAAAACATAAGCCAGACAGAGAGGTACATAGACGAGACCTACAGGGATATAGTCCTGAAGTCCCACCCCCAGTCTGGCAGCATCCCTGTTGCCATGGAGGAGAGAGGTCACGTGACAGGAGAGCATCACCCTGGTGTGGCAGGAAGTGGTCCTGTAACTAAGACCTGTCCTCCAGGTGATGTAAAACCCTCTCGCACCGAGGAAGTTTCTCCAGGGCCATGTGCCCATGAGGGAAGGGTTAGGACAGCCGTTATAGTTGGTGATTCGATCATTAGGCATATAGATAGCTGGGTGGCTGGTGGACGTGAGGATCGCCTGGTAACATGCCTGCCTGGTGCGAATGTAGCGGACCTCACGCGCCACCTAGATAAGGTCTTAGATAGTGCTGGGGAGGAGTCTGCTGTCTTGGTACATGTCGGTACAAATGACATACATAAGAACATAAGATATGCCATACTGGGTCAGACCAAGGTCCATCAAGCCCAGTATCCTGTTTCCAACAGTGGCCAATCTAGGTCATATGTACCTAGCAGTTTCCTCAAAAGACACAGGTTCCGCAATGCTTGTACTGGGTCAAGCATTGATATCCTGGGTCCCTTCTTAATAATGGTTTATGGACCTTTCCTCCAGGAACTTGTCCAAACCTTTTTTAAACCCAGCTACGCTAACAGCCTTTACTACATCCTCAGGTAACAAATTCCAGAGTTTGATTACACGTTGAGTGAAAATTTTTTTTCTTTTATTAGTCTTAAATAGTTTACCCTGTAGCTTCATTGCATGTCCCCTAGTCTTTCTATATTCTGATAACGTAAACAATCGATCTACATTTACCCGTTCCACTCCGTTCATTAATTTATAGACTTCTATCATATCTCCCCTCAGCCATCTCTTTTCCAGGTTAAAGAGCCCTAACCTTTTTAGCCTTTCTTCATAGGAGTATCCTTCCATCCCCTTTACCATTTTGGTGGCTCTTCTCTGAACCTTTTCTAATAACGCTATATCCTTTTTAAGATACGGCTACCAGAATTGCACACAATATTCAAGGTGCGGTCTCACCATGAAACGGTATAGAGGCATTATAATATCTTTTGTTTTATTTTCCATTCCTTTCCTTATGATACCTAGCATTCTATTTGCTCTCTTGGCTGCCGCTGCACACTGGGCCGAGGGTTTAACAAGTTATCCACAATGACGCCTAAATCTTTTTCCTGGGTTGTGGTTCCTAATGTGGAACCTTGCATTGTGTAACCATAGTTTGGGTTGTTCTTCCCTAGGTGCATAACTTTGCACTTGTCCACATTAAATTTCATCTGCCATTTTGATGCCCAGTCTTCCAATTTATCAAGATCCTCTTGCAATTTTCCACAGTCCTCTTGGGTTTTAACAACTTTAATAGTTTTGTGTCATCTGCAAATTTGATAACCTCACCTCTCCGCTATCGCCTTGTCGCCTCTTAGTGCCCCTTTAACTCCTCTATCATCTAATGGTCCAACCGACTCTCTCACAGATTTTTTGCTACGAATGTACTTGAAAAAATCTTTATTTCACGTTTTTGCTTCCGCAGCAAGCTTCTTCTCAAATTCTCCCTTTGCCTTCTTTATCAATGCCTTGCATTTGACCTGCCAGTGCTTGTGCTGTTTCCAGGTTTCGTCGTTTTGCTCTTTTTTCCATTTCCTGAAAGATGCTTTTTTGGCAACAACAGCCTCTCTGACCTCACCTTTAAACCATGCTGGCAGTTTTTTGGACTTCCTTCCACTTTTCTTAAAGCGTGGAATACAGCTGGTCTGGGCTTCCAAGATAGTATTTTTCTACAACACCCAAGCTTGATGTAATCTTTAACCTTTGCAACTGCTCCTTTTAGTTTTTTTCTTTACTATTTTCCTCATTTTATCATAGTCTCCCTTTCGAAAGTTAAAAAGTAGTACTGTGGATTTCCTTACTATCCCTCCTCCACTAATTAAATCAAAGGCGATCATTCTATGATCACTATTGCCAAGTGGCCCCAACACCCTTATCTCTTACACTAGATCTGGTGTTCCACTAAGGACTAGGTCTAATATGGCTTCCCCTCTGGTCAGTTCATGAACCAGCTGTTCCAAGAAGCAGTCATTTATGTCATCTAGGAACTTTATCTCCCTAGCATGTCCTGCCGTGACACTGACCCAGTCGATACCGGGGTAATTGAAATCACCCATTATTACCACCGAGCTGTAACTTTTGTTAGCTTCCTTGATTTCATCATCCATTTGTTCATTCTAGCCAGGCGGTCGATAGTACACCCCCATTGCCATCGCCTTCCCCTTTTTACATGGAATTTCAATCCATAGAGATTCTACATCAAATTTTGTTTCCTGCAAAACTTTAATCCTTTCTGACTCAATGCCCTCTCTAACATAGAGCGCAACCCCTCCACCAATTTGATCAGCTCTATCATTATGATATAGTTTGTACCCAGGAATCACAGTGTCCTACTGGTTGTCCTCCTTCCACCATGTCTCTGATATTCCAATCATATCTTTCCTCTCATTTAGTGCTATATATTCTAACTCTCCCATCTTATTTTTTAGACTTCTAGCATTTGCATACAAGCATTTTAGAGACTGTATTTTATTCATATTAATTTGGCTATTGGTAGACATGGGTAATTTGGGATCTTTAAGCTCTGTCTGCTCCATACTCGAGGGCATTTGGGCTACTTTACTCTTTTTTGGAACCTCTCTGCTTTTGGTAGTATCCTTCCATAGGACATAGGAAAATGTGGTAGGGAGGTTCTACCACAGTGTGGAAAATGTGGTAGGGAGGCTAAATTTAGGCTTTTAGGTAGGAAGTTGAAATCCTTTTGGCCTAACCTCAGCACATTGTGTGTTCACAAAATGCCTTGTGGTAGTAGCTGCGTACCTCTGTATGCTGGGCGTGTTTGTCTTCCCCTATGTGGAGAATTGACTGATCAAGAATACCACTCTGAAAGTTCAGGAATCAACACGATTGACTATTTGGGTGTTGGAACTACTAGGGTCCGTTGTAAATTACCTTAAATCCTACTTTCAGCCCTCCAAACAATTGGCGTCCACAGGAACCATGCTCAATACGACTCAGGCAAGAGCCTTCCTACCGCATGACCAACTTCACAGAATGACGGCTCTAGTGCAGGAAACTTAATTGAGTCAGCAGATATCAGTTTGCAGGATGTTGGCTATGCTAGACCACATGTCTTCTACAGTGCATGTCACACCCTTGGCACGCCTCCAGATGAGGCAAGCTCAGTGGAGTCTGAGGACTCAATGGACCCAGGCCATGGGTCGACTCAGGGATCGTCTGTATGTCACCAGTCCTTTCATTCAGTCAATGCAATGGTGGGTACTCCACTACAATTTGCTCAAAGGTCTTCCTTTCCAAATTGCTCCACCCCAAAAGGTTTTGATGACAGATACATGCAAGCTGGGGTGGAGAGCTCACCTTGATGGGTTTTACACCCAGAGCGCTTGGGCCATCCAAGAACGTCTTCATCAGATCAACTTCTTGGAATTAAGAGCTATGGCAAATGTTCTAAAGGCTTTCCAAGATTGACTGACCAACCAAATTGTTCTGATTCAGACCAACAATCAAGTTGCCAGGTTCTACATCAATAAGTCGGGAGGAATGGGTTCATACCTCCTATGTTGGGAAGCAGTGAGGTTGTGGAAGTTCACCATTGCACATGGAATGGACTTGAGAGCCATATACCTGCCAGATGATTAAAACACTCTGGCAGACAGACTGAGTCGAGTCCTTCAACCACATGAGTGGACAGTGGACAGGGAGGTTGTGACTCACATCTTTTGAGAGTGGGGCACCCTCTCGATAGATCTGTTCACTACTCCAAAGAATACCCAGGTGGATCAGTTCTGCTCTAGGGTAAGATCACACAGCAGGCTGATCTCAGATGCTTTCCTCCTGCATTGAGGGGAGGGTCTTCTGTATGCATATCCTCCAATACCTCTTATTGGAAAGACCTTCCTGAAGCTCAAAACGAATGGAGGCACAATGATTCTCATCACTCTTGACTCGCCCAGACAACCTTGGTTTCCCCTCTTTCTACAGATCCCCAGTCAGAAGCTGCTCCTGCTTGGCCATGCACCGGACCTGATTTCATAGGAAGACAGGATGATGTTGTACCCTAACATCCAGTACTTGGTTCTCACAGCATGGATGTTGAGAGGCTAATGTTGTCTGAGCGCCACCTGCCAGATGGTGTGACTGAAATTCTTTTGGCCTCCAGAAGGGTCTCAATGAGAGTCTTATTCCTGCAAATGGAAGAGGTTTGCTGTCTGGTGTGAGGGCCAGGCCTTAGATCCTTTTGTCTGTTCAACATAAAAACCACTTGAGTATCTTCTGCACCTCTCCAAGTTGGGACTTAAGTCCAACTCCGTCAAGGTCCACCTCAGTGCAATTGAGCTTATCATCAAGGTGTGGAAGGAAAGTTCATTTTGGTACAGCCTTTAGTTGTTCACTTTATGCAGGGGTTGCTTCTTTTGAAGCCTCTCTATAAACCTCCAGCAATGTCATGGGACCTCAGTCTGGTTCTTGTGCAGCTCATGAAAGCTCCCTTTAAGACACTCAATTCCTGTCCTCTGAAGTTCTTGACCTGGAAGATATTGTTTCTGGTGGTGGTCACTTCAGCATGCAGAGTGAGCGAGGTTCAGGCTCTAGTGGTTCATCTGCCTTACACCAAATTTCACCATAATAGAGTGGTCCTCCATACTCATCCTACATTCTTTCCAAAAGAGATATCGGATTTCCACCTTAATCAGTCAGTCATTCTTCCAACATTTTTCCTGAGACCTCATGACCACAAAGAGGAAGCTGAGTTTCACATGTTGGACTGCAAGCAAGTCTTAATCTTCTATTTGGAGCAGACAAAAGTCCATCCAACATTTTGTTAATTTGACCGCAGCAAGCTAGGGGCTGCCATTTCCAAACTCACTCTTTCAGTCTGTCTAGAAGACTGCATCTCTTTTGCTTATGCCCAGGCAGGCGCGAGACTTGATGGTTATGTCACAGCTCACAGTGTCAGAGCTATGGCTGCATCAGTGGCTAACTTGCGTTCAGTCTCCATGGAGGAGGTCTGCAGGGCTGCAACGTGGTCTTCGGTCCACACATTCACATCTCACTACTGCCTAAATGGAGATTACTGAAGCAACTGCAACTTCAGCCAATCTGTACTCCCGAATCTTTTGGGGGATTAGAATCCAACTCCATGCCCCCTAGGCTCATTCTATTCTGTCCAGGCTACCTAAAAAATAAATAAATAGAGATCACTCTGAGGAGAAGGAAGTTACCAGTGGTGTGCTCCGGGGATCTGTCCTTGGTCTGATTCTTTTTAACATCTTTGTTAGTGATATAGCGGAAGGGCTGTCGGGTAAGGTTTGCCTCTTTGTGGATGATACCAAAATCTGCAATAGAGTAGACACCTAGGAAGGTGTAGATAACATGAGGAGGGATCTAGCTAAGCTTGAAGAATGGTCTAGAATTTGGCAGCTGGGATTTAATGTTAAAAAATGTAAGGTCATGCATTTTATTTACATTCTCTTATATACTGTGCTATTCTGCATCAGTGTGGTTTACATTGAACAGGGCATTATAACTTGGAGATAACTATTTTACAGGGAACATGGGCTATGGAGGGTTAAGTGGCTTGCCCAAGACCACAAGGAGCACCTGTGGGACTAGAAACCCCAGTCCTTCTGGCCCAAGGTTGCTGTTGTCTAGTGGGATTTGAACCCCTGACCTTCTGGCCTGAAGTACCTTGCCTCCAACCACTAGGCCACTCCTCCACTCCTTTGGGCTGCAGCAATCCAAGGGAGCAATATAGTATAGGGGGTGAAGTACTTTTGTCCACTAAAGAAGAGCGGGACCTAGGCGTGGTTGTGTCTGATGATCTTAAAGTAGCTAAACAGGTAGAAAAGGTGACAGCAAAAGCTAGAAGGATGCTTGGGTGCATAGGGATAGGAATGGCTAGCAGAAAAAAGGTGATAGTGCCTCTGTATAAGTTTTTGGTGCGACCTCATTTGGAGTATAGTGTGCAATTCTGGAGACCGCACCTTCAAAAGGATATAAATAGGATGGAGTCAGTACAGAGGGTGGCTACTAAAATGGTTAATGGTCTTCATTATAAAGCATATGAGGACAGACTTAAGGATCTTAATATGTACACCTTGGAGGAAAGGCGGGATATAGGTGATATGATTGAGATGTTTAAATACCTCTGTGGCATAAATGCACAGTGGGAGAGCCTCTTTTGATTGAAAGCAAGTTCTGCTACGAGGGGACATGGGTTGAGGGTGAAAGGGGATAGATTCAGGAGTGATATGAGGAAATATTTCTTTATGGAAAGAGTGGTGGATCAGTGGAATAGTCTCCCAGTGGAGTTTGTAAAGATGAGGACAGTATCTGAATTAAAAAAAGCATGGGACAAACACAGAGGATCTCTAAAGGAAAAAAGGGGACTGTTGTAGTTGTCGATATGGAAAGACAGACTAGATAGGCTATGTGGTCTTTTTCTGTCTTCATTTTTCTCTGTTTCTCTGTTTTAAATAAATAAAAGGGAAGGGAGAATCAGTGTTTATTGTACATAGTTGGTATTTCAGTGGCTATGGCTTCTCTTCATTCTGCAGCTGTTTTGTTGCATTGGGCTTCTTGGTGGCCTTCTCAGTTTTTGGTAGCCTGTAGCTTGGGAGTCCCATAGGTGAGGACTCATTCGTGCTTGGTCACAGAGAAAAGGCAGTCACTCACCTGTAGTAGGTATTCTTCGTAGACAGCAGGAATTAGTCTCACAACCCTCCCACCTCCCCGAGGAGTTGTCTTCTCCTACAGCTATATTATCAGACTGATTTAAGATGGTGCCGCAGACAGGAAGGAGGCACACAGGTGCAGTAGAGCCTCCCAGAAGCTTCCAATAGGAGCTGGGGAGCATTTCTTCACAGGGCTCCATCGGAGACATTATCCATATGTGAGGACTAATTCCTGCCTCCAAGGAGAACACCTGTTACAGGTGAGTAACTACTTTTTCCCTTTGAAAATTGCTTGAGAGAAATGAGCCTGCAAAGGGTTGCCCTTGCTGTTTTGTGGGTACATTTCCCTGATAAAACAATCTTCATAGTTACGAAGAAAAATCCCTGAAACCTAATTTAATATGCAAATTTATGAAAGCATGCTGCATGATTGCTACAGAATCTTGAAAGAGCTGCCATGGAAAGCCAGGAGTGTGCTTAAATGCTAGTCACTCTGATCAGAACTTCTTGAAGTCATGAGATCTGGCTTGGCTAGGTGGCATAAGGCTTCAAAACTGTGAATACCTAATCTCTGGATTAAAGTACAGTATCAGAAGACCAGTGGGATCCTTAACAAATCTGGGTTTTAACTAGTAGCTACATTGCTGAGAAGTGCGAGTACTGTTGCTTGAAACTGTTCTGTTGCTGCTGCTACTGTGCATTATGTTTTTCAGTCTTTTAAGAAGACAATGAGAGAACAGCTACATATAGTAAGATAATAGAATGACGTCTCCAAAAATTGACTCTTCCAGTTTTCTGACTGTGGAAAATCTCTCGCTTTGGGCAACAACATGAAATTTGACATTGTGTTAGGTATTGGAAAGTGAAAAAGACATCCTGTTTTATAAATCACTGTACATCTGTGACACATTAAACTTTAATCAAAACTTCTTTTAATGTCTTAGATATAATAATAAAATAATTCACAGAAGTTAGTTCCAGAAAGCTTGAAATGATTCTTTGATAGAAGACAGTGGATATGTCTTGCTACAATGAATACATCTTGTGCTCTGTTCAAATAGATAAGAAAGTGTGGCTCAAATATGAAATCATTTGTGGTAAAATTATGCACTATTTTGCATTTCAACATGTGCTTTATATTCATACAGGATTCCAAGTTTGCTTTATAATGGAGAGGGCAAATGTTTATGTCTGCTGTGCTCACGGGCCAATGGACCAGCAGGAGGACATGGACACTTTAGTAAAGCAAATGCAATGGACGTGCATAATTTCCCTCCCCATATCTAATTTTGCCCACTTTTTATTTTGAGTTAGGTTCATGTGCATTTACCTGCAGTAAAGGGGCAGATTACAAGATTCAAACCCTGTTTTGGTGTGGGGAAAGGTGTATTTGCCCATATAAAAATTTCAGAATATTGCCATCTTAATACTTCAGGAACAAGCAGCAACATCCTTGGTCAGGGCCACTGCAAGGATTTCTGATTCCCCCCCGCAACCTACAAATTGGTGCCCTCCTCTCTCATTAGTCAATGACCTCTGACTGTACTCAAATGCTGTTTTGGTAACACCTTCGTTTTTCATATTTCTATCATTTTTTGCTGTTTTTATTTTTCTAATTGTTATATTTTTCATTTCCTTGTTTTTTATTTTTTCGGCATTTTGGCGCCCTCCAAACATTGGCTTGCTCCCTCCTCCTGCCATGCTTAGCTGCTTACTGTGTTACACTAGCCACGTCTGGAGTGGATGTCTTGATAGCATATTTTGACAACTTGACTGGAAAAATAATTTCCAAAGAGGAGATGAAACCGTTTCTCTTGCTAGTAAATGTACATAGAATAGCAAGAAGAAGCTCACAGCAAAAGCCATTCCTATAAAAGACAGGTTTTGCTGTGACAGATTTTAAGTTCAAAATGAAAAGGGCAGAAGAAGTACTCACTGTTGTTAGTCAATCAGTAAATGATAGAGGTCTCTATTTATTTTAGTTCCACTCTTCTTTAATGCTTGCTTGTCTGCTACTAACTGAGACGTGTTTGCTGGTTATTTGACTGCGTGACCTCTCTTAGCTATGTGATAATGAACTGGAGCCAGCACATGTGCTACTTTAAAGGCTTCGAATGTGAAAATAAAGCAGATGAAGACCATGATGTATGCATAACAGTATTTTTGTATTTGCAACACTGCCAACATAAATCCCATCCAAGCATTTGTTAGACAAACAGATAACTATTGCATGGAAAAACATGTTGCAGGTATTGCTTTAACTAGCCATTATTCTGTTGGGCTTACGAAGGAAAACAGTGTGAATTAAACATAGAAACATGACAGCAGATAAAGACCATATGGCCTATCCAGTCTGTCCTTCCATACCAACTATTACAGTGCCTTTTTTTCCTTTAGAGATCTTCTGTGTTTGTCCTATGTTTTCTCGAATTCAGTATTGTCCTCGTCTCTACTACCTCCACTGGGAGACTATTCCATGCATCTACCACTCTTTCTGAAAAGAAATATGTCTGCATATTACTCCTGAGTCTATCCCCTTTCACAGTCTTCCTATGCCCTCTCATTGCAGAGCTTTCTTTTCATTGAAAGAGGCTCTTCTGTGCATATATGCCAGAGGTACTTAAAAGTCTGCATCATATTTCCTCTCTCCTCCGAAGCATACATATTGAGATCTTTAAGTCTATCCCCATATGCCTTATGATTAAGCCCACTGACCATTTTGGTGGCCACCCCGTGCACTGACTCCATCCTGTTTATAATCTTTTGAAGGTGTGGTCTTCAGAATTGCACAGAATACTCCAAATGAGGTCTCACCAAAGTCCGATACAGAGGCACTATCACCTCCTTCCCGGCTGGCCATTCCTCTCCCTATGCACTCAAACATCCTTCTGGCTTTTGCCATCACCTTTTCTACCTGTTTAGCCACCTTACAATCATCAGAAACAATCACGCCCAGGTTCTGATCTTCTTTCGTTGACAGAAGTACTTATTTATTTATTTATTTTATTTATTTAAAACTTTCTTATATACCGCCTCTTCCATAGATCAAAGGCGGTTTACATATAACAAGTGTAACAAGAACAGGTTTTACATAGAACAGATTTTTTTTTTTAATTATTTACAATCAACTTTTAAATCAACAGTTTTTAAATTATTGACAATCAACATGATTGTGAGTAGCTATATTATTAATTGCAAACAACTATATACAGGAGTAGTAGAGTAGGTAGCGTAGGTAGACATTTGTTGGATTTAATCATCATCGTTGAGGTTACGGTGTGATCGTCTGCATTTAAGGTGGATTTGTGATCTGTATTGTGTTTGAGAAGTGTTCTGTGAATAAGTGGGTTTTAAGTTCTCTCCTGAATAGATGGAGGTCCTTTATCATTCGGAGATTTAAAGGTAGTTTGTTCCATATGGCGGGTGCAGCATATGAGAATGCTCTGGAGCTCGTGGTTTTTTTGTTTTACGGATAGTGTTTTGTATGGCTAACGAGTATGTTGCATTTTGTCTTCGTGTTCTGTGTTCTGGTGGGGCTTGCAATAGGGTGGTTAGATGAGATGGAGAGATGTCATTGATGAGTTTAAATGTGGTTATGATTATTTTGTATGTTATTCTGCTATTTATGGGGAGCCAGTGCAATTCAAATAAGATGGGAGTTATGTGGTCGGTCAGGCGAGCTTTCGTTGTTACGCGAGCGCAGATATTTTGGGCTCTTTGGAGGAGGTTAGTGTTTGCTAGTGGTAGACCATTTAGGAGACTATTACAATAGTCGAAGTGGGGAGTGATGAGTGCACTGATGACCGATCTGAAATCGTGGGAGTCTAGGAGTGGTCTTAGGTGTTGTATGGTTTTTAGCTTGAAGAATATTGTCTTAACTGTTTGCTTTATGTGAGGGATCATACTGAGGGTATGGTCTAGAATTATTCCTAGGTATTTCACCTCTTTCTTGATTGGGATTGTTGTGTTGTTTATTGTGATGGTTTCCGGGAAGGTTGCGTTTAGTTTTCTTGCGACAAACATTGCTTCCGTTTTTTTCAAATTGATTTTGAGGTGGTTATTCTCAAGCCAGGTGTCTGTCTCTTTGATACATTCAGACATATTCTGGTATGTGGGGTTGTTTGTGTCAATTGGGAGAGTGAGCATGATGTCGTCAGCGTAGATATAATGGCTAACTTTGTATTTTTTGAATATACTTGTGATAGGTTGGACTGGAGGTAAATGTTGAAGAGGAGTGCTGAGAGAGCTGAGCCTTGGGGTATGCCTTGGTCTTGTGTGAAAGGTTCTGATGTGTTTTGGCCTAGTTGAATGCGTATTACTCGGTGGGTTATATATGAGATGAACCATTGGAGGATTGTCCCGCTAATTCCTATATCTTGGAGTCTGTTAATTAGTGTATTGTGGTTGACACTGTCAAAAGCGGCTGATATGTCTATGAAAATGAGGAGGAATCCTTGATTGTTATCGTCTGTGCCTTTAATGAGGTTATCTAACAGTGTTATTAGTAGGGTTTCTACCCCGTGAGATGGGCGGAAACCAAATTGGTGGGAGTCAAGGGGGGCATGAGAGTCAATATGGTCCTGGAGTTGAAGTTGTATGATTTTTTCAATTATTTTGGCTACGAATGGTATGCTGGCTATAGGCCTATATGAGTTTGGATCCTTTGGGTCTAATTTGTTGTTTTTTAAGATGGGTCGTATGGAGGTGAGTTTTAGGGGATCGGGCATTAAGCCTTGGGCAAGCGATTGGTTCACTATCGGTTGGATATGTACAGCGAGTTCAGTTTTTGAGGCTTTTATCCATGAAACTGGGCATGGGTCAAGGGGGGATGTTGTAGTATTGATCATTGTTATGACATTGAGGAGGTGTTTTTGGTCAATTTCGTGGAAGGTTGTCCATTTAAATGGTTGTTTTGGGTCTGAGTGCAGAGTTATAGTTTGGATGCTCGTTCTGTTTTTTAGCTTCTCAGCAAAGTGTGTGGCTAGGGTTTGTACTTTTATGTCTAGGTGATCCGGTTCAGGTGTTTGGGTTTTGGTAAGGGATTTTACGATATTAAATAGTTCTCTTGGGCGGTTGATCGCCATATTTATCACTTTAGAGTGGTAATCTTTTTTAGCTTTGTTGATTGTGTTTTTGTATATATTGAGTAGTGAGAGATATTGGGCTTTGTTGTTTTCAGATTTTATTTTTCTCCAAATTTTCTCTTGTTTTCTCAATTGTTTTCTTAGAGTAGAGAGATTTTTAGTAAACCATTTTTCAGATATTTTTGGAGGTTGTTTTTGTGTGAGCTGGGTGGGGGTTGCTGCGCTTTTTATAGTTGAGTTCCATTGGTCTGTTAATTCATTGACGTTGGTTGTGTATGTTGAGAGTTTAGGTATTACTTCATTTAGGAAAGTATCTTTGTTAAAGTGGGTGAAGCGAGATTTGTGTGGAGGGATGGCTGGTGTGGTGTTGGGGGGTGCTGTGGGTGTGGTGAGGTTAAAAGTTATTAGATGGTGGTCTGACCCAGGTACATTGGTTATTATTGGAGGGGTATGGAGTTGTTGTTTATTGAGTATTGCAGGAAGGAAGATGAGGTCTAGGGTGTTTCCTTTTATGTGTGTGGGGGTGTGTATGATCTGCATATAGCCCATTTCTGTCATGGTGTCCATGAAATTTGTCGTGTGTTGTGCATTGATTGACGGTAGATTCAGGTCTCCTAGTATGATACGAGGTTTTTTTAGGGAGGCTGTACAGGCAAGTTCTAGGATAGGGGTGAGGTTTTTATGGTCAGCTGAGGGGGGTCTGTAGATAAGGGAAAGTGCGAGGGTTTTATTTTCTATACAGATGATGTCTAGACCCTCTAAGTTGTTTATATCTGTTAGAGTGTATTGGAGATCTTTTTTAGCGAGGATGAGGGTTCCCCCTCCTCTCTTCGCTTCTCTGTGGCTGGAGAAAAGGTCATATTGTTGTATATTGAGTTGGTTTATTATGATTGTATCGGTGGGGGTTAGCCAGGTTTCAGTGATGAGGAATACGTCAGGTTTTTCGTCTCTGATTAGGTCATTGATTATAGGTATTATTATTTTCATGGATCTGGCATTTAAAAGGATAAACTTTCTAGGGGGGTGTGAGTTAGAAGTGGTGTTTATATCGTTAGGTGGTTGCAGGTTTATTTGTATCAATCTTGAATGAGGTCTGTGGGGGTGGGCTCGGTGGGTTGGGTTAAGTGTGTAATTGTGTGCTTGTAATGTATTTCTGTATGGATTGTGTATAATAGGGATGTTGTTGTGTGTTACATAGCTTGATTTGTGTGTGCATATGATGTGTATTAGTTGGAGGATAAGTATAGTGAAGAGAATGGTGGTCTGAGGTCTTGTGAGAGTCATTAATGTGGAGTTATTCCAAGGTAGTATGGAATATTTTATTGCAGTTGATGAACCTACGTAAATGATATATCGTTTTGGTGGGGTAAATATATTGACTGGTGTTACTACTGGCAACAGTGTCTCACAGTGATAATGATATATCGTTTCGGTGGAGTAAATATATTGACTGGTGTTACTACTGGCAACAGTGTCTCACAGTGATAATGCAAGAAGGGTAATTACTACTGGCAACAGTATTTTATAGTGACAATGCAAGAAGGGTAATTACTACTGGCAACAGTATTTTATAGTGACAATGCAAGTAGGGTAATTACTACTGGCAACAGTATTTTTTATAGTGATAATGCAAGAAGGGTAATTACTACTGGCAACAGTATTTTATAGTGACAATGCAAGAAGGGTAATTACTACTGGCAACAGTATTTTATAGTGACAATGCAAGAAGGGTAATTACTACTGGCAACAGTATTTTACATTGACAATGCAAGAAGGGTAATTACTACTGGCTATATGATATCAGTTTTTTTTCTTTATTTGTTGTATACTTGCTGTTGGTAGCGTGGTTGAAGGATGCTCTGAATCTTTGTGGATGGTTATCAGCTGCTATCAAGTTTCTGGGTCTTTTATCGTGTTGTTGCAGCGGGTGCTTTCCGTTCTCGAAGAGCTGAGGCTGCTAGACGCTTGGGTATCACTGTCGCTGCTTTGATGTGTTTGTTGATCGTGAGCTCAACCCGATGGGAACTCAAGCTGTTTTTTATTTGAGAAGGTTTGAGTAACGATGGGTCCATCGGATGTTGTTCGGGCGTTTTTAATTAGGCCTCTGCCTAAGGGCCGTGCCAAAGGGCCCTCTGGCGAGGCCCTCAGGCGTGGGCCCGACAGGCGCGGGCGCGCCTAGGCAGCGCTGCTTTAATCGCTGAGTCTGTAGGCCCGGATTGGGCAGCTCGTGCTGGGTGGGAGGTCCTGGTGCTCCGGCGTGCTCGATCCTTGCGCCGGAGGAGAGCTGAGAGACGCCGGAGTGCTGGGAGGCAGAGAGGGAGAATCAACGGTGCAGCGCTGCTTTAAGCGCTGAGTCTGTAGGCCCGGATTGGGCAGCTCGTGCTGGGTGGGAGGTCCTGGTGCTCCGGCGTGCTCGATCCTCGCGCCGGAGGAGAGCTGAGAGACGCCGGAGTGCTGGGAGGCAGAGAGGGAGAATCAACGGTGCAGCGCTGCTTTAAGCGCTGAGTCTGTACTTCACCCTCTGTACTTCACCCTCTGTACTATACTGCTCCCTTGGATTTTTACAGCCCAAATGCACGACCCTGCATTTTTTAGCATTAAATCTCAGCTGCCAAATTGTTGACCATTCTTCAAGCTTAGCTAGATCCCTGCTCCTTCCTGGGTGTTTACTCTATTGAAGATTTTGGTATCATCTGCAAAGAGGCAAATCTTACCAAACAGCCCTTTCACAATATCAGTAACAAAAATGTTAAAGAGACTCGGACAAAGGACAAATCCCTGCAGCACACCACTAGTAACATCCTTCTCCTCAGAGTGAACTCTATCCACCTGTACCCTAGGAGTGTCTCATAAACACTTCATAAATCAATAATTTCCCATGACTGGATCTATAGAACACATTTTTAGGCAGAACCAGAATTAGAGTCCCAGGAACAATGAGGAAAGTAGCCCAATAAAGTGCTTAAAAGCCCCCTACACACATAGGAAGAGAAGATCAGAGTCTCTAGGACAGTCCATTTTTCTAACCAAAAATTGAAAGAAAACTCTGCAAGGAAGGGGCATAGATGAGGTTGAAAGGGGATAGACTCAGAAATAATATGCGGAAATATTTCTTTACGGAATGAGTGGTCGATGCATGGAATAGTCTCCTAGTGGAGGTAGCACAGATGAGGAAGGTATCTGAATTCAAGAAAGCATGGGACAAACCCAGAAGATCTCTAAAGGAAAAAAGGGACCGTAGTAGTTGGTATGGAAGGGCAGACTCTATAGGTTGTAAGGCCTTTATTTGCTGTCATGTTTCTATGTAAACAGCTCCTACTGACTTTCAGCTCCTGGAATTGTCTCAAACCTTCCTTTGTGGGCTCCATGTGCCCTGGATACCTTGCTTTTGCCTAGCAGCTGCCAGTTCCTCCTGGTTCCAAACTCCATCTGCACAGGGTATCTCTCCCACCAGAGCTTTATCCAAATCCCCCTGGCTGTCTTACCTGCAGCCTTTTCTAGGTCCTCAGTTGTTAGAACTTGCTGGGGAGCTTGGTCCTCCTCTCTTTTCAGCTTATCCCAAAGCAGGGCTTTTTTGAGGAGGTACATGGTGGTATGGAGTGACCGGCACCTTTTTAATTATCTGCTAAAATTAACCCTTGCCCTCATGTATCAATGAAAGGTTAACTGTAGAATTTTGCTGTTGTTGATGCAAAACTGTCCCAAACTGAACCACAGCCTAAATGATTGTTGTCACAGCTGATATGCATGACTTATAAGTCATACGGTAAGAGTACCTAGTTGGGGGAGAAAGGGTTTCTTGTTGTTTTGGTTGTTACAAAACAAAAGAGGAAGGATTTTTAAGTTTTTATTGCCTCTTCTGCCATCCTTACAAAAAAGCAGAAAGCATGTTTCCTCCCTTCATCCCGCTCAGCGTTTGTGAGGGAGGTTGTTACTTTACTGCTGTCCTTGGAGTTTCTTGCTTACATGTGACCTGGATTGGCCATTGTTGGAAACAGGATACTGGGCTGGATGGACCTTTGGTCTGATCCACTATAGCAGTTCTTATGTTCTCTTATGTGCAGGGCTCATTAAGGACCCAGAGAAAATATTACAACAACTGGGCGAGCAGCAAAGACAAAACTGAATGAAGAACTGACAGTAATTGCCATACACTTATACTGGAACAGAAGTTCCCCACTAAAATCGATGTACAAAACTAACACTCCAAAAAATAGCTGGCAGGCACAACCCTGCAGATCCACTAAACCGCGGAAAAAAATGTATAAAGCCAATAGGTTTGGTGGATTTGCAGGGATGTGCCAGCAGGCTATTTTTTGGCGTGTTAGTTTTGTACATCGATTTTAGTGGGGATCTTCCGTTCCAGTATAGGTGTATGGCAATTGCTGTCAGTTATTCATTCAGTTTTGTCTTTATGAATGAGATGGAGTGCTTGATTTGATGAATAACATCAGAGGGGGTTTCTCTTAACAGGACACATGCTCGGCATTTTTGCCTGTTGTTAGCTAAGGCACGCCATTGCACTGTTTTCTGGAACTGTTGTTCCTGAGTTCTATGAGTATCTGTTCAGATATTTCCCTATTTTTGATTTGTGTGTACTGATACCGCATTTTTTGGAGTGGTTTTCACATTTATTTGGTCTTTTGCAGCTGTTGGTGGTCATGGCGTTGTCGGGCTCCCTGATGAAACCAGGCATAGCGAAGCACCCTGTGTCGGGGCTCTGACGGGACATATTCAAATTTGCGTACCCTTGAAGATTTGGGATTTGGTTGGCATTTGGACATGCTAAAGCTAAGTATTTGCAGAAGACTTTGGGCCCAATATTGAGTTGGGCAGGCTATGTGCCATGGTGGCATATAGCCTGCCCACCAACCCCTCTAAACCGGATTTTCACTTCTGCGCTAGCCTGGATGCCCTGACAGCTGCAGAGGCTACATGGGTAGCAGTAACTTTCGTTGCTACCCACATAGCCTCTGTGTCGTAAAGATGATCAATGTGCTGTTGAGTTTTGTGGTATCAGGTTTATTTTTGTGTTTTGTGTTTATTTATGTTTGTGTATGGTTTGTTTTGGGTTGCTTTCTTGTCGGAGATAAGGAGTTTTGGATTTAATTTTGACAAAACATGCCCCTTTAGAAACTATGCATGTTGTGGATCAACACATACAAATAGCCGCTTTCTAAAATAACTATTTACACCTATTGCTCATTTATATGTTTAAATGCCTCCATTCATATATATATATCAAAGCTGCTCAAATGTCCATAGTCTTCTCTCACTCAGATGCCCAGTTGCCTTTTCCTACTATATACCCATAGACCTGGTCATCTCCCTCTTAAGAACATAAGATTTGCCATACTAGGTCAGACCAAAGGTCCATCGAGCCCAGTATCCTGTTTCTAACAGTAGCCAATCTAGGTCACGAGTACCTGTCAGGTTCCCAAAAGGTACTTGTCTATATCATTACCGCCTGTATTTATCTCAAACATGTAGGAATTCTTTTACTCTTTCAGTTATTGCCACCTCGGCCAGGCCTCCCATCCCCTGACATGTAGGGGGACTTATTCTACCTCCGAGGTGGAATAAGTCCCCTATCCAGTCTGCCGGCCCTGGACGTACATTGCCGACTAAGAATCAGTCCTGTACTTCCGTGGCCATGGACTGCCCACTGCTCGCCCTAACTGTGCCTCCACACTGCCCCTTCCTGCCCCTGTCTAAGCCTCCCCATACAAACTCCTTGTTCGTATGGGAGACTTAGTCGGGGATGGCAAGGGGGATGAATAGCGAGGATAGACATCCCAAAAGGATGTCCATCCCCGCTATTCACGGGACAGAATAGACCCCATTGTAATATACTTTTTTGTGACTCAGATGCATTTCTTGAATTTGTTGCCACTGAATTTTATTTGCAACTCCAGGGAAGTACAGACGTCACTATGGGGCATATTTACTAAACTACAGTAGGGAGCACGGGGTTAACGTATGGAATTTATGTATTAATACCATGCTGGAGCCCATAACCATGTTAAACACAAGGGGTGTGGCCATGGTATTGCTATTACTGGCTCACTAGCCACAACACTAGCACGGTATTAGTGAATACATGGCCCAGCACATGCCCACAGGGCATGCAGTCTCCATGCGCGCCAAAAAATAGATTGCCAGAAGCGCAATATGTTATGCAAATGTATGCAATTGTTCCATGTAAACCGCCCCTGATCTCTGGAAGGGGCGGTATAGAAGAAATAGATAAATAAATAAATAAATAAATAAATATCGGGGCATTTATAGGCCCTGGATTCACTGTGGGATGAACAGCCAGCACAACAGAAAGCAAACACATGCAGAGTATGTGCTGCATGTCAAACCATAGGTGACAGACTGCAAATGTGGCATCTGGAGATGCAGAGGGCCATGTATGGTATCAGAAAGGATGTCCACAGTGTCCATTATGGGGGCAGGGATATCGGCCTCCTAACTCTGAGGCAACAAGGGTGGATGTTCACCTAAGCTACAGGAGACACAGTACAAGGCTGGGGGGAATGGGTCCCACAGCACATTCCCCTCCTCTGATCATGACTTGGGAGTGAGTTCCCCAATGTTGAGGAGAGGGGGTGCAAAGGCTGGAAGGCTCTGGAAACCAAGCACAAGCAGCACACTTGCTGAGGACAGCATGCACATGGTGGCCATAGCATCAAGCAGCACCCCTGTGGTACATCAGCTACTAAAGGGGAGTGGGAGTATCACAGCCATTCACCTATAGAGGCCCTCCCCCATGCCACCTCCTTCTGGAAGGGACCCTAAAAATACACATGGAGGTGGTGAATCCCACAGCCCACAGGATGAGAGCCCCCAGTAGTCATGGCTCACCAGGCTGGAGAGGATCAAAAGAGTCCCCTAGGTCCATCAAGTGCTGCAAAAGAGTCCCCTAGGTCCATCAAGTGCTGCAAAGGAACACCAATCAGCAAGGTCCAACACTAGAAGCCCACATTCAGTGATAGAAGTCTATGCTGCTGCATAGAACTGATAGACCTTAGCCACATTCTCCCTCGGTCAGAATGAGAAGCCATCACCCCACAGATACATGGCCCATGGCAGCACCATGGTCCCTCAGGTGCATGTATTCACTATCCCTCCCCGCCTACTCACAGGGGACAGGGATCAGATGGCTCCTGTGCTGCCACACCATCATTTAGCCATGAAGTGCATCACCTGATTGCATGCCCCTCCCCTACCGTACTCTTCTGGCTCCAGCTCTGTCTCTGAGGCATGTACTGACTGCAGCACAGAGCACAGGCCCTATCATCTGACACCTCTGCAACACACAACACCAGCAGCCCTCTAATACCTATCCAATGCATATGCAGTTGTGAACTGCAGTCCGTCAGGACAGCTTTTGCTGTATACATGGATATTTGTCCACTGTCCCAGCTGAGTGACTCCTCGACCTGCAGGCCTTGTGTTGAGATTGTCAGACTGGTGTGTTCCACCATCATGTCAGCTGAACCATGCAGCACCCCCAAAACAATGGCCTAGGCATGAGCCTTGGTATTCAGCTCCCATCTGCAATTGGCCCCCTATTGTTTCAGTGTTTTGGCCCAGCTCCTGCCCTTCATATTTATTAATATTCGCGTATGAATTTTGTGGAAGTGTGGCATGTGCAGCTAGCTACTGGTCAGAGGCAGGCATTAGCTGCCCCAATGGTAGCAGCATCATTTCACATCTAGTGCGCAAGTAGCATGCCTGCACCTGGCGCACGGCTTCTCTCCACCTTGTCTCTACCTTCACCCCGCTTAGGTAGCACGGTGGCATTTACCACGCACACTCCTTGTTGCTATGTGCCAATCGCAGGCAAAACCCCTGCTACTGGCTAGCACGCTTTAGTAAATATAGAAGGATTGTAACTTAAGCAGTCTTTACAACATAGATGAGGAAAACTCAGATCTGGATCACCATAAGCCAATGTCGACTCGATGACACTTAACAAGAACAGGTATATTGTGTTCAGTATCCTTTCCCAGATCAGTTAACATGAAAGTAATGTTTACTTTTGCTTTACTACATTATTGTCATTCTAGTACTATTTCTTTTTTTACTTTACTCTTTTAGCACAAGGTTTTACTTTGCTGATTTTGTATATAGGTAGCTTACTAGATAAGAAGAAAGTAAAATATTAGTATGGAATTAAAAAAAACTACATGAAAAATCTAACACTGATTTTTAAAGCAGTTTCATTACTCAAGGCTGTTTAAACACTTAAAATGAGGGCACCTGATTAAAGTGCTGACAGAAATTCAATCTATGTTGGGATACTAACATCTGTTAACCAGATAAAGGGGAAAGATTATTTGGCAGATTTCTGGGTATTAATTAATATATGTTACTTTTTTAAAATTTGCATTTAATCAAACATTTACAGTTCAAATAAGAACAAAGGAAACAAATTCCCACTCAAAGAAAACAGCAAGAAGATAACAATTCCAAAATCTAAAGAAGGGAAAATTAGCCCACATCACAGGGAGCATCCAAAAACCCCAAAGATAACAATTTAACAAAGCAATCAAGCGGCATAAAGTACACAATTACTGCCATAAAACTCTGTTCCAATACAGTGGCAAAGCATATAGCACTATTTACCTTCTAAGCCCTGATCCTAAGGGGCGGTAGCCTCTCGATCGCTCAAAAGCTTCTTTGGGTGGGAGGGATCTTGGAAAACATATCTAACCCCATTCAATGTAATCATACATTTGCAAGGGAATCTAAGGTAAAAGGTGCCAGCAAGAGCTAATACTTGAGATTTTAAAAGATTTAAAAGTCTTCCTTCTCACCTGGGTGGTTTTAGAAACATCAGGGAACAATTGTCTTCTAGCACCACAAAAAAGGGATTCCTTAAACTTAAAATAAGTTTTTAGAATTAACACCTTATCAGTGTCTTTGGCAAAGGAAACCACTAAGGTGGCTCTTGTGCCGATGACATCCTGGGAATCGTCTAGGAAGGCAGAGAGACTCAGATCAGGTCTCTCGACCAAAACGTCCTCTCCCTCCCACCCAGAAGATGCCCTTACCTCTTTGTCAGGAACATAATACAATTTAGATAGTCAAATAAACATAGAATTTCCTTAAAGTATTTATGTACAAGAATCTGATGAAAGCAACCGAGTAATGGGGAAATTCAAAAACTTCAAACTTTTACTACAAAGAGAATTTTCAAAAAATTCCAATTTGTGGTGCATCATAAGGCTGTCCTTAATAGAGGACACACCTAGTGCATTCAGAGAGGCCACCTGGGTGTCCAGTATGGAGACATTTTTCCCCAAGGTCTCCAACTGAACAGCCACCTGTTTAAACTTTGCAACAGCTTCGTGGGAGAAGTCACAGAGTTGCGAAAAGTACCCAACACTATTTGCCATATATCTTGTAAAGAAATCTGAGCTCCAGGAGGCTAAATAACAGCCTTATCTAAGGCACACACTACAGGTTTAGGACAAATGGCATTACTCTCAGACCTTATTGCTACAGGGCCTGACTCTACAATGACTTCCCGAGGACTAGGTAGCAAAGACGGACATGGTACTGGAGGCGGAGTCCACTTGAAAGAGCTTAAAGGCGGTCCTTCCAAGGATGCCTGCATCTTATCTATATCTGGCACACTGTTCTGGGGCACCAAATGTTTGTCCATAGGACCCACACCAGTAGCTGTTTGTTTACTGCCCTTTGACTTCCTCTTCCAAGGCATCTCATAGCCAAACGTACAACATACTTGTTCACTACACCTCAGTGCTCGGCTCCTAAGGGGCTCACAAGGGGCAGATTATGCCCCTTGTTACACGTCCTTTAGTGCACACCCCCGTCCGCGCTCCAACGGCCGCTCACCGTGGGTGGACAAAAGATTTATAGGGCCCTCGGGTGGAGTCCAGCTGACCACAACAGTGCCGGAGTAGCAGGCACAATCCAAAAAATGTCATTTCTGGAGTGTATTAGGCAGAAGAATTACTCCACTATATCACAGGCTCAACTTAATATCCCTAAAGATTTCATTCACAGACAAAAAGGAGGAGAAAAAGGCCTCAGATTACACGGGGCTCGGTTAAGGCACATAAACAGGCCTTTGCCTACCATCAACACATTGACGGGCAGAAAAAACTCCCCTTTATTTAATCAATTATTATCAATATCATACGATAATAAATTCTATTAAGATCTTTTGTTTTAATCTTTCTTCATCTTTATTTCTTTTTTTTTTCAGGCAGGCAGATGACACACCTTCACACATCAGGCAGCAAGTAAAGCAGCTCCCCAATATACGTCCCTAAAGTATAGGACAGATATAATGCATGCTTCAGAGGTTCAGCATATTGCTTTTAATTAATTAATTTATTTAACAGTTTTTCTATGCTGCTATGCACACATCAAACAGTAAGTAGGGATTTGAGGGTTTCTTTGTTTGGTTTTTTTTGTTACATTGCTAGCTCTCTGACTGGGAGCTCTTAAAAGGGGTTTGTGTATATTTTTTAAAGCAAGTTTAATTTCATTTTTGCTGTTTTAGGGGAACTGTACTTGAGCATAGTAGTATTGCTGAACTCTGTAACCCCCTCAGGTTCAGGAACTGCTAACACCTAATCAGGGGTTAGTGGGCCTGTTTCCTGAGTGCAATTGAAGCCTGCATAAAAAGGCTGCTTTGCCCTGCCCTTTGAGGCTTTCTTAACCAGGGCTCCACACATCAAACAGTAAGTAGGGATTTGAGGGTTTCTTTGGTTTTTTTTGTTACATTGCTAGCTCTCTGACTGGGAGCTCTTAAAAGGGTTTTGTGTATATTTTTTTAAAGCAAGTTTAATTTCATTTTTGCTGTTTTAGGGGAACTGTACTTGAGCACAGTAGTATTGCTGAACTCTGTAACCCCCTCAGGTTCAGGAACTGCTAACACCTAATCAGGGGTTAGTGGGCCTGTTTCCTGAGTGCAATTGAAGCCTGCATAAAAAGGCTGCTTTGCCCTGCCCTTTGAGGCTTTCTTAACCAGGGCTCCACACATCAAACAGTAAGTAGGGATTTGAGGGTTTCTTTGTTTGGTTTTTTTGTTACATTGCTAGCTCTCTGACTGGGAGCTCTTAAAAGGGTTTTGTGTATATTTTTTAAAGCAAGTTTAATTTCATTTTTGCTGTTTTAGGGGAACTGTACTTGAGCACAGTAGTATTGCTGAACTCTGTAACCCCCTCAGGTTCAGGAACTGCTAACACCTAATCAGGGGTTAGTGGGCCTGTTTCCTGAGTGCAATTGAAGCCTGCATAAAAAGGCTGCTTTGCCCTGCCCTTTGAGGCTTTCTTAACCAGGGCTCCACACATCAAACAGTAAGTAGGGATTTGAGGGTTTCTTTGTTTGGTATTTTTTGTTACATTGCTAGCTCTCTGACTGGGAGCTCTTAAAAGGGTTTTGTGTATATTTTTTAAAGCAAGTTTAATTTCATTTTTGCTGTTTTAGGGGAACTGTACTTGAGCACAGTAGTATTGCTGAACTCTGTAACCCCCTCAGGTTCAGGAACTGCTAACACCTAATCAGGGGTTAGTGGGCCTGTTTCCTGAGTGCAATTGAAGCCTGCATAAAAAGGCTGCTTTGCCCTGCCCTTTGAGGCTTTCTTAACCAGGGCTCCACACATCAAACAGTAAGTAGGGATTTGAGGGTTTCTTTGTTTGGTTTTTTTGTTACATTGCTAGCTCTCTGACTGGGAGCTCTTAAAAGGGTTTTGTGTATATTTTTTAAAGCAAGTTTAATTTCATTTTTGCTGTTTTAGGGGAACTGTACTTGAGCACAGTAGTATTGCTGAACTCTGTAACCCCCTCAGGTTCAGGAACTGCTAACACCTAATCAGGGGTTAGTGGGCCTGTTTCCTGAGTGCAATTGAAGCCTGCATAAAAAGGCTGCTTTGCCCTGCCCTTTGAGGCTTTCTTAACCAGGGCTCCACACATCAAACAGTAAGTAGGGATTTGAGGGTTTCTTTGTTTGGTTTTTTTTGTTACATTGCTAGCTCTCTGACTGGGAGCTCTTAAAAGGGTTTTGTGTATATTTTTTAAAGCAAGTTTAATTTCATTTTTGCTGTTTTAGGGGAACTGTACTTGAGCACAGTAGTATTGCTGAACTCTGTAACCCCCTCAGGTTCAAGAACTGCTAACACCTAATCAGGTGTTAGTTCCCTCCCTACCCACCCCGACTCCCACCCACCCCTAGTGAGCAGTCTTGCTTTATAGGGCACCTCCCCCTTTAACAAATCACAGTGAATTGGACCAGCACATTTTGAATATAATTAAAGAGTTTTAACTGCTTTTTCTCTGAAAGGACAGCTGCGAAACCAGCTGGTACTTTGTAGATCTCTCTCTTTTGCTTTAACAGATACCTAAGCTCCACAAACAGAACAATGGCTGGGAAAAATCGTATTGCTAAAGCTGTTGCCCCCGTTACAGCTTCTGCCTCGGTCCAGACAGAGGTCTTATTGCCAGTTGAAGAACCGGTTCCATGTGCAGGGTGCCTGCATGCTGAAGCTCTGAGGAAACAGGTGGAGGAACTCAGAGAGGAGGTGGCGAGGCTGAGGAGTATTCAAGACAGTGAGAAGTACATTGATGAGATGCTGCTTGCAGCAACCAGGCTCTCCAGCACAGGAGAAGATGGGTGCCAACAGAATGTCGATGGTTGTACAAAAGTCACCAGAGCCTGCAAAATCACCAATCCAACTTCTTCAGCCCTTGAATTGAAGAACCATTATGCAGCCCTGGAAGTGGAGGAGGCGAAAGCATCCCTGGAAAGGGAAGAACCAGAGTTCAAGTACCCCATAGTTGCAGAATCAGTGACCAGAAGGAAACGAAGGGTAGTGGTGGTTGGAGACTCTCTTCTGAGGGGTACTGAGGCGTCCATCTGCCGACCAGACTTGATGTCCAGAGAGGTATGCTGTCTGCCTGGTGCCAAGATCCAAAATGTTACGGAGAGTTTGCCGAGACTCATCAAGCCCACTGACTATTACCCAATGTTGCTAATCCATGTTGGAACAAATGATACTGCCAGGTATACCTCGGAACATATCAAAAGTGACTTCATGGCTCTGGGACAGAGGGTGAAGCATGTAGGTGTACAGGTGGTGTTCTCTTCAATCCTCCCTGTTGAGGGTAAAGGCCAAGGCAGAGAGGCTCGCATCCTGGAGATTAATGCATGGCTGCGTGGATGGTGTCTTCGAGAGCGTTTTGGTTTCCTAGACCATGGGATGCTGTTCCAAGGGTTGCAGAGCAGAGATGGCATCCATCTGTCCAAGAAAGGTCAACACATCTTTGGTAGTAGACTGGCTAATCTACTGAAGAGGGCTTTAAACTAGATTCGTTGGGGATGGGTGAAGAATGCCCCCAGGTAAGTGAAAGCCCCCAGGTAAGTGATACATCAAATACCTTTATGGAAATGGGTAACAGGGGTAACATATGGAAAGCAGTGTGTATAAATGCCCGTAGCATGGGAAATAAGATCTCTGAAGTTGAAGCTTTGGTGGGAGTGGCTGACTTAGATTTAGTGGCAGTTACAGAAACATGGTTCACAGAAAACCATGACTGGGATGTAACTATACCTGGCTATACTTTATTCAGAAAGGACAGGGTAGGAAGAAGGGGAGGAGGAGTAGCACTATATGTAAAAACTACTATTAAAGCTTTGGAATTACAGAGCTTAAAAGGGAGAGAGGAGGCATTGTGGGTTAGACTAGAAAGAGGGAAAGAGAAATCTATTTGCATTGGTGTGATATACAGACCTCCCTCACAAGAGGAAGAGGTGGACAGAGAGTTAATTGAAGACATACGCAGCATTGCTAGGAAAGGGGAAGTGCTACTGCTAGGAGATTTTAATATGCCAGATGTTGATTGGCACATTCCTGCTGCAGTATCATCTAGGAGTAAGGAGATCCTGGATTCTCTACAGCAGTGGTTCTCAACCTTTTTTGTACCGTGACCCCTTTTACCGTTGGTCAACTTGTGGTGACCCCCAATGATAAAATCAAATGCGTCTCTCTTCCTTTACCGTTAACGCATTGTCGCTGTAATCATTTGTTGAATTATTAATATATTATAGGCCTTTGCAATATGTTTTTATTTATAAAATACTTATTTAAATAATCAAAACAACAAGTAACAATATTTGATTTCAAAATTATGATGATTTTGTAGTCAAATCACTAATATGAAATAAAATTATTTTTTCTACCTTTGTTGTCTGACCAATTTATTCTCTGATCATGCTGGTCCCGATCTGAGGCTTCTGCTTTCCTGTCTTCTCTTAGCTCTCTTTCTGTGGTCTATGGTCCATCTGCCAGTTCTTATCTCTTTTGTTTTCTTCACTTCTTTCCATCAGCCTATTTCCAGTCCCAGTAACCCTCCCCAGTATCAGCCCCTTTCCAGTCCTCACTCCCAGTACCTTCCAATGTCAACTTGCATTCCCATGACTGCCACTGGTGTCCATTCCCTTCCAGTCCCCCTCCTTCCCCACTGATCAGTCCCTTCTAGTACAAATACCATGGCAGCCCCTCTCAGATCCACTCCCTTTCAGTTCCATGCTCCCATCCCCTTGTATCAGCCCACTTGTAGCCTGAGCCCCCACTTTTCTTCCAGGGTCAGCAGCTCTATCCTCCCCTCCCCACAATCACCCCCTTCCCAGTCAACGCCCCCTAATCAGCTCCCTTCTAGTGCTAATCCCCCTCCCCCCCATTACCACCCCTACCCCCCCCCCCTACTCAGCCCAAGACCAGTCCTACCCCCCATCAGCTCATTTCCAGTGCTAGTCCCCCCCTCAACCCCATTACCAGTGCTAGGCTCCCCTAATCAGCCCATTTCCAGTCCTAACCTCACTGATCAGCTCATTTCCAATGCTAGACCCCCATCAGTCCATTACCAGTCCTACCCCCCCCTTGATAAGTCCATTCCCAGTCCTAGCCTTCCCTAATCAACCCATTACCATTCGTAGCCCCCCCATCTGCCCCTTACCAGTGCTAGCGCCCCCCTCAGCCCCTTATAATCCTAACCCGCACTGTCTCTCGCCTCTGTCCAGCATTTATCCCGTCTGTCCAGTATGTCCCCATGTCTCTCCCCTTTGTCCATGCCAGCCTACTCCCTCCATGTCAGCCCCCCTCCCTCCATCCATCCATATCAGCCCCCTCCCTCCCTCCCTCCCTGTCAGCCCCCATCCTTCCATCCGTCCATGTCAGCCCCCCTCCCTCCATCCATCCCTCCATGTCAGCCCCCATCCTTCCATCCGTCCATGTCAGCCCCCCTCCCTCCCTCCCTACCGACCTCCATCCATCCATATCAGCCCCCATCCCTCCCTCCCTCCCTGTCAGCCCCCTCCCTCCCTCCCTCCCTCCCTCCCTCCATCCATCCATATCAGCCCCCATCCCTCCCTCCCTCCCTCCCTCCCTGTCAGCCCCCTCCCTCCCTCCGTCCATGTCAGCCCCCCTCCCTCCATCCATCCCTCCATGTCAGCCCCCATCCTTCCATCCTTCCATCCGTCCATGTCAGCCCCCTCCCTCCCTCCCTCCCTCCATCCATCCATATCAGCCCCCATCCCTCCCTCCCTCCCTCCCTGTCAGCCCCCTCCCTCCCTCCCTCCATCCATCCATCCATATCAGCCCCCATCCCTCCCTCCCTCCCAGCCCCCTCCCTCCCTCCCTCCCTGTCAGCCCCCATCCTTCCATCTGTCCATGTCAGCCCCCGCCCTCCAACCATCCATCCATCATCCATCCATATCAGCCCCCTCCCTCCCTCCATGTCAGCCCCAACCTTCCAACTGTCCATGTCAGCCCCCTCCCTCCATCCATCCATCCATCCATATCAGCCCCCTCCCTCCCTGACAGCCCCCATCCTTCCATCTGTCCATGTCAGCCCCCTCCCTCCATGTCAGCCCCCATCCTTCCATCTGTCCATGTCAGCCCCCTCCATCCATCCATCCATATCAGCCCCCTCCCTCCATCCCTCCCTCCATGTCAGCCCCATCCTTCCATCTGTCCATGTCAGCCCCCCCTCCCTCCCTCCCTCCCTCCATGTCAGCCCCATCCTTCCATCTGTCCATGTCAGCCCCCTCCCTCCATCCATCCATCCATCCATATCAGCCCCCTCCCTCCATGTCAGCCCCCATCCTTCCATCTGTCCATGTCAGCCCCCTCCCTCCATCCCTCCCTCCCTCCCTCCCTCCCTCCATGTCAGCCCCATCCTTCCATCTGTCCATGTCAGCCCCCCTCCCTCCATGTCAGCCCCCTCTGTCGATGTCAGCCGTGTTGCAGGATGTCTGCCTCCCTTCTAATGCAGCCGCGGCTCTCTGCCTCTTAGGGAACCGCGGCTGTACCTGTAAAATCATTGCGGAGCCCTTCCTGTCTCGATGGGCTCCATGCAGCATTGTCCCGCCTCCAAAGGAAGTTGTTTACCACTTCCTTTGGAGGCGGGACAATGCTGCACGGAGCCCGTCGAGACAGGAAGGGCTCCGCAACGATTTTACAAGTACAGCCGCGGTTCCCTAAGAGGCAGGGAGCCGCGGCTGCAGAAGAAGGCGGTGAGTTTGCCGGAGTTTGCTGCTGCCGAGAAGCGGACTCGGCAGCGGCAGCAACTTGTGCACATCTTAATTTTTTTTTTAAACTTGGTGGAGGCTAAGCGACCCCCGCTAAATCCTGTGGCGACCCCCGTTGGGGTCGCGACCCACAGGTTGAGAACCGCTGCTCTACAGGGAGAACTATTCAGGCAATTGGTAACAGACCCCACACGTGAAGGGGCCATACTGGACTTGGTGCTTACCAATGGTGAAAGTGTTTCTGATGTTGTAGTGGGAGATCATTTTGCATCCAGTGATCACCAGATGGTGTGGTTCAGTATTAGGACTAGGGCTGTTAGAATCCATTCCAAGGTGAAGATCTTAGACTTTAGGAAGACTAACTTTGCGATGATGGGCCAATGCCTCAGGGAGTCGTTAGTGGGATGGGAACAGCTGGGGGATGTAGAACAACAGTGGGCAAAACTGAAAGGGGGTATTTTAAAGGCAACCAACCTTTTTGTTAAAATGGTAAACAAAGGCAAAAGGAACAGGAGACCGCTATGGTTTTCGAAGGAAGTAGCTGAAAAAGTGAAGAAAAAGAGGGAGGCCTTCATGAAATACAAGAGATCACAGAGAGAGGAATACAGGCATCTGTATTTGGAAAAACTTAGAGAAGCTAGCAAAGTAGTCAAGAAGGCAAAGATTCAAAAGGAGGAGGAAATAGCCAATGCAATAAAATGGGGGATAAGACATTTTTCAGATATATTAGTGAGAAGAGGAAGGGCAAAAGTGGTATTGTCAGACTCAAGGGTACAGGGGGGGAATATGTAGAAGCTGATAAGGATAAAGCGGAATTACTTAACAAATATTTTTGTTCTGTGTTCACAGATGAAAAACCAGGAGCAGGACCTCAGAAAACACCCACAAATAAGAACAGAAGCGAGGGACATCTTGAACAATTTTCAGAAGACTGTGTTCGTGAGAAACTAGCTCAACTCAAAGTAGACAAAGCGATGGGACCGGATGGGATACACCCTAGAATACTGAGGAAACTTGGGGACATTCTAGCAACTCCACTGACTGACCTTTTCAATGCCTCGTTGGAGTCGGGAGTGGTACCAAAGGACTGGAGAGAGGCTCATGTGGTGCCTTTACACAAAAGCGGAAGTAAGGATGTGGTTGAAAACTACAGGCCGGTTAGTTTAACTTCAGTGGTGAGTAAATTAATGGAAACGCTGTTGAAAGAGAAAATAGTGAGGTTTCTGGAGTCCAGCGGATTACAGGATCCGAGGCAGCATGGATTCACCAGAGGCAGGTCTTGTCAGACAAATCTGATTGATTTCTTTGACTGGGTGACCAGGGAGTTGGACCGAGGGAGAGCTCTAGATGTGGTGTATTTAGATTTCAGTAAAGCCTTTGACACTGTTCCTCACAGGTGACTTATAAACAAACTGAGCACCCTAGGGATGGACCCTAAAGTTACTGCTTGGGTTAGAAATTGGTTGGGTGGGAGGCGACAAAGAGTACAAGTAAATGGAGCTCACTCTGAGGAGAAGGATGTTACCAGTGGTGTGCCCCAGGGATCTGTCCTTGGTCCGATTCTTTTTAACATCTTTGTTAGTGATATAGCGGAAGGGCTGTCGGGTAAGGTTTGCCTCTTTGCAGATGATACCAAAATCTGCAATAAAGTAGACACCCAGGAAGGTGTAAATAACATGAGGAGGGATCTAGCTAAGCTTGAAGAATGGTCTAGAATTTGGCAGCTGGGATTTAATGTTAAAAAATGTAAGGTCATGCATTTGGGCTGCAGCAATCCAAGGGAGCAATACAGCATAGGAGGTGAAGTACTTTTGTCCACTAAAGAAGAGCGGGACCTAGGCGTAGTTGTGTCCGATGATCTTAAAGTAGCTAAACAGGTAGAAAAGGCGACGGCAAAAGCTAGAAGGATGCTTGGGTGCATACGGAGAGGAATGGCTAGCAGAAAAAAGGAGGTGATAATGCCTCTGTATAAGTCTTTGGTGCGACCTCATTTGGAGTATGGTGTGCAATTCTGGAGACCGCACCTTCAAAAGGATGTGAACAGGATGGAGTCGGTACAGAGGGGTGCTACTAAGATGATTAGTGGTCTTCATTATAAAGCATATGAGGACAGACTTAAGGATCTTAATATGTACACCTTAGAGGAAAGGCGGGATAGAGGTGATATGATTGAGATGTTTAAATACCTCCGTGGCATAAATGTTCAGGGAGAGAGCCTCTTTCAATTGAAAGCAAGCTCTGCGACGAGGGGACATGGGATGAGGGTGAAGGGAGATAGATTCAGGAGTGATATGCGGAAATATTTCTTTACGGAAAGAGTAGTGGATCCGTGGAATAGTCTCCCAGTGGAGGTGGTAGAGATGAGGACAGTAACTGAATTCAAAAAAGCATGGGACCAACACAGAGGATCTCTAAAGGTAAAAAGTGGACTGTTGTAGTTGTTGTTATGGAAGGACAGACTAGATGGGCCTTGTGGTCTTTTTCTGTCATCATGTTTCTATGTTTCTATGTTTATCTTGTGGTCAAAGTGATTTACCTTATAACAGAACAGTATACATTATAAAAGGGTAGTCATCTTGGAGAGGTCATAACAGATGGGGGAACATAGTGGAGAGTGGATGCATTTGTGACATTTTAGGGTAGTTATCAAGGGGGTACATCAGGGGGAAGTTAACTTAGAGGAGTCTTTAGGTGGAGGAGAAGGGGAATGGGGACTGAAGGAGATGCATGCTGGTTAACTTTGTTTTGTCCTCTGAGAAGCAATGAACTGGTGAGTCTTGAGGGTCTTTCTGAATGTTATTATGTCCTTTGTGGCCCATAGTTTGTCAGGGATAAGGTTCCAGATAATGAATTGCCGTATTACTCTTCGTATGAACTAAGGTTTCTTTCAGTGTCAGAATGAAATACTTATCTCTTGCTGGCTTGCATGCCTATTCAGGGGTAAGAGAAAGGCCACTGCGTGTAATGAAAGGAAGAATTTAGCAAATAGCTGAGGAATGTTTTATACTTTCAGTAACAAAAATTCCATTGTATAGAAAGAACATCCAAATGATACCTGGGGAGGGCAATTTTCAGACATTTTAGGCATTCAGCCAGGTAAAAAGGCTTGACTGAAAACTGCCCTTACTACTACTTATTATCTGTATAGTGCTACAAGGAGTATGCAGCACTGTATGTAAGAGACAGTCACTGCCCATCAGAGCTTACAATCTAATCAAGGCAGAGAACATCAAAAAAACTGAGGACTAGAGTATGATAAAATTAGTGGTGGCCCGAGAGTTTATCCTGCCCTAGGCAGGCCCTCCATGCCGCCAGCCCTAGATTGTGCCACCATCTGTCCTGCCATGCTGCCCCCCCTTCTTCTTGTGCTGAAGTGGCCGCGATTGATCTGCCGCTTCAGCTGGGTGTCAGGCCTTAAAGTGCTGACGCTTATTTACTCATGGTCTGCTGCTTCTGCCTCCCTCCCTCCCGAAGCAACTTCCTTGGAGGGGGCAAGAGCAGCAGACCGTGAGTGTAAATGCCAGACTGTGTTTTAAAGCCCATCATGGTGCTGAACTGCTGCTTTTCGTGGCGTTGTTTTTTAGCAATGCCACCCACCAGGATCTGCTGCCCTAGCCGACTGCCTAGTTATCGGAACAGCCCTGAGTAAGATACTAAAGAACAAGAGAGTGAGGAACATCAGGATCCAAAAGCAGCTTCGAAGAGGTGAGTACCTAGCCTGGATATGAATAGGGCTACAGAAGGAGCCCTTCTCAAATCCTACCGAAGGTTATGTAGTGCATATGCCTTTGATTGTAATAAAAAGAGACTTCTCGGTAGGCAAGCTTGCTTTATAGGCGGAAAATGGCAGAAGTGCATTTGAAGTTCAGTTTTGCATAGCACATCTAAGAAGAAAAAGGAATGTCCAAGTTGGGCCATTTACAGTTAGCAGGGGATTTTTTGATAAAAGGCTTGCTGTACAAGGACCATTTGGAAAATACCTAAAATACCTGTGCGAAATACATGTGTACTTGGGGCACATACAGCAGGAGCAGCTATTTTAAAAAGAAACATGGTTAAAAAAGTGACAACATTCAGGCTTCTGCACATGTAAGTGGCAAATTTGCAAGGTATACCTGTAAATGGCCACCTTTACATACACAAAGGTCAGATTTCATAGAACTGCATGTCTGGAAAGAGTCGGTTAAGGAGCTGAGTGAAAAAAAGCCTCATTTTCATGAAATTTTGAGGTGGTTTTAACACCAGAGAGGTAAGCACAGTTGCAAACCCCAGGCCCAAATGATCTGCTTGGTGACACCTCTGCCTACCTCAGAGCAGGTGTAGATGCCGTCATCCAGATTTCTTTTGAAGTATGCATGTGTTGCTGTCGTAAATGCATACTTTCCAGGCCCAGCCCATCTATGCCCATAATATACTCCCTTTCAGACTGTGCATGCTGCAGATCCCAATGCATAATAATGGCTTTACAAAATTCTTATTTGCCCATGTAAGAAATTCATATATGTAAATGCTATACAGGTCTACTAAAGTGACTGTCTTGATTTTCACTTGTATGCTGGGTATTTTGCTTTCCCTTGTGAACCAGCATAAAAAGCAAATGCAGTGTTTGTGGATACTTTTAACAGATGTATTTTGCATATGCTAATTTTCAAAGACGAACAACAAGGGTTCCCTCCTTCTGCAAATTTTCAGATACCTCAACAGGACAATAATAAAACACCCAAAAAGGAGAAACAATCATCAATTATGGATCCTCAGAATTGGCCTCAAACATGAGAGCTCCCTGTATTCCAGTTGCATTTATGGCTTTCCCACATTAAAAGTGTTATCGGAGCTCAATAGGTAGAATTACTGGCCTCTAGGGCGAGTCAAACCATCAGTATTATGTCATCATCACTCCCCCATATAACATCATAATGCTAAAGTGGGAAAAGCAGCAAACATAGCGCTGTAGCTAATGTCACTTATGCGCTTTAAATTTCCAGATGACTGCCGTGCAAAAGCCTTTCAACTAAAGCTGGCTACGGCTGATGGTTTCACCGTGAAAAGAGAAGCTTGGTCAAAGGCATTCAACTCAGCACCGTCTTCATTAGAATAGTCACGCCACTGAATTGAATGCCATGGTTGTCTTTAGCTGAAAGACTTTTGTATGGCAGTCAGATGGAAGTTTAAAGCGCTGGTTGAGCACCATAGAAGGCACATTTTTACGAGATAAGTGCTTTGTGTGTATTTTGAAGAAAAAAGTCAAGATGTTAAGTCTACATATATTGTTAAACAATTATTTTGACCTGTGAGGGGCCATTTTGGCATAAGTGATTTAAGCTACGGTGCTGTTTGTTGCTTTGCCCACTTTAGCGTTATGGTGTTATATGGGGAGCGATGATGACATAATACTGATGGTTAGGTTTGCACTAGGGGCGAGTTGAGCTCCGATAACGCTTTTAATGTGGGTAAACCATAAATGCTACTGGAATACAAAGAGCTCTCACGTTTGAGGCCAATTTTGAGGATTCATAATTGATAATTATTAATTTTTAGATGCTTGCATAGTTTGCAGGTATGCAGGCTGTTTAAAAATGTCCCCAGTGAAGACCATTTTTGAATGGATCTAGCTGCGTTAAGAAGGAATAAGGTGGCCATTTGAAAATTGTTCCCTTCGATGCGAGTAAATGTGTGCATGCTATGGGAAGACATCTGCACTGTTGTCTAGGCTGGCAAGGGATGGGCTCTGGAGCATAGTTAGGGTGGGAATGAGAGCATATGTGTGGGGATTCACCCTTACTCTTGACTGTGGTTATTTTTCACCTGCTGTAAATCGGGGGCAAAATCCACAGCTACATTTTCAGAGGGAAATTCCATGGGAAATTTTTGATGAAAATTCACTTGCATCTCTAGAAAGTATCTGCAAATCTGCAACCTTCCTGGCTGTTCTCAAAATTAGCCACCCCTCTATCCATTTTCATTGGAATCTGTCTTTTAGCTTTCACTATCATTTCCTCAAATCCAATAACGAGGTCAAATTTGGCTCATTTTAAATATACCGTAAAAGATGAGTATGTCTTCTTGCATGATTTATTTTATTTATGAATACCGGCACCTTTTTTGCTATGAAGCAGTTTACAGAATTGCATCTCATAAAATATACAACGCTGGCATCATCAAACCAACTCAAATTTTCAAAACTATGTACACACTATGTTGAAATTAAACAAGAAACATCAGCTAGAAGCAAATGATCTAACTGAATCTGACACTGCACATAGTATGCTGACGGAAATTGGAGCTATGACTCCTTTATAAAGCAAGAAAATAGAGCATAACTATGAAAGTGACTAGCTGACAGCATGTCAACAGAAAGCTCTCTGCCTTATCCGGTTCTTTCATGCTCCAGCTTGTGTTTTAAGTGTGTAGGTGTTATGAAAAGAATATACTGATATCTGTCAAGAGAGCTTTGTTAGGGTCATAGCTAGGTAGAATGATCCATGCTATTCCTCTGAGACGGGGCGAGCAGTAGCTTTAATATTCACTTGGTGCCAGCGCTCATAAATAACCTCCTGATGGCATAGTTTCTGCTGCTCATTATGTCATTATGTAATGGGAATCCAGCAATTTCATCAAAAACCCCGGCTTGTCTGAAGTTTGGCCATCAACACAATTGTCTTTTCCTGTTTTTTTCTTTTATGTTGAAAATGATCCCAGGAAAGGTATCCAAACACATTCAGACCAGCTAATTTGTGTGGATTCTTTTTCTGAGGAAGGGCACGTTGAGAATACAAAAGTATGCACACAGTTCCACATTCCACATTCCACCCCAGCCCCATCCCTCCCCACCCACAGCAAGTAAAAGAATGCATTTAATGGCATTACGTGCAAACCTTTATCCACATACAGGTTGAGCAATTTTATAAAAACCCACTGTTTTACCCAGGAAATGGCTTTGAAAATTCCTCTCTCTACAGAGTTGAGGTTTGTGACTGACCGTCTTGAAGTCCTGTATATACCAACTCTGAGGTGTGTAAATATGACTTTGATCAAGTATTGTTCTGGTGGTGTACTCCTGTTCTATCGAATGATGGGACGGAGAAAAAGGAAACAAACGGGCTTTCCTGTTGCTCCACTGCAAGTTTCCAACACCGGCCAGAGAACCCTTGAGCACTGCAGATTTGCAGCCGCCGGGTCACTAGCGGCGTCTTCGACAGTACGGCAGGAGGAGTCCATGCTGGGCGCATCAGGAGTGAGTTTATCTCCTTATCAGCGGGCGCCCCCGACACAAACCGGAAGTATACTATCTCTGGACGGTGCTTGCTCCTCTGTGTCGCCGGGCGTTTGGGTGAGTACTCCGTTGCCCGGAGATGAGGCACAAGTCCTACAACAGTCGGCCCTGGACTCCAGAGGGGAGAGTCTGCTAGAGAGATGGGACACAGAGGTACGTTCTCTCGTGTGGTGTTTCCACGGCAGGTGGAGACTGGAGGTGGGCTGATGTCAGTGAGTCGGTTGGAAAAGCCTGCGGTTATCACTGTGGAAGCACTGTGGGACACCATATCTGCTCTAACAACTACCCTCTCTACTGTTATGGGTTCCGTAAGTACTGAGATATCTAATATTAAATTGGAGGCCTCTAAAAATTTGGAGTTGCAAGCTGATTCTTTGGTACAAGTTAAGGAGGATATTGTCCATCTTGAAGAGGAGTGTGTGGCTCTGATGAAAGAAAGGACTGTGCTGATAAGGAGAACTGAGCACCTTGAAAATCTAGCCGAAAGGAATAATCTCCGCCTGATAAACTTTCCAAAGACTCCTCTCATGTCCCCGGTGGAAATGGTGCGGAAGTACCTGAGAGAGGTACTTAAAATACCAACAGAGCATCTACCCCCACTCACTAGGGCACAATATTTGTCAGTTAACATCGGTGAAGCAAGGAGGAATATGGAGGCTTCCAAGAGTGGAATGGGGGACCTGACAGGATTCATCGAGAGTTTTCTCGACGTGGTTACAGAAAGAACTACTATGCTTGTGACTCTGGCATTAGAGGCTGACAAAGCTTTAATTCTTCGATCTTTTTTAAAGAATATTAATGAGAAGTTCTTAGGGTCAAATGTGCATTTATTTCCTGATTTGTCAAGAGTAACCCAGTTAAGGAGGAAGGAATTCTTGGCTTGTCGAGCCAGGACCATTTCCTTGGGTGCTTCTTTTGTATTAAAGTATCTGTGTAGGTGTTATGTTTCCTATCAGGGTAAGAATTTCCTGTTTTTTGATCCTAAGCAGCTCTCAGAATTTATATCTGCAAGGGAAGTGGTTGGAGTAGGGGTGGGCCCCATTATGGCTGAGGTGTAAGTCTTATCCTGCTTGTATTTTCATTTTCTACCTTGTTTCGCTCTTGTTAGGAATGTAAATGTTGGTGAATGATTTATTTCCTGTTGCCTCCTAATTTATATTGTGGACTAAATTTTGGGATAAATGTACTCTTTTTTTAAGATGTAAGAGTTTCCTTTGAGATGTAAGAGTTGTATTACATTTTTTGTTTTAGTTTGGTATCCCATATTGTCATAGTCTCATTTATGTATATTCTTGAGTGATAATTATAAATACCAATAAAGAATTAAATCATATAGGTCAGCAGGAGAAGTTTGAACTGGAATGCGAACCAACTGAAGGTTATTTAAAATGGCTTAAAACGGTCACCAAACCACATGGATGGCTGAAAAAGAGCTCCGCCGTTCATCCCCGCAAAAGTAATTAATCTCCCCTAAAAACAAAGTGATCTAAATACCCCAAAGAGGATTGGATTGGTTAGAGGGTGCAGAGGCTGGTGGAATGACGACAGCAAGGAAAAAGACGGCAGACATAAGAGAGTACACGTTCTCAGCTGTAAGAGGTGAGCAGAGAGAAGGAGGAAAAATGGGAGGTGAGGCGAATATGGAGGCCGAGTCTGAAGAGCAGCTGGGTACCTTGGAAGAGGTGCAGAGTAAAAGCGCCATGGTGCAGATCTCTAAGGAAGAACTCCGGTCCTGGTTCAGTGAGCTGCGATAAGAAATGGCAGGATTCAGAAAGAACATGGAGGCGGCCCTAATGGAGTTGCATGCTGTTGTGCAGGAACTGGGGAAAAGAATGGAGGAGGCAGAAGGGCAAGTAGAGGAGGTGCGAAGCAATATGAGTACAATAAATAAAGCAGTGAACAATTTGGAAGTTGCGAAGGAACAGATTGAGCTGAAGCTTGAAGACTTGGAAAATCGGGCGAGAAGGCAAAATTTAAGAATAAAGGGGGTGCCGGAAAGTGAAGAATATAAAGACTGTGAACCGATGGCACGAGATATATGTATGGCAGTGCTGGAGAAGCCCAAGGGCCGAGGGAAGGCACTGGAAGTGAAAACAGACAGAGCGCACCACACGCTCGGCCCAAGGAGAGGGGAGGCACCAAGAGACATTATTATATGCCTCCAGGACTTTAAAACTAAAGAAAAAATAATTTATAAGGTGCGGGGAGTAGGCCCCATTGAGTGGAAAGGAAACAAGGTGGCAATTTTTGCGGACTTGAAGAGAATGGAGAGGATTTACAATGAGGTTAAGGGAAGAGAATATTAAATATAAATGGCTGTACCCAGCAGGAATTGCATTTACCAGCCATGGCATCACAAGGCGGGCGTTAACAGCAACTCAGTTGGTGGCAGAGATGAAGGAAGCAGGAGTAACACGTTTACCAGATGTGGGAGAAATGAGAGAACCAGTGAATGGACAGACAACAAGATGGCAGAGAGTGGAGAGTAAAGAGGAAAAGTAAACGTGTAATGCAAAAGAGAAAGGACATGGGACTGAGCAAATAAGCAGAGGGGAGAGAAATGAAAAAAGAACAGAAGACAACAGCAAGGATGAAGAAGCCGCAAAGATGGACTGAGTATATGATATGAAGGGGGAAGGTAAGGTTAAATGAGCAAGGATAAGAATGGGGGGGAGATTAAGATAAGAAGAGAGTGTGATGTGAATTATGTATCATGAGTGGGAGGGGGAAAATGATGCCATGGAGGAAGTGGAAGCTATTAAATGGTAGAAAGAAGGAGGGGGGGGGGGAGGTTGGGAGGAAGAGAACTAAGAGGGGGGAGGAATGGGTGGGAAGATGGAGGGTACCTGGATCCTGTGTATGCAAGAAGAGGAGGTACAGAGAATTGAAGTTATGGGTAGTAAGCAAAAGCAGCTTGATGAATGTAAGATTGTAACCATAAATGTGAAAGGCCTCAATTCCTGGTATAAAAGGCAGGCCCTACTAATAGAGGGCAGCAGAATAAGAGCGGATGTTGTGCTTATACAAGAAACGCATCTAAAAAAAGAACAAGAAAGATGGTTGATGAGTAAAGAATACAACAAAGTGTATCTGGCCCATAACCGAGAATCGCCAAAAATGGGGGGAGTGGGAATATTATTTGCAAGAGGGTTGAGTGTGGAAGAAGAGCATGTGGAGAGAGACCCGAGAGGGCATTTTATTTTATGGAAAGGGAAAATAGAAGAGAGGCCCGTAGTAGTAGGGAGTATATATGCGCTAAACACACAGCAAGGGAGTTTTATGGGAAGCTCTATGAGGTGGTGGAACCACATATGCAAAGCCCAGTGATATTAGGAGGGGATTTCAATGCAACCCTGAACCCCAGGGGGCAATAAGTATGAGCCTAAGGGTAAGCAAGAAGCTGGGGAAGCTGTTATATAAACTGGGCACAGTGGATGTTTGGAGACACATACATGGGAATAAGAGAGAATATACACACTATTCACACCCACATAAGAGTTACAGCAGATTAGACATGATATGGGTAGATGGAAGGATGATAGAACAGGTTAAGAGGGTGGATATAGGACCCATAAGTTGGTCAGACCATGCACCGGTGGAGGCTTCTTTGAGGTTACAAAAAGAAGGAGGAGGTCTGCGTTTTTGGAGGTTGAATGAGTTCCTTATAGATGAGGTGGAAGGGCAAAAAAGTATTCAGAGCACTATAAGGGATTACGTGTATCATAATGAGGGGGGTGAAGTAAGGCCAGCCGGTGTATGGGATGGGTTGAAGGTGGGGGTAAGGGGACAGTGTATAGCGCTGGCAGCGAGATGGAAGAGAGGAAAAGAACAGAAAGAACAGGAGTTGTTAAAAGAGTTGATATCAGAAGAGATACTGCATAAACAGAGAGGTGGAAGAAAGCGGCTGCAACGGATTAGAAAATTACGGGAAGAATTAGGAGGATTACATGAAGCTGAAGAGGCCTTTAGTTTAAATCAACTTAAACATGAATTTTATGTACAGGGGAATAGACCAGGCAGAAATCTTGCAAGAAGACTTAGGGAAAAAAGGGTGCAACAGCAGATCCTAAAATAAAAGATGAACAGGGAAGGTGGGTTAGAGGTATGGAACAAATACAAAAGGTATTTTGGGAATACTATTGTAAGCTTTATGAATCAGAGCAACAAGGAGAGGGAGTGGATATAGAACAGTACCTGGCAGAGATCACATTGAAGCAATTGGACTTAGAGCAACAGAAGTGGATGAATAGACAGATTGCTAGTAGAGGCTATAAAGAGTTTAAAGGAGGATAAGGTGCCAGGATTGGATGGATTTACAGCCAGGTTTTATAAAAACTTCTGTGAGGATGTTAGTCCGATATTGCGTGATGTCTTTAATGAAGTACTAAAAGGGGAAAAGCTGCCAAGTTCTATAGAAGTAGCTGGTGTGGTAGTTATACCCAAACCCGGAAACGACCATGGGAAGTGTGAGTCATATAGACCCATCTCACTTATAAATTTGGATGCTAAGATATTAGCTAAAATATTGGTGGCTAGATTGCAGAGATATATTCCAAGGTTAATAAAGGAGGATTAAGCAGGGTTTATTTCGAGTAGGCAAGAGAGTGATAATGTACGTAAATTGTTGAATTTAATATGGCAAGTATGTAGGGAGCAGACAGCATCTATAATGATGGCAGTGGATGCAGAGAAAGCCTCTGATAGAGTAGAATGGGCTTTCATGATTGCAGTTATGAAGAAGATGGGACTGGGAAAGAACTTCCAGAAATGGATAGAGGCTCTTTACAGAGAACCTAAGGCATGTATACGGATAAATGGGGCATATTCAGAGCAATTTAAGCTAGGCAGAGGTACAAGGCAGGGATGCCTTATTTCTCCTTTGATGTTTGCAATGGTGATAGAACCATTGGCCGAAAGTGTCAGACAGAATAAGGAAATACATGGAATAAAGGTGGGTGAGGAGGAGTATAAAATTTCATTATTTGCAGATGATGTGATGTATAAATTAGGACAACCTGAGAAATCTATACCAGTGCTAGCACAGGAGATTATGACATTTAGTGCAGTATCAGAGTACAAAATGAATATGGGGAAAACAGAAGTGCTAAAATTAAGGTTGGACTCACAGGAAGAGGGTAGGATTCGAAATGCATTTCCGTTTAAATGGGCTAATAAAAGTGTGAGATACCTGGGGATCCAGATTAGTGCAGAGGGGTCTGAGCTATACAAGTTGAATTATGAACCAATTGTAAAGAAAGTGCTAAGGAATTTAGTAAGATAGGACAAACCCATTTTTTCTGGATGGGAAGGATAGCCATAGTGAAGATGAATATATTATCCAGATTACTTTTTCTGTTTATGACCTTGCCTATAAAGGTTCCTAGTGTAATATTAAATTTGGTGCAGAGAAGAATCTTCTCCTTTATTTGGAGACGCAGGCCCCCTAGGGTGCAAAGGAAAATAGCATATAGAGAGAAAAAGGAAGGAGGTCTGGTGGTCCCTGAGATTGCAAGTTATTATGAGGCGGCACAGCTGCGAGCGATAATGGGGTGGAGGTTGGAGAAGGATGGACCTCAATGGAGTAGAATAGAACAGGAGATGGAAGAGAAGGGAGGAGAGAGAAAGAGGCTTAGTTAAGAACCCATACATGACAAGTACATTTCAAGCCTGGGACAGGAAACATAAGGTGCTAACACATGTGGGAGGAAATATTAGGGCACAGCGGATCACACAATGTGAGGGGTTTTTGGTGGGAGAAAGTTCTCAGATAGTTCAAAAATGGCATGAGAAAGGGTACAGTATATGGGACAGGTAGGAGGGCCATTTTAGGCCGTTTGAGGAGCTTCAGCGAGAGTTCCAAATAGAAAAGTGTGATTGTTATGGTTATTTCCAACTGGCACACTTTTTGGGGGGAAAACATATAAAAGAATGCCTGAGTAGCAAAGAGACACTATTTGAGACAATGTTTAGGGTGGGGGATTTCTATGCTATACAAAGCATTGAGTAGACCCATGGACCAAGGTACACATATGCGGGCCTGGGAGGTGGACTTGGGGGTCACTAGGACTCTCAGAGAAGGAAAAAAAATATGACGGGGTAAAAATACCTGTGGTCTCAACAGCAATCCAAGAACATTGTTATAAGATGCTGTTCCGAATGTATTTAACCCCCGTCTGATTGTGTAAGATGGGGAGATATAATGATTCGCTGTGTTGGAGGGGGTGTGGAGAGGGGGGGGGAATATATGCACATGTGGTGGAGCTGCCCAGTGGTATAGCAAACATGGCAGTGGATGACAGATCTTACATGGGAGATGGTGGGCTGGGTGGGAGATATCACATCAGCTGGAGTGTTAATGAATGAATGGAGGGGGGGGGGGATCCAAAAAGTGATCTGGTGTATATGTTGAAGATGCTTGCAATTGGAGTGCGGATGGAAATAGCGAAGGGATGGAGGTCTGAGAGAGCACCAGCACCTGAGAGGGTATTAAGTAGACTAGCCTATATTGATACGATGAGTGAGATCACTGCATATAAAACACACAGGGTTGAGATCTTTCAAAGGAGATGGGAAAAGTACACTGAGTGGTTACAAAGGGTGGATAATGAATTAGTGGGCTGAAACTAACCAAGCTTACAGAAGGGAATAGTAAAAAGAGGATCGGTGCATTGCAGGATCCAGGGGGGAGGAGGGAGGAGGGGAGTTGAAGGGAATATTAAAATAAAAATGTACAGGTAAATGGAAAGAAGTATATAATGTAAAGTAATGTAAAGTAAGGATAGAATGGTAATTAGGTAAATGTTGGGCTGATGGATACAGCCGGATGCCATTGTTTTGTAAAGGAGGAGAAAAAACGATGTGTTACTTTGTACTGTACCAAATAAAAATCAAAAATTCAAAATGCCTTAAAACTAAAACAACATATTCAACATGTCTGAAGAGGCAAGTGCAATAGGGAAGAAAAACAATTAATGACATAAAATATAATCATCCTCAAATGGCAATGCATAATCCCAAAGGGAATTCTTTAATATCAGACCTCTGACTGGAAGCTCAACATGTTCTATCCTAGGACATACCCCTGTCCTGAAGCTGTATACTACCTGAATACTCATGTATTTTACCAAACATGCATTCATGGTAACTGTGTCTGCTCCATACAAACAATGTACTTGGGAATGCCCCGTGGCATACTTTTAGATATGTGCAACCTTGTTGGCACATACAGCTGCATACATAACCACACAATTTTATCAAAGGCCCTTCCATTTGTAAAAGAAGCTTTCTACATGATCAGACAAGTATGTATACATACATAAAAGTAGGCCCTAGGAAAACATAGGGCCAGATATTTAATAGGGTTCATCTAGCTAGCAGGACCTGCTAACCAAATAAACCCCGCTGAGTCCAATATTCAGCGGCACTATCTGGATAGTGCCGCTGAATATTCCCTCTAATTACCACGGCACAATCCGAATAGAGCCAGAGTGGTCTGTGGGCGGGACAAGGGCAATACAAGCTCTTATCCAATTAGCAGTGTTTCTTGGTCCACTAACCGGATGAGTGACCATATACAGTTAGGCCAGAAAAAAGAAGGCCCAACTTTATGTGCCCTGGTTATCTGTATATTGCTGAGTATCACCACTATCTAGATAGCCAATGGCAGCTACCATTGAAACCAGATATTCAGTGAAAGCTGCTACCTGGACACTTGAATATCCAGTTTGGTTTGCCCGTAGCGACTAGCGTTTAAAAAATGTTGACCGCCGTAGGCTGTATATCAACCTAATAGTGTTTACTTCTTTTTATTTATAGGTGTAAGCATACTCCGAGATGGAGTGGGTGTGGATATGCATTTATGTGTATAAACTGGGGGCTCCACTGGGGCGATGCCCTACTTTACCTTGATGTTATGAGTGGCTGAGTTACCTCAGGTAAGCCACCACAGGAAAGTCCAGCTTGCAGGGAAATATTTTTTATTTTTCTACAATGCACTTTACAGCTCCGTGAATCTCAAATTTCAAATATGGGATTACTAAGGGATGAGAACTCTCACATAATGAAACACTTAAACAAGTTTATCTTTTGAAAAACATGTTCTAATTTTAATTAATTAATTAATTAGTGTTATTTTTATACCACCATTTCGGGTAATGATAGTGGTTTCACAACTGGGATACATTTGGGTAATCACAACTGGGATACTTTGAACATTTTAACAAAATAAACAGTACAGGCGAATAACAATCAAAGGTATACAGGGTGGCCCAAAAAAGTGAGAACATCTCGTAAATTAAAAGCTTAAATAGTTTACTTATTTACCTTTTTTAGCTATATAACATCTTTATTTCGACAATTTCCGGTTGCCATCTTTTTTTTTAAAATTTGTCAATCGTTTACATCTGTCTTTTTGAATTTTTAAATAACATATGCTACGAGATGTTCTCACTTTTTTTGGGCCACCCTGTATACATTATTCTTACAACTTAACTTATTTACAATTCTTCTGATTAAAGAAGTCCTAGGATTTGTATTTGTTGGAAATTTTTGTGGGTGTTCGTTTGTGAAGGGAAATGTAGGGTGGTTGATTTGTAAAGGGAGGTTAGACTGGTTGTGGCTAGTAATATTTCATATCTGCTGTGCCGTGGAATATTTATTTATTTATTTTATTTATTTAGTGTCTCTTTTATACCGCGCTATTTAAAATCAGCGCGGTTTACATACAATAATAATGTATACATTGCGGCCTAGGCTGCGCTGTATTTACAATAGAACAGGTGATCTAACTTGGGCAAAATTGGGTAACTATAAACATGCTGGGGATTGAGACCCCGGCCCAGGTGGGCATGTCATTGGGAAGAGGCTTATTTACAAAAGTGCTGACTATATACATTCTGCTATGTACATGGTATGCATGGTTTGTCTTGGCACAGTTCGGTGTGACTACCTCATTATTCGCTGGGTGTATTAGTGGGGCCATCCTGGTGGGTGATGGCTATTTTGTGCTGTCATCGGAAAAATGCATGAGGAACAGGTGGTGTTTCAATGCCTTCCTGAATTGGGCAAGGTCAGCGATTGCCCTAATGTTGGGCGGGAGGGCATTCCAACATCTGGGTGCATAGAACCTAAATGCTCTGTTTATCGTTGCTTGGGTGCATTTTGTCATTGCCTTCGGAACTACCAGCGTGTTGACGGCTACGGCCCTTCTGGATATGTGTTATGTCGGGTTGACAATTTGAGGTTACTTCATTTTGTCCAAAATGTTCTATGAATAGGAATGTGTTGAGTTGAGTGCGGAACGTGGATAGGTCTGTAATGCTTCTGAGTCTTTCTGGTAAAGAGTTCCACAGCATTGGGGATAGGTAATCGAATGCTCTGTTGCTAGTGTGTTGCTTTGTCATTTGGTAGTCGGTCGGGATTGAAAGGGTATTATTCATTCGGCCTGTTCTTTGATGATCGTTAGGTGTGATCTTGATTAGATGAGATATAATTGTGGGTGCTATATCTCTGATAATTTTAAATGAGATCATTATTAACTTGTATTTTATTCTGCTCTGTATCGGTAACCAATGTAGAGCTTTAAGAATAGGTGTTATATGATCCGTGTGCCATGAGTTAGAGATAATACGTGCAGTCATATGCTGAGCCATTAGAAGGGGATGACCCATTTGTTTTGGTAGCCTGTGTAGTAGACTATTACAATAGTCAATATGTGGGATTATCATTGCTTGCATCAATGTTCTGAAATATTTACTATATGGTAAGGGCTTCAAGTGTTGTAGTAATTGGATTTTATTAAATATAGCTTTAGTTGTGTTTTTTGTGATACAGTGGCCAGCACAGAACCCATGGATACAGGAGAAAAGGAAGAGCTTACCTTACAGTCACCTGGGCAGAAAGCATATTCAGGTTATAAGGAGCCAGAGAATAGTGGAACAAACTTTCCCTACATCGGGTGTGACGCAGTAGAAAGCCAGAAAGCCAATCACGTCCAGTTGGGCAAGGAAGCACGTACAACGTGCAGGAGCCAGGAGGATAAAAGTGGCTGGGAAATCCCAGTAAGGGGAGGAGCAGCAAAGGGAAGAGCAGCAGGAGGAGCAGCAAAGAGAGGTGCCACAGAGGGAGGTGCAGCAAAGGGAAGAGCAGCTGACACAGAGAGAGCTGGAAGTGCTCGTGCACAAGTCTCCCAAGCCAGAGGGGGCATCGTCCCGAAGAGAGTGAGTAAGCAGCTGGAGGGCAGAGGTCACAAGCAGGAGAGCTTGCTGGGTCCAGGAAGCACAAGCTGGGTCCCGACAGCAAGTAGCAGTAGAAGGGAAACCTTTCCTGGAAGTTACTACAGCCCAGACCAGACAACTGCTGATTGGAACTCTCGGGGAAAAGCAGGCTACAGCCCAAATAAAGGAGCCTGGTTTACAGAGGAAGGAGTGGAAGTCAGCCACCCCAGAAGCAGAGCTAAGTACACCCATTTCTCTAGAGGGCAAGAGGTGGGCTCGGCTAGGAAAATAAAAGCTAATACTTGGGAGGATAATCCTTGGGGGAGAGAAAAGGGAAGCCTCAGAGAAACAGGCTTCAGTACAGGTCTCCAGAACCCTCCTTATGCAGAACAGTTTCCTGCCTTAAGAACTGCTGCCTCTCGAGAGAGTTGTGTAAATAATAGCTGTGGTGAATATTACCCATTTACAATTTCTGACGGTGAGCAAATGCAATGGGAAAACACTGACCAGGACATTGATTCCAGTGCTATGGATTGCACGCTATGTATCTCAGATGAGATTACGTCTCTTTGTTAATTAAGGAAGCAAGAGCCTTGTTATACCTGTTTGAAAAAGGTACATTTCTTTTTGCTGTGAAGAAACAGTTTTGTTTAAGTTCTTTGTTGCTGTATGAGAAAAACAGAAATCCACAAGGGAAGGGGAATAAAACCTCATCATTATATTTTGCCTTTAACACACGGCTACAGACTATTCTTTATAAAGGCAACCCGCATCTCACGCCCCTAGGCAACCGCCTAATAGGGACGGTGGTAGCAGGACCGATTGACATTTTAATATGGGTTTTGAATGAAAGATGCTTGTCAAACGTAACACCTAGGTATTTTACCTCTTCTTTGACTTCAAGCTTGGATTCATTAATAAAAATGTTGCAAGATGGCGTGTAGTTTTGGTTTCTGGTGATTATTAGTACTTCCATCTTTTTATAGTTAATATTTAGACCATGGGTTTTAAGCCAAGTAGATATTTCTTTGAAACATGTGATTATGGGCTCTAGGATAGGTGCATTTGCATCAAAGGGCATATACAGCATTATGTCATCTGCGTAAATGGCATAATCAATATTGAATTTTTTATTAGATGGCATATTGGCTGAATGTATATATTAAAAAGGAGAGTGAATAGAGCTGAACCTTGAGGAAGACCTGATGTTTGGTGGTATGTGTTGGAAAATTGTTGGCCTATGCATACCTGTTGTTTTCTGTCAGATAAACCATTGCAGCGTTGTTCCGCTTAATTCAATTTGCTGGAGCCTTTGTATTAGTGAGGTATATATAACAGAGTCAAAGGCTGCAGCAATATCAAGATGAAGGCTTGGTTAGTGTTATCTATTCCTTTTATTATTTTGTTGTAAAGAACCAACATTAATATTTCAACACTATGGAAAGGTTTAAATCCAAACTGATTGTCATCTAGCAGAGCATACTGATCAATGTGGTCTTGTAGTTGCACATGGACATTTTTTTCAATTATTTTAGCCACGTATGGTAGACTAGAAATAAGTCTGTAAGAAGAAGGGCACATTTTGTCTAGCGATTTATTTTTTTAGGATGAGACATATAATTGCATTCTTGAGTCCTTTGAGAATATGACCTTGTGTGAGGGACCTTGGTTAACTATTGATAGTATAATAGGTGCTAGCTCATTACCTGCTGCTTTAATCCAAGTTACTGGACAGGGGTCTGCTTTGGATGTAGTTTTATTCATGTTCGCTATGATCTTTTTGAGAGGATCTAAGTAAATATGGTGAAACTCCTCCCATGTTCCTGATTGTGGTGTTATAGTATTGGTATGCATACAGGGAGAGTTTGTTGAGGAGTTGAGTTTGGACATATAGTAGTTTTCTAGTATTTGAGGAGAAATAGATGATGATTCAGTAGTATCTCTTGGATAGGTTGTGAGAGATTTTACGATGAAGAATAGGACCTTTGTTTATTGGTTTCATAAGATTTGTGTGATAATCTTTTTTTTAATATCAATAATGCGCTGATGGTATTTTTTTAGCATTGATAGTTGTTCTTCTTGAATGCCAGATGCCTTCAAGTTTTTTTTAAGCTTTCTTTTTAGTAGTCTTATGTCCTGAGAGTACCATTGTTTTGAGGGATTCATTGTGGTTGTATGAGTGGTTTGGGGACTTGTTGCTATCCTAATGATATTATTATTCCAGTTGTTTATAAGCTCATCAAGGTCATTTATACTTGTGTCAATAGAATCTAGTAGTTCTCTTGAAAAGATATCTTTTTCAAAATATTTAAATTTCGAGTATTGTTTTGGTGACTGGTTATCAGCATAATGATGCACCTGTTCCATCTCTAACGAGAATTCAATGAGATGGCTCTGGAGTTAGCTGGGGGGACTTGTTATGTTGTGCATGGATCTCTTGAGGGATAAAAATAAAGTCCAGAATATCCCCTTGATAAAAATAGTGTAAATTCAATTTTTGTAAACAAACAATAACAGTCTATATAAAATTTCCAAGTATATTCAAGTTTCTATCACAAACACATTGGTATATTGCACTATAATGTAGTCAACAATATTCTATAAACCATTCTTTAAATGCTTCTATTCTTCAACAGTGATTCAGTATGGACCTTTTCAGCAACAAGCAAGTATTAGTTAACCTGTTAAAACTTGAAGTTTCTTTACTCATTTGCAGGGTCGGCCCATCCATTGAGCGAGAATGTTGTTCGCACAGGGCCCCGTGCTTCAGGGGGCCCCGCATGAACCTCATTCTGCAGGGTTTGCAGGGCCGGCTTCAGAGGGAGCTGGGGATGCCAGAGGCCCTGACTCGCCTCTGCACAGCGCTGGAGTGAAGAGCAGCGTGCTCCTTCACTTGTGCTGTGTTCACGTGAAGCCCGCTGAGTGCCTGGAAACAGAAAATTACTTTTAACCTTTGTCGGCACTCAGTGGGCTTCATGTGAACAGAGTGAGTGAAGGAGCATGCTAGTCTTCATGCCAGCGCTGTGCAGAGGCGAGCCGGGTCCTCTGGCATCCTCGGCTTCCTCGTAAGCTGCACAGACAGGCATGGGGCTCTTTGGGGGGGGGGTGGAGGCTAGGATAGGACTGAAAATGGCTGATGGGGGGCTAGGAATGGAAATGGGCTGATGGAGGGCTGGGTTAGGACTGGAATTGGGCTGAAGGGGGGCTTGGACTGTATGTGGGCTGATGGGGGGTTGGGATAGGACTGCAAATGGCTTATGGGGGAGGCTAGGAATGGAAATGGGCTGATGGGGGGGCTAGGATAGGACTAGAAATGACTGATGGTGGGACTAGGAATGGAAATGGGCTGATGGGGGGGCTAGGAATGGAAATGGGCTGATGGGGAGCTTGGACTGGAAATGGGATGATGAGGGACTGGGATAGGACTGGAAATGGCTGATGGGGGGCTAGGATTGGAAATGGGCTGATGGGTTGTGAAAGGACTGGAAATGGACTGATTTGGGGGGATGGAAGAATGGGACTAGAAGGGAGCAGATGCTGGGTAGGGCTGGAACTAGAAGGGAGCTGATGTTGGGGAAAGACTAGAAAGGGGTGGGGCTGGGGGTGTGAGGATGGAGAGGGGAAAAGATATTTTGTGTATGAGGGAAGAAAACTTTATAATTGGCTGGGTATTGGGAGAGTAAGTGGGGATTGAGGATGAATGGGTGAAATCTGAGTGGATGAAAAAGAAAGAAAGAAAGAAACGGAGGAAAGAGCAAAAGGGAAAAGATCAGTATGTTAAAGCAGATGTAGATAGAGAATGGAAAAAAACTAGAAAGGAGAAGAAAGGACAGATGGTCAGCAGACAATGGAGAGTTAGCCGAAGACATGAAGAAACCAGAAGAAAGTTACTGGAGCAATTGCAACTGAAAAATAAAATGCAATAACAAAAGGTAGAAAAATACTTTTTTATTTTGAATTTATTAACTGGAATATGTCAGCTCTGGGAAATGTGCATTGCTAACGTCTTTGCATTTTGTTTAGTACAAGAGGAGATTAATTTATAGTTTTATTTCTACAGTGTTGTTGTGTACATTCCAAGTTTGGCTTTTGGGGTTCCCAGTTTAATTATTGTCTTTCTATTTTTAAACTGTGATCCTTTGTTCTTTGTTTGGTGACGGTCTATGTTCTGCATGTGTTCCGAGCTGAGGTTTTCTGTTCATGTAATATCTATTTGACAGTGATATTTGTTCCTTAGCGGCTATCTAGTCCAGTCCCTTAATGCTGGGTTGTGCTCCTATTCCTGCAGCTTGGAGACTAAGTAAATCCAACTCTTGATGATGTCAGGATATATAGAGACCTGGCACAACCCACCAGCCTCAGTTTTTACTTAGTCTCCAAGCAGCTGGAGTGAAACAGCAAGCTGGTAGATTAGGAGAGACATAGGAAGGGTTTTTTTTCTTCCTTTCTTTACTGGCAATTTGTTTGGTTTATCTTTCTTTGGGTTATTTAGTGAGTTAATTTGGGTTCAAGCTCCCTCCCCTCCCTCATTCTTCCCCCTCCCCCCCTCAATCCGGTGAGGGAGCCTTACCTCGAGCCTGCCGTTGCATAACGGTTAAGTGCGCTTGGGTCTTTTAAAGAAAAAGAAGGAGCACCGGCGTTTGAGGCAGCGGAGACCGGCCTTGGTATTTGTGGCCGGTTCTCCTGCAGCGAAGGACCTCGGCTTCGGTCCCCCGCCTCGTGTCGGAAGCCCCTGCAGCGGCTGAGAGTGGAGGCGGGCAGTTCGCGGCCTCTTTTTTCCCTCGGTCCGCCTTGCTGAGCAGAGGAGTGGAGAGGGGTGTCGGCGTGGAGCACTGCCCGAGAGCGGGGGAAGCTGTATTCTTCCGTCTGGAGGGGGGGGGAACAGCGGCACGGCCCACGGCCTCGTGCAGCGTGCTGCGGCCTGGTGCGGAGGAGTTTCCCGCTCTGGCCGGCGCGCGCTTTTTCACAGTTCATTTTCCTTGCCTCCGGGCAGTGCAGAGACTGGACAGAGCACGGTAGGAGCCGGGCGGCAAGCCTTTTTTATCATTGTTTTTGGCAGTTCTTTTAGTCTAGGTCTTTAATGTTTAGTGTGACATTATAGTTTTTGTTTTTGTTGCAAAAAAAAAAAAAAAAAAAGCCAATAAAAAGAAAAAAAAAAATCCAGTACAACTCAAGAGTGAGAAGCCCGGGGTACCATACCGGCGCGTCCGCAGTGCCTTGTGTGTGGGGCCCGCAGGGGGACGGTGTCCGATGCTGGAGTGTGCAGGAGCTGTTCTCTGGAGGCGGCTTCCGTGGAGCAGGAGCTCCAGGACAGTCTTAGGCAGTCTCCTCCTGTGCCTGGCTCTAGACCTGCGGAGGATGTTTTGGAGGGGGTTCTGTAGGAGGTCTCGCTGCCCTCCTTGTCAGTGGAGCAGCTGGTGGCCTCCCAATCTTTACCGGGCACTTCCGCGGGGGCAGGAGGTCCTGGCGGTTTTTCACCAGAGTTTGTTCTGTTACTGCACAAAGCCTTCTGTATGCGGCAGCAGGAGGCCCACACCCCTTGCAAGAGAGGGCCGGAGGGCCAGCTGTTGGCCCCGGACCGGCCGGCAAAGAGGGCGCAACCAGCTGAGGAGGAGCCTGTTTCCCCGGAGTCTGAGATGCTGGACTCCGACAGGGATCTCGGGGAAGAGGAAGAGCTCGAGGAGGGCGAGATCCCGGAGGAACAGGCGAGGATTGTGAGTTTTTCGCCGTGAGGAGTTGCCTGCTTTGATTGGGGAGTCATTGAAGGTGCTGAATATGTCCATGGGGGAAAAGGAGAGTGAAGAGGCCCTGGAGGACCCCTTGATTCTGGCGGTCCGGAAGTCTCAGAGGGTCTTCCCGGTCCATCGGGTGGTCCGGCAGATGATTCAGGAGGAGTGGGATCAGCCGGAGGCCGGTTTGCGGGGGGTACGCTCTATGGCGCGTTTGTACCCGTGGCCGGAGGCGGAAAAGGAGCTTCTCAAGCCACCCAGGGTGGATGCGGCAATAGCGGCGGTTACCAAGAAGACTACCATCCCGGTGGAGGGCAGTGCGGCTCTAAAGGATGGTCAGGACAAGAAGGTTGACACTTTGCTGAAGCAAGCCTTCGACATTAGTGCTATGGCCCTTCAGGCCTCGGTATGCGGGGCGTGGGTGGCCCGGGCGTGTTTGAGGTGGTCTCAACAGCTGCAGGCGGCAGGAGGGCTGCAGGTGGAGCCCCCGGGGAATGCGACTCGTATTGAGTCCGGAGCGGCCTATCTGGCTGATAGTCAGTATGACCTTATTCGTAGCTTGTCTAAGAATATGGCTTCCTTGGTGGCAGCTCGCCAGTATCTTTGGCTCCGGAATTGGGCTGCGGACGCTTCCTCCAAGTCTCGCCTTGGCAGGCTCCCTTTCCGGGGGAAGCTGCTGTTCGGGGAGGACTTGGACAAGTTGGTGAAGGACTTAGGAGAGTCTAAAGGGGGCAGACTTCCGGAGGATAAGTCTAAGCAGGGGCGCCCTTCCTCTCAGGGGCGCTCGCAGCAGAGGGACTTTCGGAGGCCTCGTTCAGGTAGGCAGGGCGCTTTTCAGAGGGGTAGGTTTCCCGCCAGAGGCCAGGGCTTCCGGGGGTTTTGAGGGGCCGGTAGAGGTTTTGGGGCCTCCTCGGTCTCCCCGGGCCTCAGAAAGCCACAATGAGATACTGGGGGCTCGGGTGGGGGTGCTGACGGTTGGGGGTCGATTGCGGCAGTTTCTCTTCGCCTGGGTCTGGGTAACTTCAGACAGGTGGGTTCTGGAAGTCGTAGAGTCCGGTTATGCCCTGGAATTTGCAAGGCCTGTCCTCCCCTCATTCGTCCAGTCGCCTTGCAGGACGGCGGACAAACGGTCTGCGGTGGCAGAGACCTTGGAGAGGTTGTTAGCGTTGGGTGCGGTGGTCCTGGTGCCAAAGGATCAACTCGGCTGCGGTCGGTACTCCATTTATTTTGTGGTGCCAAAGAAGGAAGGCTCGTGGCGGCCCATTCTGGACCTCAAGCAGGTCAACCGTTGTCTCCGGGTCCCGAACTTTCGAATGAAGACACTGCGGTCAGTGATAGTTGCGGTGCGGCCGGGAGAGTTTCTAACTTCTCTCGATCTCACCAAGGCGTCTCTTCATATTCCCATCAGAGAGGCTCATCAGCAGTTTCTGCACTTCGCGGTGCCGCAGGGTCACTTTCAGTTTCGGGCCTTGCCCTTGGGTTGGCGACAGCTCCTCGCATGTTCACCAAGGTCATGGTGGTGGTGGCGGCGGCCCTTCGCGAAGACGGTGTCCTCGTGCATCTGTACCTGGACGATTGGTTGATCAGGGCCAAGTCCAGGGAGGAGAGCTTGTCGGCTACGGCCAGGGTAGTTGCTCTTCTGCAGGATCTGGGGTGGGTGATCAACCAGGCGAAGAGCAGGTTGGAGCCCTCTCAGGTGATCGAGTATTTGGGGGCAAGGTTCGACACCCAGACGGTCCTTGTCTTCTTGCCGGCTCAGAGGGCGGAGAGCCTCCGGCTTCTGGTCCGCGAGTTGCTGGCTCGGCAGAGTCCGATGGCATGGCACTATTTACAGGTTCTGGTAACGATGGTGGCGACGTTGGACCTGGTCCCCTGGGCCAGGGCCCATATGCGGCCGCTCCAGCGGGCCCTGTTGCGCCGGTTGTCTCATCAGCATCAGGCTCTGTCTATGGCTCTTCTGTGTACGGTGGCAGCGCGGGCGTCGCTGCAGTGGTGGCTCTCCCCCGGGAGTCTGGAGAAGGGGATGCCTCTAGATGCCCCTCGGTGGATGCAAGTGACGACGGACGCCTGTCTGTCAGGCTGGGGGGCACACTGCGAGGGCCACTTTACCCAGGGAAGCTGGAGCGTACAGGAGTCTCGATGGCCCATCAACCGTCTGGAGTTGCGGGCCGTGGTGTTGGCCCTCGGGGCGTTCCGGAGTCGGGTCGTCGGAAAGGCGGTCCAGATCTTGTCCGACAACATGACAGCGGTGGCATAAATCAATCGGCAGGGTGGCACGGGCAGCCGTTGCTTGGAAGAGGAGGCGGACGCCCTCATGGAATGGGCCGAGGGCCATCTCGTAGCCCTCTCCGCCCAGCATGTCGCCGGAGTGGCGAACGTCACGGCCGATTATCTCAGCAGGAACAGGATAGATCCCGGTGAGTGGGAGCTCAGCCAGGAGGTTTTCGAGCAGATTGTCCTCTGTTGGGGGCCTCCGGTCATGGATCTGATGGCACGCTGGGGGTCGGCCAAGACGAGCAGGTTCTTCAGCAGGAGAAGGGAAAGGATGTCGGAGGGGCTAGACGCCCTGAGTCAAAGGTGGCCGTCGGAGGGGTTGCTTTACGTGTTCCCTCCTTGGGCCCTCATCGGCAGAGTTCTGCAGAGTATTGCGGCGCATCCGGGGTTGGCGATCCTGATCGCCCCAGATTGACCGCGTCGGCCGTGGTACACCGACCTGGTTCGTCTCCTAGCAGATCGTCCCTGGCGGCTTCCGGTAAGGGCGGACCTTCTCAGGCAGGGGCCGGTAAGGATGCCTCAGGTGGGTCAGTTCTCGCTTACGGCCTGGCTCTTGAAAGGGCAAGGCTCCTTAAGAGAGGTTATTCAGCGGCAGTGATTTCCACCTTGCTGAAGGTTCGCAAGCGCTCCACCTGCTTAGCATATGTTAGGGTGTGGCGCATTTTTAAGGTCTGGTGTGAGGAGCGGTGCAAGAAGCCCTTGTTGGTGGGGGTTTCTGAGATATTGGATTTTTTGCAGGCGGGCCTGGAGAAGGGGCTTGCAGCCAGTTCCTTGAGGGTTCAGCTGGCGGCTATCGCCTGCTATAGGGGCAAGGTGAAGGGCGCGGCCCTCGGCCGTCACCCTGATGTGATTCGTTTTCTCAAAGCGGTCAGGCGGCTCCGGCTGCATCGGAGGATCATAGTTCCCTCTTGGGACCTTAATTTGGTGTTGGATTCTCTAGTTGGGGCGCCCTTCGAGCCACTCGCTCAGTCGTCTCTTAAGGATCTGACTCTCAAGGCCATGTTCTTGGTGGCCATTTGCTCCGCTAGGCGGGTCTCGGAGTTGCAGGCCTTGTCTTGTCATCCTCCCTTTCTGGTTTTTTCCGCAGAGAAGGTGGTGTTGCGGACGGTTCCGTCCTTCCTGCCCAAGGTAGTGTCCCCTTTTCATGTCAATCAGCCAGTATCCCTGCCGGGTCTGAGCTGGACAGGGGGGATGTCCGGCTGCATCTTTTGGATGTGCGTCGCGTGTTGAGGCGTTATCTGAAACACACTGAGTCCTTCCGCAAGTCAGAGCGTCTGTTCATTTTGTTTGGTGGACCGCGCAAGGGGGAGGCGGCGTCGAAGGCCACGATTTCCAGGTGGATTAGGGAGACCATTGCGTCCGCGTATGTCCTAAAGGGCAGACAGGTTCCGGGGGGTTTATGAGCCCATTCCACTCGGGCTCAGGCATCATCCTGGGCGGAGTTTAGCTTGGTTCCCCCTTTGGACATTTGCAGAGCGGCGACCTGGTCCTCTTTGCACACCTTTGCTAAGCACTATAGGCTGGATGTGCAAGCCGCGGCTGATGCAGGTTTTGGGAGAAGGGTGCTTCGAGCCGGTTTGGCAGGGCCCTCCCATGTCTGAACTGCTCTGATACAGCCCAGCATTAAGGGACTGGACTAGATAGCCGCTAAGGAAGAGGTAATTAGACCTTACCTGCTAATTAGTGTTCCTGAAGGATATCTAGTCCAGTCCCTGGTCCCACCCGGTGTTGATGCCGGTTCGAAGCGGTTTTTCGGAGCGTGTTTTTCGCGTGGGGTGCCGGGTTTTCTGGCGGCTCCGCTCTTGGGGCGGTTTGGGACCGAAGCGGAGTCCTCGGGGCTGTAGTGCTGCCAGGCTGGTTCGGTAGCGGCAGCGCGCGCTGACTGGTAAGCCTTTTCCCCCTCGATTGGGGGGTGTCTGAAGTTCTAGGTAGTATACGTATTATAGGTGTTATATGTATAATAGTTAGTGTCTCTCCGTTAGTTTGCTTTGTCAACAGGATACTGAGGCTGGTGGGTTGTGCCAGGTCTCTATATATCCTGACGTCATCAAGAGTTGGATTTACTTAGTCTCCAAGCTGCAGGAATAGGAGCACAACCCAGCATTAAGGGACTGGACTAGATATCCTTCAGGAACACTAATTAGCAGGTAAGGTCTAATTACCTCTTCTCTTTCACTGGTAGGAGATGTTTTGGTATTCTCTGAGACGTATTGGTTTAATATTTGCAGTGTTGCTTTTTGATTGGTAGGGTTTGGTGCTTTATGAGTCCTGGTAGTGCTGTTATGATACAGTGGGTTTGCTATGGGTTATAGTATTTGTAGTACTTCCTAGTTTGCCTGGAGGTTGGCACTGTAGTATAGTAATGTAGAAATCTGGTAGTCTTTCTTTATCCATACACTCATTAAGAGGCATGCTTACTAAAAGTTAGTGCATTTTAACATTATGCAAATATTTATGCAAATGAGGCCCTGCAATGAGTCTCCGCGTATGGTCCTGCACCCCCTTGGGCCACCCTGCTCATTTGTAGCAGAAAAGTTCTAACACTGTATTTTATATATACCCTTGCAGGAGAATGGGTATTCAGGCATGGTAACCTTTTTTTAAAAAACAAAACAAAAAGAGCATACTGGTGCATAGGGATCGCCAACTCCAGTCCTGTAGGGTCGTAAACCAGATAAATGTTTAGGATATCACTAATGACAATGCATGAGATAAATTTGAATGCTATGGGGCAGTGCATGCAAATATCTCATGCACAGTCATTAGGGACATCCTGAAAACATGACTGGTTTGCTGCCCTCCAGGACTGAAGTTGGAGACCCTTGCACTAGTGTGTTTCAAACAATAATCACTGTGGTGTATCAGTCACTTATCTCAATCTTCTTTTCCAGCTCTTGCTGCTTTCTTGAATGTTGGGTGCCTTAGGATCCTCTCTGCTCCAGCGATGTCCAGCTTTAGTCAGGATACCTACTACCTATCTCCCTAGCTACTATATGTATGCAATAACTAGAAAAGTATTTCTGTCCTTTTTTCTATTACTGGTGAGGCTTGCTATTTCCCAAAAATAAGATAAGCAAATTCCCTATCTTTCCCTCGCACAGAACTCTCTGTGCTAAAACCAGTTTTTTCTTTATGTGCCAGAGCCAATCTTTTATAACTGCAAATCAGTTCTGGAGAACTATACCAATTGCCAATCAGTTTTAAAGAACTTTACCTATTGCCAATTAAATTTAGTTCTTTAAACAAGGCAATGGTTCTTTTTATTTTATCCACACATTCAGTCCTTCTCTCCTTCATGCATGCACTGTCTTCCTCCCTGTTTCAGGATTAAACAAATCCTTTGAGCAGTACAGTGGTTTAAAACAACTCACTTTCAAGATTTCTCTCACTGCACTGGGAGTTTTATAGCTTCAGCCTTATTTTTCTTTCAGTGCTTGAAGGACTCCAGGACTATTGAAAGTAGTAAGTCTCATACACTGTTGAACTTTTATCCAAACAGTGGTCAAATTAAACTCACTCTTCAACAAATCAATTCAAATTTTCATTCAGATTGGTTTTAAACTGCTTGAATGAGTTACAGAACAAAAACAAAATAACCCTACTCTATCCAAATAAATCCTAAACAAAAATAGACTGAAAAAGTGTGTGAGCAAACATATAAGTGTAATTTTTTGTCGGAAGATCAGCCCTGAGGACCAGACTAGCCTCTTGAAGCTGTGACTTCCATTTTAATCGGTTTTATTTAAACCACACAATAGGCCCCACAGGTGTTTTTACCTTTACCTTAATATTGGCTCCTTGAGGGCCTATTGCGTGGTTTAAATAAAACCGATTAAAATGGAAGTCACAGCTTCAAGAGGCTAGTCTGGTCCTCAGGGCTGATCTTTCGACAAAAAATTACACTTATATGTTTGCTCACACACTTTTTCACTCTATTTTTGAATGAGTTACAGAGCTTCTTCAGCCTTATTCCTGTCACCAAGGAAAGATTTTCCACATTTAACTTTAAATTTCCTCTTCAGCTTTTTTTCCAGTTTCTTACCTAGTTTTCCAATAAATAATTCTCAGTTACTTACAATTCTGATGCCAATTAAATCCTTTCCCAGCTCTTCCACACAGACGCTCACTTTGGCATACCTTACCCTAGCAGAATCTTCTTTTCCAAACTTTTTCTGAAGTTCCCGCACCATTATTATATCTGCATTGTAAAAGTGTTCTTCCACTTAGCTCTGTTTGAAAATAATCCCCCTTTACTAGCTTTATTTCAACTCAGAAAGTACTCTTTTATTGTTTTAAAGCCCCTAACAGACCTATGCTTATATAAAATAAATTTTATAATCCTTTTCCAAGTATCTGTATTATTTATTCAAATTACATCATGGGGTTTGTCTTCTGTGAGCTCTTCCTACGTGCTAGCAACACCTTGCATGTGGACACCATCTCCCATGCAGAACATAAGCATCCTCATGTATACACAGATACTGGCATTTAGTACATTTCACTTGCATTTATATGTTCTTTTCTTTTATTACATGTTTACTTTCTTTTATTTGAAACTTTTTGGCACTTTTTAGTTTGTAATGTTTCTGTTCCTCCATTTTAATTTTTTTCATTTTGGTTACTCTTTCTTTAATTTGCCCTCTGGGGGTCCAGCATGCCCCTCCGATCTGATTTGGGTCATTTTTTTTACCATTTAGTACCTTTATTTTCATTTATTTCTTTTTCCTTTTGGGGCTTTCTCCCTCCTTGCCAGCCCCCTCCCTCACTCAGAGTAATGGCAAATGCGCGATCAGCGTGCATGCACAGTTACTTCTGGGAATGGGCCAACAAAGTAAATTTCAAGTGGCTGAGCTCCAGGGCTGCATGGGGAACCTTGAGCTCACCTCCCTATGCTTGTCTGATGCCCCTGGAATCATTTCTGGGCCCCCAGGTGCATCATTGTGATAGCGGAGAGTCCCAAGTGCTGCAGGATATTCAAGGAACAGGCAAGCATGCTCCAATGCCTTTCCGCGGTACCAAAGCAGCCCAGAGCTGCCCTGCTTACAGAAAAACATGGCCAGCCAGGTACTATTTTTTTTTCTCTGCCAGTACATGTGAATTATTATAAAATAAATGCATAAGTATTGATTTTTACCAGCATATACAGGCACATAGTTACTCGTCTCAGAAAACTGTAACTTTATGCAATGCCACTCTGCCTTCCCTGCTTACACTAGGTGCCCTGTTAGACTTTCAAAATTTTATAAGCGTGTGCTAAAGAATCAGGCACATAGGTGTATATAAGAACATAAGACGTACCAAACTGGTGACAGACCAAAGGTCCATCAATCTTTGCATCCTGCCTCTGATAGTAGCCATTCCTAGAGAGTCTGCATTGCAAGCAAGGTAATACTGTGGGACTCTTGAATACAAACTCTTTGCCTGTCTTAGGATCAGATTCTACATTGTACTGCCTTGAACCAGAAGCTACCATTGTATTGCGTTAGAGTCAGAATCTACCAGAGTACTGTCTTAGGATCAGATTCTACATTGTACTGCCTTGAACCAGAAGCTAAACATTGTATTGCGTTAGAGTCAGAATCTACCAGAGTACTGTCTTAGGATCAGATTCTACATTGTACTGCCTTGAACCAGAAGCTACCATTGTATTGCGTTAGAGTCAGAATCTACCAGAGTACTTACTGCCTTAGGTCTACATTAGTTAAACTGTATCAAAATACTTCACTATAACACAACGTCAATAGATAAATGAACACTCTGGTGATCGTTATCAAGTGATTATTAAAAAAACAGGTCTTGTAAAAGCATTTAGCTAGAATCAACTGTAGTCTCAGACTCTGATGGCACTCTAAACCACAATCTCTGTGGATAAACAAATGTGCCCTTTTGCATCAACGACTACTAGTAAGTTGATTTTCCTCTTTTTTTTACTTTTTTGAAGCAGTGAAAATATCTCACACCTCTATCACCTCGTGTTCTTAAAAATATTAAAACATATCAGCTTATCTTAGCTCTTTTGAACTTTCTTCTTGCTTTAAACCTGAAATAAATCTGTTCTCAGCTCCTTTGAACTTTCTTCTTGCTTTAAACCTGAAATAAATCTGTTCTCAACGCCTTCCTCTGGCGCCCGTTGTAGTGTTTCTCTCCACAAAAGGAGGTTCATCAGGAGAATCTATTAATGCTGCTGCTGCCCACGTCTCTTACTTGCATAGTAATGTCCAAAAAAACGCCGTGGCGTTTTTTTGGACATTGCGCGGCGTTTTTTTGGACATTACTATGCAAGTAAGAGACGTGGGCAGCAGCAGCATTAATAGATTCTCCAGATGAACCTCCTTTTGTGGAGAGAAACGCTACAACGGGCGCCAGAGGAAGGCGTTGAGAACAGATTTATTTCAGGTTTAAAGCAAGAAGAAAGTTCAAAGGAGCTGAGAACAGATTTATTTCAGGTTTAAAGCAAGAAGAAAGTTCAAAGGAGCTAAGATAAGCTGATATGTTTTAATATTTTTAAGAACACGAGGTGATAGAGGTGTGAGATATTTTCACTGCTTCAAAAAAGTAAAAAAAAGAGGAAAATCAACTTACTAGTAGTCGTTGATGCAAAAGGGCACATTTGTTTATCCACAGAGATTGTGGTTTAGAGTGCCATCAGAGTCTGAGACTACAGTTGATTCTAGCTAAATGCTTTTACAAGACCTGTTTTTTGAATAATCACTTGATAACGATCACCAGAGTGTTCATTTATCTATTGACGTTGTGTTATAGTGGAGTATTTTGATACAGTTTAACTAAGTTATATACTCTGAGTAGACCATTGAAGTTAGGTCTACATTACACAACAGTTACAAGCCATCACACCAACCGCTCAAGATGATGCCCTCCTTTATTACAGCAATCAACTTATACATCCTATATAGCCTACTCTATAGCGCCGCTGCCTTCACAACGGCCGGCAACCCCATACCAACCTTACGGAGCACTGGGAGAAAAGGAGCGGATACCCCCTGGCACCCGGATGCAAAATCTAGACACAACCAAAGCCCATACCTACTATATATCTCACTCCAGCGCTCCAAAAAAGCCCCGCCAAGAAAACAACATCAACCCCCCCACCTGAACTGCGCTCTCATAAATGCTTGCTCTGTCCGGAAGAAGTGGCCAATCATATCTGACCTCATATCCCATTATAACTTAGACATCCTATTAATTACAGAAACATGGCTCACAGAAGCCGACACCGCCATCTTGAACCAAATTACCCCACCCAACTTCTCAGCTTACGCCTGCCACAGGGATAACCGCAGGGGAGGAGGAACTCTAGCTCTCACAAAAACAGAGCTACAATTCCAGCTGACCACTGCTACTAGTACCACACATCTGGACTACATAACTATCTCAAATAAGCACAACTCCATTAATCTAATATACCGACCTCCATCAGCCTCCCCAGATGACCTATCGACGATAATAGATCTTGCCTGCAGCACCAAGAACCCACGCACATTTAACTGGATTTTGGGTGATTTCAACCTCTTGTCACTACCTGATAAGCATGCCTCCTCCATCCAAGATGCCCTCAGACAGCTGGGCTACATGTAAGTGATCGAAGAGCCCACGCACACAAAGGGAGGCAATCTGGACCTGATATTCGCTCCGCAACCAGCCGTAAGTCAAGACCACACACTTGCTACCTCACTCATAGCAGTCCCATATTCCGACCACAAGTTAATCCTGTTCCAATTACCCAACCAACAGGAACAAACAAGAATCCAACCTCCAACCAACACCTACCCAAAAACAAAATTCAAACATTTCAACAAGGAAGAGATACTCTCCAAAACCCTACCGAGGTTCGACCTACTAGAAGCTAACCTTGAAGAAATGCTCTCTGTATGGAATAGCAGTCTCAACACCATCGCTAACCAACCATCCAGGGAGGTAACACCAAGAAAAAGGAAGCCCTCACCATGGTACTCCCACGAGCTACTGACTTCACTTCGTCATCTAAGAAAACTCGAAAGAAAATGGCGACGGTCACGATCCAATGAAGACCTGGACAACTACAACACAAACCTAGAGAAACACCGCAACGAAGTAATAGCAACTAGGCGAAGCTACCATGCAACATTACTGCAACGCTCTCTAAATAAACCGAAGGACCTATTTAGCATTGTAAGGACCCTCACAAAGGAAACCTCCCATGCCCAACAAAACATGCCAGACCCACAGGAATATGCGGACTACCTACAGTCAAAAACAATTCAGACCGTTAAGACACCACCTCCCACTCCTGCGAACAGGCCACGGCACCCTACACCACTTACTGCCTTCTCACCATCCTCAGCAAAGCACGTTGAAGACATAATCAAAGTGATCAACACCACCATAGCGCCAAACGATCCCTGCCCAGCGTTCTGGATAAAGACACTGTGTAAAGAATTCAGCCCTTTCCTAACCAAAATCATTAATCTCTCCTTCAGCACGGGATCATTCCCACAGACCCTGAAACAAACATCCATCAGACCACTAATAAAAAACTGCAAGCTGGACACCCAGAAAGTTGATTCATACAGGCCGATCTCAAGTATCCCTTTAATGGCCAAGATAATTGAAAAAATTGCTCTACAACAAATCCAGGACCACATCGAGACCAATGCACCCCTAGACCCATGTCAACATGGATTCAGAGAAGCACATGGGGTTGAGACACTACTAACCATCCTATTCAACTCCCTAATCACTGGCCTGAACATAACTAGAGGAGGCTATGCTCTTATCTTCCTTGACATCGCCGCAGCGTTCGATTTCGTGGACCACACGCTACTCATGGAGCGGCTGGCAGAGAAAGGGATCCAGGACACAGCATTGAGGTGGTACGAATCCTACCTTGCAGACAGATCGCAGCACGTGAGGACAGGATCCAAAACATCCAAAGCTTTCCAGCAAACACAAGGTGTTCCACAGGGATCATCCCTCTCAGCGTTGTTTTTTAACATATACATGCAGCCCATCTGCACTCTCGCTCAAGCCTTCGGCGTCTCATGCCTTGCATATGCCGACGACGTACTACTATATACGCCGTTCACCACAGACCAGCCAGATTTTTCAACACTAACCTCCTGCTTCAGCGCCATAGCAGACTGGCTCTGCACCCAAAACCTAAGGATAAATTTAAAGAAAACCGAAGCACTATTCATTACCAGGGACCAAGCCTTCACACCACCAGTGGTACTAAAAGTAAGAGATACTGAACTTCAAAGCAAGCCAACCATCCGATACCTAGGGATAACACTTGATCAGCAACTGAACATGAAAGCCCATATAAAAAACACTGTCAAGGCAGTATATCTTAAGATTCGCACAATTCGCCACCTACGACCTCTGCTAGACCCGGATGACTTTAGGACAGTCTACCAGGCACTAATCATGCCCCACTTTGATTATGCCAATATCATCCTACAGGGGCTACCAAAAAATGCATTGATCCCACTACAACTAGCCATGAATGCCACAGCCAGAATTCTACATGGTGCATCCAGGAGGGACCACATAACACCAATCCTGAAGCAACTTCACTGGCTACCAGTTCATTTTAGAATCACCTTCAAGACCCTACTGATGACATTCAAAGCCATCAATAGAATCACTTCCGCCTCTATCACAGACCTCATCATCCCCACTCCCACAAACAGAGTCAGAAGATCATTTACAGTAAACACCCTGAGTATCCCCACCAAGATCACAAAATGCTCGCAGTCCACAAAAAAGAGAGCTTTTGAGTACTACGCACCCTTGTGCTGGAACACCCTCCCACCTAACATCTGATCCATTACAGACCTCACCACCTTCAGAAAGGCCCTGAAACATCACCTCTTCATGCAACACTACGGCACCACACAACAACCAGTCATCTCCAATCAACTAAACAGCCATCCCACGCCATCCATTATACATGACACCAGCACAACATGTTAGCCCTACCAGAACCTGACTAGGACCATGTACATAGTATCTAAGAATGTTTGTAATAACCTAGAATGTAAATATCTAGCTTAAACCTGTATATAGTTTACCCAGTTCAACCCAAGTTTACCAACCTTGTTCTCTGTAAGTCCAGTACGGGCCTCTCGACTGGACAAAGTTAATGTTTATTGTAAACCGAGCTGAATTTGCAAAGCGTGGTATAGAAAAGACTTTAAATAAATAAATAAATAAATAGAAGTGATTTGCCAGAAGAGAAGAATTCCCGAGGAGGGCTGTAGGGAGAGATAAGACAGGAAAGGTAGTGAGGAGCTGCAGAGTGAATGCATTTATAGGTCAGCAGGAGAAGTTTGAACTGGATGCGGAAACAGAGAGCCAATTAGGTGACTTGAGAAGAGAGGTAATATGAGCATGTCGAGGCTGGTGAAAGATTAGCCATGCAGTAGAATGTTGAACAGATTGAAGGGAAGACAAAGATGATTCAGAGGGAGACCAGCAAGGAGGAGGTTGCAGAAGTCTAGATGGGAGGTGACTAAGGAGTAGATAAGTGTCTGCTCCTTAGTGTTCAGAAAGGAATGGACAAATTTTGTTTCTCATTGGTATTTATATCTAGCTCGCATCAGCAAACTACAGTCACTTTTTTACCGAGGGGGCATGGTGTCCATAGGTACATTGTGGAGACAGACAGGATCCGAAATGTGCAATTTTTCAGAATATGGTGAGCGTGGGGACATCCAAAATGATTACCCGTGTCCCATAACATTGACTGGGGACATGTTTCTCCATTATATCACATGGCCCCTGCCTGCACTCATGTGGTGGCCTCATACCGGATGCGTGCAGAGGCCGGCTGAACAGCGCTTTGCTTGTGCCACACCGGACACGTCTACCTTCCCGATTCTGCACCCATGGGCACATCTAAACCCACGGATGCAGAATTTAGTTCAAACTGGGCCCATTTTCGATTTAGACGTGTCTGCAGGCTGGACATGGATGTTATCGAATCTGCCTCCACAGCTTCTTAGTAAACACGCTTTTTCAGTATAGTGCACCTTCTTATGGAATAAGGAGGAGCCAGTACTTAATTATTTAATGTTTTTTTGGTGCAGATGTAAACGTATTTTCTTACTCAGGCATTTTCTCACAGCAGCTATACTTGTCCCATCGTGTATATGTCGATCTGTATACATCCGCTATCTGTGGGGCAACCCTGTCTGTCTTCCCACAGTCTGCTTTGTGGCACTGCTCCCCTGGTTAGGCCTGTGTGGGCATGGGAGGGGGGAACCCTGTGCCATCATACCCAGGTAACCAGCCTCCAGATATATTGCCAATCTCACAGCTTGCAAGGATCCTGGACTAGGGAAAGATGTAGGCCTCATGGCACAATCCGGGGGATGTTGGCACAACATCATCATGTCTCCCAGAGCCTGGCACAGCTGATGAATGGCTACCCTATCACACTGGCAACTGGTGACACTGTGGTCATCCATATGGTCCAAGTATCAGCTAGCAGTTCATGGCCTCCCTGAATGCCAGATCAGCACACCAAACACACACTCACTTGCAGTCACAAAAGACATAATACTGCTAAACCGAACCTATAACTAACAGTTGCTATACCATAATGGCCTGGTGTTCCAGAACTATATATATGATCTCCCTTTCTAACCCCAACATGATTTATTTCCAGACTCACTCGCATACTATTCTTACATCAACAGTCCCAGTTTTCAGAACACAGGATTTATTAGGGTCCTCTGGATTAGCTTTTTATCACAAACTCACCACTGCTTTCTTTTCTTTATAACTGCATCTTGTGTTTTTCCAGACTGCAATCATACCAGTTCAGCACATACTTGTCACCACCATTCTTCAATATGGGACGAATTGCAGAGCACAGCAGAATGTTTTCTAAGTCCTGGCCTTATTCCATGTTTCAGCAGGAATAACGGGGACGTCCACGGAGATATCGCAGAATATAAACAGGCTTTTCTGGAATATGCTATGACTGCCCATTTATTTATTTAGCTGTATTTATATTCCGCTTTTCACCGGGTCAAAGCGGTCAATTGGGAGATACATTTAACACGAGGGGATATGACACACATACGTTAATACTTACAGGGAACATGGGCCCCGTTCTGCCCCTTCTGGTCATGTTCTGAGATTCCCAAGCTAACACCATGGATGTGCACAACAGCAGTGTTTCAGAATATGGTTGGGGATGTTTTTAGTACATAAATATCCCCACCGTACATACAAATCACTTATTCGTTTTCTGGAATGACCTCCATCATATACTTCCAACCACAGGAAGCAAAACCAGGGAACTCTGCAGGGAAAAACTCAAAAGTCCCATTAGAAACATGTATTTGTAATAATGAAACCAAACTACCAGAAGATAAATCATATTATAGTAACATGGTAACATAGTATATGACAGCAGATAAAGACCAGTATCATCCATCTAGTCTGCCCAGAAAGGTGGCAAGAGTAGGTGCACCTGCTGCTCCGTGCAGGTCACCTCTCCCCATGCCTTTGTTTAGGGGTGCACCCACCTCTCCGTGTAGGTCACCCTTATTTGTTGAGATATAAGAGTTACGTTTATTTTGATCTTATCCTGTTGCTGTAAAGGGATCCACTGTGTCTGTCCCATGCCATTTGAATTCTGTCACTGTATTTGTCCTCACCACTTTCATCGGGAGGGCATTCCAAGCATCCACCACCATTTCAGTAAAAATGTATTTCCTGACATTGCCTTTCCGTTTACCCCCTTGCAGCTTCATGTTATGCCCTCTAGTTTTACAGTTCCCTCTCTTTAGAAGAGGTTTGTTTGTTCTTTAATACTCTTTACGTATTTAAAGGTTTGAATCATATCTCCCCTGTCCCTCCTCTCCTCAAGAGTGTACATATTTAGGTCTTCAAGTCTCTTCTCATAAGTTTTCTGATGCAGGCTCCAAATCATTTTGGTTGCCTTCCTCTGAACCGTTCCAAAACTGAACACAATATTGAATTTTGAAAGCTATTACCAACATTTTAAAATGCACCTGAAACTCTAGCAGAAACCAATGTAATTCCTGTAAACATGGAGACAGATAGTCAAACCTCGTTTTACCCAAGATGATCCTGGCTGCAGCATTTTGAATTGCCTGTAGGGCCTGCAAAGAGGCTTTTTGTAGCCCATTATAAATAATACCGCAGTAATCATAAGATGGAAAAATCAAAGACGGAAACAGGCTATAGTGGGAGGTACACATGTCCCTGTTGATATTAATTGATCCATTTCTTTTTTGCACGCAAAATAAACAAACTCAGATAAAGTAATGGTAGATTGTCCTGATCTGTTCCAATTAAGAGACAGATACACATTATTTTTGAGCTGAACCCTTTCCTCCCCCACTTCCAATTCCAGTCTTCTATTCTTTTATCTCTAGGAGCCAAACCACAAATCTGGCGAAATTAACTAACCAAGATAAAAACAGCTGGGAATCCTGACTAAATTAAAATAAATTATTTTCTAAAATTTGCAGTCTCTTTGCAGCATTTAAGATACTTGTTTGGTGGTTCAGGGTCTAAGGAAGGGGGAGGGGCAGGAGGAAAAGTTACAACAGGTTGAGAGTTGTGGAGGCTTTTTTTTTTTGCATCAGCTGGTGGGGGTTGTGATCTCTGATTTTAAGAGAAATCATCATTTCAGGCAGAAGGAGGAAGGAACAAAGGCAAAAAACCTATCTAGGCAGGAGCACTGAGATTGAGAATAGCAAAGACAGGCATTCAGAAAGGCTGTCTCTGATCTTAGCCACAGAGATCTCTAAATCATGCACCCATACCGGCTCCTCCCTCCACTAGTTCCCTTTGGTTCCCTCTTGTTTACTGTACTGAGGGAGTGGGCCTTCTGTGCAGTGTGACCAAGTCCAAGAAACGCTCATGAACATGCCTAGGGCTAGTTCCACTAGATCGTTTTTGCAATGGTTAATGTTTTTAATTGTTCATTGCTTTGAGTGGGCATGGTCTTTAGTTTTATGGAAGTGGTTTGTAAATTGCAAACAATCAATAAATAAATTTTATAGCCTTCTATCATATCTCCTATCCGCCATGTTTTCTCCAAAATGAAGAGTCCTACCCTGTTTAGCCTCTCTTTGTAAGAAAGCCATTCCATCCCTTTTATAAATTTGGTTGACTTTCTCTCTACCTTTTCTAGTTCCACTAGATCTTTTTTTCAATGGGGGCAACCAAAACTGCACATAGTATTTATAGATACCATAGACTGATTTAGAGGCATTAGAATGGTCTTCATGTAGCAGAATAGCACAATTTTGTTCAGATGAAAATTCCAAGAGTCATTGCTCCTATACTGACCCTGTATACAGTGAGATACTGGAGATCAGGTCTGCCTATCATTGGCTGGTTAGTGTCTCCTCTTATATTTTGGAGGGAACTAAAATGATGAGTGAAGTGGAATGGGTGAACGTAGATCGGTTGTTTACTCCTTCAAGAAGTAGAAAGACTAGAGGACATAAAATGAAACTACAGTGTACTGTAGCACATTTAAGACTAATCAGAGAATAAGCAGGATTGGCCACTGTTGGAAACAGGATACTTGGCTCAAGGGTCTGACCCAGTATGGTATATCTTTATGTTTATATGTAACTACTTACGTCCCTGCTTAAGTTGGATCAGGAGAGTTTCCAGAGAGAGAGAGAGAGTTACAGAGGAGGAGACTCTGCCAAAAGCTAAAGGGCTGTTAGGGGGCCGGGGGCTCAGTTGCAGCAAGGAGAGCTTACCTTTCTGATGGCTAAATCATATCAAACAGGGAGTCCAGAATTCCCTAAGGCCAGATATGCCTAACCTGAGGTGAAGGAGAAGGAGAGTGGAGGAGGCTGACAGTGCAAGTGAGTATTTGGAGCAAGATGCTTGCAAGGAGAGTTCCCTAGAAGCAACACAAGCCACTGGGACTCAGTTCAAAGATTCTGCAGAGCTCAACTGCCACAGAAATTTTTCTATTTATCTTAGAGACAAGTCAGACCATTCATGTGAATCCCTGCTGTACCCCCCTGAAAGATCTAGTTCTGTGCTGTGTAGGACTGATCTTCCTAGTAGTGATGTGTTTTAATTTCAAAGGAAAGCAGGAACCCGATGAAACAGGAAATGTCAAACAATAGTGCCCATTCTTTCATGCGAGTGCGCAGTATTGAGCAATAGGGAACACGGTTCATGCATGTGTGAATAGTGTGCATTGTTTGTGCATGTGCGAACAGTGTGTCCTATTTCTTGATAGTGCACACTCTTGTGAAAAAGTGTGTACTATTAGAAAAAACGATAAGATTAAAAAAATGAAAAACTGAAACAAAGCAAAATATTTTGGCCTGCACATCTGTACTTTCCAGTGTATCCTGAGCACACAGACAGGAATGTTTTGAGAGAAGCTTTTAAGGAAATCCTAATGTTTTACTATTGATGAGAACAATAATTTCTCTGTTTTTGTATTTCCTCAGATGAGACACCTTGGAAGTATTTTGGGGGATTTTTTTCCACTGAGTGTCCAAAGAGTACTAACACTAGAAGGTACCTATCTAGGTGCTGAGGAGGTCTGCGACCCCTGAGAATAAGAAGGAGGGTTCTACAGGGTTCCAGAAGAAGAGTTGACTAGAGTAGCCTATGCAGGACTTAAGTACTGAGATAAGGATTTTCTTTCTGCTTTGGCAGTTTGCTGAGCATTTGACCTTTTTTGCTTTTATCTTTTCCTTTATATATACTTTGTTTTGGGGAATACACCAAATGGAAGGGGTCTGTGTACTAAACCTTGGTATCCTTTTGCAGCTATCTCAGGGCAATAGCTGAAAAAGGCCACAGTAGCTGCAAAAGGCCCGCAGTAGCTGCAGAGGGCATTCCCAGCCTTATCCCACTCATTCAGGTGGAGAAGTAGTCTAATGGTTAGGGCAGCAACCTGGAATCAGAAAGTCCCATGTTCAAATCCTACTGGCTCTCCCTGTAGCCTTGGGCAAATCACTTAACCCTCTGCTGCCTTAAGTACAACCTTATATAGCAGGCATGTCCAACAGGTAGATCACAATCTACCTGTAGATCGCAGAGGGGTCAGAGGTAAATTTCCAGCCTCACTTGGCTACATCTCTCCAGCAGCTCGCCCCATCGCTAGGAGAGAGCTCATGCCAGCAGGTTGTCTGCCGAGGACTTGCTGCCACTGCTGATCCTTTGCCTGTCTTTTTTCCCTGCCTGCGGGAATCTTGCCTGCAGGTGTATTGGGGGCGCTTGTTGTTTTCATGCCAATAGTTTGTGGGTACCCCAGGGGGCTGCCGCCCGCACCCCGCGACGAGACACCACAGGCCCGGCGTCATAACTCGTCTCTGCCTCTCAGAATCACCCATTCCTGCCCCCACCCCAACACCCCTTAGAAGTGTGTTATATACCGGGCGATATCCATTCGCCCGGGCTTTACCTGAATACACTTACTGTATTAATTGTGTCATGTGCTGGTCATTGGTCGCTTTATAGTTCGCTTTCATTAAACATTTTCGGGCAGACACAATAAAGTGTCAAGAATTTGGTGATTTTGGTGGGCTTTTCCAATTTTGTTCTAACTTGCCTATGCCTTGCCTTCAAATTGGTTCAAACCACTGTGACTTTTGCTTGCCTCTGCAATTTTATTTTGCCTAGCCTTTGCGTTGATTCTACACTGCAATTTTATTTCACCTTGCCTTTGCGTTGATTCTACACTGTGTGTAGAATTTATTAAATCGCGTGTGGTGGTATTTGAACTTGTTTGGCGGTATTCGATTTTATCTGGTTTGCTGGACAGGTGTTCGAGCTTTTTTGATGATTGTTTGGTGGTATTTGATTATTGGTGCCAGTATGATGAATTCTTATTTTTACTTTAGAACTGCATGTGTGGTTTTGGCATCTCCAGAGGTCTTCAGTTCCTGTTGATCTTTAATACTTTGGGACAGTGACAGTTTTGGACCAGATTCAGCCAGTGTTTATACTAATCTAGCAGATTTGGCCTTCTTACATCTAGCCATCCCAGTATAATGAAGATGAGTGTTCCAAAGAAGAGCAAAACCTACCACTTTCATGATGAATGGGAAATGGACTACTTCTTCATCATGGTGAAAGACAAGTGTTGTTGTCTAATTTGTAACGCCCCAGTATCCTTGCCCAAAAAGGGTAATCTGGAACGTCATTATAAGACTCTGCATAGCAATAAGTTTGATGCTGATTTTCCACCCAAAAGTGAAATTCGTAAACTGAAGCTCAAAGAACTTAAATCGAAATTGGCTACTCAGCAACAGTTGATGGCGAAGCCAAGGTCACATTCTGTCAATGCAACCATAACATCCTTAAAGGTCAGCAACCTGATCGCAAAGAAATGCAAACCTTTCACTGAAGGGGAATTTGTGAAAGATTGTTTTCTTGAAGCAGCTGACAATCTTTTTGAAGGGTTTAAAAATAAGAAAGAGATCATAGCTGCTATTCAAGATGTACAACTGTCAAGAAACACCGTCGTGCTGCGAATAGAAAAGGTGTGTGGAGACACAACTGAACAATTGTTGGAGGATGTTTCAAATTGTGTTGCTTTCTCACTCCAACTGGATGAATGTACAGACATAAGAGACATAGCCCAGTTACTAGTCTTTATGCGGATGGTTTTTGAAGACTTCAGTGTTAAAGAAGAACTACTTGGAATGATTTCTTTAAAAGGGAGAACTACCGGTCAGGAAATATTCAGTTCTTTCCCTTCTTTTGTGACAAAGTGTAATCTTCCATTGCATAGACTTGTTTCCATCACTACTGATGGAGCAAGAGCAATGGATGTCTAGGCAGGCACCCCTACCCCATATCACGCACCATAGGCAGCTGCCTACCGGCACACTGGATGGCCTGGGATGGCACACCACCAGCACAAGGGCATGTCAGTATGGTAGCAGAGGGGTACTGGTGGCGGAGGGGGCAGTGGCATATGCCCACAGCAGACCACGGCCAAGCCCTGTTTAGGTGGGTGCTGTGTACTGCAACAGACAAGGTCTGTCTGACGAACAGTCATGGTATCCCCAGGGAATGTTCTGCCCCTGTGGCAACAGTTTGGTGCAGTACACACAGCCAGTGTGTTGGGGAGGCAGAAGGTCACAAGTTCAAGTCCCAGCTGTGCCTCCTGCAAACCATGTCCCTATATTTTACCCAGTACTAAACTGTGGTAATAATGACAGAACCATTATTGCAGATAAAAGAAACACGCCATAAACGCATATATTTTACCCTACAGAGCACATACACCATAGACATGTGCAGTCCCTAGAGCAGAGGTTCACAATGGCAGTCCTGGAGGGCCAAACACCATTCATGTTTCATGCTGTCCCTAAGAAATATGCTTGACATGCATTTGTATTCACCGCCCCCATTGTATGCAAATGTATCTCATGCATATTCATTAGGGACAGCATGAAAACCTGAAGCGTATTGGGCCCACCAGGACCGAGGTTGGGAACCTCTGCCCTAGAGCATAGGCCAACAGGGGCACAAACACCCACACCCACAAGCTCCACTTTCCAAAGCCTCATGGAGAGTCAGGCTGTTGGGCCCTGCGCGGAGCAACATCTATCAATACTAGCACCTGCATACCTTAGCAGTGCCGTCATAAACATGGAAACACGTTCCACATATATCAAAAGGTTGCTATGATCAATGTCAGATAACAGATCCTATATTAAACACAATTTGTTAATAGAGATTCATCATAGCAACCTTTTGATATATGTGAAGTGTGTTTCATATTTTGTTACTGAAAGTGTTTACCACCCAGGAGAGTGAACCTAACAGTACTGAGTACCATAGCAATGCCTGCACTGTGCCCAGGACTGGTGTGGCGGCCAGGGCTGCCAACCACCTCTATATTTGCACAGTGCTGAAATAGGTGTGGGAGTGTATGTATGCCTATCTAGTGTTTAGTGGCTGCCTACACCTTACTGAGCCCACACTGCTTGCACTGTTTCCAGTGTTAGCCTGCCAATGTGCATAATGAGGAGCAAGGTACTATGGGTATGGCCTGGACAGGGCGGCCTGGGAAGAATGCATCTGCATAGGGCAATGGCTGGGACATTGTAATGCCCGACCACCACCTGCACGGACAGGGTGGCCACAGCATGTCATGCTGGGGGGGGGGTCACTCTCACCCTGACTGAGCAGTGACCATGGCATGTCTAGGTTCCCCCATAGTGCTCTACAGTATTTCTCTCAAGTGATATCTATAAGTTCTTTTTTTTCTGGGGCCCAATCACTGACATAACTGCTTGGTGTGTGTGCTCACATCCCATTTTTGGGTGCACATAGTTTTTCTAGGAACATGCGCTATGTACTAGCTAGCAGACTGTCTGCAGTTAGCATGTGTATGACTGGAACACCTTGCAGGATGCAGTGGGTAGAGACTGACTGTGCCCTCTGCTGGTGAATGTCAGATAGTGGTGGGGGCAGCTGAGCTTTTCCTGGCTGTCTACCAGTGCCCTATGTGTTGCATACGTATCTGCATTGACTGCCCTGTAGGGTGTCTATTCCCGAGCAGGACTGGGGTTGATGGTCCCCTTCTACTGTCACCATTGCAGAGATGTAGAATGTGGATCTGTTGGTGGGAGATCCTGTCCCCCCACCCTGACCCACAGTGTGCAGGTTGGGTGGTGCTACATAATCCGCTTTTGGGTCCAAACACCACTCTTCTCTTATAACATGTGACAATGGCAACCACACAGGATATGCATTATTCTGGGTGCATCATAGTCCACAAGGGCTAGACATGACTGAGAAATACAGATGGACACAGGTGTATTCTAGGGGTGTCTGCAAGGCCTACCTATCACACACTGGCACTGATGGGGACCTGCAACATAGCCTATCGCTATGTGGACCTGCAAAATAGCCTATGTGCTGTGGACCTGGTGCTGAGCGCCCCACCTCACCCTCAGGGTGAGCACAGGAACCGCACAATGTCACAGCCTGTAGCTACTCTGTGCCAGTAACACACACGGTCAGTTCCCCCTACCAGGCCGGGGTGCTATAGAGGCGCATACCCCATCTTGTGATCAGATGTAGGCTGCTGATCTGTATGTGCAGTGCATCATGGGTTGTTGTTGTTGTTGTTAAGTGCCGTCGAGTCAGAGTCGACTCATGGCGACCCTCTGGATAGCTATCCTAAATTGTGTTCGGTTTTCAGTCGGGTGGCTCATTGTTGACAGACTGGTACCCGTAGCTGCTGTTATTGTATTGATCCATCTCATTGCTGGCCTTCCTCTTTTACGTTGACCTGCTATCTTGCCAAGCATGATGTCTTTCTCTAATGATCTCTCTCTTCACATGATGTGTCCAAAGTATGAAAGTCAAAGTCTTGTCATCTGAGCTTCTAAAGAAAGCTTAGGTTTGATCTCCTCTAGTACCAACTGGTTTGTTCTTTGGGCAGTCCATGGTATACACAGTATTTGCCGCCAGCACCATAATTCAAAGGCATCAATTTTCTTCTTGTCTATCTTTTTAACTGGGGTCCAACAAACAAGCACTTAATCCACATGCGCCAGAACAAACCCAATACAAACCGTGAATTGCAGGAAGAATATACTTTATTAAACAGATCCAGCCACTGGCCCGACACAGGCCGTGTTTCGTGAAGCCTTCCTCAGGGGCTAAAATGGCTGTATACCAGAACACCTGATCGTTCTCTTGCACAATCTGTACAATCTGTACAATGACCGCTTATAAAACTTAATAAGATGATCTACTACACCGCATGGATACTGAGTTTGATTGGATGAACTGTTTAGCTCCTTGAAAGTTTGCCGCATTGACTTTTATTAAGTTTCATAAGCGCCTTCACTGGCACTCTATTGGGTGATGTTACAGCAGCTTGTGACGCTATACACAGCTAATCAAGATATAGTATAAAATACATACAGCCATTTTAGCCCCTGAGGAAGGCTTCACAAAACATGGCCTGCGTCGGGCCAGTGGCTGGATCTGTTTAATAAAGTATATTCTTCCTGCAATCCACGGTTTGTATTGGGTTTTATCTTTTTCACTTTCCAGCTTTCACATTCATATGATGTTATTTAAAATACCATGGCTTGAACAAGTCGAATCTTTGTATGGAGAGAGACATCTCTGCTCTTGAGAATCTTATCTAGGTCTTTCATAGCCATTCTGCCAAGAGCAATGCGTCATCTGATTTCTTGACTGCTTGTTGCTTCTTTATTGATAGTTGATCCAAGTAGGTTAAAGTTGTTCACGATTTCAATTTCTTCTCCTTCAACGATGAACCTGTTGATTATGCCAGTTGTCATGATCTTTGTCTTCTTTACATTAAGGTGCAGGCTCATTTTGAGACTATGTTCTTTGATTGTGAGAAGCAAATGTTTCAGATCATCTTCACTTTCAGCCAGTAATGTAGTATCATCAGCATAGCGAGGGTTGTTGATGAGTCTTCCACCAATCTTCACACCTCTGTTGTCTTCATACAATCCTGCTTCTCTGATGATTTGTTCTGCATATAAATTAAACAGGTAGGGGGAATGTATGCAGCCTTGTCTTACACCTTTGCTTATTTAAAACCTTTCTGTTTCTCCTTGTTCCATTCAAACTGTTGCTTCTTGATCAATGTACAGATTGCGCAAGAGAACGATCAGGTGTTCTGGTATACCCATGCTTCTTAATGTGGCCCAGAGTTTCTCATGGTTTACACAGTCAAAAGCCTTGCTGTAGTCGATAAAGCACAAATAGATATCCTTTTGGTATTCTTTAGTCTTTTCAAAGATCCATCTCACATCCGCAATGATGTCTCTCATTCCTCGTCCTTTCCTGAACCCTACGAGGAATGCCTATCAACACAACTATAATTCAAGTATATGTCCCAACAACAGCTGCAGAAGAGAATGAAATTGAAGAGTTCTATGAACAAGTACAAGCTGAAATTGACAGAACATGCAAACAGGATATCCTGATAGTCATGGGTGACCGGAACACAAAGGTTGGCAACAAAGAAGAAGGCAAAGTAGTTGTAAAATATGGACTTGGCAACAGAAATAAAGCTGGAGAAAGACTGATAGAATTCTGCAAGACCAACGATCTATTCATCTCAAACACTGGAGAAAGACTGATAGAATTCTGCAAAACCAACGATCTATTCATCTCAAACACCTTCTTCCAGCAACACAAGCGGTGACTGTACACATAGACTTCACCCAATGGATTGTATAAAAATCAAATTGGCTACATCTGTGGAAGTCAACAATGGAAAAGCTCTGTAACATCAACAAAGACAAAACCTGGAGCTGACTGTGGTACAGATCATCAACTACTAGTATGCAAACTCAAGCTAAAGCTGAAAAAGAGCAAACCACTCATGAATGCAGCAAAATATGACCTTGAGAATATACCACTGGAATTTAAAGACTGCCTGCAAAATCGATTTGCTGCTTTAGATACAAATGACAGAGCTCCAGAAGAGTTATGGAATGACATCAAGAAGGTTGTGTTGGAAGAAAGCGAGAAGTCTCTACAAAAGGTGAAAAAGCAAAAACGGCCAAAATGGATGACGGAAGAAACTCTGAAAATTGCCCAGAAACGCAGAGAAGCTAAAGCCAGAGGAGAAAGAAAGACAATCGCAGAACTCAACAGAGATTTCCAATGTGCAGCAAGACAGGACAAGGAAAAGTACCACAATGACACATGCAAGGAAATAGAAGCAGAAACTATTAGAGGAAGAACAAGATCGGCTTTCCTAAAGCTACGAGAGTTAAAGAAAAAGTTCCAGCCTCGAATTTGAATGTTACAAGATGCTCAAGGTTCTATGTTGAATGATGCTGAGAAGATCAAGAAAAGGTGGAAGGAATATACAGAGTCTTTATGTGATAAAGATCAAGTGGACCAACAGCCATTTCAACCTGTACCTTATGATCGGGAACCATTGGTGATGAAAGAAGAAGTTGAAGCAGCATTGAAAGCCTTATCAAAGATCAAAGCACCAGGCATTGATAACATTCCCATAGAAGTATTACAGCAATCTGATGCAGCTGTTACCGTACTTACAAGGCTCTGCCAAGAAATATGGAAGACAACATCATGGCCAACTGACTGGAAAAGATCTGTGTTTATACCAATACTAAAGAAAGGTGATCCAACTGACTATGGAAATTATCACACAATCGCTCTGATCCCACATGCCAGCAAGATTCTACTGAAGATTATTCAAAAGAGACTACATCCATACTTGGAACAGAACTATCTGAAGTGCATCATGGGTACAGATGGGTTTACCCTATCCTGGTAACCACAGCAGACAGTTTGTGTGGTGACCTGCAGTCTTTCTGTAGCCAGCCAGCAGTGTGTTAGGTGCTATAGAGATGTAGCCCACTGGTTACTTCAATGACTGTGAGTCAGAGGTCATGGGTTTGATCCCACAGTGGTGTTATTTAATAAGGCTGTCTGAGGCTTTTCCTTTTTAATTTAAATCAGTGCTGCCAGCTGCCATAGCCTAAGGTGCCTCATAGGGTGCCCTATAAGGCGCCCTATAGGGCACATTATAAGGTGCCTTGGCGGACAGGGCACTTTATAATGTGCCCTATGGAGTGCCTTATAGGGCGCCTTATGCTGCACCTTAGGTTACGGAACTGTGAGGGTGTTTTTGCTGGCAGCACTGATTTAAATTAAAAGGAAATGCCTCCTTACATAACACCACTGTAGGATCGAACCCATGATCTCTGACTCCACAGTCATTGCAGTAACTAGTGGGCTGCATCTTTATAGCTGCTAACACTGCGCTGGCATGAACTTAGGGTTAACGCGCGTTAACGTGCCACGGCACACACTATCACACGATTCCTTGCAACCTTCCCTTCGGACCGCCCTCTACCTTATATGGCATTCTTCACATTAACGCTGCAACTAGCACCGGTAACATTAAGACGGTTTAGTAAACATACCCCTTAGTCTTACAGTCTTGCCAGTTTCCTAGCTAGTCCTTACCAATCTGCTCATGATTTAACAATTTTGAATGGTTTTGTATCATTTGCAAATTTAATCATTTCCCTTGTTGTTCCATTTTCTGGGCTCTTATCTACACTTGTTCCCTCATGCTCTAATACCCTTTCATGGCTTTCAGTAGATTCAGTTACTTCCAGATCTACTTTTCTACACCAGATATTTCTCCGAGAACCGAGAATGAAGTCCCGATTCTCAGGCTGCTTGTTTGACATCTGCCTGGATGACTCACCATCACCTTCAACTTAACATAGACAAGATGGTTTCCTTTTTCCCCAAACCACTTACCTCTTCTCTCCTTATCTGTCTCTATGGAAGACACTCTCATCCTTCCAGTTGCCTTCATTCTTAATTTCGGTATGATCATTAATGCCTCTCTCCTTCTCTATAGCGCACACACAGTAATGCCTTCACATATACAGTAGATCCCTTCTAAAAACAATACTTAAATGCGCTCTAAAAATTAGAATTAGTAAACATTTTTGCAAACCATCAAACAGAGCAATAAACTCAATGTGTCACTGCTCAAATTTTCATCATTGGTCCTTTTTTCACCAGTAAAATCCTTAGTCCATGCAATAATATTATCGAACAAACAATAACTTCATATCACACCCGATATAGCACTATGTTTCTAAGTTGAAATAACATTTTTTCTGCTTCAGGGGTTTAGAACATATTGCTGCCAGGGCTGGCCCGAGGGTTCTGCCACCCTAGGCAGACTCTCCGTACTGCGGCGCCACCAAGCTCGCCATGCTGCCCCCCCCCGCATTCATTTTCTCACCGTAAGGGGAGTGGCACAGCACTCTTCTTGCACTGAAGCAGCAGTTCAGTTGCCACTTCAGCGTATCAGTTCAGCCACCGTTTCAGTGCATCGGGCCTTTAAGTACCTGCGCACATGCGTGATCATGGCCTGCCGAACCTGTCCCCCCTTCTGATTCAGCTTCCTGTTTGAGGGAGCAGAAGCGACAGGCCGTAACTGCACACATGCATGTGGGCATTTTAAAGCCTGCCACGGCGCTGAACTGATGCTTCCTGGAGGGTAAGTCAGGCCACCCACCAGAATATGCTGCTCTAGGTGGCCGCCTAGTTCGCCTAGTGGATGGGCCGGTCCTGATTGCCAGGTCCAGCTTTATTATGGGGTCATCCTCCCTCCCCCCTCCTACTGCAAGGACTGCTTAGGCAGAATTTACGCCACTGATTGATGCAAAATTACAGCTGCCAGATTCTTGACTGGGAAGAAGTTGTGTAATCATATCTCTTTTGTTTTGAGATCTTTACATTGGCTTTCGGTTGATTGCATGCAAAGTTTAAACCGTTGGGCCTGTTTTTTCTGGCTTTGCATTTTAAGAGACCACACCATTTAATAGAGCTTCTGCTTCTGTATATCCTGCAAAGATCGCTGTGTTCTTCACAACAGTTGGTACCGAGGGCTCCTTCTCATGTGCAGTTACAGTGAACTTGCAGAGACTGTTTGCTTATGTTGGATCATCTTTATGGAACTCTTTGCCCCATTTATGTATTTAAACTTGGATTAGTTGAAGCTTCACAAGCTGGTTAAGTCATAGTTATTTACATCTTAAGATAGACTTACATGTCATAACTGCTTTCAGCGTTTTCAAAGATACTTATGCACTTTTAATAACTGAACAATTTTAAAAGCATTTACTGTATATTTATTGCTGGTTTACTGTACCACGTCTTCAGTGATTTGTTAAGGGGTGTCATCAAGTTGAATTAAGAAATAAATAGAATAATTTCCTCGCATTAAGACCTTACTAAATACTATTGTAGTTTTATTGCACAAAAAGTGGTTGTTGCGCAATAAAATATATTGATGGTCATTTACTAATGGTGAGAATGTGCTAACACTGTTATTATATTTTATATGTCATGGGGCTCCATTTTATGCATGCGCCCTGTGGCCAGGGCTGGTCTAAGAGTTGGTTCAAGGTGTTGGTGGCAGACCTTAAGCCTTATACCCTCCCTCCCCTGCTGTCGGAATCTATTCTTTAGCTCGGAATGCCTTGCCCTTTTTTTGTCCCCTAGAATCTACTACCCTAGGCGACTGCCTAGTTTTCCTAATGGTTGGGCTGGCTCTGCCTGTGGCAGATTATGTGTGATAACAACATTAGCATATATATGCTCACTGTTAGTAAATGACCCTCATTTTATCATTTATTGATGATAAAAGTCGTTTTTGACTGGTTATGTGGCATTTACAAAAGGAAAAAGCTAGTTTGCATGTGTAAATGTAAGAAGTGATTTTAGAAAGGTCACTACTTACATGTATATATCCACAACATGCACACATTTCAAGGGTGTGATTTGGGAGGACTTTAAAAATTCATGTGTACTTCCCTTTTTATAAAGGGAGCACACAGATTCCCAAAAACTACTCTGTTGACATTTACACCTTCAAAGAATCTCCTCAAAGTATGAGCAAACTGCTTATTTGGTCCTGGAGTTTTCAGACATGAGTGAGGGTGTAATTGTACTTATCTCTTAGGAGATTTGGCTGTTGAACAGTGATTAGACCTGACGCAGGGGTAGTACATTAAACACCCCGAAACGTGCCACGTCGTTCGCTATATTGCTGATTGAGGAATGCAGCCTCAGCTTCTCTACCGATTCAGCTAAGTGATTGCTGTTTTTTCAATTTATGATTAAAAGGGAAAAGCCGTAACAGTGTGAGCGAATTTTCCTCTACACTGGATTGGCTATTCTGACAAAAAAATACATACTCTTTTTCTGATTTTGATGGTATTTCTTTGAACCAGGTTAACAGTGGTTGGCACATTGCAAAATCGGCAATCGGAAGTGATTAAATTTGCAAATGATACAAGTGTCAGCAAATCCATGTAGAACAGCCATAGTGAAGCTTGGGGTTTTTTGCACATCTTCTTTTGCCTTCCTTGACTTTGTGCAGGATATGGCAAAAGTGCTTGCATTCGAGACAGAGGCGGAAGAAGATCCCACATGGAGGAACTTGAGATCCTCCAGTACGGGGCCCATCCGAAGGAGGCCCCCACGGTCCCATCCCTCCAATTCCTCGAGTGCCTCCTTCTCAGTATGTGGAAAACACCGTCTTCGGTGCCCATTAAGAGCAGATGGCTCGATACTATGTACCAAGTCTGTCGAAACCTGGGGTTCCAGAAAACCCAGCTCCCTCACAAGTCTATGGTTGTTGAGTCAGCCATGCGGCGACCCAAGAGCCAGAAGACCCATTCATCGGTGCCCTGGGTAGGGAGACCTGGACCTTGGACACCTTCAGCTGGAAATGCTACCAGGGCTCGATGCTGGTTTGCTGAGGCCAGTCTTACCAGTTGTAAATCAGTATGTACCTAAAGGAAATGGTGAGGGAACTCACCAGTTTCTCTGGAGGCCTCAATGGGGAACCTCTTCAGCGGTTCAGGTCACTGGCCTCGGCAGTCAAGGAGTGCTTGAAGTTCCTGTCTCAAGCTGCATGCGATGGCTTTGAATCCTCAGTCAGGATGGCCACCGCGGGCATTGGGGCCCAACGCCTGGTGTGACTGCAGTCATCTGACCTCAAGCAGTGGGTCCAGGACAAACTCAACGTCCTTTGCACCGGAGAGAACCACTTCAGAAAACCCATGTCAGGCAAGGCTACTGAGATAGAGTGAGTTTCTGACCAGGACCAGATTATTGAAGACCTCGGTGCACCCTTGTAAAAAGGCCGCAGGGAAGAAGCCTTTCTTCCCGAGGAAGAAGGGGGTGTTCAGTAGTGCACGACAGTACCAGGCCTTCTCTGCCCGACAGCAGGGGCAACAGCCCAAGGGGCATGGGCACGGCCCCCACAAGCCTAAGACCCCTAAGACCTGGGCACTGGCCCCGGCCCAATCTGGAGGGAGTTTTTGACTTCTTGGGTATGGCCTTCCCTACCCGAGGAAGCCGTTGGCAGCCCACAGAGAGGCATCTGGCCCTGTTTGTCCACAGGTGGTCCTCCATCACCACCGACTCCTAGGTGCTGCAAGTAGTCAAGGAGGGATACCTCCTTCACCTGCCACCCTCATTCCTCTCAGGAGAACTGGTACGGCCTCTCCTTCATCAGACTCTGCTCCTCACTGAACTCGTAGGCCTCCTTCCAGACAAGGCGTCAGAGACAGTGCCTAAACATCTTTGGGGCAAAGGCTTCTACTTCAGTTATTTCTTCATTTCCAAGCTCATCCTGGATCTACGGGACTTGAACAGATTTCTGGTGAGGGAGAAGTTCAAGATGCTCTCCCTTGGAACACTGCTGTCTTATCTCCAGCAGGGGACTGGCTATGCTCCTTAGACCTGAAGGATGCTTATACACACATCATGATCCACCCCAACCACCGACAGTACCTCCAGTTTATGGTGGGAGGAGGTCACTACCAGTACAGGGTGCTATCCTTTGGGCTGGTGTCATCACCAAGGGTCTTCATCAAGTGCCTGGCAGTGGTTGCAGCCCACCTCTGTCTTCAAGGGATCTTTGTCTTTACTACCTGGACGACTGGCTTATAAGGGGAGGCAGAGCTGCAGAAGTACACCATGCCAGCGTGTGCATCATCCACATCCTGAAGCATATGGAGTTCATCATCAACTACCCCAAGTCCCACCTCTCTCTGGCACAGTGCCTGGAATTCATAAGAGCTCAGCTGGACACCCTCCAAGATTCCTCCCTCCAGAGAAGACAGAGCACCTCAGGGCACAAGTTGCAGAAGTGCAATATCACTGGTCGGTGCCAGATCACCTTCTCCTCCGTCTGCTGGGTCAAATGGCCTCCATGGTCCATGTAACCCCCTACACTCATCTGCATATGAAGGAGGTTCAGTGGTGCCTCCACTCCCAGTGAACACAAGCCAAGGGCAGACTTTGGGACAGGGTAAAAGTGACCTGCCAACTGGTGGACTCGCTCCACTGGTGGCAGATCCCCTGCCACCTTCAGGCCAGGATGCCCTTCCAGGCACCTGCCCCCCCTGAGAGTCCTCACCATGAATGCCTCCCTGCGAGGATGGGGAGCTCATTGCAAGGACCTCCGCACCCAAGGCACGTGGTCCCTGATGGAGTGCCTTGTAGATTAACCTTCTGGAGCTCTGGGCCTTTCACCACCGGTTGCAGGACCAGTCAGTGCTGGTCCAGGTGGACAACCAAGTTGCAGTGTTAGTCCCTCTTCCAGGAGGTGGTAGCCCTCTTCTCATATGTGACATGCAAAGGAATGCTTCTGTGGGCGATCTACCTCCTGGGCCTGGACAACTCCCTGGCAGACAGGCTGAGCAGAGTCCATCAGCTGCATGAGTGGTGCCTCGGTCCCATAGTGGCCTCCCGGCTTTTTAGACTCTGGGGCATCCTCCTAGTGTACCAGTTCGCCAGCCCGGACAACATGCAGTAGCCCTGCTTCTGCTCCCACCAGCTGTACCCGTCCCAGGTGGCAGCAGATGCATTCCTCATCCTATGGATGGAAGGCCTCTTTTACGTCTTTCCGCCAACACTGCTGGTCACCAAGACCCTCTTCAAGGTCCCCATAACAGGGCAGCACTGATTCTGATAGCCCCCTGGTGGCCCAGGCAACCCTGGTTCCTGCTGCTTCTCTGTCTGTTAGTGGCGCCTCCGATTCCCCTGGGCTGCATCCCAGGACTATTCTTACAGGAGGAAGGCTCTTTCCTGCACCCCAACCTGGGGTCTCTGTTGCTCACGGCTTGGCTGCTGAAAGGTTAGCACTAGCTCTCTTCAAACTCCCACATGACATGAAGAAATTCCTTTTGGCATCCCATAAAGACTTCACAAGAAGGGTGTATGCCTTCAAATGGTGTACATTTTTGGTATGATGTGCCAAGAGGCAGGCGAACCCGTTCTCCTGCTCAGTGAAGCTGGTGCTTCAGTTCCTACTCCATCTGTCACAGGTGGGATTAAAGTCCATCTCAGTCAGAGTGTATCTGAGCGCTATTGCGGCGCACCACCACTATGTCGAGGGCAAGCCCCTCTCGGCTCAGCCCCTTATCTCTTGTTTTCTGCGGGGCCTTATGTTGTCCAAGCCTCCTGTCCGCCCACCAATGGTGGAGTGGGATCTCAATGTGGTGCTCTCAAAGCTCAATAAACCACTGTTTGAGCCCCTGGCTACCTGCTACCTGCAGTACCTCTTCTGGAAGGTAGTCTTCCTTGTGGCACTCATGTCGGCTTGCAGGGTCAGTGAGCTACAGGCTTTGATGACAGAGCTGCCCTACATGAGGTTCCTCAAGGACAGGGTGGTGATCCAAACACATCACAAGTTTCTGCCAAAGGTGGTGTCCCCCTTCCACCTCAATTAGGAGGTAGTGCTCCCCACCTTCTTCCTGAGGCCTCATGGTAGAAAGGCGGAGACTATTCTCCATACTCTGGACTGTAATAGGGTTCTGTTCTTCTATCTGCAGTGGACTCAGGGCCACCGCAAAGCACCTCAGCTCTTTGTCTCCTATGAGCCCAGTCGACTGGGGTTTCCAATAACTATGCAAACTCTGTCCACTTGGGTGGTGGACTGCATTGCCCTCACCTACGAGCAGGCTGGGATATCACTAGACCACTGGGTCAAGGTGCACTGTGTCAGAGCCATGGCTACTTCTGTAGCAAATCTGCGTTCAGTACCTGTTACAAAAATCTGCCGGGCTGCCACCTGGTTTTCAGTGCATACCTTCGCAGCTCACTACTGCCTGGAGAGGGAGTCCCGAAAGGACAGTGTCTTCGGCCAGGCTATGCTTCATAATCTCTTTGGGATGTAGGCAACTCATGCCCTCCAACCCTTCTGTATTCAGGCTACCAGAGTGCTGGTTTTCCTCCGGACATTTGGGTCTTGCGAGAGTCTCTCAGTTGGGATTCAACTGCTGCAGCTCATGGCTCACCTTCTGTGGTTGCCATGGCATTTTGTACAGGTTCTCAGTAGCCTGTAGCTGGGGAGTCCCATAAGTGAGGACTGACTTCTTGCTTGTTTCCAGAGAAAGCATAGTTGCTCACCTATAACAAGTGTTCTCCGGGGACAGCAGAAATCAGCCCTCAACCCTCCCTCCTCCCCTTGGAGTTGCTTCTTTACCATATTTTAATTTTTGCTGTCTTAGCTATGTCATTAGAGTGAGGCAAGATGGCAACCTTGGGCGGGAAGGGGACCACGCATGCATGGTGCATCTCCCAAAGGCTTTCTTTGAAAGCTGGGGAGATGCTTCCACATGGTCTCTGTTGGTGCCAATGTCACTCATATGTGAGGACTGATTCCTGCTGTCCCCGGAGAATACCTGTTACAGGTGAGTAACTATGCTATCTGTTCCATGTTCTATAGAAAAATGACAACAGAACAAAGACAGCATAGAAAAATGACAACAGAAAAAAGACCACATGGCCTATCTAGTCTGTCCTTCCATATCAACAACTACAACAGTCCCCTTTTTTCCTTTAGAGATCCTCTGTGTTTGCCCCATGCTTTTTTGAATTCAGATACTGTCCTCATCTCTACCACCTCCACTGGGAGACTATTCCACGGATCCACCACTCTTTCCGTAAAGAAATATTTCTGCATATCACGCCTGAATCTATCCCCTTTCACCCTCATCCCATGTCCCCTCATAGCAGAACTTGCTTTCAATCGAAAGAGGCTCTTCCCCTGCGCATTTATGCCACAGAGGTATTTAAACACCTCAATCATATCACCTCTATCCTGTCTTTCCTCTAAGGTGTACATATTAAGATCCTTAAGTCTGTCCTCATATGCTTTATAATGAAGACCACTAACCATTTTAGTAGCCACCCTCTGTACTGGACTATGTTCTATGTAAACTGTTCCATGTAAAATGTTGTTATCTTGTAAACCGTGCTGATCATGAATAGTGTGGTAAAAAGCAAAATAAACAAAAAAAAAATAAAAGCTTCGACTTGTCCAAGCCATGGAATTTTCAATAATGTCATATGGATGTGAAATTTGGACAGTGAAAAAGACAGGAAGAAAATCGATACCTTTGAATTACAGTGTTGCAAAGAATACTGTGTATGCTGTGGGCTGCCCGAAGAACAAACCAGTCAGTACTAGAGGAGATTAAACTAAGATTTCTTTAGAAGCTCAGATGACAAGGCTTAAACTTTCATATTTTGGACACATCATGTGAAGAGAGAGATCATTATAGAAAGACATCATGCTTGGCAAGGTTGAAGGTCAATGCAAAAGAGGAAGGCCAGCAATGAGATGGATCGATACAATAACAGTAGCTATGGGTGCCCCTCTATCAAAAATGAGCCTCCTGACTGAAGACTGAACACCGTTTAGGACAATTATCCAGAGGGTCACCATGAGTTGACACTGACTCAACGGCACTTAAGAATAACAACAGGCTGTGTGCATGCAAGTGGGCATTTTGTAACAGGTTGTTTCAGTGGGTAAGTTATTCCTTTAACCTCAGAAATACATTTGAAAAGCATCTTCCCAAATGAAAGAAGGGTGTCCGAAAGAATGAAGATAAATATCTCTCATTAACATATATCTGATGAAGGAAATAGAGATTGCTAAAATGATGAAAATACTGCCCATTGGTATATGGCTCATACTATGAAGTGGTGTCTTAATTCCCTTTGGGATTAGATAAGGAACTTTGAATAATGCCTTTGAGGGTAATTTTCAAAAGCAATGCTATGAATAAAACAGTGCATTACCTGTGGAAATGGGCTTTCATAAAACTGCCCAGCTATTATGGAGATAAATATAGATGTGCAGAGCAGTTTACCTGGGCCAAATGCAGGCATTCCTGGGTGTAGGGCTAGGAAGGGCTTTTGGCTTATGCACACAGTTTTGAAAATTCTAACGCGTGTTGTGAAATTTTCATGTGCCAAGGAACAGGTATAAATGTGTGTACGCCATACAAGTGTGTGCAATTATAAAATCAGCTCCTTGAGTATGATTTCTATTTGAAGTTAGACTCAATGGGGGTCATTCCGGAAGCTCTGTTGGTGCTTGGGACATCCAAAAACAGGCATAGAGATACCCAAAGGCATTTTAGAAGCCGGCTCTAGGGACGTCCAATCTGAACAGGGGCATGGTAAAGACGTGGTCAGAGCTTTCCCTGGAACCTGGAAGACCTTGTCTGATCTCATGGACGTTGCATCTAAGTTTAGACTTGTTCCAGGCACATGAAAAGTGCTTCTTTTGGGCAAAAACGTCCAGCGGGCATAGAGAAGATAGTACACCATCATCCCCTGTACTCAGCACAAGCACAATGATAGCAGTAATGGGCATTTGAGCTCTGGCTAAACTGTTCCTAGCTCACTACTCTAACCATTATGCTATTCTGTGTATGCAGGGTCTGAAGTAGGGTTCTGGAGATGTCTATGTAGGCGCCCCTGCAGACATCCATATCAGGTATGTCCACATTTTGTGAAATTGGGTCTGCATCTTGATGTGCCTGCTTTTCTTCAGACATTCTGGCTTAAACATCCCAGATTGCACTTGGATATGTCGTCTAAAATTCTCCTCTTGTGTGCAATCCATGACATCATTTTTCAAATGCATTCTTCTAGCCAGCTGGAGCAATACATAGCATTTTAAAAATGGAAAATATTTCAAGCTGGAAAAATGGTTATTTTGCTATGACTTTTCACAATACATGACTGCTGCCTGACTCGATCCAAATCTCTTATAGCTCTGCTTAAACCATTAGAAATTATCGGTTGGGTTGCACCTGGAAAGCTTTTGTTCTTGCATCCCACTTGTGCACTATGGATGACTCCCAACCGAAGTCTGCCTATTGTAATTTTGTTCTACTTGACTTATAAAAGAATGCCATGGAACTGTGCCCTGAAAATATTATTTTAATGTGGGAACTGCAAAGCAAAGTGAAATAGTTGTGACTTCAATACGACCTATAAATCAGCAATTCAGAAAGAGAATAGTTATCTGATTTTCTATATAATGTACATATTAATTTATAGAGATTATATCAAGGCAATGCCATTTTGCTCTGTGAGGGTATCCTTGACCAACTGGAAACTTTTTTTCTGTAATTAAATAAATGTGATTCAACTTTGTAATTTACTTTTGTGGCAAATGTTCATTCCTTAGCATTTTTAGATTTCATATTAACCAGGGTGTCTAATTAGTTTGAATTTTCTATCCATACGAAAGCCACAGATTGTAATAGTCTGCACTGTTTTTTCCAGTAGTCATCCTTAGTCTCGTTAAAGAAAAAGCAAGGTGCTGCTGGCATTATAATGTCATTAATGCCAGTCAGACACAAACCAATCCAGTGCCATGGTTGGATCACCTTATGGTTGATGTTAGAATAGCACATCATCCAACTAAAAGCAATAAAGAATGCGGACAAAGTTTAATCTCCCATTTCAAGAAATTTGACAGGGATGAATTCATCAATGCTATTCTACCTAAAATCAACATAGACGTGACGGATATTGACTTGCTAGTAAACAACTGTAACACTGTCATAAACACAGCCTCCAGGTATAACCATACCAAAAACCACAAGAGACTTATACAATTAGAAGCATGGTACAATCAAGAAATCAGAAGTTTAAAACAAAAATTAAGAAAGCAGGTACATATATGGAGACTGACAAAGTTGTCACTGGACAAAGTTAAACACCTGAATATGTTGGAGATATACCGGAATCACATCAACTTCCACAAAAGGGACTACCACACAAAACTACTATTGAAATCTTTAAATCGACGAAGGGAACTGTTTGAGATCGTGAAAAGTCTCACCAAGCCACCAAGAGCAGAATATGGCAATACGCTTATTAATCCACAAACACTTGTTAACCACTACAAGAGCAAGCTCCAAATGCAAATCAAAGATATGGACTTAATGACCACAGACTGCATCCCTACAATGATGATATGGAAAAACTTCTCCATGATCTCTAAGGATCAGCTTGAACATACAATCACCGCAATCAATACCATCACAATCTTCATTAGATCCATGCCCAATGAGCTGGATAAAGATCACTCGTTCAGAAACACTACCCACAATTCTCAAAATGGTCAATCTATCACTAAAATAGGGATATATGCCTAAATCGTTCAAAAGGCAGCTATTAGGCCATTATTAAAAAAACAACTCTCTAGATAAAGACAACCCAGAATCACATAGGCCAATATCTAACCTCCCATTTATGGGAAAAATAATCGAGATGATAGTTCACAAGCAGCTACAAGATCATATAAAACAACATGCCCTATTGGATGACCACCAGCATGGCTTTCGGCCTCTCCATGGAGTAGAGACACTTTATATGTAATTACTCGATACACTAATAAATGGAATTTCAAAACGGAGTCAGTTATTTATTCTAATATTTCTGGAGATAGCATCTGCATTTGATTCTCTCTCTCATACCCTACTATTGAAAAGACTCCAAGCTCTCAGAATAGGAGGATCCGTCCTTCTCTGGTTGAAATCTTATCTAATGGATAGGTCACAGGAAGTCAGAATGGGCAGGAAAGCATCTGAACCATACAGCCAAACTCAAGTAATCCCCCAAGGCTCAACTCTCTCAGCACCACTATTTAATATCTATCTCCAACCAGTATGCAAAATATTCCAGAAGCACAGGATGAAGTACAATATATATGCAAATGATATTATGTTTCATCTCCCATACACTCCATCTGAACCCCATATTCAACTACTACAGTCCTGCTTCGAAGACATATCCGAATGGCTAACAATGCATAACCTGAGGATAAATTACAAAAAGATTGAAGCAATATTTGTAACAAAAGATAAGAAGTTTAATCCTCCAACAGAGATAAATCTCAAGGAAGCATCAACAGAAGTGAAAAAGGAAGTTTGGGGGGTCACATGATGATGGAGAGGTGAACAGACATGTTTTCCCTGTGTTCCCTGCCTGACAAGATAAAGTGCTGTAAAATGGAGTTCTGAGTGTAAAGTGAAGGAAATAGGACACCGAAGAACAAAGGACATCTATGGCGGAGACTAGGAAAGCCATGAAAGCAACAGTAGCAGCTGGAAAAGTGCTGAAAAGGTCATGCCAACCAATAATGGCTGAGTGCCTGGTGGGGCAAGATGGCATCGGCGGAAACGGAGCAGCGACCACGACAGTTGCAGGAAAGGAAACCCAGGCAAGATCAGCATCGGATCTGCCACCGCAAAGATGGATAATCCAGGTACTGATTCCATAATAGCAGCGATCAAAGCCAGCAATGAAGACTTAACCTCAAAGTTATATGTGATTCAAATGGACCTTAGAGAAACACGTGCAGAGATTCAATCTGTGATTGCAAGAGTTGAGCAAGTGGAGATGCGGATTACAAGGGCAGAGGATGATCTTATGGGACTAAAAAAGGACATTACAAGCAAATGAAATAGATTGCTAAATTACTGGCCAAGATAGACGATCTGGAAAATCAGTCTAGGAGATCAAACATTAGGATAATGGGTGTTCTGGAGGTTGGCAATCAGAAAAATATGGAGGCCTACATGGAAGGACTGCTTAGAGGCCTCTGCACAGACCCAGCATTCACCTTAGACGCGGAGAAGGCCTTTGACCAGGTAGAATGGCCTTATTTAATCCATGTCCTGGAGGCATACAACTTTGGCCTGGTGGTGCGACGGGTGGTGGGTGGATTATATAGCCATCCCACAGCAAGGCTGAGAAGCAATGGGGTTTTGTCTGCAGCTTTTTCGCTGCAACGAGGCACTAGACAGAGATGCCCACTGTCCCTTTTTCTCTTTGCTTTATTGTTGGACCCTTTGCACAGGCTCTGAGACAGAATGGGGAAATACAAGGGGTAAGGGTGGGGGACACTGAACATGAACTTGCGTTATACGCAGATGACACCTTACTCTTTCTTTCTAACCGAATAAATTCTTTAAGGGCATTTGATACCGCATACAGGGCCAATGGGGAGATCTCGGGATATAGGATCAGTACTAAGAAATCAGTGATCCTAACCATTCAACGTTCCAGAAACAATGGTGGGAGAAATACAACAGAGATTTTCATATCAGTGGGAATGGGAAGCGTTAGGATATCTGGGAGTTCGTATACCAAGGACTAACAATAAACTGTATGGATTACACTTCCTCCCCTTACTAAAGAAGGTAAAGGAGGATTTGGGGGATGATCCTGTGTCGCAAGATCCCTACTGACCCGTATCAATGTGATAAAAATGAATATTCTTCCCCAGTTTCTGTACTTATTTATGATGCTTCCCTGTCTGATCCCAGACATTTTCTTTTGTGAACTACAAAGAATAATTGCGTGTTATATCTGGACGGGAAGAAGGGCTAGAATTTTGCTTCGTACCTTGATGATGCCCAGAATGCAAGGGGGGGTTTTCTCTGCCTAACTTTAATTCATATTACTGGATGAGTTGAGGCTGGCATTCCTCACGGACAGATTCTTATTTCCACCGAAGAGAGTAGACCCGGTTCGTTTTAGATGGCTCTGACTTAATATGGAGCGAGTATTGGACTTCATACAAAAAGAGATGAGATAATGCAACAATGTTTGAAAAATCCTCCTACAGTGTTTGCCACACTGCAATTAGAACACTTTTTGCTGACCAACAGGGGTAGATATCTAAGGACTGCTCACCCATTGGAAGCTCTTTTCCAGTGCTCAAAAAAAGGAGTAGGCCTTTTGGCACAGTTTTACAGATTGTTGCAGGGAAAGAAAAAAGAACGTCAGAGATATCAATTAGGATGGGAAAAGGAGTTGGGAAGAGAGTGGCTGGAAGAAATTTGGGACAGTATATGGGAAAATACATCCAAGATATCACTGAATCAAGCATTCATAGACTCCCAATACAAGTTATTTTGAATATACAGGGTGGCCCAAAAAAAGTGAGAACATCTCGTAAATTAAAAGCTTAAATAGTGTACTTATTTACCTTTTTATATAACGTCTTTATTTCAACAATTTTCGGTCGCCATCTTTTTTTTTTAAATTTATCAATTGTTTACATCTGTCTTTTTGAATTTTTAAATAACTTATATGCTACGAGATGTTCTCACTTTTTTTGGGCCACTCTGTATATTACCTCTCTAAGATTGCATGAGATGGACCCGGTTTGCTTGGAAGCATGTTGGAGAGGATGTGGAATGAGAGCTACTCTGCTTCATGTCATGTGGGAGTGCCCGATAATTAGGCCATTATGGGAGGAGGTTATCCAGATTTGCATAAAGATCACGGGGTGGAATCGAGGGGAGGACTCTATTTTGATGTTACTGGGAATCACAGAGGGCCCTCCAGTCTACTGTCTTAATAGAAATCATGTTGCGAAGGTCTGTAGGCTGCTGGGTTGTTCTTGTTGAGTGGTGATTTCTTCGGGATTGGTCTTATTGTGGCGAGTTTTAGCTGGTCAGGCATGATTCCTTGGGTTAGTGAACTGTTCACCATGTTGTGTATGGTGTGGTTGAAGTTTGACTTTGTCGCCTTGTCTTTATGAAAATTATCTTACAGAGGTACCCGCTTTTTGATTTCAGATTTATTTATAATCTCTATATAGAAATCAGATGAGAACTGAATGTTATCTATACTATACTTTGTAGCACAAGCACACCGAATTCAGACTTTCAGGGCTGGCGCAACCCTTAGGCCAACTAGGCTGTTGCCTAGGGCGGCAGCTTCTGGGGGGTGTCAAAGAGCAGCACATTCAAAGCTCTGTAATAGATTCTGATAGCCAAGGGGGGTGGACATAAGGCTTAAAGCTTGCCTAGGGTACCAAGACCTAGAACCAACCCTGGGACTGGCCCTGTATACTTTGATTCTATGATACTGGCCTATTTTACAACACTGCAGGATCTCAATGATTAACCCATTTTTGCATTTAAGAATGGAAGAAACCTGTGAGACTGTTTGGTTCTTTCAGATGATTGTAAAAAGGATGCTCAGTCAACACAATCCATATGACATTTTTGTTCTGGCAAATGTCACTTCTGTTTATATGTAGTGTGTCTTGTCAATTTACTAGGACTTTAAGATTTCATAGCAAGTGAACAACATCATGGGTAGTTTACTGTAGAAACATAGAAACATGATGCCAGAAAAAGACCACATGCCATATCTAGTCTGCCCTCCCTTATCAACTACTGCAGTAGTCCCTTTTTTTTCCTTTAGAGTTCCTCTGTGTTTGTCCCATGCTTTTTTGAATTCAGATACTGTCCTCAACTTTACCACCTCCACTGGGAAACTATTCCACGCATCTACCACTCCTTCCGTAAAGAAATATTTCTGCATATTACTAATGAGTCTATCCCCTTTCACCCTCATCCTATGTCCCCTTGTAGTGGAGCTTGCTTTCAATCAAAAGAGGCTCTCCTCCTCTACATTTATCTCAATCAAACATTTATCTAAACATCTCAATCATATCACCTCTATCCTGCCTTTCCTCTAGAGTATACATATTAAGATTCCTAAGTCAGTCCTCATATGCTTTATAATGAAGACCACTAACCATTTTAGTAGCCACCCTCTGTTCCGACTCCAACCTATATGTTATCATTTGTTTATATCCATTGATCTATAGTGGCAAAGCAAATTAAATGCTTTGAGTTCATACTGTTGAACCTTTAGGAGCATATTTACTAAGCTGGGCTAACGGTTAGCATGCACTATTTGTAAGTAGATGAATGACATGAGATCTAGTTACAAATGGCCCATACTAACCATTAGTCTAGTTTAGTAAACACATCACTTAGTGAGCTGTTGCACAGAATTTGAACATTGTTTCAAGCATCTGCACTTTTCAGTTTTAAACTGAAGTATTACATGTGATAATGTGCAGTGGCTGCAGGAGAATTTATAAAATTACCCTCCGCCTGTACCTAAGAAAGGTGATGAAATTAATGTTGACAAATTTTTAAATGTCTTTTTCACAATTGTTATTGGTCAGGAATATCAAGCCATTGCAAAATGAAAATTCAGGATCAGCGATTTTCTGCAGAGTATTATGTGTAGAAAAAGTTTATAAAATTGCCGCCTATATGCTGAAGCAATCATAGTGCCAGATGTGATGGATACAGAGTGATTTTATAGATGCTGCTACTATTAGTAATCATTCGTACAGTATAGTGCTACAAGGCATACGCAGCGCTGTATATGTACAAGTAAGAGACAGTCCCTGCTAAATCAAGACAGACCACACAACAACAGGGGACTAGGATAATTCAAAGGGAATGGAAGGATACAGATAGGTGGTAAGCAGGAGAATAAGGGGATGAGAAACGCAGCCTTGAAGAGGTGAGTTCTTAGCCTGGATTTGAATAGGGCCACAGAAGGAGCTTGGCATACAAACTCGGGTAGTTTGTTCCATGCATAGGGAATAGCAAGATGGAATGAGCAAAGTCTGGAGTTGGAAGTGGCGGAGAAAGGGATCTGCCAGAGGGGTGGAGTTCCTGAAGAGGGGTGTAGGGAGTTCAAAGAGAGGAAAGGCAGCGATGAGCTGCAGAATGAATGCACTTACAGGTCAGTAGGAGACGTTTTAATTGAATGCATAAATGGATAGGGAGCCAGTGAAATGATGAGAAGAGGGGTTATGTGAGCACATCGAGACTGGTGAAAGATCAGCCTTGCTGCTGAGTTCTGAACAGACTGAAGGGGAGAGAGATGATTCTGAGGGAAACTGGAAAACAGTAGGTTACAATAGTCTACACAGGAGATAACTAGAGAGTGTATAAGGGTCTTAGGGCTTTAGGGGGAAAGATAAGGACCCTTTTTATTACTTATGTGCATAATTTCATTTTTTTAACATTTTGCTGTCAGAGGATTGTTTTACTATAAAATGTCAGAAAAGCAGATGATGACATTGGAATGGTTCATAGATTGACCAGAAGAGATAATTATTTTAACTTAACATTTTTGATGCCAATTCATACTACAAAATCATAGAATTCTGACATGAATTTTTTAAATATTCCCGATTCCCCCTTTGGTGAGACCTGGCCCTTCGGCACTGGCTGCAGCAGACCTTTCCCCTCCTGGCCACCACATTATGCTGGCCACGTGGTCGCTGAAGCCTTTTCCTTACCGGCTTCGATAGCTCCACCTGCATGGGGCTGGCAGCCCAGCTTTTCTCTTGGTGTCACAGCAGCCCAATCCAGCTATATATTTTTTTAAATACATTGCTCATTTGATTGCTGCAGGCACCCTTAGGGAGGGATAATAGTTGAAGTGCATACATCTGTTAATAAAAGCAATTATCAAACTATGCAAACATCTCATGTAAGTATTAGAAAAGCATAAGAGCCCATCAAGTTTTGGTTTACCTACTATACAATAGTCTGAAATGGACCTAAAAAATAATAAGGAACATTCAAAATTAAGATCAAATAAACAATTTACAAAAGGGCAAAGAGCCAATGTAATTCAAAGGTCAAAAAATCTTTCAAATTGCCAAAAACATTATAGCAGTAAATAAATAATCTCAAGCAGAGAGGTAACACAAATTAGACGAGAATCAAATGGTATTACTCCAAAGCTCATTTAAACCCATGCTTACATGCTTTGCCTTGCTCACCTTCCCTTATCTTTAGCAGTGGAAATCCAAAGGGATTCTCTCTCTTCAAAGAGAATAGATGCTTGCTCTGTATTACTCTGAAGCTTCATATGATTCTTTATCTCTGTAGGATAGGGTACTCAGAGAACTCAGAATTGCACCATACAGAGCAGGGGTCAACAAGTTCTAAAAAAAGCTGCACTATCATTATTAGCGGTGTTGGAGTGTTGGGAGAAAGGGGTTGGAGGGTCCCCTTTGTAGTAATTTTCTTATTTTTCTATTTCTATGTACACTTACACCCTACCTTTCAGTCTGAAAAGACGTCCCAAAGTAGCTTACAACCAGGGGCAGCAGAACATCTTTTTGTTTGGAGAGGGCAAACAAACCAATCTCCAGCCCCACCCCCAAGCACTCTAGTTGATGATGCTGTGTTGAGTAAAATACTGGTGGGGCCATGGCGCCACCTGTGGCCACTCCATTCCACTGCTTATGCTTACTACACATTAAGATGGTAATTTTATGAACCATTTTCAACCTAAAGCACAATTTTAAGAGCATAAAAGAGTTTTTATAAAATTAGGTCATGCCTTAAAGTATATGCGGTACAAGTCAACGCATACTTATAAAATAAATGGGCTCATGGGAGTTGTTTGGGCAGAGAGCTATTTTATAAAATATTGGCACAGTGCTGGTGCCATCATTAGGTGAATTAGACCATTGCCTAGAGTGCAAATGGTGTAAGGGCAGCCCTTTGCCATCGCCATTGATTTATTTATTTAACAGTATTTCTAAACCGCCTTATCTTATTAATCAAGGTGGTATCACAGCAAACAATCGGGTAAAGTGAGAGTGTGAAACATGCAGTGAGGGTGATATTTAGTTGAGTGTGTGTTGTATTGTGTGCTAGAGTGGTTTGAGCTATGTACAATATGGGCTATATACAGTGATGCAAAAAACATTTTCTATACATACAGTGTTTAGGCGGTATCATGTGCTGTTATACATTCTCTGAGGTTATGTGATGTGTCCATAGTGTTCTATGAACAGCATGGTTTTTAGCTGTTTTCTAAAGTCTTTGAGGTCTGTAGTTGCCCTCAACTCGTCCGGTTGATGCCCCCTCTCTGAGACTAACAGTGGTGGCAATGACTTGAAACAGCACCAGAGCGTTTAGCAAAACCTCTGGTGCTGTGGTGCTAGTCCCACTTCCTCCCTCTCAGATGCAGACTTCAGTTTTGCCGGAGTTGGAGAGCCCGGCATCTGCCTCGGCATCATCTTTGTCCTCCGCATTGAACCCGGCGCCGAAATTGACCCGCAGCCAACCTTTGCTGGAAGGCTTCCTGCAGTTTGCCTCTCCTCCGTTGGTAGGGGAGAGAGCTTGTTGAGATGGCCAGGACAGGTTGTGCTGGAGGAGCAAGAGAGTGTGGTTCCTAGAGAGTCATGCTCGATAACAACTTTGGCGCTGAGAGGAGGGGTATGTGCTGGGAAGGAGATCTTTTCTACGCGTGAAGAGAAGTCGTTCACATCTATGGAGCCAGAGTTATCTACAGCTGATTCAGAAGTGGTGTTTTCCTTGCAGCGACCTCAGAATTTTACGTTGGAGGCTATATGGAATGCAATTGTATCATTATTTATTTTATTTATTAAACTTTTCTTATATACCACGCTATTCAGATCAGTGCGGTGTACATTCATTAGGAGAGGTACTTTTACCGCAAGTGTCCTCTTTGGCTACTAAGCTAAATACTTCCACTGGAGCAATGCGTGAGTTGGAGGGAAAAGTTTCAGCACTGCAAACGGAGTGGGAAGATACACGCAACATGGTTGTGAGTCTCGAGGAACTCTCAGACATGTATGGAAAGAACGTTTTGTCATTACAAGTTAAATTGGAGCATCTAGATAATGCTTCGCGAGCTAATAACTTGAGAATTATTAATTTCCCAAGGGTGCCTTCAATTTCAGCTAGAGATATGTTTCAAAGATACTTAGTGGAAACATTAGGAGTATCTTCTGAATTAGTTCCTCCCCTGGTAAAAATTTATTATCTACCTAAAACGAAGCTTGCTCCAGTTCGGGGTGAGATGGGGAGTAACCAAACTCAGGAGGCTATCCTGAATGTTACTGATTTGTTAGAAAATTCTGGGTATGATTCTCAGGTTCCCTCCACATTATTAATAACTTTTGCTCTGTTATCAGATAAGGAATGGCTGTTAAAATTGTTTTTTTCAGAAGCGGAAACTTTTATTTCGAGGTCTATCTGTACGTATTTACCCTGATTTAGCAAGAGATACCCTGAAGCGGCGCAGAGAGTTTCTTCTGCTCCGATCTGGAGTTTTACAATTGGGAGGGCTCTTTTTTCTTAAGCACCCATACAGGTGTTTGGTGAAATACCAGTCAGTTTTTATATATTTTATGAGCCCTCCCAATTGCTGGCTTTCATAAATGCTAGACGGCTTGAGTCTTCTATCGATCCTCCTTAGGCTCAGGTAGTGGTTCTGAATGATGACTGTTGCCTTTTTCTTTTGTGTTGTGTTTATGGATTGTGACTAGGTATTCTCCCCCTTTATAGTGGGCTAGGGAGAGCTGGCATATAGTGCCGTCTGGCAATGCTTATGATTATTACTTTGAAGGAATACTCTGGTTTGTCTTGAGTATTTTTCATTATGTTTTGCTCTGTTTCTGCAAGAATGGTTATGTAACTTTCTTGATTTATATGTAAAATTTCATAAATATAAAATAATAAAGAAAAAAAACAGCAACGCAGTGCTTACCCAAAGCCTCTGATGCTGTTTGCTGTTGGCGCAGTGCTTTGGCCAGCCACTTCCGCCCCTTCTGATGCAGACTTCCTGTTTGCATGGAGGTAGAAACTGCTGGTCAAAGAACTGCACTGACAGCATGCAGCATCAGAGGTTTTGGGTAAGCGCCGCATTGCCGTTTTAATGTGATTGCCACCCACTGCAGGTCCCAGAGAGGGGTATCAGTGTCAGCAATAGCCGCTGTTGAAAGATAGGTGCTCTACTGTAGGTGACCACCTAGTTCTTCTAATAGGTAGAGCTGGCCCTGTGTTAATAGTCTAGACGGGAGATGACTAAGGAGTGGATAAGTGTCTTAGTGTGTTCAGAAAGGATTGGGCAAATTTTGTTGATGTTATAGAGAAAGAAACGGCAGGCTTTAGCTATCAGTTGGATGCGTATAGAGAAGGAGAGAGAGGAGTCAAAGAGAACCCCAATGTTGCGAGCTAAGGAGACAGTGAGGAGTAGAGAGTTATCCACAGAGACTGAGAAAGAAGGAAGGGGAGAGGAGGGTTTAGGGGGAAAAATAAGAAGCTCAGTTTTGGCTATGTTCAATTTCAAGTGACAGTGAGACATCCAAGCATCAATGTCAGAAAGACAGGCAGAGATCCGGGTCTGGATTGCTGGAGAGATTTCAGGTGTAGAGAGTTAGATCTGGGAGTCATCAGTGTAAAGATGGTACTGAAAGCCATGGGAAGAGATGAGTGCACCAAGGGACTTGGTATAGAGAGAGAAAAGGAGTGGACCCAAGATAGATCCTTGGGGTACACCAACTGAGAGTGGAATAGCAATAGAGGAGGATCCACCATAACAAAAACTGAAAGAGTGATGGGAGAGATAAGAAGAGAACCAGGATAGAACAGACCCTTTAAAACCAATCGAGGACAAGGTATCAAGGAGAAGGTTGTGGTCAACAATATCAAAAGCAGCAGAAAGGTCAAGAAAGATGACGATTGAGTAAAGGTCCTTGGATTTAGCCAGGGGAACAGGTTGCTGGAGACTTTGGCAAGAGCTGTTTTAGTAGAATGTAAAGGATGAAAGCCAGATTGTAAAGGATCCAGGAGAGCTTGACAGGAGAGAAATTCGAGGCAACGGCGGTAAACCACATGTTTACGTAGTTTAGAAACAAAGGGGAAGAGGGAGATGGGTCAACATTGCGACATCTCTGACCCCTGCTGCAACCAGATAACTTCAGAATAGTTTTTCAGGCATTAGTGACCCCTCACTTTGACTATGCCAAAAACACGCTAAACCCATTACAGATGGCAATGAACGCAGCTGCACGCTTCCTACACGGAGCCTCCAGAAGAGATCACATCATTCCAATTCCAAAGGACTTACACTGGCTACCAATCTACTGCCGGCTCACCTATAAAGTAGTCCTGATGACCTTCAAAGCCATCAAAAAATTATCCTCCGCCTCCCTAATGGACCTACTCTGCCCCACTCCAGCAAATAGAGCAAGGAGAACATTCGCCACCAATACCCTACAAACCCCTAACGAAATAACAAAATGCACCCAGGCAACAAAGAACCGAGCCTTCAAGTTCTATGCTCCCAGCTGCTGGAACGCGCTCCCAACCACCATCCGAGCGATCACGGATCTTGCCCATTTCAGAAAAGCCCTAAAGCACCACCTCTTTCTTCTACACTACTCACAACCCAGCAACTCAAATTCTCTCACTACTCACAACCCAGCAACTCACATTCACCCACCATACACCCTGCTAGACAATTGTAAATTACAGACAACTCTTATTTAGACAGTCAACTCATGTTTATATTGTAGATAGTTGTAGTTAGCTGTAGATAGTTTCCCCAGTTGAAAACCAAGTTGTATCACCCATTCAATGTAAGTGCATAACAGTTCCCTTGCTCTGCACAAAGCTGTTATCTGTAAACCGCACTGATTTTAAAGAGCGCGGTATATAAAAGCAATAAAATAAATAAATAAATAAATAAATCAATAAAAATAGTTAGGACAGGTAGTCTAGTGAGGGTTTCTGGAGAAGAGGTTCAACCACAGCATGCTTGAAAAGCTGCAGGGACAGTTGCAGTGCAGAGTGATAGATTGAGAATATGAGAGATGGAAGGGACAATAGTGGAGGAGATGGAGCTTAGGAGATGGGTAGGAATAGCAGCAGGGGAGCAGGTAGTGAGTTGGAAGGAGGAAAGAAGGTGTGTGGTTTCTTCCTCAGAGATCATAGAAAAGGAAGAAAGGGTAGCATAGACCGGGTGGGGGGGGGGGGGAGTTGGGATTGAAGACGGGGAGGAGGGAAAGTAGCTGAACTCGTGGGGAATTGGTGTGAGATCTTGTGCATTTTGTCATGTCAGCCAGGATTTGGGCAGAAAGGAAAGAAGAGGTCAGAGGTGGAGGCACCTGGAGGAGAGAGTTGAGAGTTGTAAAGAGACGGCGATTGTGAGAGGCAAGAGAGTTAGTCAGATGGACATAATAGTCTTTTTTGGTGAGTACTATGACTGACTGGAAAGAGACAAGTATGAATTTGAAGTGTAGAAAGTTTGCATGGGTGTGGGATTTGTGCCTAGCGTGCTCAGCTGAACAGGCACTGAAATGTAGATAGCGGGTAGTGGAAGACAGCTTGGGCAAGGGTACAGTACACCTCACAGGACATGGCATGGGCAGAGCATGAGCCTGCAGAGCAGAGGAGAGTTCAGTGTTATTGGAAGATATTGCCCCATCAAACTCAGAAGATATAGTGGAGGAAAGAGGTGATGGTAAGAAGCTTGATTACCTTCCTTTGTCATGGAGTTGTCCATATTTGCCACAACCAAGGGCCTCACAACATATTCAGGTAGGCCAGATAAATATCAAAAGTATAAAAAACAAATCTTCCCTGTTCTCTAAGGGCCCGATCTGTCCCAGATGTAGATCCCCTCTGAACCGGACGTACAGAGGGGATTGCGATTTTGATCCCGCAGGGCACATCTAGCCCCGTGGGATCAGAATTGCGAACAGTACTGGATGTGCAGGCCGGGACTGTGATTCAGTCTAGCCTGCATGTACAAGAGTGTCCCTGACTAACTCAGTCAAGGCTCTTCAATTGAGCTGCGGTGCCATGGTTTTATGTTGCCATGGGATCGCTGCTCCATTGAAGAGCCACGATGCCAGCTGCCAGAGATTAAAGTTCATTCCCTGCAGCCTGACCCCCGATCTGGCCTCTTGCCAGGGTTGGGCTTCGGGGAATGTCTTCCAGCCTCCCCTGCCCCAAAAGCACGTCCAGGGAAGTTATTCCACTCGGGGGTGGAATAACGTCTCCGCACATATCGTCGGCCACAGACGTACAGGGCCGACATTAAAATCGGCCCTGTATGTCCAGGGCCGGCGACTGCCCACTGCCCACCCAGACTCAGTCTCTTTGCCACCACTTCCCCGCCCCGTCTAACTTCCCCGCACAACCGGTGGGGAAGTTAGTCGTGGCCAGGTGAAGGCCCGAATAGCAGGGATGGACATCCCGTCGGGCCGTCCATTCCAGCTATTCGTGGCACAAAATAACCCCCTTAGGCTTCCGTGGCGCTAGTATCATAATCTTTGTAGTTTTCCAGGTCACGCTATGTCTTCGTATGTGGAACTGACGTTTCAGCCATCATTCTGTGCTTTCTTCAGGGTGAGGTGGTTATGCAGTGAATTGGTTGGTTTGAAGCAGGAAATTTGAATTTTGGCAGGAAAGTTTGTTTAAAAAAAGGCAGGAAATTTGAATTTGAATTTCAGAGGGAAAGGTTGCTTGATAAAGGCAGGAGTTTTGAAATTTGAATTTTGGTGGGAAGGTTTGTTGGAGAAAGAGTGGAAAAAGTACAAATAGGAATCCTGGAGGGAGGGAATTTGGAGAAAGTCACGGAATGATGGCTGCAATGTCGGTTACACCTACCAAGACGCAGTATGACCCAGAAAACTGCAAAGATCAAATCTCCTTTGCTTTGAGGTCTTTTTTGGTAGTCATCAACTAGATGTCTTGGGGTCTATCCTGTAACACGAATTGGACGTCCATCCCCACTATTCGTCCCCCTTTCCCGTCCCCAACGAAGCCTCCCCGTATGAACAAGGAGTTTGTATGGGGAGGCTAGATGGGGGCGGGAAAGAGGAGGGGTAGAGGTGGAGTTAGGATGGGCAATGGGCAGTCCGCGGCCCTGGACATACAGGTTCGATTCTGATGTTGGCCCTGTACATCTAGGGCTGGCAGACTAGACGTGGGACGGCAGGCCTGGGAAGCAGCAACGGTAGGGGAGAGCGCAGGAGATTCCCTGCAGCCCGAACCTGGCCCTGTGAGGCCAGATCGGGGGTTGGGCTGCGGGAAATGAACAAAGTCGGAGGTGGCCAGAGATCGTGGCTCCTGAATGGAGTCATGGTGCCATGGCAACTGGACGCCATGGAGCTGTGGCTCCATTCAGGAGCCTGACTGAGTTAGCCAGGCAGCAGCTTATACATGCAGGCCAACCGGAATTTGGTCCCAGCCTGTATGTACAGGCTTAGACGTGATTCTGTTCCCATTGGGACAGGGTACTGTTTTGGAACTTCAACAATTTTTGATCTGGATTAATTCATTTAAAACTCATATTCAATTCACCTTGAAATATCACATGGATCAGAATGAATTTTTGGATCTGTTATTCTATAAATACGACATGGGATTGGCAACTACTCTATACAGAAAGCCTTTTCAAAGGAATAACCTTTTATGGTTCTACAGTTATCATCCCTTGTCATTACGCCGTGGATTACCACGGGTCAATTTTTAAGATTGCACTGGATCTGTACCACAACACAAGAATTTTTCAAGCATGCGGCCAATTTGATTGATGGTCTAAGGGAAAGAGGATATCTGGATTCTATTATTAAACGTGCCTACACTAGGGCACGTTATGCTCATCGTGAATGGTTATTGGCTGATCATCGATTGGATCATGACAGTTCTAATATCATCGGTGTTTTACTGTTTATGTCTAATTCCTCACGAGCTGCATCTATATTGCGTAAACATTGCCATATACTAGCTCTCCATTCATGTTTTCAGAAAGATTTGACTGTGGCTTTTACTTGGGGACGCAATATCAGAGATTGGCTGGTACACACTTCAACTATTGTGGATGCTCAACAGCATATACCGGGCCACTTTATTTGTGCGCATTGTAATTTTTGCCACATGGCTATGGAAGGTTTTAGTTGGACTAATCCTTTAACACAGCTGACTTACACCACTAAATGGCATACTGCATGTGAAACTTCTTATGTAGTTTACCTTTTGATTTGCCCCTACCAGTTGTTATATATGGGCCAGGCTACACGTTCTGTAAAAACCCGACTTACTGAACATCGCTCATGATTGAATAATCAAGTACTTACTGCACCCACAATGTCTCATTGCATTGAACATAATCACCACTTTCATCATCTGAGATGGCGTGTTATTGATTATGTGCCTGCTCGTCCCCATGGTGGGGACAGAATTTTTCAATTACAAACTTGTGAACAACGTTGGATTTTTTTCAATGAAATCAGTTCACCCTATGGATTTAAATCAGGAGATTGAATGGTGGAGTGTCATTTGAGTCTGCTTTTGTCAGTATATGTGTTCATCCATTATATAAATTTAATTTGGGGATCCTTTCAGACTTTTTTTTATCAATGGTCGATGATGTCATTCTTTGATGATATTTAAGATCGTGTGGACCTCTTTTTCATTCATGTTGAAACACTTTCTGCGCCAGACCTGGCCGTGATTTAGCCTAATGCAGAGTTCTTGAATGAATTGGTAGACTTCAAAGCACAGTCTGTGTCACTTCTTTTGAACTTTAAGGGGTCACATTTGGTGCCTTCATGCTATTTCCACCATTGCTGCTGCTGTAACTACTGCCACTGCTGATACTGTACAAGCCTTTGAAGGACGGACTGTCGGGCTTCTATGAGTTAAGTGGAGTTCTTACTAAATTTGTTTTATGGTTCACTTGGTGGTGATTTCACAATTTAATGTCTGTGGACATTTTTATATAAAGAATAAATAGGAAACTTTGTCACAGGAGGAATGGTTATTTCTCGAGACAAAGGTTCCAACAAAGTAAGTGGTCTTTGAATTTGTTGCTCTATATTCCTTCTGGCTATATTCTTTGGGGGTATATAGAATTCTAACAAACAAACAATTAAATATATTAATTAATTAGGAGCTACAAATGCTACATTGCTTTTTGGAATATAAGTTCAAATCCAGGACTGGCCAAAAAGTCTTTTTTTCTGGGACTGGGTAACTTGGCAGCTCTGGTTTATACTTTTAGATCCTGGACCCACATTTGAGTGGTCAAGAGGCTAAAGTAGAAAGAATAAAAAAAGTAGAAAAAGGTCTGTGCCAAAGGGAACCAGTTTGCTACTTAAGATATATCAAATGAGGACTTGCTGATAACAGCAACTTCTAAGCATGAAGCCAGGTGTAGCATGGAATTCTGAGAAGGGAGGATTTTTCTAAGAAATGGAAATAGTTTATTTTGAATGGATGATAGGTCTCAATTCCTAGCTGATAATGATTTGTTCTGATAACTCAGCAAAGTTTGTTTTGAAAGTACAGTGAAAAAGCAGGAACCTACTCTGCTAAAAAAGTACTAGATATGTTGGCTTTTCAGAACTCAAACCAGAAATAGTGTGATCTACATGGATTAAACTGTTTCTCTACATAATTCTATTTCCTTGCAATAAACTCTGGCTGGCAAATCCTAACCACATAGAGCCTGATTCCATAACATGCACATCTGGCCCGCAGACACATCTAGATTAAAAACGGACCCCGTTTGAACTTCATTCCACATCCGCAGGTCTGGACGTGCCCACAGGTATGGAATCGGGAAGACAAACATGTTCGGCGCAGCATGTGCACACATTTAGGAACACATCCCTGTTGATATTATCGGATGTGAGTAAATGTTTGGACATCACCGTGCCCACTGTATTCTGAAAAGTTACAAGTTTCAGATCCTGCCCATTCCCATGATGTACTTGCGGACACCACGCCTCTGAGAATAAAAATGCATCTCCTTAGCTGCTCATCACAGACAGTAGTTTTCTAATGCACACAAGATGTAGCTACCAATGAGAAATGATAGTTGCTGCAACCTAGACCAGTCCTTCTTACGCCCTGAAAAGTGCTAGATAATCTCAGTATGCCCCAATATAGTATATGAGAATGTAATAGGAACACATATGTTAGGACATACCTTGCATCAAATTGTATGTGACATTAGGAAATGGCCCCAGTGATTCCTGCCCTGGTCATTTCTATAAACATGCTAGGGATGAACCCTTACCAAGTGCACAAAACCCAGAACTAACCTAGCAGTTCCTCAAAGGATGCATAATCTTACTGAGCAACAAATGTATGCCATTTTTGTGTCTCTGGCCTATAGGTGCACTCATTCTGCTGCTTTGCACTACCATTCCCCTCTTATCTCTCCCTAAACCCCTCCTCAGGAACTCCGCTTTTCTGTCAGATTGCTTCTATCTGTGTCCTTCTCTTCTACTGCCAAATCCAGACATCACTCCTTTCACCTTGTTGCTCCTTATGCCTGGGAACAAACTACCTGAGTCTGTACGTCAGTCTTCTCTTCTGGCCCCTCTCAAATCCAGACTGAGCATTCACCTCTTCGTTGCCACTGTTGGATCTGATCCACCTAAGCTCTCTTGTGTTTGCTGACCATTCCCCCGGATATATTCTGTCCACAGCTGCTGTGTAGTCTGTCTTGACTAGACTGTAAACTCTGTTGAGCAGGGACCATGTTTTATGTGTGCCTGTGCAGCAGTGCGTACGCCTTGTAGCACTATACAAATGATCAGTAGTAGTATGGCCTTCTGGCTATGGTATCTGAAGCCCACCTATCTAGGTTCTGGCATTTCTCACAGCAGCTATACCTGTCCCATCATGGCGTATGTTGGGCTGTATACATTCACTATCTGTGGGGCAACCCTGTCTGCCTTCCCACAGTCTGCTTTGTGGCACTGCTCCCCTGGTCAGGCCTGTGTGGGCATGGGAGGGGAGATCCCTGTGCCATCACACCAAGTATCCAGACTCCAGATATATCACCACTCTCGCAACTCTCATAGATCCTTGCCTGGTTAGGGATGTAGGCTGCATGGTACAATCTGGCCAGTCATGTCTCCCAGTGCCTGGTACTGCGGAAGTATGGCTGCCCTATCAGACAGCCAACAATTTCTGATCTTATTAGAATGCCCTATGAAAAATAATCTAGAAGGAATCTGCATAGATTCCCTATGGCTAAATGTCAAAACATATCCCTATCAAGAATAAGGGACCCTCAGAATAAGCATGCCCAAAGAACAAACCAGTTAGTACTTGTTGTTGTTAAGTGCCGTCGAGTCGGAGTCGACTCTTGGCAACCCTCTGGATAGCTATCCTAAATTGTGTTCGGTCTTGAGTCAGGTGGCTCTTAGTTGACAGACTGGTACCCGTAGCTGCTGTTATTGTATCGATCCATCTCACTGCTGGCCTTCCTCTTTTGCGCTGACCTTCTATCTTGCCAAGCATGATGTCTTTCTCTAACGATCTCTCTCTTCGCATGATGTGTCCAAAGTATGAAAGTCGAAGTCTTGTCATCTGAGCTTCTAAAGAAAGCTTAGGTTTGATCTCCTCTAGTACCGACTGGTTTGTTCTTCGGGCAGTCCATGGTATACACAGTATTCGCCGCCAGCACCATAATTCAAAGGCATCAATTTTCTTCCTATCTTTTTCACTGTCCAGCTTTCACATCCATATGATGTTATTGAAAATACCATGGCTTGAACAAGTCGAATCTTTGTATGGAGAGAGACATCAGGATCTTATCTAGGTCTTTCATAGCCATTCTGTCAAGAGCAATGCGTCGTCTGATTTCTTGACTGCTTGTCGCTTCTTTATTGATAGTTGATCCAAGTAGATTAAAGTTGTTCACGATTTCAATTTCTTCTCCTTCAACGATGAACCTGTTGATTATGCCAGTTGTCATGATCTTTGTCTTCTTTACATTAAGGTGCAGGCTCATTTTGAGACTATGTTCTTTGATTGTGAGAAGCGAATGTTTCAGATCATCTTCACTTTCCAAGGAATGGAAAATAAAACAAAAGATATTATAATGCCTCTATACCGTTCCATGGTGAGACCGCACCTTGAATATTGTGTGCAATTCTGGTCGCCGTATCTTAAAAAGGATATAGTGTTATTAGAAAAGGTTCAGAGAAGAGCCACCAAAATGGTAAAGGGGATGGAAGGATACTCCCATGAAGAAAGGCTAAAAAGGTTAGGGCTCTTTAACCTGGAAAAGAGACGGCTGAGGGGAGATATGATAGAAGTCTATAAATTAATGAACGGAGTGGAACGGGTAAACTTAGATCGATTATTTACGTTATCAGAATATAGAAAGACTAGGGGACATGCAATGAAGCTACAGGGTAAACTATTTAAGACTAATAAAAGAAAATATTTTTTCACTCAACGTGTAATCAAACTCTGGAATTTGTTACCAGAGGATGTAGTAAAGGCTGTTAGTGTAGCTGGGTTTAAAAAAGGTTTGGACAAGTTCCTGGAGGAAAGGTCCATAAACCATTATTAAGAAGGGACCCAGGATATCAATGCTTGACCCAGTACAAGCATTGCGGAACCTGTTTCTTTTGGGGAAACTGCTAGGTACGTACGACCTAGATTGGCCACTGTTGGAAACAGGATACTGGGCTTGATGGACCTTGGTCTGACCCAGTATGGCATATCTTATGTTCTTATGTTCAGCCAGTAATGTGATATCATCAGCATAGCGAAGGTTATTGATGAGTCTTCCACCAATCTTCACACCTCTGTTGTCTTCATACAATCCTGCTTCTCTGATGATTTGTTCTGCATATAAATTAAACAGGTAGGGGGAAAGTATGCAGCCTTGTCTTACACATTTGCTTATTTTAAACCATTCTGTTTCTCCTTGTTCCGTTCGAACTGCTGCTTTTTGATCAATGTACAGATTGTGCAAGAGTACGAACAGGTGTTCTGGTATACCCATGCTTCTTAATATACACAGTCAAAAGCCTTGCTATAGTCGATAAAGCACAAATAGATATCCTTTTGATATTCTTTAGTCTTTTCAAGGATCCATCTCACATCCGCAATGATGTCTCTCGTTCCTCGCCCTTTCCTGAACCCTGCTTTCACTTCAGGTAGTTCTTGTTCCAGGTATGGTTGTAGTCTCTTTTGAATAATCTTCAGTAGAATCTTGCTGTCATGTGGGATCAGAGCGATTGTGCAATAATTTCCACAGTCAGTTGGATCACCTTTTTTTAGTATTGGTATAAACACAGATCTTTTCCAGTCAGTTGGCCATGATGTTCTCTTCCATATTTCTTGGCAGAGCCTTGTAAGTATGGTAACAGCTGCATCAGATTGCTGTAATACTTCTATGGGAATACTATCATTGTCTGGTGCTTTGTTCTTTGATAAGGCTTTCAATGCTGCTTTAACTTCTTCTTTCATCACCAATGGTTCCTGATCATAAGGTACAGGTTGAAACAGCTGTTGGTCCACTTGATCTTTATCATATAAAAACTCTGTATATTCCTTCCACCTTTTCTTGATCTTCTCAGCATCATTCAACATAGAACTTTGAGCATCTTGTAACATTCCATTTCGAGGCTGGAACTTTTTCTTTAACTCTCGTAGCTTTAGCAAAGCCGATCTTGTTCTTCCTCTAATAGTTTCTGCTTCTATTTCCTTGCATGCGTCATTGTAGTACTTTTCCTTGTAGTACTGTTCCTTTCCATGTTGGAAATCTCTGTTGTGAGTTCTGTAACCGAGGCAGGCGGACCTGGTGCTTCGGGTCCATTTCCTCCATCCCCCATTATCCCCAACCTCCAAACCCACAAAAGACACCACACCAACAGTTTGTGGAACATAACTGGTCGCAGCTTTATTAACCTTTTAACAATTTCACAATTATGCCAACATGCTACACCTTCTCCAGCGATTAGCGGCACCCGGCCCGCACCAGCCATACCTTAGCAAAGTGCCTTGCCACCGCTAATGCCATAACTTGCCACCCCGGCAAGTTACCTAACCCTCCCCCCGACTTCGCCATGCTATAGCAAAAGTCGTCCAGGGTTTGACCGGGTCAGGGGCACCCCGCCCCCGCCCAAGTGTAGCCTGAGGCTCCGGACCCCGGAAACCTCCGGGATCCCGCCACCCCCCCAAGCTGCAACACCCCATAAGCCAAACCCCCCCAAACAGGCATGGGAGGGTGGGCGGGAAGCCGGCACCCCGGGCAGCCTCCGCCGAGAATGACCACGCGGAGGCTGCCCGCCAGGCCCAAACCCCCCACCATGCTGCATGAATCAACTTGATTGGCTCCTGCGCGGCCACAACCGCCGGGAGCCAATGAACTCCGCACCCGGCCCGCACCAGCCATACCTTAGCAAAGTGCCTTGCCACCGCTAACACCATAACTTGCCACCCCGGCAAGTTACCTAACCCTCCCCCCGACTTCGCCATTCTATAGCAAAGGTCGTCCAGGGTTTGACCGGGTCAGGGGCACCCCGCCCCCGCCCAAGTGTAGCCTGAGGCTCCGGACCCCGGAAACCTCCGGGATCCCGCCACCGGCACAGGTGACAACCTTGTTCCTGTGCCGCCCCCCCAAATGCCAAGCTGCGACCAGTGAGCATTCCCACCAACACATAATCCAGGCCTCTCTCCAGTCGTAAAGGGGCAACACCATCCCGACTGGCGAGCCTGCCCCCCCCCCAGCACCCTCATAAAGCCTCGGGTGCATTATCTGGTACCCTCCCCTGTCGGCCAACCCAGCAACCCAGCAGTGAAGGACTGTTAGGCTCCAACCGACAGGCCCCGGCACCACGTCAGGCCCCATCAGAATTACACCCAGCCACAGCTGCATAACCAAATCCCCCCGCGCTGCTCTGATCAGATGCCGGCACGACCCAGAACTCGGTCGGTGGCACCCATTGCCGGCAGGGGCGATATCCGCTCTCGGCGCTGCAGCAAAGGAAGCCGCTGCGACCCACAGCGTCACGCTTGCCCAGCCGTGATACCGCCACCACAATCAGGTCCATCCGAAACAGGCGGTCCCCCACATCGCCAGGACCCTGCACCTTGGACAAAGCAGTGACAAATTCCCCACATTCCGCAGGCTACAGACCGCCACCTGCAAAAGAAATGAACAATGAAATCCCACAACCCCACGCCCCCCTTGTATCCGCACAGGACCCTGAAACGCCAGAGAGCGCCATCCGCCCATGTTCCATATGACCTGCGCAGCCACCCCCACTGCGAAAAGTGTACAACAGGAATGCATAGGCTCTGCACCCACCCAACGCAGCGCCAGCCTGACCCCCCGGGCACCGGACTCCCCGGGCCTAAAACGGGCCAACACCCGCTCACTCGATAATAAGCCCTAGCCCGCCTGGGGAGCACCCGCAGGTATCTCCGCATGCAGCCACAGGGCACAGCACCCAGCCCTCGACCCCTTACCACGCACCCCCGATCAGCTTCCCACGGACCAGACTGACACCAGCTAAAAAATCACAATCCACCCTGAAACCCCAACGCGGGTCGGCAAAGCGCACCCCTGCCCTTAGGCCCAACCAAATCCGTCGGCAACGCGCCATATGAATAGCCCCGTAAAAGGCTAGAGAAAGACCGCCAAAACATAGCGGCTTCCTACCCGACCCAGCCCCACCGCCATACTGCCGCAAGCCGCCCCCCAGCACCACCTGCGTGAGGAGGCGTGCTGGATCCCGATTAGTAGCCGGCAAGTCACAAAGCTCCCAACCAGCGATCCACACCCACCCCCCCCCCCCCCGGAACGTGGAAATCCTCCAACCGCAAACGCTCTACTGGCATGGCAAACCCCCACCGTTATCCTACCACATGTATCCACTAAGCAATGCCCCCGTGTGCAACCTGAGCGCGACCAAATCAGACTGCCCCGTCCCCATCCGGCTGCCATCCCAACCACGGCCCCCAGTGATACCGAACCCTGCCGCCACTAAGCCGGTCACCTGTGCCAGTGCTCCAGAATTTCCCCGGGACCCATGATCCCTCCCCGTCAACTCCTGAGCCAAAGCCCGAACCCCACCACTGGCAAACGAGAAAAGGATCGGCATTCCCATCCCTACCCCCAGGGAGACTCCCAGCCTCCTCCGATCTGGACACTGTCCACGGCAGTGACGCCAACCCAACCCCCCCATTACTCCCGCTGGTGGCAAGCTCCAGTGGCATCAACCGTGGACCCCCTGCCCCCATCCGCATCACCGCACCACAGACCACCGCACGGCAGTGGAGGAAAAGCCGCCCTGAACTCCCACAAAACCCCCCTGATCCAGAACCCGCCCCGCGAAAGGAGATATTGGCAGTCAAACCCCGTACCTGCCAAGACTGGGGCCAGCCTCCCGTGCCCCCAGGCCCCGCCTGAGTACACACCCCCTTGCGAACCTCCCCCTGCTGCACCCGAGTAAAGCTGCAACCCCCCACGGCCACCTCACCCCCCCCATCCAAACCAATGTCCCGTCGAACTGGGCTGAAAAGCGACTGCCGAGCCGCAAATCAGCCACACGATTTCGCGACCTCAAACAAACAGTGTAGAAGCTACACCCCCCCCCCCCACTTGCAAACAGCCAACCACCCCGCATACCGCTTCCCAGTGGTATCGCACGGCGGGCAAAATACACCATCCCGACAACGCCTGCAGCCCCCCGCAAAGTCACACTGGAGGACGCCAACCCATTAGCCACCCCAACCCCGAACCGGCAACCTGCAGCCGACCCCCTTGCAGCCACAGGTGAGCTGCCCTAACCACCAAAGCGAAAACCGCACCTGGACATTAATCTCATCGCCGAAAACCAACGGAACATTCCCTGGACCGTTCCCCGCCGCAGACGCCCCCTCAAGCAGAAAACAACCATAAATGCACCCCCGCCGCCACCACCGCAGGAGGGCACTGACCAGCCAAAGCACCCACCCGAGACTGAGCCGCCCCTGGCCCGCAGTTGTCAAAGCAAGAGACCCCTTGAAGACGGAAGCCCTACCTGTAACGCAGATGAAGGCACCGACAACGGTCGAAAGGCCAGGCAATCCCAACCGAGTCCCGCAATGCGGCAAGCCCAACCGCGTCCCTCAATGCGGCACAACCCGCTCCTGGCCCATCTCCGCCGTCCGAGCCAATGACGCGGACAGCACTGAACACAACCCGTGCGGAACTCAGTCAGTGACCGAAACCCCCCGTAGGTCATGCACGCATACGAAGGGCCTGCACTGCCCGGGCTCCTCAACCGGTCCCAGCCGCCAAACGCCATGTGGAAGTAACAGCAGAGGACTGGCAACACCACCGGGCCGTACCCGGGTCACCCAGCACTAGGTCGCACCCTCTCGCTCCACCCCAGCCAAACAAACTGAACAGAAACCGAACCCCCCAGTACAACCCGGTCCCGCCGCCTCGGACACCGCTGAAGCCACCATCACAACATACACCCGTATCCGGACCCCCGGTGCCGAGGACACCTGGAGTAACCCCCAACCACACAGTAGCGCCAGAACCCGCCGACTGAACAAATAGTGGGGGTGGATACATTGCACCTCCCACACTCGACCGCCCCCCCTGCTCCCCCCCAAGTCGCACCACGCACGCGGACAAATAGGCGAGCCAGAGGTAAAGATATCATACGTGCCCCCATGAAATCTCCAGGCCACCGCCATCCCGAACATAAACAGCCCAGCCTAGGCCCGCTCACACTCCACGGGGCCGGAACGCCTCCCCACATAATCCGAATAGAACCGCCTCCCCACAGAATCCGTACATGCCCACAGGATCCCAAATTGCGAGGAGCCAAAAGGATCGAGCCCACTACACTACCCTGCGCTCCGCCGGCCCATCCTGCCCCCACCAGCACATCCTCCACCCCCTTCACCGTCACCCCCCCGAACGCTGCTCGCTACAACTGGTAAACAGATGCCAAAAACACCGGGGCCCCCAACCCAGCTCCGACGGAACTACTGGCAGGGCCCCTCCTCCCTCCCAGGCCCCACCACCCATGCACGAACCGTCCCTCTCCCCAGTAGCTCCCCCCAGATGCCGACGAGAAAGCACGAGGGGGGGGGGCTGACACCGAGCCATGACACTGCCTGCTCCCGCGCCGAACCCCCCCCCGGAGACTCCAACCGGCCCTCCCGCGCCCGAAGGGCCCAATCACTCACCCCAACTCGCAACCCTCAGCAGCCCAGCAGCAGCCGGCCGGTCATACAGCGGGCGGATCTCCGCGCCAGCCTGCGCCGTCTCCCGCGCCGGACACCGGAAGCAGCCTCGGCAGCAACTGTCCCCATGTCCGCTTCAGTGCCCTCGGCGCCGGCCCCTGTGGAAACATAAGCAAAAACAGGGGGGGGGGGGGGGAAGGAAGGAGGGGAACCGCCGGACCGCAAGCAAGTGGCCAGTACCCACCCCTCACCGGTCCAACCAAAACCCGTCAACCCCCCCCCCCCAATCTCGGGCTCCCCAGGCCAAGGCCCACAAGCCACACCCAATCCCCACAACAGTAGCAAGGTGCCCCCATACCCCACTACCCCAAACCCAGCTGCATACCCCCCCTTTGCCCGAGCTCCTCTCGCTCCCCCCCACCGCTCGTCCCCTATCCCCCAGCATTCGCCACCTAGCCCCCCCCCACCACCGCCCCCGACCACCCCCACCTGCAGAGCGTGGCACCGCTAACCCGCCAGGCCCCCCGGGAAGGGGATCCAGCACACAGCCCCCCCCCCATGCCCACCCTTCCACCGCCCGAGGGCAGCACCGTTAGGGGCCCCGAACGCCCCCAACCCACCCCCCGCCAGCTCCAGATGTCGCCGTGGAAGCTTTCCTCCGTCCCCATGATGCCCAGACTGACTGGGCCCCGTGCACAAAAAAACCCCCTGACCTGGACCCTGCAAGCTACTCCTGGATCCGTGAAGGGACGGCACTCCACCACAGCAATGGTGGGGAACAGGCCCAAACCCCCTACCCCAGTGAGCAGCGGCCTTCCCCCGAAGCCAGCACGCTGCCCTCCCCCAACCCCCCCCACCCCCACCCCGTCGTTCCTCGCCTACCCCACTGCAGAGCCGCCGCTCCAGCGAAGTTGCCAGCAAGCCTCGGGCAGGAGCCAGCAGCCCACCTCGCTCCCGTCGGGTCCCCGTTGCGGTGGTTTATTTTCTTGTTTTTTTTTTTTTTTTGATTGTTCTGCGCCCGGCCACGAACCGCTCCCGACGTCCACCCCGCGGAAGCCCGAGGACCGAGCGGCAAGGGTTACACCGGGGCCGGAAAGAGGCGCAAGGGGGGGGGGCCGTGGCAGCCAGCCGGCACCACACCACCGCGTCTCCCCCCCCGCCCCTCCCCCCGACGCATCCGACCAGCACCCGCGGCCCGCAAAACCCGCAGCTATCCCACTCACCAGGGAGAACAGGAAAAAGCCGGCACCCCGGGCAGCCTCCGCCGAGAATGACCACGCGGCGGCTGCCCGCCAGGCCCAAACCCCCCACCATGCTGCATGAATCAACTTGATTGGCTCCCGCGCGGCCGCAACCGCCGGGAGCCAATGAACTCCGACCAACTTGGCCGCGCGCAGGATCCTACGCACCGGCCGCGCGCCCGGTTAGGGTCGGCCGCCGGGACCCTGCCCGCGGCCTCGTCAGTTATTGTCTTTCTTTCTTCTCTGGCTTTAGCTTCTCTGCGTTTCTGGGCAATTTTCAGAGTTTCTTCTGTCATCCATTTTAGCCGTTTTTGCTTTTTCACCTTTTGTAGAGACTTCTCGCTTTCTTCCAACACAACCTTCTTCATGTCATTCCATAACTCTTCTGGAGCTCTGTCATTTGTATCTAAAGCAGCAAATTGATTTTGAAGGCAGTCTTTAAATTCCAGTGGTATATTCTCAGGGTCATATGTTGCTGCATTCATGAGTGGCTTGCTCTTTTTCAACTTTAGCTTGAGTTTGCATACTATTAGTTGATGATCTGTACCACAGTCAGCTCCAGGGTTTGTCTTTGTTGATGTTACAGAACTTTTCCATCGTTGACTTCCACAGATGTAGTCAATTTGATTTTTATACAATCCATTGGGTGAAGTCCATGTGTACAGTCGCCGCTTGTGTTGATGGAAGAAGGTGTTTGAGATGAATATGTTTATGTTTATGTTTATGTTTATTACTTGATAAAAACCGCCTTTCTACAAAATCAAGGCGGTGTACAATAAATTAAAAACCAGTAAAATGGCTATAAGCCGATAAAAAGGAAAGGAAATGTACAATAAATTATAGGACAGATGAATGACAGAGAGAATAGACACACAGAAGACAACAGTGAGAGAGGAATAGATCGTTGGTCATGCAGAATTCTATCAGTCTTTCTCCAGCTTCATTTCTGTTGCCAAGTCCATATTTTCTAACTACTTTGCCTTCTTCTTTGTTGCCAACTTTTGCGTTTCAGTCACCCATGACTATCAGGATATCCTGTTTGCATGTTCTGTCAATTTCAGCTTGTACTTGTTCATAGAACTCTTCAATTTCATTCTCTTCTGCAGCTGTTGTTGGGGCATATACTTGAATTATAGTTGTGTTGATAGGCGTTCCTCGTAGACGAATAGAGATTAAGCGCTCGCTGACTGCATTGTATTTCATTACAGTTCTTGCAAGTTTCTTCTTTATTATAAATGCAACACCATTTCTTCTTTGTCTTTCATTTCCAGCATAGTAGACCATGTGATCATCTGATGCAAAGTGCCCAATGCCAGTCCGTTTCAGTTCTCTGACACCCAACAGATCAAGTTGTACACGTTTCATTTCATTCTTGACCACCTCCAACTTCCCTTGGTTTATGCTTCGTATGTTCCATGTTCCAATGCGTAAGACATCTTTACAGCTTCTGACTCTCATTTCATGCGCAGGATTGCAATTAGTCGACACCGACTCGACGGGAACTACAACAGCAGCAAAACCATTGGTGTCATAAAATGTGCATTATGGGCATGCATTAGTGCTGTTTTCACTGTTGGATGCCCTTATTCTGAGGGTCGCTTATTATGGACTGGGGTATGTTGTAACATTTAGCTTTAGTGAAACCTGAGTTTGACTGTCCGATCACACTGGCACCTGGTGATGCTGCAGTCATCCACACAGTCCAAGCACTGGTCAGGCTTTCATGTCCCCCCTGAATTGCAGATAAGCACACTAGATCTTCTCATGCACCCTTCAAATCACACACACACACACACACACACACACACACACTCGTCACAAAAACATATTTCTGCCAGAAATATGCCCTGAAAGTACACAATAGCTATGACATACCATTATAGTATGGGGTACCAGGACTGAAAATATGATCTCTGTTTCTCACCCAAAAAATATTCCTTTCCCTGTTCATACCCATACTATCCCTATATCAGCAGTCCCATTTTTCAGAACATGGGCATTGTTAGGGTCTCCTAGATTGGCTCCTTTGGTCCAAACAGCACATTAGTGCATAGCCTGAGTAAACACTATTGCTCATCTTAATATTTCTGCAAGAGTGTTTATTAATGTGTCTATATCTTACAACATTCCCTCACTTCTGCTCTCTGTACCTAAAAACTGCATCTTGTGTTTTTTTCAGACTGCAGTCACACCAGTTCAAAACAAACTTGCCACAACCATTCTTCAATATGGTCCACATTGCAGAAAATAGCAGAATTATTTCAAAGCCTTAGCCTTATTCCACATTTCCGTGAATCCCCCTCTCAACACTTTACCATATTTTTGTTGGGCATAAACCGCAAGAGGAAGAGAGAAAACCTCGACCTCACACACAGTACATGCCCCTTTTTTAATTCTTTTATAAAAAAAGGGGCATGTACTGCCTGTGAGGTCAAGGTTTTCTCTCTTCCTCTTGCGGTTTATGCCCAACAAAAATATGGTGAAGTGTTGAGAGGGGGATTCACGGTATTGCATGATATTATTGGCTATTTACTTTTTGAATACCGTTTTTTCTGGGACTGTTATATTTGATTATTCCACATTTCAGCAGGAATAACGTGGATGTTTCAGGGAAACCTTTAATACGTGCATGGGCCTTTGCTGAATACGCTTTATACGTCTCCATGGCTGACCATGCCCTGTTCTGCCCATTCTGGGCACATTCTGAGATCCCTGTGCTAGTGCCATGGATGTGCATGACAGCAGTGTTTCAGAATATGGTCGAGGATATTTTTGGAACATAAACATCCCCGCCACAGATACAAATCCCTTATTCGTGCTCTGGAATGAACCCCATAGTGAAGATTTGTTTCTTCCACACCAGTCGCTTTACTCTTGGTGGGTTCCCTGGCAGTGATATAGAACAATTCTTCTAAGAAGTCCATTCACTGAGGGAATTCTATTAGCATAAAAGTCACACTTAAAGGTGGGGCTGCGTACCTCAAATTGTGACTGTGCTCTTCTATACAGGACATCTCTCTGTTAGCTCTTCTTGATCCAAACCGGGATCAAAGCTTCTCTTATGAGATTTTCAACATGCCCTATGAAATCAATAAAAGGGTAGAAATCGCTTGGAGAATTAAAGGGTGAATTAAAGACAAGCTGATTTTAGAGAAGCCAAGTCAAAAGGAAACAGCATCTTTTGTCAATTATTTCATATAGGCAGCTCTTCATTTCAATCTGTTATGGCAAATACTGTAAAATAAATAAGGCCTTTAAAATTATTCTATTCCTTTCTGTTGGTCACGTACAGAGCTATAATTATGTGTTTTTTCCATTGCTTGGCTGATTTGGTGAGGTGGTAGCTGCAGCGTGCCCCTGGAGCTCCACAGGACTGCTGGTAGATTTCCACTTTTTCTTGATGTTTTAAGGCCAAATTTTGGCCCCTCCTCCCAACCCAGCTCAACCCCCATTCCATTCTGCCCATACCGTCCCCCCCACCACCTCTTGGATTTCTCTGCCAACACTGTGACAGTGAACAGCTTTAAATCTCACCTCTGACACTTCCTGCTTATTAATCTTAAATTGCTTCCCTTCAGGTGCTGGCAGAGAAACAAATAAGTGCTTGGCTCCTGAGTCTGCCACGTTCTGTGCGAGTTTCTTGATTTTGAGCCGGAGAAGGCCCTCTGAGGACTTGTCAGTTCTGCTTTGATCATATGATTCAAAGCAGGGGGACTGGATGTAATAAGAACAGAAACAATTTGAGTAAGGAGATGAGTATGCTGCAAAGCTCACACTGCATTGGCACAGGTCTATTTGCTGGGATTCACTGCAGTTTGCCAGAATTCATCAGCATAGATTCTAGGACTATTGCTTATGAGGGCTATATTCCTTCTCTCTTTGCAATAATATGTAGGTGGACACATTCCATTTACCAGGGTTTCAAGATGAAGGATTTGCTGGGGTTGGGCTGTCTGAGGAAGGAAGGCCAAGGAACTACATTTCCTACTAGTCCATCTGCACGTTTGTTACCTTAAACCCTGATTCTAGCTGCTGCTGGAACAACAAGCAAGTGGCTTTTCTAACCTCCTGCTTTGTAGACTCTACTGTCCATGTGGGAGCATGTCTGAACAAGCTGGCCTTGTGGGTGGAGGATCGGGTCCTGGGAGACGGCCCAGTGTACCCCTGCATCGCTGCAGGGACTTCCTTCCTGCGGCTCAATCTACCTCCTGCCTCGTTCCCCCCAGTTTCCCCACCACCCGACTCCGACAGGGGCAGTCATGACCCAGATTGGGCGGCGGTTACTCCCCCTGTTCTGTGCTGTCACTGCTGGGGGGCTGGCCGGCCAATCTGGGGGGTGGCCAGTGCTTATTCCACCTTTGAGGTGGAATAAGCTGGCCGCTCCACTCTAGCGATCCCTGGACGTACAGGGCCGTCACCACTATCTACACCTGTGCTGCCTCTGTTCCCCGCAGCACACACAGTGACTCTGTGCGTGTAGGGGGGCCAGGTTGCGGCATACTGCCTCCTTCTCCTGTGTGGGCTTCTTGTTAGACTGAAAACTCATACAAAAACATAGAAACATGACGGCAGAAAAAGACCATATGGCCTATCCATATCAATTATTATAGTCCCCATATGACCATATGCCCTTCCATATCAATTATTATAGTCCCCTTTTTTCCTTTAGAGATCTTCTATGTTTCTCCCATGCTTTCTTGAAGTCAGATACTGTCCTCATCTCTACTACCTCCACTGGGAGACTATTTCATGCATCTACCAGTCTTTCCATAAAGAAAGATTTCCACATATTACCCTTAGGTCTATCCTCATTCATCCTCATCCTATGTCCTGTCATTGCAGAACTTTCTTCAATTGAAAGAGGCTCCCCTCATGTGCATTTATGCCACAGAGGTATTTAATGTCTCTATCATATCTCCTCTATCCCGCCTTTCCTCTAGCATATATATTAAGATCTTTAAGTGTGTCCCCATATGCTTTATAATGAAGACCACTTTTGCACCAACTCCATCCTGTTTATATCCTTTTGAAGGTGCGGTCTCCAGAATTGCACACAATACTCCAAATGAGGTTGTACCAGAGGCTTATAAAAAGGAACTATGATCTCCTTTTTTCTGCTGACCATTCCTCTCACTACCTGTATTTAACCGCTTAATTCAGTCACTAAGAATTGACTATTATTACTGAGCACATTAAAAAACATATTACAGTACATTTATTACTACAGATATAACATATAGGATGGCTTTCACCTCTTCCCCCCTGCCCTCAATTGCCCTTTCTTCCATGTGAGTGGCCTAGTGGTTGGGGCAAGGTACTTCAGGCCAGAAGGTCAGGGTTTCAAATCCCATTAGAGTACAGTAACCTTGGGCTGGAAGGACTGGGGTTTCTAGTCTCATAGGTGCTCCTTGTGGTCTTGGGTAAGCCACTTAACCCTCCATAGCCCATGTTCCCTGTAAAATAGTTATCTCCAAGTTATAATGCCCTGTTCAATGTAATTTCAGTTTGTTCAAATGTAAACCACCTTGATATCATGAAAGGCAGTATAGAAGAAATGTTAAATAAATAAATAAAATATCACATTGATTTACTAATCTGTCTTAATTGCAGTTCATCTAAGAATACTATGGTGGACTACTATTTAGCTACTTATACATCTGGTGACACGCCACAGCGTGAGTTCTAGTTTGCTGATTCCTCTTCATTTATAATACCTTAGCAAGGGTACCTATAACACCACATGTGTCTCTTTTTTTCTTTCTAGTTTGTTTTTATGTTTGTTTTAGATGTGTTTTTAAATAGCCTTATTATTTTTATATCTACAGTCTTATTGCACAAGATTCTTTTATTGATATAGATTTATTTATTGTATTTCCTATTGCCTTATAATGTTTTTATATAGTTTTAAATGATATTCCCTTTGATTATTATTTTTTCCTTATGAACTATATACATATTTATATATTTTCAATATTTTATTTATATGATTTAATAACATAAACTATAGTCTATTGAGTGTCTACTTTTACAATATCTTTCCGCTTTTTATATTTGTTTTATTGTTTTTCATTGTATATCTGGTTTTATGTCAAGTTTTATGATTTCTTATAATTTGACTGGTTTTATTATGGTTTTTTTTAGAGGCTCTTATGCCTGATGAAGGCATAGCCGAAACATGACTATATTGGGTCCTCTTGCTTTTAGTGTTCACTTCAATAAAAATTGCTTCTTTTCTTTCCACCTTGCTTCAGACTGGTTCTCATTTTGCACTTATCCCCATTAAGAGGCATGTTTACTAAACTGTATTAGCTGCTACTGCAAGGCTAACATGGAAATACCATCCGGCAGTAGCAGCAAACGCAGTAGAAATGTAGATATCACAGGTACCCCACGAGGGGGTGGGATTGGAGTGGGGAGTAGGTATGCCGATGGTCAGCAGCCATCGTGCAAAACTTTGTCACACAATGGCTACCAAATTGGGGCTTATCTTGGTTGCAGGCAACGCCAGCCCAAGAGGTGGTGTTATCTGCCAGTGATCCACTGTGGTAGGCATCCCAGCCACTGCCAATTGGTTGCAGCTATCTGCCCTGAAGCCAAGTGGATCTCCATGCCCTGATCGTCTCTCCCCTGATGCAACAATATTGTTGGGGGCCTAGATCTACTTCCTCTTATCATGCCTTTCTCCAGAGTTTAAAACCCAGTTTCCTATGTTTTTATTTGTAAGCTGCTTAAGTGATTGTTATATAATTTATAGATTTTTTTGTAACTTATTTTATTGTTTTGATTTGCTTGAATTGTATTGATGTTCCATTTTTTACTTTATACCGTTTTAAATGTCTGTTGTAATCTGCCTTGAAATCAGTAGGTGCAGGAAGAACAGAAATGTTTAGATTAAATTAAATGCAGATTTCAAGGAAAGGGAAAAGTACTCATAGAAAAAGCAGGTACAAATCTCCAGGGGTACTTTCTCCCTAAGCGATTCTCAAAGAAGTGCACTCATTTTTTCCCTTTCAGAACTGCTGCAAAGATAATGGGTTAAAGACTCCATAGTCTTGCAAATCCCTGCATTTTTTCTGAGAATTGCCGCTTATATTGACAGAGACGAACCATGTGATGGAGCAGGAAATTACACTAACAAGGCTCCACATCTATTACAACAGAATAAATATATGGAAGAATAAAATTTAGACTCCCAGAAAGGCACTAGGAACATATGCACATTTTTTGGGTTTTATTGAGAAAAGGAATGTTTACATTTTGCTATTCTTAGAATTCTTAGAATTAGAACATCTGTGGTTTCTGAGCATGTGGACGAATGATTCATATTCATTCATAGTTATTGGAAATAATTTTGATTCATGTGTTTTAAAATTTAAAAAAAATAATGACAGCCTATTTAGCAATCAATCAATATACGTAACATTTCTATCTTATGGTCCCATGAAAGGGCATTCTCCCCAATTTTTATTAAACATTAAACATGTTGGTGAAATTTTTATGCTATCAGTGTTGAGATAAAGTCACTGGAACCCACATGTGTTACTTTCTTCACCTGACCTCAAATCTAAATGCCTTCTCATACTTTTAGCTGTACTGAAAGAGTGAAGCTTCCAGAGAACTTATTCATGCAGTTAAAGCAGTTTTTACCCACATAAATGGCTTTGAAAATTATCTATCCTCAAGGGCTATATTAAAGGAAATTTGCTTGGCCTGTCAGAAAATAAAGCCTATGTATGCAACAAGATGTTTAGGGATATTAGGGCTCACTGGTTTTAAGATTCTTTTTTTTCTAAGTCTACATTTATTATCTTCGTTTGCAGCTTGTCATTCTATGAAAGCTTGCATGCATCAGTGATGCTGAGAGCTAAGCTATTGGTAGCTTAACTACTGGCAGGGTCTCCCAAGATAGACAGGTCTCAGCTAAGGTGCCAGACTAAGACAAATCACTCATCTGAGCAGCAGCAGAATGGGACAGTGTTTGCGGTGGAGGATCACATTTCTGTGACAACTGCAACAACACTAGAATTACCTGCACGGAAGAAAGTCTTGGCAAATCTACTTCTGTATCTTGCCATGAAAACCCAATGGATAGTCACAAAAGAAATTGCATTATAGGGCTAGAAGATGAGACTCACAGGTTGGAAGGCTCTCAGCTAGCTACTGGTGATGAGCTGAAGACTTCTCAGAGTAAAGTCAGCATTTACGTACAACCCATATGCACCATCATCAAGGACCACACAATTCAATACACCATATATGCAGATGACATAATGATATACACACCAATCAAACTGGACAACCCAGACTACTCCAACATAGCCAACTGCTTCCAACAAATGGCAACCTGGCTGCAAGAAAACAACCTATCAATAAATTACAACAAAACCGAAGCTCTATTCATCACAAGAAACCGGACATTCTCACCATCAGCCACCAACAACCTAAACAACACCATCATACCGGTAAGACAAGAAATAAAATACCTGGGAGTAACGCTCGACAAGGACCTCAACCTCCAGTCCCACATTGCAAAAATAACAAAGAGCGCTTACATCAAAATGAGGACAGTCAGAAGGCTCAAACCCATCCTCGCCCATGAACACTTCCGAACAGTCTGTCAAGTCATCATCACTCCAACCCTAGACTATTGTAATCACATCTACCAAGGACTACCTAAAAAGACAATAAAACCACTACAGCTAGCACAAAACACAGCCACACAACTCACGACAGATCACACAATTCACGATCACATCACCCCCATACTGTACCACCTACACTGGCTCCCAATCAGCTCCAGAATCCAATTCAAAGTACTTCTACACATATTTAAAATAATACACAACCTATCAGCAGACAGCCTATGCCCTCTCATAAAAACCGATGACAACAGGAGACCAAGAAGAAAAGGAACCTCAGACACCATCAGAACACCAAAAGAATTTGCTAAAACAAGGCTGGCCACATCAAGGAGGGCACTCTCCCTGGCAGCACCCGCTATATGGAACTCTCTCCCAGACCACATAAGATCAACCAAGAACCTCAAGGACTTCAGAAAACTTCTTAAGACTGATCTATTTACAGTGCATTTCAAGGACCTCACATAACTTTTCTACCTCAAGACATTACAGGATCACGATCCTACCCCCAAGACATTACAGAATCTCAATCCTAGCACGCCTCTCAAACAGCCCCATTTTGTATATATGTATATAACTCATTATGTAACTAGTTCACCGATATAATCTAACGCACTGCCCCACACACTACACTTCTCAGTTCTCACACTGCATGCTACAAACCACACTTTATTATTGATTTTGATTGATGGGCCACACCGCCTTGATTTAACAATAAGGCAGTATACTAAATCCTTCTAAATAAATAAATAAATAAAATTTATGATGTGGTTGGATCAAAGCCATCAAGACATCTGACTGCTGATGTTGCTGCATATGAAATGAGAGGCAGAAGTTGCAAAGATATCATACATATTGGGACATAGAACGTAGGAAGCATGAAGCAAGGGAAGTTGGAAGTGGTCAAGAATGAAATAGAATGTGTATGACTCGTCCTATTGGGTGTCAGCGAACTGAAATGGATTGGCATCGGGCACTTAGCATCTGGTGATCACATGGTCTATTATGTTGGAAATGAAAGACAAAGAAGAAATGGTATTGCATTTATAATTAAGAAGAAACTTGCAAGAACTGTAATGAAATACAGTGCAGTCAGTGAACGCTTAATTTCTATTCATCTATGAGGAATGCCCATCAACACAACTATAATTCAAGTATATGCCCCAACAACAGCTGCAGAAGAGGAAGATGTTGATGAGTTCTATGAACAAGTACATGCTGAAATTGACAGAACATGCAAACAGGATTTCCTGATAGTCATGAGTGACTGGAACGCAAAAGTGGCAACAAAGAAGAAGACAAAGTGGTTGGAAAATATGGACTCGGCAATAGAAATGAAGCTGGAGAAAGACTGATAGAATTCTGTAAGACCAATGATCTATTCATCTTAAACACCTTCTTCCAGCAACACAAGCGCCGACTGTACATGTGGACTTCACGCAATGGATTGTACAAAAATAAAATTGACTACATCCATGGAAGACAATGATGGAAAAGCTTGATAACATCAACAAAGACAAAACCTGGAGCTGACTGTGGTACAGATCACCAAATAATAGTATGAAAACTCAAGCTAAAATTGAAAAAGAGCAAACCATTCATCAATGTAGCAAAATATGACCTTGAGAATAGACACTGGAATTTAAAGACTGCCTACAAAATTGATTTGCTGCTTTAGATACAAATGGCAGAGTTCCAGAAGAGTCATGGGATGACATCAAGAAGGTTGTGTTGGAAGAAAGCGAGCAGTCTCTGTAAAAGATGAAAAAGCAAAAGCAGCCAAAATGGATGACTAAACGAAAACTGTGAAAATTGCCCAGAAACGCAGCAAAGCTAAAGCCGGAGGAGAAAGAGGGGCAATCACAGAATGCAACAGAGATTTCCAATGTGCAGCAAGACAGGACAAGGAGAAGTACCACAATGACACATGTAAGGAAATATAATCAGAAACTATTAGAGGGAGAACAAGATCGGTTTCCTAAAGCTAAGAGAGTTAAAGAAAAAATTCCAGCCTCGAATTGGAATGCTACAAGATGCTCAAGGATCCATGTTAAATGATGCTGAAGAGATCAAGAATAGATGAAAAAATATACAGTCATTATACCATAAAAATCAAGTGGACCATCAGCCGTTTCAACCTGTACCTTATGATCAGGAACCATTGGTGATGAAAGAAGAAGTTGAAACGGCATTGAAAGCCTTATCAAAGAACAAAGCACTGGGCATTGATGGCATTCCCATTGAAGTATTATAGCAATCGGATGAAGGTTTTTCATACTTACAAGGCTCTGCCAGAAAATTTGGAATAGAAATTCATGGCCAACTGACTGGAAAAGATCTGTTCTCTGGGAATAAACAGGAAGTCAGTCCTCACATATGGGTGACGTTGGCACTGATGGAGCCCTTGCGGAAGCATCCCCCTAGCTTTCAAAGAAAGCCTTTGGAAGATGCCATCATGCATGCATGGTCCCCTTCCCACCCCAGAGTGCCATCTTGCTCAGTCTTCTTTTTTCCGCGGAGCCCTTCAGACATTGTCTGGCTTGTCCCCGGAAAAAGTTTATTTTTCTCTCTTCAAGTTTCAAACTCGCCTCCGGTATTGCGCCGGTACTCTACCCGCCTACCAACCTCGGTGCCTCGGCGTTGGGTTTGGTTTATTTTTTTTGTAGTCTTTTGTTCTTTTTTTTCTGGCGTCTTCGTGCCTTTTTTCTCCCACTGGCAACCCGGAGAGTCTTCGACCTCGCAGGAGTACTTTTTTCCCCCATGGCTACCAGTGGCTTTAAGAAGTGTGATCGGTGTTCTAAAATTATGTCTTTTTTATTTTTTTATTTTTATTTTTATATTTATGCATTTTAACAATATATCAAGCAAAATTGCTTGTACAGAAAGATACATCCTTGTTGAAAAAGAAAAACACAACAAACATAATTAAAGGCAAATAATTACAAGAGTATCAGTAGTCCTCTATAAAGGAGGGAAGCAACATTAAACAGAGATACTGAGGGCTGGAAACTCCCCAGAACTATTTAGGAAATTCATAAACCACAAAACAAGACAGGGCAGAGGACCGAAAGCATCTAATTAATAATGGGGAACCACTCAAGAAGGAGAAGATGTAACAATATGAGAGCTGATGGAGGACAAGTCCTCAGGCTGAAAGAAAACATATTTATGTTATTGGAAAACTACAATACATTTGCAAGGAAATCTAAGCACAAAAGAAGCGCCCTTCTGAGTCACCCCGGGACGTAACAGCAAAAAAGATTTACACCGTTTTTGAGTCTCCCTGGCAACATCAGGGAAGATCGATATCCTCTTGCCCATAAATAAGTTGGCACGCTTTTTATAATATAACTTGAGAATCCATAACCGGGTAAGGCGGACTCGGCGCTCCAGCCCCGGCCAGGACCCCCCTCCCAAGAACCACACTCTGACACTTATTGGCATTCAACTGGTCGCAGCTTTATTAACCATAACCATTAACCGTAAACATTATCCAACAATCTGTCAACAATCAAACCATCATCATACGGGTTCCGGCAGCGGACGAACCCTCACCAGCCATGTGAGTAGCAAAGTGAGTTCCCTCCGCTTCCACCGGGAACCGTCCCCCAGGCAATATCCATCCCCCCTCATCCGGCTTCGCCATATTATTAGCAAAAGCCCCGAGGGGTTCTCCGGGTCGGGGGTACCCCACCCCCGCCCTGCGTATTGCCAAAACTCCGGACCCCGGACACCTCCGGGATCCCGCCACAGGCTCAGGTACACCCGTTCCTGAGCCCCCCCCAAAAGCAAAGCTGCGACCAGCCACCCTGCACTGCAACATATACTCCAAAGCCCCTTGCCAATCGTTCAGGAGTAGATCCACCCCCACCGGGAAGAAATGTACTCCGTCTGGCCGATACAAGCCAGCACAATCCACGTCCACCCCAGGATGCAAAATCTGCCAGCCCCCTTTTCACAAACCCATCGGCCAACTTGCCGATTGATATTAATCAACCCCCGAGACCACCTCTGGTGACTCCAATAAGCAGGCCTCGGAATTATATCTGACCATAACAAGACAACATCGTCAAACATGAACAACACTTGGCCCAAGTCTATTTTGCTGCTCTGATCAGCTGCTGAACAGTCCAAGCCCCCCAATTTGTTGCCTCAGAGATGTATCAACAGCAACTCTGGGGATCCCCTTACGCGCTGAGGGTGCCGAAGCAAAGGCAAGAGCTGCATCCATTGAAGACCGCACTCGCCCAGCCATGACACAGTCACCTCAGCAGTGTCAAGGCCGATGTTTGCCCCGATAGGCCTCGCCGCTGCCCGCTGACCCGCCCAATGCACAGATGAATGGCCAATCATCCAGCAGCGACACAGCCTCCGGTGCCCATCTAAAAGAAAATACACAGTTAAACCCATTCCCCAAGCATCCCCTCCTAAATGCACATACCCCTGGAATGCCTTAGAGAGCCATCTGCCTATCCGCTGAATCTCCCGCACATTCAGGCCCGCCTCCACGGCACTAGTGGCTGCACCAATCCTAAATGAAGAGGGCGCAAAGTCGTTCCGCTCTAAGCCCAACTGGCGCAGCGTCATCCGCAGGACCGCTGTAAACGGCCGCCGCCAATCACCCTGCTGAGGGTTATCCCTGTCCCAACCCAGCCTCAACCGGCTGCCATTCACCCTGCTGAGGGTTACCCCTTTCCCAACCCAGCCTCAACCGGCATGCCAGGAACCCCCAGTTGGACACATTCCACCCCACTGCTCTGGAGAAAATGGCAAAGCCCACTAAGTGCACCCAAACCGTGTAACGCACTGCTCCTGTAGCCCTTGCTGCCGCGATGCATAAGCCCCTGAGGTAGTCCGTGACAGGACGCTGCCGCCAGCCCCCCCGGGCCACCAAAACTTCCACAACGCTGTCACAGCCTCTGCAATAAGCCCACCGGTCGCCGGTGCAGCGGAACTCCGCAAGAGATTCAGCATGCCTGCAGGCCAAGCAGCCATAAATGCTCCGGGATCCGCATTCCCATGGCGTCTGCCTCTGGTGCCAATCTCCGGAACAGGTCCCACTTAAAACATGAAAGAGCATCAGCAACCTGGTTATCACACCCCGGCACATGACGAGCCCTCACCACCACATTCAACTTCAAACAAGCTAGCACCACCTCCCTCATTAAAGCCGCCACCCGCAAACAGCGTGGTGCATACCTATTAATTACGCTAACTACCGCTTCGTTGTCACACCACCACAGCACCCGGCGATTACGCAGCCGGTCCGGCCACAACTCCAATACCACCAATACCGGAAATAACTCTAAAAAGGTTATGCTATCGGTAAGCTCTGCCTTGCACCATGCCAGCGGCCATGCCTCCGCACACCAAGAACCCCCGAAATACACGCCCAGCCCCACACCGCCCGCCGCGTCGGTAAAGAGCTGCATATCAAAGGTAGACCTTTCCTCCTCCCGCAAAACTGCTATGCCATTAAAACCCTTCAGGAACTCATCCCAAACCCCCAGGTCGGCCCGCATAGACCTGGAGACCCTGATGCGAAGATGCGGTTTACGTACGCCCAATGTAGCCACCGTCAACCTGCGCAGAAACACCCGCCCCATCGGAATGACCCGACACGCAAAATTCAAGAAGCCTATCAGAGCCTGCATCTCCCTCAGTGTTACCTTAGCTGCCCCCATCACATTCGCCACCAAAACTCGCAGCTGAGCCACTTTCTCAGATGGCAAGCATGCTACCATGTCCACTGAATCCAGCTCCACCCCCAAAAATGTAAGGTGCGTCGCGGGACCCTCTATCTTACCCATCCCTAACGGGACGCCCCAATCCTGAGCCAAGCCCACGAAGCTGTCCAATAGCTCCTGACATTGCACGGACTGCGCCCTACCGACGAACAAAAAATCATCCAAATGATGGACCACATTTGCACAACCCACCATCTCCCCGAGGACCCAGTTCATGAACGAACTAAACCTCTCAAAGTGTGAACAGGATACCGAGCAACCCATCGGCATGCACTTATCGAAATAATAATGTCCCTCGAAACTGAAACCCAGTAAATGGAATGACGAGGGATGCACTGGCTACAAGCGAAATGCGGATTCAATATCCACCTTATCCATCAAACACCCTGTCCCACAGCCCCGCATTAACTCAACCGCTTCGTCAAAAGACTCATACCGCACCGTGCACAGATCCCGCGGAATGCGATCGTTAACCGACGCCCCTATTGGAAAGGACAGGTTATGAATCAGCCGGAACTTACCAGGTTCTTTCTTCGGAACAATGCCCAGCGGGGAAACCACAAAGTGCGCGAACGGCCGAACAGGAAAAGGGCCGGCCACCCTGCCCAATTCCAGCTCAGCGGCTATCTTGTCCCTAACAATGTGCACGAAACGCCTCACTGACGTGGCGTTTCGGGCCATCGCCAAACCCCCTTTTCCCACCACCGGTATGAGAAATCCGTCCCGAAACCCCTCTTCTAACAGCCGCCCATCTCCCCGCCGTTTGTAACGCCGCAACCACGGCCTGAGTGCGTCAAGCCGAATCGGCATGGAAGCCAGGCCCATCAAGTCGCCACTGCTTGGAAGCAGACAAGGGGGCCCCCAGAGCCCCTTTGTTGGCACATTTGCCCACCGAATGCCCACCACCGCAGACCGAACAACTATGTCAGAACTTGCTATCCGTAAAGGGGCACGAGGGCTAATTGAAGCGCCCACAAATGCCCCCGGCCCCTCCTCCGCTTGCTCTCTGCGACGCAGGAGCGCCCCCCCGAAGAGGCCACCCCGCACCTGCTGTCGACCCACCACCCCTTTTTTGGCCACCTCCCCCCTTGCACCCCCTCTAGCCGACATCTGCGTCAACCATAAGTTGATGTCCCGGGTTCCCCAAGACAAAAACCTATTCTCCGCCATTTTTTCCTGAAACTTCTCATCGTAGTTGAGCCATGCCCAACCAGCATGAGTCTGCGCTGCCTCCAAAATAGAGTCTGCATAAGCCAGCAACCTCCCATATTGCTCCAGGTTACGATGCCCCCATACGCTAGCCAGCTGCAAGAAGGCTCTCGTCCAATTATTGACGTTGCGCGATGCCTTCCAGACCCTCCCAGCCTTCTCATCCTCCTGCCTTTTCCGTTTACTATCACCAGATCGCTGCCAACCCTCAAGCAGCCTAAAAATATCAATATATCGCCTCTTCCGAATCTTCCGCTGCAGCTTTCGCGGCACACCCTCCCATAACTCCGAAAAAACCGCGGGCGAAGCAGCCACCCCGCCCGATACAGCCGCCGCCCCGCTCTCCACACCAGCTGCTTGATCCCTGGCCCCTGAACTCGAAGAAGATGATGAAACATCATCCGACGACGACGTAGAGGACCCCGGCCAACGACGACACTTCCGGGAATGATGACGCTTTTCCTTCACCTTACCCCCCGCCCCTTCCGAGGCCTCCCCCTCGGGATTCTGGTCCCCTTGTCCCATTCGCAACTCACCAGCAGGCATTGTTCGGAGCTGCGCAACCCCTGCGGGGCCATCCGGAGTCAGCAGCCCACCATCCACACGCTGCATCCCTTCTTACTCCTCCCTTGTCTCCGCAGCCTGAACACCTCACGCCGCCTCGGCATCCATCCCGTCACCTCGAACCGTCTCCACTCCACACTGCTCCGCTCTCCTCACCTCTCCCGCAGGCACCTGCAAAGACAAAGAGGAAAAGATGGAAGGGGAACCTGCCATGCCCAATGGTGGCTGCCAGGCCCCCAGCCACTCAGCCCTGGAGGATCCCTGCCCCCCCTCCCCGCCAATGCTCCCAAGCCACGGGATAAAACCCCCCAGGTCCCATCTGCCAGCCCCAAGGACACCCCCCAACCACTGCTTCCTGCCCGACCACACACCCCTCCGACCCAAGCGGGGTCGGTCCGGCCCCCACCATTCCCCCATCCACCCTCCCCCCTCTACCAGCCCCCCCACCCAGTCGCCCCACGCAACCCACTTGCACCCCGAATCAACCCTTCCCCCCATGAGGCCCCCCCCTGCCCCAGGACAGGAGCCGAACCAACTCTGGGTCCCCCCTCCTGAGCCTCCTAGGCCTGGCCAACCCCCCACCCCGGGCCCCTTTTGCCTTACCCCGAATGCCCCCCTCTTGCCCTGACACACCCCTCCCCCCCCCGGATTGCCTGCCTTTAGCGGCAGCCGCCCGTCCACCCCTTGCCCCCTTACCCCCCCCGCGCTGGCATGCCCTACCACCCCCGACAACCACAACAACAAACCAAAACCCAGCTCAAGCTCCAAACCCTCCCCCCTCCGGGGCCTCGATTTGCTGTACTTTACCGTTTTTCTTTTTTGTAAAACCCCCCCTTCCTCTTACCTCCTAAAACGTAATCCTGCCTTGCTTATTAAATATTTAATTATTCAAAGAGCTGCTCCTACACCGCCAGCAAAAGACACGCTCCCAACCCTGACGCCCACTTGCCTGGTCCCTGCAGCCGAAAAGGAAGCCCCGTGCTGCACTCCGCACCATGCCCGCAATCCGGCAACCGCACCTCCAACAGGCCGAAGTAGAGCGCTGGACCCAAGGCCCTGAATCGCCGCCACAACAGCCCGGAGCTCCGTGAAGACGCCAGTCCTCTCGCACTGCTCCAACGGACTGACGCCTCGCCGGCAAACTCCCGGCTGTCTTCATCTCTCTCTCCTCCCGCCCTCCCTCATTGGCTCCCGCGCTCCACAACCTGCAGGAGCCAATGAATTCAAAAGATGCGCTCCCCTGCCTCCCTGGACCCCCCCTCCTCTGAACGAGGCCGGGGCCACGCACTACGCCGCCCACCCGGTTATCAGCGGCACACAGGTACGTGGCCCTGCAGCTTTCTCGTTCTCTATCTGAAGAGATAGCAAAGCTTACTAACATAGTGGAACCTGAAAGTTCATCTTCCTTAGGAGTTTGAAGTAAAGCCATAGACATTCAAAAAGTCCATATCTAATGACCCTACAGCCATCTTCCCCTCTTTTTTTCTGGATGGAAGAAAATAAGCTTTCACAACTGGAGGAATTAAATCAGATGGAACCAGCAAGGACTCTTGTAAGTATTTCTTGAACAGTTCCAAAGGAGCAACCATTGGAACCACAGGAAAGGTAAGTAACCTAATATTAGAAGACCTGGCAATGTTCTTCAAAGTCTCTAGCTTTGCTCTTACAAATACATTATCTTTTACCAAGGATACCGACACTTCAGAAACCTGCAAATGTTTCTGCTCTGAAACGTCAGCCTTCGCTTTTACATCCACCAGCTCAGATTTAATTTTAGAGACATAGTCTTCAAGTTTATCAACCCGAGCAGTAGAAAAAGCCAACTGTTGACTTACTACGTTGGATAGTTGAGATATCGCCTCCCAAATGCTGTCCAAAGAGATCACCACAGGATGCAACAAAATAGGAACAGAAGGGGGCTCAGACACTGGCATTCCAAACAGCAAAACCTTTCCTTCACTGCTTCCACTCTGTCCTTGAGCGGAAATATCCACCTCACTGGATAGATGTTTTGCCGAGCCTACAGCCGCACACACAGTAGGCTGCCCACCGGCGTCCACCTCCAGCAGGCCCTGCTCCAGAGCCGCTACTACCACCGCATCGGGAAGAGACATGGCTACGCTTTCAGGAAGAGTTACCAGGAGGCTCAGAGCAACAGGAGGAACACGCCCATCAGGGGAGAGAGACATGTCCAGGGCAGGTAACGCTGCAACCTCCTCAGCCGGCGCGACCAAGTCCACTCGAATCTCCCTGACTTGGCTCTCGGTAAGCTGAACAAAACGATCCATAGGCCCCATACTGGCAGGCACTGGCTCCGTGGGAAAAACTCTCGGCTTGCCTTTACGTTTAGGCATTTTTGGCTCAATGCAACACTGCCGCCATCTTGCAAATTAGCCACTCCCCGACCCAAATTATTTCTTTGACATTGCTGTGATCCCATATGCCAGCAAGATTCTACTCAAGATTATTCAGAAGAGACTACAACCATACCTGGAATGAGAACTGTCTGAAGTGCAAGCAGGTTTCAGGAAAGGGTGAGAAACAAGAGACATCATCATGGATGTGAGATGGATCCTTGAAAAGACAAAATAATACAACAGGATATCTATATGTGTTTTATTGATCAAAAGAAGGCTGTTGACTGTGTAAACCATGAGAAACTCTGGGCCACATTAAGAAGCATGGGTATACCAGAAAACTGAGATAGTTCTCTTGCCCATCCTTTACATTGATCAGGAAGCAACAGATCAAATGGAACTAGGAGAAACAGAATGGTTTAAAATCAGCAAAGGTGTACGACAAGGCTGCATTATTTCCCCCTACCTCTTTAATTTATATGCAGAACAAATCATCAGAGAAGTTAGGACTGTATGAAAACAACCAAGGTGTGAAGATTGGTGGAAGACTCATCAAAAACCTTCGCTATGCTGATACCACATTACTGGCTGAAAGTGAAGACAATCTGAAACATTTGCTTCTCAAGATCAAGGAACAGTCTTAAAATGGGCTTGCACATTAACGTTAAGAAGACAAAGATCTGACAGCTGGCAAAATCAATAAGTTCATCATTGATTCATCATTGACAGAGAAGAAATTGAAATAGTGGACAACTTTAACCTACTTGGATCAACAATCAATAAAGAAAGGACAAGCAGTCAAGAAATCTGATGATGTATTGCTCTTGGCAGAATGGCTATGAAGAACAGACAAGATTCTCAACAGAGATGTTTCTCTTCATAAAATAATCAACTTGTTCAAGCCATGGCATTTTCAATAACATCATATGGATGTGAAAGTTGGACAGTGAAAAACATAGATAGAAAGAAAATGAATGCCTTTGACTTATGGAGCTGGCAAGGAATACTGTGTATATCATAGAAAAACAATTAAATAAAAAAAGAATTCCACCAGAAATGCACATTGGCCAGGGACTGAGCTTTCCAATTATCTATTACAGTAGGTAATGCTATAGTTGGTGAGGGGTAATTATGTCTTCTAATGCAGCTGATCTTAACTCAACAATCTGAAAGGATAATGCACATTTGATCTGGAGAATCTGTTATTCTCTGCCAAATCTGCTCCCAAAACCTGCCAGATCTGCTCCCAAAAAGTAACCAGATGTGAACAAGAAAAGAAAATGTGTTCATGAGTACCAGAAGTGCAGAGTAATGCACTTGGGATGCAGAAACCCAAAGGAGTTGTATATAATAGGGGATGAGAGGTTGGTGTGTATATACCAAGAGAGGGATCTCGGAGTGATAGTGTCTGAGGATCTCAAGGTGGCGAAGCAGTGTGACAAAGCAGTGGTGAAAGCCAGAAGGATATTAAGCTGCATAGAGAGAGGAATAACCAGCAGGATGAAAGAGGTATGCATGCCTCTGTACAGGTCATTAGTGAGACCTCTCTTGGAATACTATGTTCAGTTTTGGAGGCTGTACTTTTCAAAGGATATAAAATGATTTGAAATAGTTCAGAGGAAGGAGATTGAGATGATATGGGGCCTGCGCCAGAAGGCATATAAGAAAAGACTTGAAGACCTAAATATGTATACCCTAGAGAAGAGGTGAGACAGGGGGGATATGATAACATTTAAATACCTAAAGGGTATTAATGAACAAACAAACCTTTTTCAAAAACAGGGAGCTAGAAGAATGGGTAGTGGATAACTGGCATGCTCTCCCGAAAGAGGTAATGGTAGCAAAAACTGTCAGGATTCAGAAAGGCATGGGACAGACACAGAGGATCACTTTGTCTCCTATTAAGAAGGTCAGATTTAGCCACATTTCTTGGAGGCCTTCTAAGATACCGGGCTTTGAAAGTTTAAATCTTATAGCTCATTTTGTTTGGCCAGCATACAAGAATTGTCTCTTAGACATTTTGGGAGAATAGTACTGGGTAATTTAGCTAGCGGTATTGTGCAAGCCAGATTTTTCTCAATTCTTAGTCATTTAGTTTCCCAGATTGTTCCATCCTCTATCTACAAACATCTCTGCCGAAGTAGGAAGACTTGGTGATATAGATGGAAGTTGGGAAACTACACTCCACCTTCATCTTTGGAGGATTTAAATTTAATTAAGCTGATCAGGGGAGGTTTAGCACCTCACAAAAATTTGGAGATACTGTGCTGCAGATGAGTGAAAAAGCAGGCCAGAATTGACAAAGGCAGCATGCTAAGCAGGTACATATTCTGAGGGGCAAGTAATATTTTAATCAACTCAAGTCTGCCTTGCCATGAAAGAATGAGAGGCAGGGCCAGTGCAAGGAAATGAGGCGTCCTAGGCAAATCTCATCCCTTGCACCCCCACCCATCTGTGGCACCCATTGCCATTGCTGCCACCCCTCTCCAGAACCCATAGAGGCAGCAATGGCAGCAAACAGCTCCAAGGGACTTATCTTTAAATGTCTGCCCCTGCAAACAGAGAGTCGGCATTGAGCGATCCAGGGGACGGAAGCAAACTGCCCTGCAATGCCAAAGTTTAAAGGTACCTAGTAGAGTGTACAATATCCAAAAAATCCAATGGCACACACTCAAATATAACAAAAAATAATAATATATAAATTTGTAAATTTTTGTGTATCAGCTTCTATATCCAAATGTTGCTGTACTTCACACTGGTTATTCTTAATGTCGGAAGGTCTCAGTATTAATGGGCCGGTGTTCACCGTGACACAAGATCACAAACACCAATACTCAATGCCCTTTTCACATCAACGACCTCCCACACAGAATCCCCAAATTAATCAAAAGAAAAGCCGCAAGAAATCAACTTGGCTTGCAAACAGTTCAGCTTAACGGGGCCATTAATACTGAGACCTTCCGACATTAGAATAACCAGTGTGAAGTACAGCAACATTTGGATATAGAAGCTGATACACAAAAATTTACAAATTTATATATTATTATTTTTTGTTATATTTGAGTGTGTGCCATTGGATTTTTTGGAAGTTTAAAGGTAAGCACTGCAGGGCTGTTTGTGGACACTGCCGCTACTGCAGGTCTCAGAAAGGGGTGACAGAGGAGGCAATGGCTGCCCTTGGAAAGCCAGTGCTCTAGGCGACCACCTAGTTCGCCTAATGGTAGTACTGGCCCTGGTGAGAGTTGAACAATTAGCCAATTTTTCCTGTATTTTCTTTAAGGCTAGTTCTAAAGTACACTGTGTGGTAGCATCCGATCTGTCCCAAAATAGACCCCCAAGTGCTTTATGGACTGAGGGGCCCATTTAAAAGCATGAGATTTTAAAGATGATTTTGTACAGTGCATATTCAAGAGAAGTATGTCTAATTTATCACAATTCTGTAACCAGAAAACACAGAAAATGGACTTATCTTAAGCAGAACATGCCTAGTAAGATATAACAGTAGGCCATTCACATACGCAGGAATTTTACTATCCACATTAGCAACAGGATGAATGTCAGCATCCTGTTGGATAGCACATAACAAAGATTCAAGGGCTAAATTAGATATGGGTAGAGGAGACACCCTTGCCTGTGCCCCTGCTCAGGTTAAACAAATGAAGAGAGGCCGCCATTAACATTAACCCGCATTCTAGGATTAAAAAGAAAGGTCTGAATCTATTGAATGAATTGTATGTGAAACCTGAACTTCATTAAGGCAAAAAAACAAACACCTCCACTCTCTCCTGCCAAATGCTTTCTCAGCATGTAAAGACAGAGCTACGCCAGGGTCAAGGGAGGCATATGCCCACTGTGTCATATGACAAAATAGCCAGGTATTTTCTGACCCCCAGCCGCCCCTTCATGAAATCTATTTTGTCTCTACAGATCAGTTTTCCAATAACACTCTCCAACCTGGTAGATAATATTTTATAATCTGTATTATAATAGGGACAATGAGCAGTAGGTCTGGGGCTTTCTAGGATCTCTACCAGGTTGTCCAAAACTATGACTACTGCTCTTGTGAAGATTTGCGAGGCTGCTGGCTCAGAATGCAACATGTTGAAAATCCGCTGAAGGTGAAGAACTAGGCTGTGGCTAAACCTGTGATAAAATTCAAGAGGTACCCATCAGGGCTAGGGGACTTGCCCAAGGATAAGGCTTTAATTACCTCTAGAATTTCTTCCTCGGAAATGGGAGCTTCCAATAGGGATTTTCTTCATTGGAAAGATTTGGAAGCCATGGAGGTTGAAAAAATTGTTCTAAAACTAAATCTGAGCAAGTTACTTCTGATACATAAATGAGGTGTTATAGGCCTGAAAAGGATCTCTAAATCTCAGCATCTGACAGGAGAATCCTATTTTGCTCATTACTTAATGAAGCGATACAATCACTCCTTATGACTCTTCAGTATTGAGCAAGAAGGCATCCAGCTCGATTAGTTGACTCATAATAGCAAGCCTTTTGTTGAAAGAACAAGTTTGTTGCTGCTTGCTCAGTACTGCATTATAGTACATCATTAATTAATCACTCAGAAGCTAAAGTAGAAAAGAATTTGAGGCAATCTAAAACAGGAGCATACTCACCAAATACAGTGAAAACAGTACCACTTACAGTATATCCAGTTCAGCTGTGACCTGCCTGGCTTCATAATCACCAGTAGAAGACAAAACAGTTAAATTTAAATTCCTGTTCAGTAGTATTGCAACATCATTTTTATTATACTGTGCAGAGGAATATATACATTTACCCACTCACTATGTGCACTTTTCCTGAATTAACCATCCTTTAAGAAAGAGAAACACTTATTCACAATGCACACCTTCACAATCATCCATGCACACATTCTGCCCATTCTTTCAACCCGTATGCCCCAGTACAAACCAAACCAGAACACACAACTAGTTCCAAAGAATAGAGCAACCATCTCACAACATGGATCCTCATGAATCATTAGCAAGTGAATCATCCTGCAGGCCAACATATCTCACAGCATTACAGAGTGCGTTGTTAGAAAAGTGATCCAATAACATCAGAAGCATGAAAATAAGAGCATATTAATACTAACTGTCCAGAATCCTGCTCAGTAAAAATAAAAGGAAGGCAGTCACTGGCTGCTATATTCTATGGAAAATACTGGTGTTGAATAATTACAATTTAGTAATCCATGCTGTCCTCTGCACTGTGGGCTACTCTCGCCTCTTCAAGGAATCGGATGAGATCAGCTGGATCATCAAAGATTTTGATTACATTCTTTAAGATGATCATCATTCTTACAGAATAGAACAGTCCGTAGGTAGCTCCTAAGACTTTCAAACATGGTCAGCATATCCAAAAATTGTTTGCACTTATATGCTGTAGTTTTGACTAGATCGGGTACTATAATTGTTTTATGACCTGCCACCATCAATGTAGACTTGTGATTTATTACACTTTCTACACTGCATTTTAAGGTTAGGCAAAGCAGTTGACAAGCAAAAACAAATTAATAAGAAATAGAAAGGAACTCCAATATAATTGATGGCAAAGAGGAAAGCGAGTCAGAAAGGATAAACATAATACAAGCAAAGACATACAGAGTAAATGGACATAGCAGGGCCAGGGAAGCAGAAGTCACATATCTGGGGAGGGGTATGACAACTATTACCCTGTGCTTCAGGTGAGGTCAGTCCACACCCCACGTCTCAGGAACATCAAAAGCCTGTCTGAACAGGTATGTCTTCAGCTCTGACTTAAACTTATTATAAGAAGTGTGAAGGTGAAGCTGAGTAAGCAGACCATTCCATAGTGTTGGGGCTAAGAAGAAAAATGCTGACTGTCTGGTGAATTCATAGTGAGTCCTAGTTGGGGGTGGCAGACATAGTTGATTCCTTAGATCTAGTGGTCTGCAAAACCTGAAGTACTTGAGGATAACACTGCAACTTGGCCACTATTGATTATAGGTCTACCTTATTTGGAAGCAAGTGAGAAGGAACTCGATGTGCACATTCTATTTCCAGTGACTTTTCAGATACTATGTCCAGCCATTTGGAAATGTTAGTTTCCAAAAATTGCACCATGTCAGGTTCCTCAGGCCTTCTGTGAGTTCCAAAATCCTGATGTTATTTTGTCAATTGTAATTGGCAAGGTATTTAAAATCATACTGGACTGAATCAATTTTTGACCATTTTTTTCTTTACCTCTGTCACACAATGCTCTGCAGTTCCCACCAAGCCTCAATGCCTATACGTCTCTCTTGAAATATAGCTAGTTGCTGCACTACATTTGTTAATTCTGTGTAAATTTCAGCAGTGCCCTCCAATTTAGTTTGCAATATACCATGAAGATTCTTGAGCTCCACTAGAATTGTGGTGACCGTTGCAGCTGGAGTTGCTGGTGATGCCATCTTTTATGGAGAAGCCAAGGGCAAAGTATAGGCAGCATCCAACTTATTAGACTTGTTTGTTGCCATCCGCAGACTATATCAGCACTGGATAGAATTGTTTGAGGTTGTTGTGAGTCTGGCCTCCATTCACTGGGTCACTTGTCTGGTTATTCGTCCTCTGGTCTCTGGTCAGGCATAGTCCCGGGTGTCTGGAACTCAGCCACAAAAAGAAGGTCCCAGAACACACACAGAAAATCAGCTGAGCCTTGGTTATATCAGAAAAGAAAACATCAAAGAGCCCCAGTTCTGGAGTCCCAATACCTGGACAACCCCTCTGGTTCTGAGTTTTCCTAGAGTTCCAAAGGGGAGAAAAATTCTTTAGAAATTTCCTTTGTAACAACTATTTAACTGTCAGCCTTTCCCCAGTGAGGTCATAAACAAAACCTCCTTTCAACAAAACAGTTCACTTTTGACTTTCAAGTCGCCCTCCTGTCACCTTCCTTGTAGGTTTCTTTGAGTGAAAGTTATTTTGGAATGGCCTCTAAGCTAGTACCACCACCACCACCACCACCACCATCCACTGTCACGTTGGTTTGTAAAACTCAAACAGCTGGTCACCACAGTTGCTTTCTAGCATAAGGCAAAGTTTGTTCCCCACGACTTCTTCCAAAAATATAGCATGGTTCTCTCTACTGCTTTTTAAGACAAAAGGTAAATTATATCTGAATTCCTGAGAAGTTCAGAGGTTTATCTTTTCCTTCAGAGTTCAGACAAACAGACTTGCTGGCGGCTCCTTACTGATGGAGTCTCTCCATGAGACTGAGCTTCTGGGTTTGTTCCAGGTTTTATACTCTGGCTCACCCCGCCTCTTCTGGCTGTACCTTCCTGGGTTGCCTGGGAGACTAACCCTCCCTTTCCCTTAATGCTGGTAACAGGGAACTTCTGCCCTAGATTCTGGGACTGCTCTGTCAAATTCCCTTTCTTCCCCTGAAGCTTGAGTGAAGAGATATATACCCCATCGCACATGTGCTTTTATTCTGTATGAGCAATGCATCAAGGATCTTTAGTGTAGGCCTGTGAGGAGCAGCCGATTCACATTGCCATTTCTCACAAGCTCAAAAGTGCCTTCCTGCTTTTAGGATTCTTAATAGTCAAGGTCAATCAGATAATGTAGTGCTGCACCTGGAGGTACAGTAAAACATTCAGGCAATTGGTAACAGACCCCACACGTGAAGGGGCCATACTGGACTTGGTGCTTACCAATGGTGAAAGTGTTTCTGATGTTATAGTGGGAGAGCATTTTGCATCCAGTGATCACCAGATGGTGTGGTTCAGTATTAGGACTAGGGCTGTTAGAATCCATTCAAAGGTGAGGGTCTTAGACTTTAGGAAGACTAACTTTGCCAAGATGGGCCAATACCTCAGGGAGTCATTAGTGGGATGGGAACAGCTGGGAGATGTAGAAAAACAGTGGGCAAAACTGAAAGGGGATATTTTAAGGGCAACCAACCTTTTTGTTAAAATGGTAAATAAAGGTAAAAGGAAAAGGAGACCGCTATGGCTTTTGAAAGAAGTAGCTGAAAAAGTGAAGAAAAAGAGGGAGGCCTTCATGAAATACAAGACATCACAAAGAGAGGAAGACAGGCATCTATATTTGGAAAAACTTAGAGAAGCTAGCAAAGTAGTCAGGAAAGCAAAGATTCAAAAAGAGGAGGAAATAGCCAATGCAATAAAATGGGGGGATAAGACATTTTTCAGATATGTTAGTGAGAAGAGGAAGGGCAAAAGTGGTATTTCCAGACTCAAGGGTGAAGGGGAGGAATATGTAGAAGCTGATGAGGATAAAGCGGAATTGCTTAACAAATATTTCTGTTCTGTGTTCACAGATGAACCAAGAGCAGGACCTCAGAAAACACCCACAAACAGGAACAGAAGCGAGGGACATCTTGAACAATTTTCAGAAGACTGTGTTCATGAGAAACTAGCTCAACTTAAAGTAGACAAAGCAATGGGACCGGATGGGATACATCATAGAATACTGAGGGAACTTGGGGACGTTCTAAGCAGCTCCACTGACTGACCTTTTCAATGCCTCGTTGGAGTCGGGAGTGGTGCCAAAGGACTGGAGAGGGGCTCATGTGGTGCTTTTACACAAAAGCGGAAGTAATGATGTGGTTGAAAACTACAGGCCAGTTAGTTTAACTTCGGTGGTGAGTAAATTATTGGAAATGCTGCTGAAAGAGAAAATAGTGAGGTTTCTGGAGTCCAGCGGATTACAGGATCCGAGGCAGCATGGATTCACCAGAGGCAGGTCTTCTTAGACAAATCTGATTGATTTCTTTGACTGGGTGAACAGGGAGTTGGACCGAGGGAGAGCCCTAGATGTGGTGTATTTAGATTTCAGTAAAGCCTTTGACACTGTTCCTCACAGGCAACTTATAAACAAACTGAGCACCCTAGGGATGGACCCTAAAGTTACTGCTTGGGTTAGAAATTGGTTGGGTGGGAGGCGACAAAGAGTACAGGTAAATGGAGCTCACTCTGAGGAGAAGGATGTTACCAGTGGTGTGCCACAGAGATCTGTCCTTGGTCGGATTCTTTTTAACATCTTTGTTAGTGATATAGCGGAAGGGCTGTCAGGAAAGGTTTGTCTCTTTGCGGATGATACCAAAATCCGCAATAGAGTAGACACCCAGGAAGGTGTAGATAACATGAGGAGGGATCTTGCTAAGCTTGAAGAATGGTCTAGAATTTGGCAACTGGGATTTAATGTTAAAAAGGTCATGCATTTGGGCTGCAGCAATCCAATGGAGCAATATAGTAAAGGGGGTGAAGTTCTTTTGTCCACTCAAGAAGAGCGGGACCTAGGCGTGGTTGTGTCTGATGATCTTAAAGTAGCTAAAGAGGTAGAAAAGGCAACGACAAAAGCTAGAAATTTGCTTGGGTGCATACGGAGAGGAATGGCTAGCAGAAAAAAGGAGGTGATAGTATCTCTGTATAAGTCTTTGGTGTGACCTCATTTGGAGTATAGTGTGCAATTCTGGAGACCGCACCTTCAAAAGGATATAAACAGGATGGAGTTAGTACAGAGGGTGGCTACTAAAATGGTTAGTGGTCTTCATTATAAAGCATATGAGGACAGACTTAAGGATCTTAATATGTACACCTTAGAGGAAAGGCGGTATAGAGGTGATATGATTGAGATGTTTAAATACCTCCATGGTATAAATGTACAGGGGGAGAGCCTCTTTTGATTGAAAGCAAGTTCTGCTACGAGGGGACATTGGATGAGGGTGAAGGGGGATAGATTCAGGAGTGATATGCGGAAATATTTCTTTACGGAAAGAGTGGTGGATCTGTGGAATAGCCTCCCAGTGGAGGTGGTAGAGATGAGGACAGTATCTGAATTCAAAAAAGCATGGGACAAACACAGAGGATCTCTAAAGGAAAAAAGGGGACTGTTGTAGTTGTTGATATGGAAGGACAGACTAGATAGGCCATGTGGTCTTTTTCTGTCGCCATATTTCTGTGTTTCTATTCACTACAGAGGGATAACTAGGTCCCTCTGTGGAATGGTTTTAATTCTTTGACTCGATAGAGACTTGGAATGGACTCTACTCCGGGATCCCTCTAGAGATGAAACTAGCTGGTGGCCAAATCAAAAGTAATTAAGGCCGACTGTAATGAAGTAATTGTAGTTCCAAACAGTTGTCTGTTTCAGTGTTTCAGATTAGAAAGCGTTAAGCAAAATTTCTCCAGGACCAAGCAGGAAGTCAGTCCTCACTTATGGGTGACGTCGGTGCCGACGGAGCCCTCGCGGAGCAATTTTCCCCAGCTTTCAAAGAAAACCTTTGGGAATTGCAGCGCGCATGCGCGGTCCTCTTCCCGCCCAAGGGTGCATCTTAGCCAGTCGTCTTTTTCCGCGGAGCCCTACAGACTACCCCGTCGTGTCCCCGCTAAAATGTTCATTTTGGTACATAATTTTATTTTTTTTTCAAATTCGACGCCGGTCTTGTTCACGACCGGACTCGCGACGCCGGTCACGAGTCCTCTTAATGTTTTACGGTTTTTCTGACATAGTCAGCTATAGTTATCGATTATACCCTGGCAGCCCGGTCCTTTGACCTCGCCGGGGCCCTTTTTCCCCCGATGGCTGCCAGTGGGTTTTAAGCGGTGTGGTCAGTGTGACCCGAAATATGTCACTAACTGACAACACACGACTTTTTGCCTCCGCTGCCTGGGCCCGGATCATGAAGAAATGATCTGTGGGCCCTGCGGCAAAATGTCCTCCAAAGCGTTGAGAAGTCGGCGGCATCAGCGGGATAGGATCTTCGCTGACCCCAGCCGTACCCGGACTTCGTCGGAGGCCTCCGCGTCCAAGGGTTCCAGGGCCGGAGTTCCTCCGACAGGGGTTCTCCCTCCGGGGACCATCGACGTCAGGTGAAACCACGCGGAGGGCGCGTCGCGGTGGACGCTCCTGGCTCCGCGAGGGCCAGGTCGCATAGCCCCGATAGCCGCCCCCGGGTCCTTGGAGAAGGAGCACATCACGAAGCGGACCTCGCTGGAGTCGGAGCTGCCGGTTCGGGTAAGTCCTGTGGTCCTCCTGGACTCACCTCCGCGACAGCCGACGTCGGGCCCGACGCCGTCGGGGCCCGAGTCGGGGGCTTCTGGGTCACCTGAGCTCGGACTCAGGATGACGGACTTGGAGAGCATACTGTCTGCCTTCATGGACCAGCAGCGGGCACTGCTCGCTGGCTTCGCTGGCGTCGCTGCCACGACCGCCGGGACGTCGACGTTTCCCCCAAGTCGACCCCGGAGACCGAGCCGATCCTCGAGTCGATGCGAACTCGAGTCGATCCTCGGTCGAGGTCACCCTAGGCCTCCCGTTCGGGACCGAGGTCGCCGATGCCGACTCCCTCGGCGTCGGGGCGGCAGGCGCCGCGCCCTGCCCGGGCCGACCCCCACCGAGTCCTCGTCGGAGTCGGTATGGGAGTCTGAAGAGGAAGAGTCGCTGATTCTTTCCGGACTCGGTGTGTCCCCTCGGACTCACGGAGTCCGAGCCTCGGAAGCAGGTCCCGCCCCGGAGGATGCACGGTTCTCGGTCTTCGTCAGGGATATGGCCAAGGCTTTGGCCTTCCCTGCGGACCCCGAGGAGGAGCCTCGAGCCGTAGAGCTCGACGCCCTCCAGTATGACTCTCCCGAAAGGGAACACTTTACTGTACCGGTTCCTCCTATGCTGGAACGACTACTCTTCCGCATGTGGAGAGTCCGGCCTCCTCGCCGTCCTGAGCAAAGCGGGTCGATTCTATCTATCGAGTCCGCAAGAGCCCTGGCTTTCAAAAGGCACAGCTACCACACCATTTCCATGGTAGTGGAACGGGCCATGCATCGTCTTAAGAGCCAGAAGATGCATCCTCGGTGCTCCTGGCAGGGAGGCCCGTAACCTGGATGGCCTTGGTAAGAAGTGTTTCCAGGGCTCTATGCTTGAGTGTCCGTGTCCAGACCTACCAGCTATACATGGGCATGTATCTCCGAGACCTGGCTAAAGAGCTAGCCGGAATTCTCCGCTGGTTTGTCCGAAGAACCCTTGCGGAGGTTCCTGGCCTTGTCCACTGGCATTCGGGAATGCTCAAAGTTCATGTCCCGAGCAGCCTATGATGGCTTTGAAGCATCGGCTCGAGTGGCCGCAGCCGGCATCGGTGCCCGCCGACAGGCTTGGCTTCAGTCGTCAGACCTTGAGCCCTGGGTGCAGCACAAGTTGGTCGATGTCCCCTGCCGAGGCGAGAACCTCTTTAGCAAGCCCATGGCTGAAAAGGCTGCACAAATTGAGACTGAGACTCTCACCAGGACCAGGCTTTCTAGGAAGACCTCCGCCCCTTCCCAGAAAAAGAAGGGCTCGGGAAAAAAGTCCTTTTACCCGAGGAAGGCGGCTGCCTACAAACAATACCCCCAGTATCAGGCCCCTGCAGCTCCCCAACAGGGCCAGCAGGCCAAGGGACGGGGTAACGGGTCCCGTAGGCAGCAAGCCCCCAAGCCTGCACCACCAGCCCCTGCTCAGCAGGGTGGGGGGTTTTGACTCACTAAGCATAGCCTCTCCCCCCCGCTGGTTCCTCCCAGCCACCGGAGGCCGGTGGTTCACTTCGCCCACCGGTGGTCCAGCATCACCTCAGATGCCTGGGTGCTTCAAGTCGTGCGAGAAGGCTATCTTCTCAACTTCCACCAGGTCCCTCCCTCCTTTTTTCCGGGAGAACCTCCACGACCCCCTCTGCACAGGGAATTACTCCTTCAGGGAGTTAGCAGGTCTTCTACAGGAACAGGCGGTGGAACCGGTGCCCCGCCACCTGAAGGTCAAGGCTTTTACTCCAGGTATTTTCTGATACCAAAGAGAACAGGAGGCCTCAGACCCATCCTGGACCTGCGCAACCTCAACAAGTTCTCGTGCGAGAGAAGTTCAAGATGCTTACCCTTGGAATCCTTCTGCCCTACCTCCAGCAGGGAGATTGGCTATGCTCCTTGGATCTAAGGATGCCTACACGCACCTCATCACCACCCAAGCCACCGACAATACCTGAGGTTTGGGGTGGCAGGAAATCATTACCAGTACAGGGTACTGCCCTTTGGCCTGTCCTCCGCACCGCGAGTCTTCACAAAATGTCTCGCGGTGGTGGCGGCCCATCTCCGGCTTCACGGCCTCTATGTCTTTCCGTACCTCGACGACTGGCTCATCAGAGCAGCGTCCGCTCTGGAGGTCACCAACGCCACGCGCCGCACGGTGACTCTTCTGCAGTACTTGGGCTTTGTTATAAACTTCGCAAAGTCCACTTTGCTCCCCTCACAGGATCTCGAGTTCATCGGTGCAAGGCTGCACACTCCTCAGGCACGAGCGTACCTACCGCTCGACAGAGCTCAATGGCTCATGGACCTAGCCGACCGTTTTCGCAGCCAGCCCCTGGTCTCCGCCAGGCGCTTCCTGAGACTACTCGGCCATATGGCTTCCACCGTCCATGTGACCCCCAATGCCCGCCTGAATATGCGGCCCTGCTCAATGGTGTCTCCGCCAGCAGTGGCGACAAGCACAGGCGGCCTAGCAGACCTAGTGCGCGTCTCCGAGCCGCTGATCTCGTCTCTCCGGTGGTGGCTTCAGCAGCCGAACCTGATATTCGGAATGCCTTTCCAGTCACCTCAGCCGGCCCGGGTGCTGACAACAGATGCTCCCTCCTGGGATGGGGTGCGCATTGCCAAGGGGCACGTACTCAGGGCCTCTGGACCCACGTGGGAGTCTGCTCAGCAGATCAACTTCCTGGAGCTCAGGGCGATACGCCTGGCTCTCAAGGCTTTCTCCCACCTGACTTCTCACCAGTCCGTCCTTGTCCAGACGGCAATCAAGTTGCCATGTTCTACGTGAACAAGCAAGGGGGCACGGGCTCCTTCCTCCTCTGCTGGGAGGCACAGAAGCTCTGCTCTTGGGCCGTCAGTCACGGCATTCTCCTCAAGGCAGTTATCTCCAGGCCAAGAGAATTACCTGGCGGACAAACTCAGCAGGATCCTCCTGCCGCACGAGTGGCGTCTGGATCCCTTGGTAGTTCAGAAGCTCTTTCTAAAGTGGGGCCTCCCATCGGTGGTTCTCTTTGCCAGTCCTCACAACCGGCAACTTCCTCGCTTCTGCTCTCGTCAGCCCCACCCTCTTCGGGTTGCGGCGGAGCTTTTCTACTCTCATGGTCGGGAGCATTCGTACGCTTTCCCTCCCATCCCGCTAGTCTCTCGGACTCTTTTCAAGGTTCTCCGAGACAAAGCCTTCATGATCCTGGTGCCCTCGCTGTCCCAGACAGCCGTGGTTTCCGCTCCTGCTGCAATTAGCGGTGGAGGATCCATTCCCTCTGGGTTTCAACCGGATCTCCTCACTCAGGATCAGGGGTCTCTGCTACACCCCAACCTCAGGTCTCTCACCTAATGGCCTGGCTGCTGAGAGGGTAGTCCTTGCTCCCCTTCTCCTGCCGGCAGAGGTGGAGGAGGTCGTCTTGGCTTCGCGACGGCCTTCTACCCGCAAATGCTACGCCCTTTAAATGGCGTCGCTTTTCCGTTTGGTGTACCCAACAGTCTCAGGATCCTTCTCCTGCCCGGTTGTCGGTGATCTTGCAGTACTTGCGACACCTCTCTAATCTGGGACTTAAGTCCAACTCGTCAAAGTTCACCTCAGTGCTCTTTCGGCACATCATGTGCCGGTGGACGGCAGACCTCTCTCTAGCGACCCTCTCGTAGCGAGGTTTCTCCGAGGTCTCCTTCTACTTAAACCACCTCTGCGCCCACCAGCGCCTGACTGGGACCTGAATTGTGGTTTTGCAGCGGATCACCTGTCCGCCTTTTGAACCTATGGCTACCTGTTCTCTCCATTTTTCTGTCTTGGAAAACACTGTTCTTGATTAGCCCTCACTTCCGCTAGACGCGTAAGTGAGTTGCAGGCCCTCGGGTCTGATCCCCCTTACACTCGGTTCTACAAAAATAGGGTAGTCCTACGGACTCACCCAAATTTCTTCCAAAAGTGGTCTCCCCTTTTCATATCAATCAGGAGGTGCTACTTCCGACCTCTTTTCCAGACCACACTCCAGCCGAGCTGAAACGGTCCTCCATACCCTGGACTGTAGAAGGGCATTGAACTTCTACCTTGACCTACGCGGGAGCACCGTAAAGCTGCTCAGCTTTTTGTGTCTTTTGACCCCAATAAAATTGGGGCTCCCGGTCTCCAAGCGTACTCTGTCCATCTGGGTTGCGGACTGTATCTCTTGGGCTTATGGGGGCGCCGGACTCTCCTTGGAAAGTCGAGTCACGGCTCATTGCGTCGGGCAAAGGCTAACGGTCAGTGGGCTTACCTCCGCTCTTTTCCGCTTGCAGACATCTGCAGGGCCGCTACTTGTTCTTAGAGCCAGACTTTTTCGGTCCATTACTGTCACCAGAGGGAGTCCCGCAGGGACAGTGCTTTCGGACAGGCAGTCCTCCGTAATCTTCGAGGTCTGAGCAACTCCTACCCTCCATCCCGGATGTGGGCTACCGGTGGGTAATACTTCAGCGAAGATTCTTTCCTTCTGTGCTGCTGAGCTAGAGGGAGCTCATTTTTGTGCTTAGGGTCTCCGGTATAGCCTTGAGCTTGGGAGTCCCATACGTGAGGACTGCCTTCTGGCTTGGTCCTGGAGAACGCGTTGTAACCCACCTGTAACAGGGGTTCCCAAGGAGCCGCAGGAATCAGCCCTCACTACCCTCCCTCCTCCCCTTGGAGTTGCAATCATCTGCTTAAGTTCTTTTTTTGCACATTTTTATGCTGTCTTTTTTAGCTATGTCATCTGACTGGCTAAGATGGCACCCTTGGGCGGGAAGAGGACCGTGCATGCGCGCTGCAATTCCCAAAGGCTTTCTTTGAAAGCTGGGGAAAATTGCTCCGCGAGGGCTCCGTCGGCGCCGACGTCACCCATAAGTGAGGACTGATTCCTGCTGCTTCTGGAGAACACCTGTTACAGGTGAGTAACTACGCTATCCAAGAGCAGGGGGGATCCACCTCTGAAGATACAGGAGCGGCTGTAAGTGGGTCCCCTCTTTCCCTGGGCTCTACTGCATTGCAGCCTGCTGTAGTGGAATTTTCACCACTGGTCTGTTTATTTACAGAAGTAAAGATACTTATATAAGACAATCGGTTGAAGGCATCATAGTGAATATTATGCATGAAAAATATGGTATAGTCAATTACTTTAAACATCATAGGAGCAATTTCAAAGAGCCAATATAATTGCAAAGTACATAGGGCCCGATATACAGCGCTGGCAGCTGGTGCTTCTAAAGTGCATAGCTGTCACTGCTGAACTTTAACCCAGGATATTCAATGCCGGGGCCATATGGGTAAAGATAGCTCTCATGGGTAAAGATAGGCCAGTTTTTCCCTTGCCTATCTTTACCTACAGGTCACTAACCGGGCAGCGGCTCAATATCGCTGCTGCCTGGTTAGTGACGGGTGCCAGTTCCGTTCCACCATGGCATGTTCACGACACGCCCCGATGCTACATGGTTAGCATCAGGGGCGGCCCAAGGGGGGTGCGGGGCCATGTGCGGAGACTCTGTTCGGGGCCTCATTTGCATAAGGGACATCATTTGCATAAATATTTGCATAATGTTACCATACACTAACTTTTAGTAAACATGCCTCTTCATGAGTGTATGGATAAAGAAAGACTAAAAGATTTCTACATTACTATAATCCAGTGCCAACCGCCAGGCACATTAGGAACTACTACAAACACTGCCCATTTAGAACCCATAGCAAACCCGCCGTATCCTAACAGCACTACCAGAACTCATAAAGCACCATACCATACCTATCAAAAGGCAACACTGCAAATATTAAACCAATACATTTCAGAGAATAACAATACATGACCTACTGGGGAAAGAGAACATGTGGCAATGTCAAATAGGAATTACATAAACAGAATACCTCAGCTCAGTTACACATGCAGAACATAGACCATCACCAAACAAGGAATCACAATTTAAAAATAGGAAGACAATAATTAAACTGGGAATCCTAAAAGCCAAACTTGGAATGTACAACAACAATGTAGAAATAAAACTATAAATTAATTTCCTCTTGTACTAAACAAAGCACAGACGTTAATGATGCACATTTCCCAGAGCTGGCATATTCCAGTTAATAAATTCAAAATAAAGAGATATCTTTGTACCTTTTGTGCATTTTTTTTCAGTTGCAATTGTTCCAGCCACTTTCTTCTGGTTTATTTGTGTCTTCTGCTAACTCTCCATTGTCTGCTGTCCATTTGTCCTTTCTTCTCTCTTCTATTTTTTTTTCCATTCTCTCTCTACATCTGCTTTAACATACTAATCTTTCTCCTTTTGCTCTTTCCTCATTCCTATTTCATCCACTCAAATTTTACCCCTCCATCCTCAATCCCCACTTAGTCTCCCAATACCCGGCCAATTGTAGATTTTTCTTCCCTCCCACACAAAATATTTTTCCTCTCTCCATTTCACTCTCCCAGCACCATCCCCATCCCATTCTAATCTCCCCCAACATCAGCTCCCTTCTAGTTCCAGCCCCACCCAGTATCCGCTCTCTTCTAGTCCCCGCATCAGCCCATTTCCAGTCCTGGCCGCCCATCAGCCCATTTCCAGTACTAGCTCCCCCATCCATTTCCAGTCCTATCCGAGTCCCTTCATCGTCTCATTTCCAATACCAGCCTCCCATCAGCCCATTTATAGTCCTTTCCTAGCCCCACCATCAGCCCATGTCAAATCCTAGCTCCCCTCCACTCAGCCCATTTTCAATCCAAGCCCCCCATGAGCCTACATCCAGTTCTAGCCCCTTCATGAGTCCATTTCAATCCAAGCCCCACCATAGCCCATTTCCAATCTTAGCTCCCCCCAACACCCAATTCCCAGTCCTATCCTAGCCCCTCTATCAGCCCATTTCCTGTCCTAGCTCCCTCCCCTAAGAGCCCATTTCCATTCCAAGCCCTCCTTCCCATCAGCTATTTGCAGTTCAAGCCCCCTTCCACTCAGCCCATTTCCATTCCAAGCCCTCCTCCCCATCAGCTATTTGCAGTTCAAGCCCCCATCCCCATCAGCTATTTTCAGTTCAAATCTTCCCCTCCACTCAGCCCATTTCCAGTCCTAGCAACCCCCCAACCCATTACCAGTCCTAGCTCCCCCATAGCCTATTACCAGTCCTAAGCCCCCATCAGACCACTCCCAGTCCTAATCCCATCAGCCCATTTTTAGTCCTAACCTCCCCATCAGCCCACTCCCAGTCCTAATCCCATCAGCCCATTACCAGTCCTAATCTCCCCATCAGCCCACTCCCAGTCCTAATCCCATCAGCCCATTTCCAGTCCTAAAACCCCCATCACCCAATTTTCAGTTTAAGCCCCCCCATAACCCATTACCAGGCCTAACCTCCCCATCAGCCCACTCCCAGTCCTAATCCCATCAGCCCATTTCTAGTCCTAACCCCCCATCACCCAATTTTCAGTTTAAGCCCCCCATAGCCCATTGCCAGTCCTAACCCCCCCATCAGCCCACTTCCAGTCCTAACCCCATCAGCTCATATCCAGACTTAGCTCCCCCATAGCCCATCACCACTCCTAACCCCCCCCCCCACCCCGCCCAGGGAAAATTTAAAATAAAAAAAAAGCTGTCTGCTGCTGCGGCTGCGGCTGCAGAATCGAGTGTGCCACGGGGCCCCCCTGCCCGGCAGAGCCTGCCCTCTCCTGCATCAGCTCCCTCTCCACAGTCACACGCACCGGCTTTCAGAGCGCGAAGGGACTAGTTTCCCTTTCGCGGCTCTGTTAGGCCCGCGGGGGCTGATGGGAACTTTCCCATCAACGCCCGCGGGCTTAACAGAGCCGCGAGGGAGAAACTCCCCTCGCGCTCTGAAAGCCAGTGCGTGTGACTGTGGAGAGGGAGCTGATGCAGGGGAGGGCAGGCTTTGCCGGGCAGGGGGGCCCCGTGGCACACTCGAATCTGCGGCCGCGGCCGCGGAAGCAGACAGCTTTTTTTTTTAAATTTTAAAATTTACTTTTAGATCAGAATGTTCTTTGCGCGGGGCCCCCTGAAATGCGGGGCCCTGTGCATAAAACATTCTCGCTCAATGGACGGGCCGGCCCTGGTTAGCATTGGGGCATGTAGAGGTGGAACCCACGGATATTCAGCTGCAGTAACCATGTTAGTGCCACTCAATATCCCTCTAAGAGGCATTTACACGGCTGACAAGTTTGTAAACTGTGTAAATGCCTTTAAATACCTGGCCCATAGGTACTTTTTCTACATATGTATACAACTAGGGCCCGATTTTCATTTAGGCAGGCTATGCACCGTGTCGGTGCATAGCCTGCCCATCTACCCCCTTAACATGAATCTTCACTTCCATGGTGATGGAAGTGAAAATCTGGGTTGGCCGGAAACGCTGGCAGCCACTGAGACTAACCGGGTAGCAGCAATTTTTAATGCTACCTGGTTAGCCCCAGTGCCTCAAAGATAGGTGAGGAAAACCCTCTCTATAACTGCTGATATGCTTTGTACCTGCTATTTGTGTGGGCAGCTGAGATAGGAAGGTAAACTAGAGAGCAGGTGCTTGAAACTGCCAAGTAGGTTTACTGTTTTCCTCCCCTGATCTAACACCTTCCCCCCACCCCAGAATGCATCTTTTAACATTGTTAAATGTCTGCACTCTGTGGGGATCTTTACTAAAGACTGCTAGCTGGCAGTTCAGCTTTTGGCATGCGCTGAAGGCCCGCTGGAACATGCGCGTTGCCAGCTAGCACAGGTCCATGGCAGTTAGCATGGGACAATTCCTGTGCTAACTGTGCAGCTACATTAAGGGTGGTGAGTGGGCATGGAGAGCTCGGAGCAGTTATGCTGGGTTCACACTGTGCGCTAATTACATTAGCGTGGGTTCACCTAATGCCACCTCAATAAATGGAGTTGAATCCACTCACACTAATATGGCTGCATTAGGGGAAAACACTTCACGTTAACTGCCAGGGAAATGCTTTCAACACCCCAACAGGTAATGCTGTGGTGTTGCAACTAGTTTCATTGCTTTTGGCGCATTAGGTGCAACATCCTAGCACCCTTTAGTTAAAAAAACCCTATGACTAAAGTGTTATATTAGGTCTTACAGACTTTGTTTTAATATTTCTGTGTGCCTTTAAATCCTTATAGTCCATCTTAAGAGACCCCTTATGCCTCTGTTTTGTGCCCTAGATGTCTCGTCTTTAGAGATCTGGGAAGAGTTCTACGGAAGACAGAGGAGTGGCAAGTACATCACGTTAGCTCCTGCTCCAGAGAATGGAAGAATCCACCTTTTCATCTTAATCCTAGGCTAGACCTGATCAAGACTCTAGAAGGATCATACAATACAACTATTGAGATCTCTTTATTCCAGGAGACCTTAATGACATTTTCCTAACAAACTGTGAGTAATATCTGTTTGTGGGGAAATGGGTGAGCCGCAGAAATTCTAGCCCTTACGATATGGAGAAAATGAAGGGAACAAACCTTTAACTTAGGGAGACAGAGACTTTGGCCAACAGTGCTGTAATTACTCCTGAATCTCCTTGAAGCTAATTATTTCCAAGTCACTAAGAAATATGTTTGAGGATGTGCAGTCAATTTTCAAAGGGAAAGTTTTCCTTTTGACTGTTGCCTTTGGAGACACAAAAAAGGAAAAGGGGCTTAAAAGAAAGGAAAACATATGTTGGAAGAGAACGATCAAAGAAGGAAGAAAAGTAGCTCCAGTAAAGTGAGGAACAAGAAAGGAAAGAGAGCAAAACAGAGGAAAATTGAGAGGCAGAACACAGGTCCGTGTTGTGCAACATTCAGAAATGTGAAGTTTGCACAGGAGCAAATTTCTGCTGAACAGGGTTGAAAGTTTCCCCAAGTCAGTTTGAATTTCCCTTTGCGGTCATTCAAAAAATTAAAAATTAAACATGAAGTGGTCTAGCCTGATATGTGGCAATTTATATAGAATTTTGTAGAGCTATTGTTGAGTGCTGCAGACTCCTCAATGGGTCTGGTTTTCAAGATGAGGAGTACTGGGGTTTTGGAGAAAAGGGAGGCCCCGGGGCGAAGTCCCTCGGTGGCCTCGGTAACCGAGTTGGCTGGCTGTGCGCGATCCATGGACTCGTAGAGGCGTGGGGTCGCGCACGCGCATGCCACGGGGGTGGTGCGGCACAATTTAAAAAGGATTGGCCCCACGGCCTGAAGGATGACCGTGGGAGCCAATGGGGTGGCTCGCTCAAGCGAGCGAGTGGTTGGCACGAGGGGCGGCAGTTGGGGGGACAGCATTCGTGGCTGGTGTCGGTGGAGCTCGACCGCAGCGGGTGTGCTGCGGGCGGAAAACATTTTAAAACCATTAAGGCCGTGGCAGAAAGGACGGTCGGCGGGCTGACGGGTGTGTTTCTTGTTGCGCGACTTAAGGAGTAGTGGCAGTGCGTCGGGGCAGCGGGCGAGCACGTGTGCGGCTGCAGGAGCAGGAGAAGGCCATCAAAGAGGCAAAGCCGAAGAAGAATGTGGTCGGCTGGGGCCATGCTGGGGCACCGGGACAGAGGGGCAAGTATGCGGGGAAAACAGGGGTTAATGCAGGTGTGAGTGGGGGAAGGGGCACCGGAGGAAGGGGGGGGGGGGACAGCAACGGTGCAGAGGGAGGGAAGAGGGGGTCACTGGAGCAGCACGGTGGGGAAGTCGAGGGGGAGTCAAAATGCTAGGGGGAGGGAGGGCAGATTGGCTGGGGGGTCTAGAGGCTGTGTATCTGTGCTGGGCCGGGGATTCCCGCGGAGCGACGGGAGTGCTGAAAGGGGGCCAGTCCCGGTAGGCTTAGCCGAGGTAGGCATGGGACTAGAGGAAGGGGGGAGCAGACTATGGCTCCCCCCGGACCATTGGGGCTCAGACGAGTTGAGGAGGGGGGGGGTTGGCAGGACATAGCTTTGGGCATGGGATCTTCATCAGGAGCAGGTGGTTCTGTACAACAGGGTCAAATTGGAGGGCATTTACCTCGGGTGGTGGGGGGGAAGTTGGGCATGAGGTACAGGGAGCAAATGAGAAGGAATGGGGCGTGGGGGGCCGCGGCAGTGACGTCTGGCCGCAAAGGGGCTACTATACAGCAGGCGGTGTGGAAGCTTGGGAGCATTGGCGGGAGGGGGGTCAGGGATCATCTAGGGGGGACTGGGTGGGTGCATGGCAGCCGGCTTGGCAGTCTTTCCCCCCCCTGTTTTTTCTTATATCCCACCCCATGGAGCAGTGACAGCTGGGAGTACGAGAAGGAGCGGCAGGAGCTGCGAAATGGCTAGGTGGACCGAGAAAGCTGAGGAGGCATCCGGGTGCCCGGCAGCTGAAGGGGACCAAGAACCAGTGCAAGGACCTCTGCAGCAAAGTGCGGCTCAAGGGGACCAGGAGCCAGCTGCCAGCCAGTCAGTGGCAGGGGACGGAGCAGCAGGTGAGTCCCGGGCAGGGGGGCAGGAACAGGGGAGGTCGGGAAAGAAAGCGCGCAAAAAGAGAAAATATTCACGTAGGTGGCGGACGAGTTCAAGTTCGTCCTCGTCGTCATCAGGGGACACAGTCTTTGGTTTCGGGGGCGGATAGCGGTGGGCGGCCGCAGGGCATCAGTTGTGAGATTGCGGAGCAGGCGGTTGGCTCAGGGGGTCTATACGGCATCCTATTCAGAGTTGTGGGAGGGAGTACCAAAAAAGCTGCACCGTAAGATATGGAAGGGATGTTATATTGATATATTTCGGTTGTTGGAGGGCAGAAGGAGGTCCGGGGAGAGTAAAAAGAAGAGGAAGGAAGACGAAAAAGCGGGGCGGTTGAAGAAGGTGTCTAGAAACGTGGTAAATTGGGCACGGGCCTTTTTACGTTTGGCCAGTGTGTGGGGGCATAGGCACCCATCCCATTATGGGATGTTGTTGGCGTATGCAGATTCCATATTGGAGGCGTCACAGATGCATGAAGGGTGGGCGTGGCTGAACTATGATGAAAAGTTCAGGGATAAGATGGAGGAATCATTGTCGTGGGGTCCGCAGGACATCAATCTTTGGCTGACGCAGATGTTGGCCAAGCCTGGAGGTGGGGGCTTCGGGGGGACGAGAAGCGGGGCAGCGAATAACACGGGCGGTGGGCGGCCTTTTCGTGTGGCGGGGAGTGGGCACCAACAGAGAGGTGCGATGGCGGGTACCAGTGACGTGTGTTGGAGATTCAACAAATCCTCTTGCCCGTTCCCGGATTGCAACTTTCGTCACGTCTGCTCAGTGTGTAGTGGAGTGCACGTGGCCGTCAAATGTGTCAGAAAAGTCCCCTTCCCCGTCGGGGGGCAGCCCGCTAAGTAGCACGCCGCTCCTGTCCTCGGCGGCGACGCCCATAAGGATAGAATCAATGCATCCGTGGCTTCATCTGTATCTGAGGCGTCGAGATAGGGAGGTTTTAGAGGAGGGTTTTCAGCAGGGTTTCATCATACTGGTGGTGGGAGAGGTGGGGGGGTGTTAGGGCTAAGAACTCGCAGTCTGTGAGACGTTTTTCTGGTGTGGTATGGGAAAGGTTGTGGTGTGAAATTGAGTTGGGAAGGATTGCGGGCCCATTTGCGGAGGACCCCTTCGAGGTATTTGTGGTCTCCCCGTTGGGGGTTATTCCAAAGAAGGAGCCGGGAAAATTTAGATTAATTCATAATCTATCGTCTCCCGAGGGGTCTTCGGTAAATGATCACATTCCCAGGGAGTCATGTGTGGTCCGTTATGGTTCATTCGATTCTGCGGTGTGTCTGGTGCAAAAATGTGGTAGAGGGAGTTTGATGGCAAAAGTCGATATCGAGTCGGCTTTCCGATTATTACCGGTGCACCCTTCTGCGTTTCATTTGATGGGTTTTACATTTGAAGGTAACAGTTATTATGATAAATGTATGCCTATGGGTTGCTCGGTGTCATGCACGTACTTTGAAAAGTTCAGCGCATTTATGCATTGGGTGCTGGTTAGGAGGGTGGGATGTGCGAATGTGGTGCATTACTTGGATGACTTCCTATTTGTCGGGGAGGCTCGGTCCAGCAAGTGTCATGACTTGTTGGAGGGTTTTGTGGAGTTGTCCAGGGAATGGGGTGTGCCTCTGGCAGTCAGTAAAACGGAGGGCCTGGCCACTATACTTACATTTTTGGGACAGAATGGCTATGGTAGCTCGCTTGCCAGTTAAGAAGGTTGTTCAGCTACGGGTGTTGGTGGCCAATGGGATAGCGTCCAAGAAAATGACATTGAGAGAGATGCAGGCCTTGCTGGGATCTCTTAATTTTGCATGTAGGGTTATACCAATGGGCCGAGTGTTTTTGCGGCAGATTGCGGTGGCGACCGCGGGGGTGACTAAGCCACATCATAGGATTTGAGTTTCGCAAGCCATGTGGGAGGACCTGCGGGTATGGGATTCATTTTTGAGGGAGTTTAATGGCACTGTAGTGCTGCAGGAGGCTGCAGTGTCCAGTGTAGAGTTGGAGCTCTTTACAGATGCGGCGGGGGGGGGGGGGGGCGGGGCTCGGGATCTACTTTGGTGGGTTGTGGTGTGCGGGTGCATGGCCGCAGGAGTGGAGGGATGCGGGTTTGACTAGCAACATTTATTTTATTTATTTATTTAAAGGGTATTTGTATCCCGCCTTATCCTTTAATCAAGGCGGTGAGCACAGCAAGCAATCAGTATAAGTGTTGTGTGTCAGGTGAGCTTTATGTACAGTGTGGGTGCGTGTGTGCGAGTGTTTTGATTTGGGTGAGCTATTTACAGTGTGCGCTATGTACAGTAAATACATGGGTTTCTGGGTCCAGGTTTGGTGGTTTCCGTGAGCTGTCATTAGTCCAGATTGGATTCGGTTTGTAGATTCAGGTTAAGCATTTGGGCCGTAGTGTTCTGTGAAGAGTACAGTCTTCAGGTGCTTCCGGAAGTCCTTCAGATCTTCAGTTGATCGTAGGGGCTGCCAAGGAGAGTGCCCTTTGTGTGGTGGCTTTGCATGCTTTTGTGTAGTTGTTTGGGGTGCTGAGTGTGTCAGTTGTGACTTTTCTTCTTGGTCTGTTGCTGGTGTTAGGGAGAATGAGGGCTTGGAGGCTGAGTGCTGAACTCTTGTGTCTGAATCTGAATATGTTTAAGATCATCTTGTATTTGATGCGGTGGCTGATTGGGAGCCAGTGGAGGTCTTTGAGGATGGGGGTGATGTGTGCTTGAGTTGTTGCACCGGTAATTATCCTGGCTGCTGTGTTTTGGGCCATTTGAAGTGGTTTGAGTGATTGTTTTGGTATTCCGTTGTAGATCGGGTTGCAGAAATCCAGTATGGAGGTTATGAGTGCTTGGCAGACTGTGCAGAAGTGTTCGTAGGAGAGTGGAGGCTTGAGGCGTCTGATTATTTTCATTTTGTAGTATGCGTTTCTGGCGGTTTTTTTGATGTGTGATTGTAGGTTCAGCTCTTTGTCGAGGGTTATTCCGAGGTATTTTACTTCGTCCTTTAGTGGGATTGTCGTGTTGTTGGTTGTGATGAATGTTGGGGGGCTGAAGTCGGTGTTTCGTGTGATGATGAGTGCTTCTGTCTTGTTGTAGTTGATTGCTAGGTTGTTGCGTTTAAGCCATGTGGATATGTTGTCTAGACAGTTTGTTATCTTGTTGTAGTCGGGGCTGTTGAGGTTGATCGGCGTGTAAATCATGATGTCGTCTGCGTAGATGGTATAGTTTATTTCGTGGGTGGAGATGATGTCGCAGATCGGTTGTATGTATAAGTTGAATAGTAGTGAGGATAGCGCGGATCCTTGTGGTACTCCTTGCTTGATCTTCGTGGGTTGTGATGTTTTGGTTCCGATTTTGACTTGGAACTGTCTTTCGGTTAAGTAAGAGTTGAACCAATTTAGGACTGTGCCGGTTATTCCGATGTTCCGTAGTCTGGTTAGAAGGATTCTGTGGTCCACTGTGTCGAAGGCCGCTGATATGTCTATGAAGATCATTAGTGTTCCTTGATTGTAGTGGTCTATGGTTTGGATGATGTCATTGAATAGGTATAGTAGAAGTGTTTCGACTCCGTGGTTTGGGCGGAAGCCTTGTTGATGTATATCCAGCGGGGCATGCTCGTCGATGTGGTCCTGGAGCTGTTGTTGCACTGACTTTTCTATGATTTTAGCCAGAAGCGGTATGCTGGAGATTGGCCTGTAGGCTGCTGGGTTGCTCTTTTCTAGGTTGGTTTTCTTGGGGATCGGCCTTATTGTGGCTAGTTTCAGCTGTTCTGGCATGGTTCCTTGGGTTAGGGAGTTGCTCACCATGTTGTGTATGTGGCCTATGAAGCTCTGCTTGGTTGCTTTGATCCATGAGGCTGGACATGGATCCGTGGGTGCGGTGCTTGTGTTGAGAGCGGAGATGATATCTGAGATTTGCTGTGTGGAAGGCGTGTGGAACTTGTCCCAACTTGTGATGGGTGTGGTTGAGCTGTTGGTTTCTGTGGGTATTTGTGGTGGTGAGCGGCCCAGTATCCCTTGAAGATGATCTGCGAAGGTTTGTGGGTCGATCTGTATGTCTTTGTCGGGGTTTGGTTCGTTGGTTAGATTCTTCACTATCTCGAAGAGTTCCCTGGGTTTGTTGTGTGCTTTCTGGATGGTGTTTGTGTGGTGCTCTCTTTTTGTTTTGTTGATGAGTTTGTTGTAGTTCTTTTGCTGAGCTATGTATAAGGCCTGTGTGGATGGAGATTTGGAGTGTCTCCAGCGGCGTTCTGATTTCCTTAGCTCTCGTTTTGCTTTGCGTATGCTTTTGGAGTACCATGGTGCGTGCTGTCTCCTGGTTTTCGTCGTTGTGTCTGCTTTGGGTTTAGCTGCTGCACTGATGGTGCTGTTCCAATTGTCCACTTGTTTGTCCAGATTGAGTTTGTCTGTGTTAAGGTAGGGTAGTGTGTCTTGTAGGAATTGTTCTTTGTTGAAAGCTTTGAATCTTCTTAGTCCAAGAGTCACGGTTTGTGTCTTGTTGGGTTTTCCTGTTTGCTCTGAGATTTGGATTTTGATTCTGTGGTGGTCTGACCAGGGTACCGGTGTGACTGTGGGTGAAGAGATGTTGCCCTTGTCTATGACGTGGTTGGGGGCAAATATGAGGTCCGGCATGGATCCGTGTCTGTGTGTTGGGGTGCTTATAAGTTGAGTGTATTGTAGTGAGTCTATTGCTTGCAGAAAGGTAACCTTGTCCTTGATGGTAGAAGAGCTGAGGTTGAAGTCGCCTAGTAGGATTAGAGGTTTGTGGTTTGTGTTGATTGCGCAGATGGTTTCTAGAGTGGCGGTCAGTTCTTCTGTTGGAGCATGGGGTGCTCTGTATATGAGGCAAATGGCTATATGCTTGTTTCCCACTGTAATCGTATTACAATGGTTTGAGCTTTGCGAGGCGAGAGTTTGTAGCTGTAGTGAGTCTTTTGCGATGATCAGTACTCCACCTCCTCTTTTCAGTGTGCGAGGGTTGTTAAAGGCAGAGTAGGTGGGGGGGGACCAGTTGGTTGAGGAGGACGATGTCGGTGGGGGTGAGCCAGGATTCTGTGATGCAGAGGATGTCAGGGTGTTGGTCCTCGATGTGGTCTCTGATTGTGTGCACTTTGTTTCGCACTGATCTGGTGTTCATGAGTTCTATGGAGGTGGTGTTTGGGGTGTTATGCTCTTTCGGGTGTGTCTTTGTGTTTGTATGGTTGTGGTGCCTGTTTTTGGTGTGTCTGTTTCTGTTGTTTGTGTGTGAGCTCAGTGAGGCGTATTGGATCGGATGGTATGTGGGTATGGTTGTTGGTGTCCATACGTTCTGTGGGTGTGGGGGTCGTGTTCCTGTTTGTGGGGGGAAGAGTTGAGTGATGAGGAGAAATGCAGGGAGGTAGGTGAGTGTGGCCATGCTGGGTGGTGACCTTCTATCATTAAGCTGTGGTGGCTGAGGTTCCGGGTGCTCTTCTCTGGAGGGGGTGTACTACCGACTGTGACGTGTTTTCTCCCTTGATGCTCTTGCTGTCCTGTTAGGGCCGTAGCCGCCCGACGCGGTGGTTTTCTGCTCGATTCTCCTTTTTCCTTATCGGGGAATTTGGCCGATGTCGGTTAGGGAGTCCTTCGTTGGTGCTGTTGGCGAGGCAGTGTCCTTTGTTTGTGTGTGATCTTTGCTCGCCTTTGTGCCGCGCCTAAGGGCCACGCCAAAGGGCCCTTTGGCGTGGCCCTTAGGCACGGGCCCACCAGGCGCGGGCGCGCACTGGGGACGCCGCTTTTATCTGTTGCTGGCTGGTCTCCCACTGCCCCGATTGGGCAGGAGCTGCGGCTGCGAGTGTGTGTGTGTGTGCGGGTCCGGTCAGCGGCTCCCTGCTGCTTTTATCTGTTGCTGGCTGGTCTCCCACTGCCCCGATTGGGCAGGAGCTGCGGCTGCGAGTGTGTGTGTGTGTGTGTGCGGGTCCGGTCAGCGGCTCCCTGCCGCTTTTATCTGTTGCTGGCTGGTCTCCCACTGCCCCGATTGGGCAGGAGCTGCGGCTGCGAGTGTGTGTGTGTGTGTGCGGGTCCTGTCAGCGGCTCCCTGCCGCTTTTATCTGTTGCTGGCTGGTCTCCCACTGCCCCGATTGGGCAGGAGCTGCGGCTGCGAGTGTGTGTGTGTGTGTGTGCGGGTCCTGTCAGCGGCTCCCTGCCACTTTTCTCTGTTGCTGGCTGGTCTCCCACTGCCCCGATTGGGCAGGAGCTGCAGCTGCGAGTGTGTGTGTGTGTGCGGGTCCGGTCAGCGGCTCCCTGCCGCTTTTCTCTGTTGCTGGCTGGTCTCCCACTGCCCCGATTGGGCAGGAGCTGCAGCTTGCGAGTGTGTGTGTGTGTGCGGGTCCGGTCAGCGGCTCCCTGCCACTTTTATCTGTTGCTGGCTGGTCTCCCACTGCCCCGATTGGGCAGGAGCTGCGGCTGCGAGTGTGTGTGTGTGTGCGGGTCTGGTCAGCGGCTCCCTGCCGCTGTTATCTGTTGCTGGCTGGTCTCCCACTGCCCCGATTGGGCAGGAGCTGCGGCTGCGAGTGTGTGTGTGTGTGTGCGGGTCCGGTCAGCGGCTCCCTGCCGCTTTTATCTGTTCTGGCTGGTCTCCCACTGCCCCGATTGGGCAGGAGCTGCAGCTGCGAGTGTGTGTGTGTGTGTGTGTGCGGGTCCAGTCAGCGGCTCCCTGCCTCTTTTATCTGGTGCTGGCTGGTCTCCCACTGCCCCGATTGGGCAGGAGCTGCGGCTGCGAGTGTGTGTGTGTGTGCGGGTCCGGTCAGTGGCTCCCTGCCACTTTTATCTGGTGCTGGCTGGTCTCCCACTGCCCCGATTGGGCAGGAGCTGCGGCTGCGAGTGTGTGTGTGTGTGTGTGCGGGTCCGGTCAGCGGCTCCGTGCCGCTTTTATCTGGTACTGGCTGGTCTCCCACTGCCCCGATTGGGCAGGAGCTGCGGCTGCGAGTGTGTGTGTGTGTGCGGGTCCGGTCAGCGGCTCCCTGCCGCTTTTATCTGTTGCTGGCTGGTCTCCCAGTGCCCCGATTGGGCAGGAGCTGCGGCTGCGAGTGTGTGTGTGTGTGTGCGGGTCTGGTCAGTGGCTCCCTGCCGCTTTTATCTGGTGCTGTCTGGTCTCCCACTGCCCCGATTGGGCAGGAGCTGTGGCTGCGAGTGTGTGTGCGTGTGGGTCCGGTCAGCGGCTCCCTGCCACTTTTATCTGGTGCTGGCTGGTCTCCCACTGCCCCAATTGGGCAGGAGCTGCGACTGTGAGTGTGTGTGTGTGTGTGCGGGTCCGGTCAGCGGCTCCCTGCCGCTTTTATCTGGTGCTGGCTGGTCTCCCACTGCCCCGATTGGGCAGGAGCTGCGGCTGCGAGTGTGTGTGTGTGTGTGTGGGTCCGGTCAGCGGCTCCCTTCCACTTTTATCTGGTACTGGCTGGTCTCCCACTGCCCCGATTGGGCAGGAGCTGCGGCTGCGAGTGTGTGTGTGTATGCGGGTCCGGTCAGCGGCTCCCTGCCTCTTTTATCTGTTGCTGGCTGGTCTCCCACTGCCCCGATTTGGCAGGAGCTGCGGCTGCGAGTGTGTGTGTGTGTGCGGGTCCGGTCAGCGGCTCCCTGTCGCTTTTATCTGGTGCTGGCTGGTCTCCCACTTCCCCGATTGGGCAGGAGCTGCGGCTGTGAGTGTGTGTGTGTGTGCGGGTCCGGTCAGCGGCTCCCTGCCGCTTTTATCTGATGCTGGCTGGTCTCCCACTGCCCCGATTGGGCAGGAGCTGCGGCTGCGAGTGTGTGTGTGTGTGTGCGGGTCCGGTCAGCGGCTTTTTTAGAGTTGTTCCCGCTGCTGGTGGTTCTGGAGCTGTGGCCTGACAGGTTGCAGCATCGGAAAGTGATGTGGTGGTGCAATAATGCCACGGTGGTGAGTGTTATTAATAATTACTCGCCGTGATGTCTGCGCGTAACCGCACTAATGAGGGAGGTGGTATTGACATGCTTGCGAAGGAATGTTTATGTTCGCGCCAAGCATAGTGGGACCTGTTCAGAGACTTAGCACCGGAGGCGGACGCCGTGGGAAAGAAGGTCCTGGAGAGATTGTGGCAGGTTGGCTTGAAGAAATGCTGAGCCTATTGCGGAGCTCGGAGGCCCCAGCGACATGGGCGCTTATCAGAGGGGATGCGATGAGGTGGTGGCCTTTTTACTGGTGAATGGATGGAAGAGCGGGGGTGTTTCGGACCAACTAATGGGGCAGTATGTGGTGTATGCAAAGAGAGCGGGGGTGTCCTGGGCATCGGTACGGGCTCAGCTGGTGGGGTTCGCCTTTTTTGCCAGGGCTCTGGGCTGGGAGCCCGCAGACGGTGGGTTCCTGACCCACCGGTTGATGCACGGCTGGGTGCGTTCCCGCCCAGCCCCTAAGGATAGCAGGCTCCCTATAACCCACGAGTTGCTGTCCAGGATAGTGGAGGTGTTGCCAGCGGTGACCAAATCAGACTATGAAGCGACTTTGTTTCGAGCGGTTTATATTCTGGCCTTTTATTGTGCCTTTAGAGTAGGCGAGCTAGTGGCCGACTCCAGCAGGGCGGCAGCTGGGGGAGGGTTACTGTGTGAGCATGTGAAGCTGAAGGAAGGGCGGCTGTGCATATGGTTGGCGTGCTTTAAGACAGATCAGAAGGGTAAAGGCTGTTGGATTACTTTGACAGCCGTGCAGGGGTCGCGAACATGCCCGGTAGCAGCCACGGTGGCATATCTGTGGGGCCATCCGAGGTTGCTTGGGCGGTTCTTTCTTCATGAGGATGTGCAACCATTGACGAGGTTTCAGTTTACAGCGGTGCTGCGCATGGCTCTGGAAGGAGTAGGGGAGGATCCACGACAATTTGCCCCGCATCCTTTCAGAATCGAGGCGGCAATGAGTGCGGCGGGGGCGGGGCTGGGGGGTCGTGTGATTCAACGCATCGGCAGATGGCGGTCTCAGGCCTTTCAGGGGTATGTGCAGCTGTAACTAAAAAAAAAACAAACAAAAAAAACAACAAAGGGGTGCCGGGGCGTTGCCTAACTTTTGGTTTTCTTTACAGATGCAGCAGTGCCCGATTCGCTGCTGGGTCATCGGTCACTCTTTTGTGTATTGGGCGGGGCAGTGAGCGGCAAAGCGTCCGGTGGGGCCCAACCTAGGATTGGATGGCGGCGAGGTGACCGTAATATGGCTGGGCGAGAGGGGGCTGCGGTGGCCCCAGCTTTTACCTTTGCTTCGGCACCTCGGGAGAGAGAGGGGAGCGCCTGCACTCATATTGCTGCATTTGGGCGGCAATGATTTAAGCGCATGGACCTGCAAGCAATTGATTCGAGCAGCAAAGAGGGACTTGTCCTTGGTTCAGGAAATGTTTCGAGAAACTGTTATTTTGTGGTCTGACATTATTCCAAGGCCTTCTTGTAGAGCGCAGCGGAGGTGGTCCAGAGGGTTGGCAAAGATAAATAGGCAGATCGGCCAATGGGTGTGTGAGCAAGGTGGGTTCCAAATCCTGCACCCATGGGCCGAAGTAGATTGTACAGGCTTGTTTAGGCAAGACGGGGTGCACCTATCCCCGGTAGGGGTGGACCTGCTTCTAAATGACTGGCAGGAGGCGTTGGAATATGTGTTAGCTCAGGGATATAACCAGTCGCAGCTGGGTTAAGGGGGGTGGGGGCGGCCGGGTGACGAATGTTGTCCGTGTCGGTGGCGGGAACCAGGAGGGTCCAGGGTCCGGAGCCGGAGGCGATACGTGGGCGGGGGTGTGGGGCCCCCGCCCGGGCAGCCCCCGTTGGGCTTTTGCTAATCATATGGCTAAGCTGGAAAAGGTGCGGTTTGGTTAACTTAGCCGTGGACCTGTCCGCGGCGGTTGCGGAGTGGAGGCTCACCTTGCTAGTCACATGGCGGGTGAGGCTGGATCCGCTCGAATGTATATTTATGTTGAATTGGATGGTTTTGATGTTAAAAGTTCAAATAAAGCTGCGACCGGTTTTGAATTCCCAACCATTGTCTGACTGGTTTTTGTGGGGAGGGGAGGTGTAGAGGAAGTAGGCAAAGTGTAGAGTGAAAATGAGGGTTGGGGGGGGGGGGGAAGGAGCGAGCACGGTTCGGCATGCCTCGGTTACTGGATTTGAGAACTACTGTCATAGAAAACAGGAAAATGCCCCGAATGTCAGGTACTGTAAACTAGTGCTTTGTAGAATGTCAGGATGTATATGTTTTTCAAATTGTAGTAACAATCATATTTTAAAGGAGGCTATTTTTGTTGGACAGGGAGTATGTTCTTTCTAACCTACTTTTTCTATATTTGATTTTTCATTTCATAACATGGCATGGATAATGGCATGACAGACAGACACTTTTGGGCCCTTTTATTAAAGGGCACGATAGCGTTGCACCTAACATGTTGATAATGCTCAACCATAGCGCGTTAGGTGCAACACCACGGCATTAACTGTCAGGGACGTGGAAAGCATGTTCCTGGCAGTTAATGTGGCGCACCCTGCCCTAATGCAGTGCAATTAGTGCAGGTGCACGTACCTCCACCTATGGAAGTGGCGATAAGTGCAGCCATGCTAATTGATTGCCTTGTGGTTAGTGCAGGTGCGCTGACTGCAAAGCACATACTGTGCCTATTCTCTGACCCATCCTACCCACTTGTAATCTTAATGCACCATAGATAGCACTGAAATCTGGCCGTGCTGCCATGGCCCTGTGCTAACTGATAATAGGTGTCCCAGTGCACTTTTAGCATGTACCAGAACAGCTAACGACCTTTAATAAAAAGGCTCCATAGTCTTTCATCATAATGCTTCCATTCAGTATAAGATCATAAGAATGTAAACCCTCGCTTTGCCCTTACAACTAGTACCCATAGAGGGGTGAGGGGCAACATTGGGAGGCATTTTCCAAGGCACTGTATCCAACACAGAGCAAAAAGCCACGTCAGATGAGGCACACAGTCAGAGAACGTGGAAAGACCAACCAAGGAGTAACTATTTGAAAAGGAACTTTATTTGATTTGCCAATAAAATCCGACACAGGCCATGTTTCGTTTAAAAACTTCCTCAGGGGTAAAGGCAAACTGGGGTCAAGGAAATAAAAACAAACCAACAATTAAGAACAATATGAAAAAATATAATAAAACATAAAAAAACTAAAACCACATGTAAATTTATGTCAAATACATTCAAAACATATGGAAAGAAATGTTGGAACACTATAAACTAAACTTAATCACTAAAACGTAATAAAAAAATATATAAAGAAAGCAAAGTGATAATGTGGACATAAATATTTTAAAGACCATACAGTAATATAAGAAAAACAAAGCAATAGTGTGAACATGAATATTTTTATAAAAACATAAATAAATAAAGATGAAACCAATTAAAACATAAGGATAACTATAAATAAACTAAAACATTAAAATACATTAGGAACCAGAGGGTGACATTAAATTAAGCTGGATCAAGCACCATTATACATAAGGACATAAAAAGACTTTGTTACCTCACCGATGGAATGAAATTCCTGTACTAATTGATCGATGGGCATAGGGAAGAAAAAGAGAGAAGGGGAGTGAGTCTACATAAAAAGATGTGTAAATTTTTTTTAAAACTAATTAAATGTAAACAATCTTTACAAATATATGTGTTAAAAGCATAGCACATAAAAAATGGGGAAACTACAAAATAAAAGGACCACTTTTAGAACCTGAAATCAAAACGAGAGCGAACTGAATATGAAATGTAACCCTTTATTTAAAAAGAAGAACTGTAAAAAACTTCTAAAGCTAATTAAGTACAAACTATCTTTACAAATAACGTGTTAAAAGCTTAGCACATAAAAGTTAGGAAATACTCATAGGAAACACCACAAGCAATCAAAAACATATTGTTTACAAAAGGAAAAACTAAAATGAAGGCTTTATCAACACGGCAGCAAAAAACAAAAAACAGCTGCCATTTCAATTAGTGGAGTGGAGTGGAGGAGGGGCCTAGTGGTTGGGGCAAGGTACTTCAGGCCGGAAGGTCAGGGGTTCAAATCCCACTAGAGGACAGCAACCTTGGGCTGGAAGGACTGGGGTTTCTAGTCCCACAGGTGCTCCTTGTGGTCTTGGGCAAGCCACTTAACCCTCCATAGCCCATGTTCCCTGTAAAATAGTTATCTCCAAGTTATAATGCCCTGTTCAATGTCATTTCAGTTTGTTCAATGTAAACCACACTGATGCAGAATAGTGCGGTATATAAGAGAATGTAAATAAATTAGTGAATAAAACCCATAAAAAAGGAGAGGGGGGGAGCTGAAATCAGCACACACCTTTCAAATGTTGATATATCATAACCCCAAATAAGAAATTACAGCAGCAAAAACCAAAAACCAGCTGACATTTTAATTGGTGAATAAAACCCATAAAAAAGGGGGTGCCGAAATCAGCACACACCTTTCAAATGTTGATATATTATAACCCCACATAAGAAAATACTGCTTCACAATCCTGTGAAAATGTAAACGAAATCAAAGTACCTTGAGGGCTTCAAACTCAAAATGCTCCACAAATCCTTGCACCAAACTGCGATGAACGAACCTCAAAAACTAATTCAACAAGCACTGAGCCAACGAGCGGCACTTTCACTTTCTGTTCGTGAAAAACGCCAGCGCATGTGCATAGGGTTTAGAGGTTTATCAAGTGATAGTGTAAGGAGCGGTTGGTGTATAACATAATTGGGGAGTCCGATGCATATTTATATGATTAATTTATTTTGGTTTAAATATGTTCATTTTTTACTCCGTTTTTTAATAGATGTTTTATTGTTTAGCCCTTTTTGTAGTAAGGACTATCTCGATCAGATTTAAGATTTATGTTTTAGATGGTTTTACTTTTTTATATATTGATTTGTCTTTGAGTAGGGAGATGTCACCTTCCCTGAGTAATAATTGGGGAGCCTAGTGTATATTTATATATTTTGGTTTTAATATGTTCACCTTTTAACTCTGTTTTTCAATAGATGTTTTACCATTTTTTAGTCCCTTTTCGTAGTTAGGACTATATCGACCAGATGTAAGATTTATGTTTCAAATGGTTTCACTTTCACATACTAAATTGTCTTCGAGCAGGGAGACGCCAACACCTTCCCTGAGTACGTCATAGCCTGACTGCTTTTAAACCAGGGGTCTCAAACACGCGGCCCGCGGGCCGCATGCGGCCCGCGAGACAACTTTGTGCGGCCCGCGAAAGAGAAAAACAAAAAAACCCCAAAACCCTGACTTCTGCCGTTGCCGCCGTGGCAGCGGCAGAATCAATTGTCAAATTAAAAAAAAAAAGACTTCTGCTGCTCAAGCAGCATATCACCTGTCCTGCGGCCCCTTCCCCTGTGCCCGGAGATCCGAATCTGCTCATCAGCGGCGTGCTTTTCAAGCCGCGAAGAGTATTTCCCTCTCTCGCGCGGCTTTGAAACCGCGCGCGAGAGGGGAATACTCTTCGCGGCTTGAAAAGCACGCCGCTGATGAGCAGATTCGGATCTCCGGGCACAGGGGGAAAAGGCCGCAGGACAGGTGATATTGCTGCTTGAGCAGCAGAAGTCTTTTTTTTTTTTATTTGACAATTGATTCTGCCGCTGCCACGGCGGCAACGGCAGAAGTCCGGGTTTTGGGGTTTTTTTGTTTCCCTCTGTCGGGGGGGGGGTATATGATTGGAAATGGGCAGATGGGGGTTAGGACTGGAAGTGGGCTATTGGCAGGGGGGGGGTTATGACTGGTAATGGGCTATGGTGGGGGCTAGGACTGGAAATGGGCAGATGGGGGTTAGGACTGGAAGTGGGCTATTGGCAGGGGCGGGGTTATGACTGGTAATGGGCTATGGTGGGGGCTAGGACTGGAAATGGGCAGATGGGGTTAGGACTGGAAGTGGGCTATTGGCAGGGGGGGGGGTTATGACTGGTAATGGGCTATGGTGGGGGCTAGGACTGAAAATGGGGGTGATGGGGGTTAGGACTGAGGTGGGCTGATTGGGGGGTTAGGACTGGTAATGGCCTATGAGGGGAGGTAAGACTGAAAAAATGGGGTGATTGGGGATACGACTGCAAGTGGGCTATGGGGGGGAATAGGACTGGTAATGGGCTATGGGGGGGGGTAAGACTGAAAATGGGGTGATGGGGGGGTAAGACTGGAAGTGCGCTATGGGGAGGTTAGGGAACTGGTAAGGGCTATGGGGGGTCTAGGACTGGTAATGGGCTGGGGGGGTTGCTAGGAATGGAAATGGGCTGAGTGGAAGGGGGGCATGAACTGACTGCAAATGGCTGATGGGGAGGGGGGCTTGGGAATGGAAATGGGCTGTGAGGGGAGGGAGCTAGGATTGGAAATGGGCTGATGGGGGGCTAGGATTGGAAATGGGCTGATGGTGAGGCCTAGGATAGGACTGGAATGGACTGATGCAGGGACTAGAAAGGAGCAGATGCTGGGGTGGGGCTGGAACTAGAAGGGAGCTGATGTTGGGGGGGGAGGATTAGAATGGGATGGAGCTGGGAAAGTGAAATGGAGAGGGGAAAAATATTTTGTCTGGAAGAGAAAACAAATCTACAATTGGCCAGGTATTGGGAGAGTAAGTGGGGATTGAGGATGGAGGGGTAAAATTTGAGTGGATGAAATAGGAATGAGGAAAGAGCAAAAGGAGAAAGATTAGTATGTTAAAGCAGATGTAGGGAGAGAGAGAATGGAAAAAAAACTAGAAGAGAGAAGAAAGGACAAATGGACAGCAGACGATGGAGATAGCAGAAGACACGAAGAAACCAGAAGTGGCTGGAGCAATTGCAACTGAAAAAAAATGCACAAAAGGTAGAAAAATATCTCTTTATTTTGAATTTATTAACTGGAATATGTCAGCTCTGGGAAATGTGCAACATTAATGTTTTAGCTTTGTTTAGTACAAGAGTAAATTAATTTATAGATTTATTTCTACAGTGTTGTACATTCCAAGTTTGGCTTTTGGGGTTCCCAGTTTAATTATTGTCTTCCTATTTCTGAATCTTTTAGTCTTTCTTTATCCATACTCATTAAGAGGCATGTTTACTAAAAGTTAGGGTATGGTAACATTATGCAAATATTTATGCAAATGAGGCCCCTTATGCAAATGAGGCCCCACGTCTTATGCGGCCCCCGGGTTACTTTACAAGTCCTCATTTGGCCCTCAAAGCAATTTGAGTTTGAGACCCCTGTTTTAAACCCTATGCATATGCGCCAGGGTTTTTCACGAACAGAATGTGAAAGTGCCGCTTGTTGGCTCCGTGCTTGTTGAATTAGTTTTTGAGGTTCGTTCATCGCAGTTTGGTGCAAGGATTTGTGGAGCATTTTGAGTTTGAAGCCCTCAAGGTACTCTGATTTCGTTTACATTTTCACAGGATTGTGAAGCAGTATTTTCTTATGTGGGGTTATAATATATCAACATTTGAAAGATGTGTGCTGATTTCGGCTCTCCCTTTTTTATGGGTTTTATTCACCAATTAAAATGTCAGCTGGTTTTTTGTTTTTGCTGCCGTAATTTCTTATGTGGGGTTATGATATATCAACATTTGAAAGGTGTGTGCTGATTTCAGCCCCCCCCCCCTTTTTTATGGGTTTTATTCACTAATTGAAATGGCAGCTGTTTTTTGTTTTTTGCTGCCGTGTTGATAAAGCCTTCATTTTAGTTTTTCCTTTTGTAAACAATACATTTTTGATTGCTTGTGGTGTTTCCTATGGGTTTCAACATAGGTTATTTTTGTAGAGCACGGTTTGGGGCTGCTGATATTATTTGTCTCTTTCTTTTTATCCTAAAGGTCAATATGTTGAAATTTCTTTTCCTTTCTGGTAGTATTTGTTTTTAAACAAAGGGTCATTTTTGGCCATCAGTTTGCTTCCGTTTTGTTTTCCAAGTTCTAAAAGTGGTCCTTTTACTTTGGAGTTTTTCCTAACTTTTATGTGCTAAGCTTTTAACACATTATTTGTAAAGGTAGTTTGCACTTAATTAGCTTTAGAGTTTTTTTACAGTTCTTCTTTTTAAATAAGGGGTTACATTTCATATTCAGTTCGCTCCCGTTTTGATTTCAGGTTCTAAAAGTGGTCCTTTTATTTTGTAGTTTCCCCATTTTTTATGTGCTATGCTTTTAACACATATATTTGTAAAGATTGTTTACATTTAATTAGCTTTAAACAATTTTTACACATCTTCTTTTTATGTAGACTCACTCCCCTTCTCTCTATTTCTTCCCTATGCCCATCGATCAATTAGTACAGGAATTTCATTCCATCGGTGAGGTAACAAAGTCTTTTTATGTCCTTATGTATAATGGTGCTTGGTCCGGCTTAATTTAATGTCACCCTCTGGTTCCTAATGTATTTTAACGTTTTAGTTTATTTATATTTATCCTTATGTTTTAATTGGTTTTATCTTTATTTATTGTATGTTTTTATAAAAATATTCATGTTCACACTATTGCTTTGTTTTTCTTATATTACTGTATGGTCTTTAAAATATTTATGTCCACATTATCACTTTGCTTTCTTTATATATTTTTTATTAAGTTTTAGTGATTAATTTTAGTTTATAGCGTTCCAACATTTCTTTCCATATGTTTTGAATGTATTTGACATAAATTTACATGTGGTTTTAGTTTTTTTATGTTTTATTATATTTGTTCATATTGTTCTTAATTGTTGGTTTGTTTTTATTTCCTTGACCCCAGTTTGCCTTTACCCCTGAGGAAGATTTTAAACGAAACACGGCCTGTGTCGGGTTTTATTGGCAAATCAAATAAAGTTCCTTTTCAAATACTTACTCCTTGGTTGGTTTTACCATTTTCTCTGACTGTATGTATTTTCCAAGGCATTTACAGGGTTTGCAGATCTTCAAACCGTGTAAATGCCGCTTTGCAAGATATTCAGCAGCACTAATGTGGTTAATGCCGTTGAATATTCCTGGGTGTTGCCGCTGCATGCCCCAGTACTAAACAGTTAGTATCAGGCAATTGCGGGGTGGAGCGGAGGTGGCATCTATCTCCAACAGGGCAGCGGCAATATTGAGCTGCTGCCCAGTTAGTGATACACAGCAAAAGTGAGGCCCAGGAAACCCTGGCCTAACTTTCACCATGTTAACTAACCTGTCAATGGCATTGAATATCCGGTTTACATTTCAGCCCCAGTGGCTAGCTACATTAGGAGTGCTGTCTGCTGGTGCTGAATATTCCCCCATTGTTTCTTAGTTAAGCCATCATGATACAAGGAGGGTGGTATCACTAATTTAAAGTAAGAAATAATTTGCCAGTGATTCCGCTTTGAGTTGGAGCTCTATAAATCATTTCTCAGCTATCCGATTTAAAATGGTCATGTGAAACGTGGTCACGCTGTTAAAAGCTGGAGAGGCTGGATAGGATAGAAATGTGGCAACCAAAAGAGTACCTTCAGATTTACATTGTACATTTACAAGTTTCATATTCTATAGTACACAAAATTGCATTTTCTTATAGAAAGAGAAAAATGTATCTTCACAGGAAGAGATAGCAATGTTAACTTTTTGCAAATTTAAAAAAAGAACATTACTGACCCCATATTTATTAGTTCAGTCAAATTAAAAGTGTGTCTCCTTAAGTCTGTAATTTAAATTATAGTTAGAAATTTAATATGTGGTTTCTTACAGTAGTTCAATCTCAGTAACCGAATAGCCGGACACAAAGCCCGCCCGGCATATATCCACCACCCCCCGACTTGTGGCCCACGCCACCCACTCCCCTTTTTCCCTCAATCCCCACAAACTCTCCAAAGACTGGAAATGGCTTCAACTGGTCACAGCTTTATTGAATAACAAACCAACTGTTAAACATTCATAACAATAATTATCTACTGTACCCATCCCCCGCGGGGCGATCAGTTACCAGCCGTGTGACTAGCAAGGCGACCTCGCCCCGCCCCTGCCGGATGAAGCCACCAGCCTATCGCCTGCCACCCTTCTCAGCCTTGGCCGTCCCAGTAGCACAAGCCTGCCAGGGTTTAACCGGGTAGAGGGCACCCCGCCCTCGCCCCAAAAGGCTTACAGCTCCGGACCCCGGAAACCTCCGGGATCCCGCCCCCCCCAAGCTGTGACAACCCGAATCAACCCCACACTCTCCCGTATCGGGTGGGTGGGCGGGAAGCCGTTCGTGCGACGCCTTGCCAGCCCGACTTCCAACAGCTCTGGGCACGGGCGCTCGCACGACAACGGATCCGCACGAGCGCGCACAGGTGGGATCCAATCAGCCACCTCGCTTTGCCGTCCCAGCCCTGAGGCTCCTCTTCGCCCCCCCCCCCCACCCCTACTCCCTATTAGCAGCCAACCGGCGCCACCTCTCCTTTATTTATTTTTAAATTTATGAGGCGCGACCCCGGGCAGCATCGCGCCGGCATTCGGTTAGCCACGGGCGCTGAGGACTCAGCCTGCGCCCTTTTCATTAACCGAATAGCCGGACACGAAGCCCGCCCGGCATATATCCACCACCCCCCGACTTGTGGCCCACGCCACCCACTCCCCTTTTTCCCTCAATCCCCACAAACTCTCCAAAGACTGGAAATGGCTTCAACTGGTCACAGCTTTATTGAATAACAAACCAACTGTTAAACATTCATAACAATAATCATCTACTGTACCCATCCCCCTGCCAGGGTTTAACCGGGTAGAGGGCACCCCGCCCTCGCCCCAAAAGGCTTACAGCTCCGGACCCCAGAAACCTCTGGTATCCCGCCACTGGAACAGGCCCGCTTAGGAACCTGTTCCGCCCCCCCGTACCCCCAAGCTGTGACCAGCAGTGAAGCCCTGCACTACCTCCTCGAGCGCTTCCTGCCAGTCGTTAAGCAATAAGTCCATCCCCACCGGGGATAAATGGACTCCATTGCTTCTATACAGACCAGCGCAGTGGACCTCAGCCCATGTATGCTTCACTTGATAGCCCCCCATTTCAGCCACCCACCTCCCCACCTGCCGATTGATTTTGATGAGGCCCCGAGACCATCGCCTCTGCCCCCAGCAAGCCGGGCGAGGGATAATGTCCGACCATATCAAAAACACCCTTTCCCACCACTGCAACACCTCCATCAAATCCCTCTTAACAGCGTTAATCAGCTGTCTACAAGTCCAAGTAGAGACTTCGTTGCCTCCCAAGTGAATCAGGACGATCGCCGGCTGGTTTCTGAGCTGAAGCTGATGATGAAGCAAGGGCAGCAGCTGTGTCCACCTCAGCCCGCGCACACCCAGCCATGAAACCGACCCCATTGCTGGATCGAGGCCCAGGTTGGATCGTTTGCCAGCCCAAAACACAAAGGAGTGCCCAATCAGCCACACTTCCCGAACCGGAGGTCCCCCACCTGAAACAGAAACAAACAGTTAAGTAAGACCCCCCCTCCCAGTCCACCCAAAGTCATTCAGAGACGCACATATCCCTGAAATACCCGAGACCGCCATCTGCCAATTTGCTGTATGTGCCTGCTCTGAAGCCCCGCTCCGGCCGCACTGGTAGCAGCCCCGATGCGAAAGGAATGGGCTGAGAACTGCCTCGGTTCTAAACCCAGCCGACCTAACACCATTCGTAACACCGCCGTCACTTGAAATCGCGTCACCGGCTGCCTGTTCACGTGAATAAAGAGGAGCCCTTCAATCTTTGGACGAATCGACAAAAACTCGCGCAGCGCAGCCACTGGGCAGGAAGGGGACTCTATAGCTCTTAAAAGTACCCACAGACCGCGGCCGCGCTGGTCCGTCTTAGATTTGGCCAATAGCACCCGTACACGCCCGCACTCGAGATGAATATGCCGGTGAAGCAAGTAAGCACCACCCCCCCCCGCGTTTTGAGAATCCGCCACTAGCTCCCCCACCCGGAACGCCCCAAAAAACGCCAAAGTGAAAACCGCACGGAAAAGAACCTCCTCGTACGAAGAAGCTGCGACCGTAGGTAACTCGGCACACAGTCTCACAAGTATGTCGTGCGTAATCGGGAGTCGGCTATCAGGCGGTGTCGGGCAAACACGCTCCCACCCGCGCAGCAGCCTCCGCACCAAATAGCCATCGCCCGGGCTTCCCCAGCCGACCGCCCGCGAAAAGAATACGAAACCGGCAATATGCCCCTTAACAGCAGCCCTAGACCACCCCTGGGCTCTTGCCTCAATTATGTATTGCCCAAGAAAGCGATCCGGAACCATGCCCGCTTGCCAACCACAATCCCACAAAAAAGCTACCACCATCCGACAGCCTCTCTGATAGGAATCCCAGGTCCTCTTTGCCACAGAACATCGGAGTAGGTCCCTCATCTCGACAGGCCACTGTTCCACAATCTCCATGGGACCGCATGTCCTTCCGCCTCCGCTTCTGGCGCCAACTGCCTGAACCGTTCGAACTGTAGACGAGAGAGAGCATCAGCGATTTGGTTAGTATGCCCCGGGATATGCCTAGCCCTCAATACCAAGTTCAAACGCAGACAACCCAGAACTATATCTCGCATCAACGCCGCGACCTGCAGACATCGTGGAGTGTAACGATTCACCACACTGACTACCGCCTCATTGTCACACCACCACGTAAGCCGGCGATCTCGTAAACTGTCCGGCCACAACTCCAATACTACCAACATCGGGAATAGCTCCAAAAAGGTTATGTTCCGCACTAGCCCTTCTGCGTGCCACTCCGCCGGCCACTGGCCCGCGCACCAAGCACCCCCAAAGTATATACCCAGGCCGACACCGCCAGCCGCATCGGTATACAGTTGCAAGGCATCACTGGAACAGTCCGCCTCCCTTATTACCGAAGTCCCATTGAACTCACGCAAGAAGACGTCCCAGACTTTTAAATCCTCCCGCACCGATTGTGACAATCGTATACGATGAGGCCGTTTTAACCCAACCGTGGCAGCAGCCAGATGACGCAGAAACACCCGCCCCATCGGAATAACTTTGCAGGCAAAATTCAAGGATCCAATTAAGGACTGCAGCTCCTGCAGAGTAGTTCTCGAAGAGGCCAAGGTATTAGCCAGCAAAACCCTCAAATTAACGACCTTCTCAAACGGCAAACGGGCCACCATGTGCTCCGAGTCCAGCTCAATACCCAAAAAGGTGAGCCTCGAACACGGCCTGACAGTCTTTTCCGCCGCTAGAGGTACCCCCAGCTGTGCAGCGATCCGCTTAAAACCCTCCAAAAGCTCCTGACACGCCGACGATCCGCTTGGACCCACGAATAAAAAATCGTCCAAATAGTGGACCACTTCGAACCGCCCCACCAGACGAGTAACTGCCCAATGCAAGAAGGTACTGAACTTCTCGAAGTAGTCACACGAGACAGAGCAACCCATCGGCATGCACTTATCGAAATAAAAGAAACCAAATAAGTTAAAACCCAACAAACGAAAAGCTGAGGGGTGAACCGGTAATAAGCGAAAAGCCGACTCTATATCCACCTTCGCCATCAATGCCCCGGAACCGGCCCTCCGCAGCAGCTCCTCGGCCCTGTCAAATGAAGAATAGTGTACCGTGCACCACTCCAGGGTATGTGATCATTAACTGAGGCACCTATCGGAGAAGACAAATTATGGATCATGCGAAACTTCCCTAACTCCTTCTTCGGTATAATCCCTACCGGCGAGACTACAAAGTCCTTATACGGCGGGTGAAGAAACGGGCCAGCCACCCTTCCCAACCGCAACTCCGCGGCCACTTTCTCCTGCGCTACTGCCGCGTACCTCCGTACTGAGGGCGAATTCCTCGCCGCCGACACCGCCACCCGCCCCCCCACTGGTATAACAAACCCGAACTGGAAACCCAACAATAACATTCTTTTAACTTTGAGCCGCGGATACCCCCGAAGCCATTCCCTCAATGCCCCAACATTGATTGGGGTGGGTGCAAGATCAAACGCCCCCCCCCGGCTTAAGGGAGGACAAGGACTGGAGAGGCGGAGCCTTTTTAAGGCACTTTGCTGCCGAATGCCCACCCCCACAGGCCGAGCACACGTGCCGGAATTTACAGTCTGGGAACGGGCAGGTTGACCGGTTAAATCGCCAGCACACATCCCCAAACTGGCTCGCAGGTCCCTTGCCCTGTGCGACGATACCCCCACGAAAGGAACGAGTCGACCCCGGCGCAGAGGCCGAACCGCCTCTGCTCTGCGCCCCCGTTGCTGCCGACCTCACAGACATTTGGGTGAGCCACAAATTGATGTCTTGCGTGGCCCAAGTTAGCGACTTGCTCTCTTCCATCTTATCGCGAAACCTTTCGTCGTAATTCAACCAGGCCCACCCCTCGTGAGTCTGGGACGCTTCGAGAATGGCATCCGCGTACGCCAGCAAAATGCCATACTGACCCGGGCGATGCTGGCCCCATATGCTGGCCAAGCGTAAAAATGCCCGCACCCAATTGACTACCGTTCGAGACACCTTCCGAACCCTGCCCGCTTTCTCGTCCTCCTTATGCTTCTTCCTGCTCTCGCCCGAACGCTTACGCCCTTCCAGGAATCGGAAAATATCAATATATTTACGCTTCCGGATTTTGCGCCTCAATTTCTTCGGCACGCCCTCCCACAATTCCGATAAATTCACCACACCTTGCGATCCCCCGGTAACCCCCCCTCCGCCCCCCTCCGGCCTGTCACCGCTCCCATCCGAGGACGAACTAGACGACAGTGAAGAAGAGGATGACGAATCGGACCCCCTCCGCCTCCTACATGCGTGTTTCCTCTTCCTTACCGCCTTACCCCGCCGTTCCGCCCTAACCGTGCCTTCTTCACCCCCCGCCCCCGTGGCCACAGGGAACTCACCACTCGCCGCTGCACCGATGCCCGCTGGTTCGCCCGTCTCCGGCATGGGATCTTCGCTCGCCGGCTGCTCAGAAACGCCCCGACTTTCTGCCTCCGCGCCACTGCCCACCGCACCCTGCTGGGCCCCGATGCTCTCCTGGCGCCTGCTGCTGGTTCCGCTGGCCATAACTGGCGAAGCAAAATATGGGACCTGCGGAGGAAAAGAGAAAACAGGAGAAGAAAACCCAGAAGACCAACCCGGCTGCCATGCCCCCGCCCACTCGGCCCCCGAAGGACCCTGTCCGCCACTGACCCACCGCTCCCACTCGGTGACCGGACGACCAGGCCCTCCTGGCGACCCGACCTGACCAAACCATGGTGAGGGACGCCTACCCTGGACCCCCCCGTCCCCACCAAATGTATAACTGGTGCCAGGGACAGATCCCAATCCAACCCCAGCGCCGTCCAGCGGGCCCAGAGGAGGGAAACCCGTAGGAAGCGCTCCCAGCCCCCTGTCTGCCAAAGCCCCACCCACCCCTGCTGGCAAAACCCCGCCTGCGACACCCGTGCTCCCCGCTTGGGCCGATGCAGCGGGCGCTATTACACCCCGCGCTCGGGCAGCACCCCGCCCAGCCCGATCACCGCGCCTACCCCCAGGGACTGCACAAGAAGACCCGCCTCGAGACCTAGAAGGCCCCTCGACCCTCCCCCTAGCTGCCTGGACCGTCCGGGTCGCCGCGCGTCCTCTCTGCCCCCCCCTGGGATCCCCTGCGCACACTGGCACCCCACATCCACCTCTGGACCCCCTCCTTGCGGCCCGGGTAACTCCGGCCCCGCGGCCCGACTTCCGTGCCGGCATCGGGAAAGGACTGCTGCAGCTGGTACAGAAATTCCCCCCCCCCCGTCCGTCCCCGAATCGGCCGACTCACAGTCTCCCCTCGTGCACCGAATAAACTGCCCAAGAAGCTAGCCCGTCGCGAGGCACCTCTCCTGCTAAGGGGAGGCAGACCCGCAGCACAGCTCCCCTGCCGACGGACCCCCCAATCCAACCCCTCTCCCAACCTCCACAACGATCGCACTTGCCTGGAACACGGCCTGCAACTGGTGCCGATCCTCAACGCTCCCTCCTACCCTCCACTGGACGCAGACAAGCGACACAAAATACCGCCCGGATCCAAGGTCACCAGCCGCTCAAAGCCGCTCGTGCGACGCCTTGCCAGCCCGACTTCCAACAGCTCTGGGCACGGGCGCTCGCACGACAATGGATCCCCACGAGCGCGCACAGGTGGGATCCAATCAGCCACCTCGCTTTGCCGTCCCAGCCCTGAGGCTCCTCTTCGCCCCCCCCCCACCCCTACTCCCTATTAGCAGCCAACCGGCGCCACCTCTCCTTTATTTATTTTTAAATTTATGAAGCGCGACCCCGGGCAGCATCGCGCCGGCATTCGGTTAGCCACGGGCGCTGAGGACTCAGCCTGCGCCCTTTTCATTTGTTAGCAGAAGACATCATATGGATCCCATGCTGTTTTTAGATAATAATTCAGCAGCTACATTCTTAGGGGCATGTTTACTAAGCCACATTAGGCTTTTGCAGGTAGCATGGAATATTAGTGCAAATAACAATGCATTAGCTGCAACAGGTGCATGTTATCTGTCAGGGGAGTGCACAGCTTTTCTCTGGCAGATAAGGCATGGAAAAAGCAGACATTGCAGCGAGACTGCATCGCTGATGCAGCTAACGCCACTCTCCGCACACACACCCCTCTCACTCATGCAACTAATGCATGGTCTGCAGATAGCTCAGAAAATTGCTGTGCTATTTGTATTTGGTCCATGTTTGCTGTTACCGTGGTGGGTTTTTCCTGCACTATCATTGTGTTAACAGCTAATGCAGTTTAATAGAGCTCATGATGATTTCCATGCATTAAATACTGACCAGCAAATTCACCTTGAATCATGGAGAAATACAGCCACCTCGCCCCAGAGAAAAAATAAAAATCCCTTAAACCTGGATTGTTGCAGCTGAGTGATTTATTCTTTTTGCATTTTCCCTGTAAATGTCTAGTCAAGTTGGCTGGGATTAATTACCTTTTTTTGGACCCACAACAGCTGTCCGCCTTTATTTCCTCTAAAGCTGTAGGCGTTCCACCTGACCCCATAGGGCCTCCTTGAATTAGCTCTAGTCTAACTGGGGCAAGTTACCGGCAGTATGTTGTAGCTCCACTTGTCTGTTTAGTTCGTTTTTCTATTACTTTTTTTTTTAAATATCCCCTGGATTTGAGTCTCCTTTTCTCCACTACTGGGGCTGGTGGGGGCAAGCCTTTCTGTATTTCTTCTATGTAAAATTTTGCTGTTAATGTGTAAAGTGTATGCCAGTTTCTTGACTTGTTGCCCCTTTTCTGGACAAGATTATTCTTGTATTATATGGATAAAATTGCATAAATAAAAAAAAATCCCTCTCTAATCTGAGTAAAATTTAATTAAAAAATATATTGTCCACCTTTTTACTCAATATAGTATACAGAGCAGATTACAATGAATGATAAAAATAGAATACAACAAAAGCATACTAATTAACACATGACAAACAATACAACAAAACTGAAATAAACAGAACTCATGATCATCTCGTCAATGCGATTTAGTTCGCCAAGAGTTGACGAAAAAGCCGTTTTCAAATAATGCTGAAATTTCAGTGCCAAGGGCAATTGATTCCGCAGACGTGGCACATATGAATGTTGCATTGTTGTTGCCTTTCTAAAATCCCAAGGGCCAGGGATAACCAAATTAGAAGCCTGAGCCAGATCATGTCTAAGAAGCTTCTCTCTTAAACTTGCATAAGTTCCATCCCCCTCCCCCTGTAAAGCATGAAAGGTCAAACAATAGCTTGAATGAAATGTACTTTTCCATAGGCAACCAACAAAGAGCGTGAAGCGGGGGATGGAGGGTATTGCATCAGTTACTATAGGTAACAACCTTAGCTGCCAAGTTCTGAATCCTTTGAATGTTTTATGAAGCAAGCCAACATACATAGCACTGTAGAACCAAATAATTAAGAATGTATATCTCCTAAACTTTCCAAAGACTAGCTAACCAATATTTAGATTGCCGATATTTGAACACAATAGGGTACATTCAGGATGGCATTTAACGGGGATGGATGTCCGGTTCGGACGTCCACCCTGCTAAACACCAGGGTGCCTCTGCAGCCAACAGAGCTCCCCGCACGTACAGGCAAGATGTGCGGGGAGTTCTGTTCATGGGTGGGAGGGGGCGGGCTGGAGGTGAAGCAAGGGCAGACAGTGGATGGGAACCTGACCCCGGATGTACAGGCTGATTCTGAGGTTGGCCCTGTACGTGTGGAGTCATGGAGTCGTCCATCTAGACAGATGACTTATTCCACCCCAGAGGTGGAATAAGTCCCCCTGGCATCATAGGATGGAGGATTTGAGGCCCGTCAAAGAGGTGAGGGGTGCAGGGGGTTACCCACGGCCGACCCTGGCCATGGCAGGCTTGATCAGGAGTTGGGTTGCGGGGAATGAAACATTTCAGGGTCCACCAGTGATTGCAGCCCCTTCATGGAGCCACAGTGGCATGGCAACAGGATGCCATGCCACTGTTGCTCCATGCAGAAGCCTGGCTGGGCTAGCCAAGTAAGTGTTGGGACTTCTGGGGTGCCTGAATCGAGGCATGTCCTGGACGTCCCGGCCTTATGCTGCAGTTCTGCTCCCACAGTGCCTTCCAGCCCCTGCGGGAGCAGAATCGAGTGCATCCCCGGGCCACCAAATGGCCCAGGGACGTACATGTCTGAATTGGCCTCCACGTAAATATTGGTTGGATATTCAGCAGCAGTATCTGGATAGGAGCTGCTGCTGAATATCTGGGCTTACTGGTGCTAACCTGGTAAGTGCCTACATTTACCTGGTTAGTTTGATTTTCAGCTGATCCTTCTCCAAATTTCAACTTAGGCTAGATTTTCATGTTGGCTAGGTTGTTCGGACAAGGGCCACTGAGTGAAGGCTGTCATAGTTCCAGGCACCTGGTGCAGCACCTTGGAAACTCTTGGCTCTGGGTGTTACTGGGTTACATGGATGTTCTTGCAGATCCTCTCCTTTCTTCCTTGGAACAAGGGCTCCCAGATATTCCTTTGCTAAACTCCTTTTCTTTTCCCCTGGTAGGACTAACATCTCTCCTTTTGAGCAGTGGATATACTTGTAGGCTTCACCAAGGCACAATGGATATGGGTGCAAGGCTTAAGCAACCTATCTTACCCTTCAACCTCACTGCTCCCCGCTGAGTTGTGTTCAGCCAGGAGGAGACATCTTGATGATATGATGCCTAGACCAGCCAAAGACAGGAAACAACCTCTGGGTGGAGTTTTTATAATGGTTGAACTTTCCCTCCCAGATGAATCAATCTCCTTCCAGCACGTTGACACTGGGAGAGTCTTCTGTTGCCCTCAGGTGACAGAGTAAGTGTGCAACAGAAGAAGTGATTTGGAAGACGTTTTCTCTTCTGGCTGAGGATGAGATAATGCAACTTATTAGCTGCTTTGTAAAGGACACGTGTATAGAGCAGTCCTGTCCAATTTGTCTTACTGAAGTTTGTCAGATGGCACATTATCTTTTTTGGTTACTCTGATTTCTTAGGCAATGGTTATGGGGTCATAACCCAGTCACCTTAATGAAGGCTCAAGTCACTCCAGTTTTGAAGAGTGACTTGAGCCTGCATTAAGGTGACTGGGATATGATCCCATAACCATCAACTAAGAAATTAGAGTAACTAAAAAAGATAATGTGCCATCTGACAAACTTCAGTTAAGCCAAACTGGACAGGACTGCACTTCTTCTGTTACACACTTACTCTGTCACCTGAGGGCAACATAAGATCAACAGAACATTGATGATCAGACCTATCAACATGAAGATGCATATGGACAGGGCCGGCTCACCCACTAGGTAAATTAGGCAGTTGCATAGGGCGATAGACCCTGGTGGGTGGCATAGCCCCTCCCTCCTGGCGAAGCAGCAATTCAATGCCATGGTGGACTTTACTAGGATTGCAGTGCCATCTGGCCCGCCATGCCACCCTCCCTCCTGGAATCCATCTTCTCGCATGGGGGAGGGAAGGTGGCATGGTGATCCCTCTGCTGCATCGGGCTTTAAAGTGCCCATGCTGGGGCACTCATTGCCTGCCAGTCCTGCCACTGCCCCTCTCTGATGTCCTGTTGAAAGGGGCAGGAGTGACAGGCCATGAGCATGCTAGCGCTGGCACTTTAAAGCCCAATGCAGTGGAGAGATCACTGTGTCGCTTTTCCTCCCCCAAGTGAGAAGATGGATGCCAGGGGGGACAGCATGGCAAGCTGGACGGCGCCACAATCCTCCTAGAGCAGCATGGAGGGTCTGCCTAAGGTGGCAGAAACCCTTGGGTCGGCCCTGCATATAGATTTCATCCACCTTCTTCTTAAAGCCAGCTTGTCACTCCTTAGACTAGCCTCCGGGAACACTGAGGATATATTATCCTCTATCATCTCCCATATCTCAGAGAATAACTCATGCCCTATTATTAAACTGCAGGATATATGTGGTAAAATACTTCTTTTTATGAAGATCTACATGATGTTTATAATCCTTAAACTTCACTTTCCTCCAAAGTAGTTGAATAACCTGAAAGCCATGTTTATACCAGCATCATTCCAGACTATGAAACTTTCTTTTTAAACTAAAGTCAGGGATGGAAGGGCCAGAAGTCACTTCACACCATAGGCAGAGGAATGGCGTGGGACACAGAGGCCATGGCCCCACCAATATTTTGTCCAACACAGCATCAGCAACTAGAGAGTTTGGGGGTGGGGCAACTGATTGGTTTATTTGGCCCCTCCTACCAAAAATGTGTTCTGCTGCCCCTGCTTCACACTTTAGTACATGATGCCCCAAGGGACCTAAGCCACACTGTATGTGTTTTCTAATTTAGCAGCTATTAAACAATGTAAAATGCCTGTGCAGAAAAGGATGTACATAGGAAAGTTAATTCTTTAGGTAATTTTTTCCCCTACTGAGGCATATTTATAAGCAAAAGAAGAAAGAGATACTAAAATCAATCTGTTTCCTTGGTCATCTGCCGAAGTTTCTCTCCAAATACTCAAAATATCCTCTGGTGACCCCATTTCTAATGATGTGGAAAAATCCTGGATCATCCATTTAAAATTTATCTACATCTACATTTATTCTTAATGGTCCCTTTTTCTGTGGGGATGAAAACTCTATACCAGAATCCCCTTAAATACTAAGAAAAGCAGACAATGATATGACAATGGCACGTTAATTGGAGATATATGTCCTGAACCCATTCTTCCAATTGCTTCCCTATAAGCTCACCTATGCAGTGTGTGCATCTCCTCCACTTGAAATGCTTGTAATAATTAGGAAAGTAAACACTATGTAATAGGTCACGTTACTAAAATCTTTCTTAAAACAACAAAAACCTATATTTGGTTCAGATTACTTACACTCTAAACTTGTTGCTTTTTTTCTTAACCAATTTACAACTCTAGATAAAGAACTTTCTTTGACTATAGAATGTCCTGCATTAAAAATTTCCTTTATCTTCTTCTTGCTCTCAGCCGCCAAAAACGAGTTGCACGTAATGCTTCACCTCACATCCTGGCTCTCTCTCCTTCTTTCTTGGATTTATTTCATGCATTGCTCCTTGAACAAGAGTTCATCTTGTTATCCAGATACTTCAAAAGCAATAGCGATGTTGGTTATGTTGAATATATAAGTGCTCTTGAAAACTGATCTTTGAGTTTCTCAAAAGCCTATCTGCTTACCTTTTCGAAGAATCCTCTTTCCAACTGAGGATAATATTATATTCAGGAACGCTTTCATTTCTTCCCTTTAACTACTGTATAACTATAACTACTGTATACAGTTTCTTCTGAACACTTTGTAAAGACTCATGTTGTGGGAATTCCCATGCTATAACATTTGTGTTATATAAAAGCTTCTTTCTGAAGCTCTATGGCTATATCTGAAGAAGAAGGTTGTGAGATCGTGGAAGTTCATGTACCATAACATCTCTTTTTAGTTGGTTCTTTTAAAATGTCCAAGATTAAATCATCAAACCAGAATATTATTCATAAAAAGCCTATATTCATATGCCTTATAACCACATATATAGTGGTCAATGACAGATGTTACTAAGCATTACTTTCCTTATTTGGCAGCTGGAAACTTAATGGTAGCACTACAAGAATACCACTAGGGGTCAGTGGCTGTGATTTTGGGAGAGACAGATGCCAGAGTAGGAGTAAGTGAAGATTACTTATGTCCCCATCATCCTCTGGGACTTGGGTGAAGTGGGATTCCAGAGGTTCTGGGAATTCTAGGGCAGTGGGCCTGGCCTTCATTTTTTTGGGATTTAAGGGGTATAGATAGTCTAGAGGGGACAGGGATTCAGTGGGGATATCATTAAACATTTTAGCACTGTATCAAGACTGGGGGCTCACCAGAGTTTTGGGATTCCTATGGAGGATACGGGGAGAAGGAAGGCGAATTCTTTAGGTCAGTATTTTTCCTACCCAGGTATATTTATAAGTAAAGAGAGAAAGAAGAATATGCCAGTTTAGAGGATAAGAGAGCTAGTTACAAAGCTGTGGTAAAATATCACATTTTGCATAACCTAATTTGCCATGAGAGTCACTAATCTGCAATAATTTAAAACTGCTAAATAGTAACTCCCATGGTAAATGAACAATGCTAGGAATGTCCAGTGCTCATGGGGGCCATCTTAAAGGAGGTAGGTAATATAGTTATTATACCCACCCATGATACCCCTCTAACAAAGACCCCCCCCTCCAAAGATATATCAATGGGCCTATTGGGGCACTATCCCTGGTGTCTAGCAGTGAGGGGCGGTTTTGAACCCAGTTGCTCCTCCCCATATGTTGCTGGCATGAAAATGGCACTCATTGACCCATAATAGCGGTAGTCTTATAGTACTACCATTAGAGGTCAAGTTACATTTCATTATTTCAGGGAAGGCACTATCAATACAAAGTCCTTCCTTTCAGACTAGCCTCTGCCCCAAGGGTCTTCACAAAATGCATGGCAGGTGTGGCCGCATATCTCTAGGGATGTTTGTCTTCCCTTACTTAGACAACTAGCTCATAAGGGCAAGCACCTCCCAGGAGATCCGCCTGTCTCTCTTTCGCACAATGCAGGCACTGCAACACTTGGGATTTGTAATAAATCTTCCAAAATCCCATCTCGCTCCAACTCAAACACTAGAATTCATAGGAGCACTCCTAGACACTCAACAGTTGAGGGCATTTCTATCCCAGCCTCGCTGTTCTCATCTCATTCAGTTAGCATCTCAGGTGCTTCTCAAAGATCACCTGACTGCCCAGGAAATGCTGCAGCTTCTGAGTCATATGGCCTCAACAGTACATGTAGTTCCATATGCCCGTCTACATATGTGCACAGCCCAATGGGCACTGGCCTCCCAGTGGAATCAGGCCTCGGGCCATCTCAGGGACAAGATCACAGTCACTATCCCTCTGGCCACATCCCTTCAATGATGGTGTTCCCCAGAAAATCTCCTTGTCAGGTCACCTTTTCAGATGCTAACACATTAATGCACCCTGATGACAGATGCCTCCAAACTGGGGTAGGGGGCCCATTTGAGCACGCTCTCCATACAGGGCCTCTGGACAGAGCAGGAGTCGCAACTCCAGATCAATCTGCTAGAGCTTCATGCTATCTTCAATGCCTTCAATGTGTTTCAGAAACACATATAATCCCACAGGGTCCTGGTCCAGATGGACATTCAGGTAGCCATGTTCTATGTGAACAAGCAGGGAGGAACGGGCTCTTTGCCCCTCTGCAAAGAAGTTCTCCATCTCTGGTCCTTTGCCATAGTACTTCAGATACACCTCCAAGTGGTATATCTACCAGAAAAGCAAAATGTCTTGGCAGACAGATTAAGTCGGATCCTTCTTCCCCACGAATGATCTCTCCATCCGGATACAACCTCCTTCATCTTTCATACTTGGGGGACTTCAAAAATAGATCTGTTTGCCACTCCACAGAATGCCAAACTTCCACGCTTCTGCACCAGGATTCCTATGTCCAGCATCCAGCAGGTGGATGCTTTTCACCTCCATTGGGGTCGGGGTCTCTTGTTTGCCTTCTACCCATTCCCCTGATTCCCAAGATGCTTTTCAAGCTTCAGGCAGACAGGGGCCACATGATCCTCATAGCCCCGTGCTGGCCATGTCAACCGTGGTTTCTTCTCCTGTTATATCTGTCCCAGACTCAACCCCTAAGTCTAGGGTCTGCTCCCAATCTCTTCTCTCAGGAGGAAGGGATGCTGCTTCATCCCAATCTGCAGTCTCTCCATCTCACGGCATGGCTGCTGAAAGCATAGCATTGCAAGATTGTAACCTTAGATTTTCTACCTGGTGTTCCCAGAAGGATCTCAATTCCTTCTCGGCTCCAGGTGAGGTGCTTCTCTAGTATCTCCTCCACCTGTCCTCAGCTGGTCTCAAGACCAACTCAGTGAGAGTTCACCTCAGTGCAATTGCTGCCTCTCATCATCTCTTGGATGGGCAGCCCATCTCCTCACAACCGCTTGTAGCATGCTTTATGAGAGGTCTTTTACTGACCAAGCCTCCCATCAGACCACCACCAGTGGCGTGGGATCTCAATGTCATTCTAGCACAGCTTCTCAAGCAGCCCTTAGCTATGACCTTGCTAAAGTTTCTAACATGGAAGGTCATCTTCCTCATTGCTCTCACTTCTGCTAGGTGCATTAGTGAGCTTCAGGCTTTGGTGGTGGATGTACCTTACACACAGTTCCATCATGACAAATTAGTCCTTCGGACTCACCCGCATTTTATGCCTAAAGTGGTGTCACCTTTTAATTTGAATCAGTCAGTTTACCTTCCTGTGTTTTTCCCAGACCACATTCGTCTAGGGCAGAGGCAACCCTAAATACTCTTGACGGCAAACATGCCTTAGTATTTTATCTTCAAAGGACTCGAGAGCACCGTAGGGCCTCGCAGTTGTTCATTTCCTTTGACCCTAGTCACCTGGGGTTGCCAGTATCTAAACGTACCCTCTCCAAATGGATAGCAGATTGTACCCTCTCCAAATGGATAGCAGATTGCATCTCATTTGCTTATGATAAAGCAGGACTCTCACTTGAAGGTCACATCACTGCTCATAATGTTCATGCCATGGCTACCTCGATGGTGAATCTACACTCTGTTGCCATTGATGAGATCTGCAAGGCAGCAACTTGGTCTTCAGTCCATACCTCTCCTGCTCAATACTATCTGGACAAGGACTCCCGCCAGGATGCCATGTTTGGTTATGCTATTCTCCAGCACTTCTTTCAGACTCAGGGCAACTCCTACCCTCCATCCTGGAACGATACCAGACATCCATGAGGGATTCATGATCTCTTGAAGCCTTTCCTGAGGCAAACCCACAGGTTCTGAGGTCATTTCTCTAGATCTAGGAGCTAGGGAGTCCCATATGTGAAGACTACATTCCTGCTTGTTCCTGGAGATAGCGTAGTTACTCACCTGTAACGGGTGATCTCCAGGAACAGCAGGAATTTAGTCTTCACAACCCACCCTCCTCTCCTAGGAGTTGTAGGTTTTCTTTTCATCGCCTTTTTCTCTCAGCTACAAACTCAACTGAGGAGGGAGAGTTGGGAAGGCGGGAAAACAGCTACTACACAAGCGCAGTGGGATGCTCCCAAAAGCTTTCCTCTTGGATGCTGGGGAGTGTTCCCACATGGGCGCCATTGATACCAATGACACCCCATGTGAAGACTAAATTCCTGCTGTTTCCGGAGATGACCTGTTACAGGTGAGTAACTACGCTTTCTCGGATTCCTTTACCTCCTGCACTTCCAAGACTGCATACTAGTTCTTCAATTCAAGAGTTGGAGGAGTTGGATTGTTGATTCTGCAATATCTAGTGACTCGTGTCCCACCTCTCTTCATTCTGCAGCCTCCCATCTTCACCTCTGTCAGGGAGCGTGGATGTTTCAAGAAGCATCTCATCAATGTACTTCTCACTGTCTTTAATTTTTCTTAGCCTCACCACCTCTTCTCTGAGCTCCTTCACTTGTTCCTGAGAGCTTCAGCATTTAGGCATTCTGTACATGGAACTGATCCTTTGGCTGCCACCAGGCTCTGTCTGAACAGAGGCAGAAGCTGTAACGGGAGCAAGAGCTTTGGCGATATGATTTTTCCCAGGCATTCTTCAGTTGGTGAAGCTTTAGTACCTGTTGAAGCAAAAGAGAGAAACATACCAAAGTCCCTACCTTTCCCTCAACTCTCCTTTAAGAGAAAAAACAGTTAACTTCTTTTAACAGCGCTGTTCTATGTCCTTTTGTGTAGCTAGTTGGGGAGTTGCCCTATAAAGCAAGAATTCTCACAAGGGGTATGTGAGAGCTGGGCTGAGTATGGAGGGATCTAACATCTGATGAGGTCAGTGGCTTCAAAGAGCCTGCTTTGAATTGAAATTTCGAATAAAAAATAAAGAACTCTAACAGACAGAGATTTGCCCAACCCCACAAAATATAAAGCAATCATATTTCCATCTGAATTTCCCTAATTTAATTCAAAGCGCATTTCATACAACAACCCCTACAAACCCTTCCTTTTCTTTCTCATCAAATATCTTACCCCCCCCCTCCTAACTTTGTCTTAATCCTATTGCAAAAATGTAAATAATATGGCTCCGTCTGAATTCTCTCTGGCAATTTGTTCTAAAGGCTTGGTACTCAACCACTGTGAAAATCCTTGCTGTCATTTTTTTTTTTTTTTTAAACTTTTATTTTCATTTTGCAACAAACAAAAGAAACAACACACCAAAGGAGACAAAACAAGTATACAATAAAGAAAAGTAAACCCAGTTACCCCCCACCCCCACGCTTCTTCTCTAGCTGATTATGTCAGCATGTGAGCGCTTCCAAACAACAGTGATTATACATCAAAACAATCAAAAGAGTATCTGCGATACAGAATAATCATGGGACAAAGATATATACAAATTTAGACAGTCAGATGAGAGCATTGAGCAGAATGTACATAGTCATTGAGCATCTTCCATTTAGACCGATGATGAGGAGTCTGAATGGGGGAAGCAAACATACGAGGTATTTGTTAATATTTACTGTAGAGAAAAACATGATTCCACCATTCATTGGGGCTCAGATGGTAGCTATTTTCCTGTATTTATTTATTAGTGTTATAGCAATGTCAAGCATAAAGTAAAAAATGTAGTAAGTTATTTTTGGAAGAGAGGAGTTCCCCGCAGCTGAGCGAAGTCCCACTATCCTCCAAGAAAGGGGCTCTTGAAAGTGCAAAATAGACTGGATACGACCCCAGACCCGACGCCAGTAATACTGTAGTGCGGGACATTCATACATAACATGAGGTAGTGAACCAATGGCCGCATGACATGTCATATCTACCAGCGCAAGATCTTGCATCAGAGCTGTAAGGGTAGCAAGACTCTTGGGTGGACTACTCGTTCTAGGCGGCTGTCTATCTATCAGAGGGTCTAACACTTGATTAAAATCACCACCAAGTATTAATGGAGTATTGGCAGAGGCCTGTGCCACTGCGCAATACTTGCATAGTAAGCAGGGTTGTCCACATTCGGGGCATAAATGCAAATACATGTAAATTCACTATCTCCAATCTTAAGATGTACTCGGGCCCATCTACCCTCCTTGTCAGCGCTAGTATCAATTACAGTAGCTTGCAAAGATTTCTTAACCAGAATGGCTACCCCGCACCGTTTGGAAACGGCGGGAGAATAGGCAGCCACCATGTAAGGCTTAACATTGAGTTTCAGTGTTTCAGCAGAGTTTAAGTGCGTTTCCTGAAGAAACGCTAAATCAGCATGCTCATGGCTAAGATAGCTAAGGATTTTCTTTCTTTTGATTGGACTATTAATGCCCTTTACGTTGAGTGATAAGATTTTACATAAGGCCATTCAGACAAGTTAAAAATTCTGAGCATGATAGCGCACATAATTTCACAATGTCCCTCATATTGACTGTATCTGGCTGTACATATGGCATAAAAGAAAATAAGCTTAGATAATACAATGAAGCGCCCCACATTAAAAAAGAAAACCGCAGCGCGGTAGAGAAGAAGCAGAACCCCAAAATTACTGGCGACCATGTGTCTGCGGGGAGAAGCCCCAGAGAAGGCCGAAATTGAAAAAACACATAACCTGTAGGACTGTGCGTGCTCCGAATCCGACCGAGGCACACATCATGGAGGGATAGGAGACCAAAAAACAAAAAAGTCATAGAAAGAAAGAAAGAAAGTCCAGGTAGTCTCTGTGCTTGACTATGACCGCCGCATCGGGCCCTTCAAAATGGCGGACAGAGCCGGCAAATAAAAGTCCAAGTCGTTGGATTAGCGCATCTGCTCTGCTTCTTTGGAGTCTAAAAATGTTGATAGTAGATCAGGATCTTCGAATGTCCTGGTTTGGTTGTGGAGAGTCACTCGGAGCTTCGCGGGATACAACAGGCCAAAGCGAGCCTGTAGCTGTTGAAGTCGAGGGCGAAAAGCAAGGAGTTTCTTCCGTCGGTCAACGGTAGGCTTTGCCAAATCAGGGAAGAAGGAGACTTTGTGACCTTCAAATTCCAAATGATGGTTCGCCCGGGCAGCATTTAAAATTTGTTCCACTTGTTGATATCGTAGCAAGCGAAAGATAATAGGCCGGGGGTCGTTCGGTTGAGCACCATGTGGGTAGGAACACGGTGTGCACGATCGATTTCCAGTTCTTTATGAAAGGTGATCTTCAGCAAGGAGGGAAGAGTTTTGAGCAGGAATTCTCTCATATCTCCGCTTCCACCCCCTCCGGTATTCCAATGAGCCTCACATTGTTGCGACGGGCTCGATTATTGCTATCTTCTAACTCTTTTGAAGATTCTGTATCTGGCGCTCAGCCTTGTCCAGTGTGCCCAAGCGCACCGCGTGCGAGTCGAGGACCCCCGCCATATTGTCCTGCCGTAATGAGAGACTTTCAAGTCGGTCCTGGAGCACTCCAAAGTCTTCTGCATGGCTCTAAGCGCTTCTCCATTGGACTGCACCAATTCCTTCACGCCGCGTATTTCCTCTAAAATCTCCAGGTGCATTTCGGGGTTTTCCCGAAATGGAACCATCTTCTGTGGGGAGGACACCTCTGTTTTGGAGCGTTTTCCGTGAGAAGAAGAAGGAGACCCGAAGTCCAAGCGCGCTGGTTTATGGGCCGCCATCCCCCCCGAGGTACCCCGGTCAGCCCGGAGCGAAATAGTAAGTTTGTATAGGTATTAAGTCAGGATTCTAAGTAGGCCTCTCGGGAGCTTCAGCGCGAAGCGTCTTACCCGCTGGATATCAGGCTCCGCCCCCCCTTGCTGTCATTTTTTAATGTGCCATGAAGATATACACAATAAATAATCTTCCTCCAGACCCAATATACTCATATAGCCCCTCTTCTCAAGTCACTTCATTGGCTCCCCTTCCATTTCCATATCCAATTCAAATGTCTCCTTCTGACCTATAAATACATTCATTCTACAGCTCCTCACTACTTTTCCTCTCTTCCTACACCCCTTCTCGTGAACTCCGCTCTTCCTCTGGCTTTCTTCTCTCGATGCCCTTTTCTTCCACTGCCAACTCCAGACTTTGATCCTTTCACCTTGCTGCTCCTTATGCCTGGAATAAACTGAGTCTGTACATCAGGCTTCATCTCTGCCCCTTTTCAAACCAATACTAAAAGCTCACCTCTTTGAGGCTGCTTTTGGATCCTGATCCCTTGTTCTCTTATGTGTGTCCTTACCTTTCCCTACTTGTACCCTTGTTCTCAGGCTCAGCTATTGTATTGTCTGTCTTGATTAATTGTAATCTCTGACGAGCAGGGACCGTCTTTTTACGTGTATCTGTACAGTACTGCGTAAGCCTTGTAGCACTTTATAAATGATTAATAATAGTAGTAATAGCACAAACTGGTTTGCAAGAAACTAATAGATCTGACAAGTAATGTGCTCCTAATCCTTTCTTTGCCTTAAAAAGCAATGACAGAATTTTAAGTGCCCCCTCCCCTCGAAAATCAATTCATAGCTAATGAAGACTCTTCAGCCTGGGGGAGAAATAATTTCTATGTCCCAATTCTCCTATCAGCTGGACTGCTGCATTCTGAAAGGGCTGTGAATGACACAAGGATTTCTTAGGTAGACCTACCAGCAATGCATTTCCATAATCTAACCTGGACCACTATTCTTAAATTTTCCACACTTAAATATGCCTCAGTCTGTCAGATCATCCACAAATGATAAAACATTGTCTAGACATTTTGAGATATGCACATCAAAAAGGTAGACTTGTGTCAGATTACATTTCTAAATTCCTAGTTGATTGTGCCCACAATATCCCTTCTCCTCCAAATATAACCCTCAATCCAGGCTCTGCACATCTATTTCCTAATCATAATACTTCTGATTTGACTACATTTCGAACCAACCTATTATTATTCAATCAGCTATCTACTCTGTCTAGCCCCCTCATTGATCTTTATCACGCCACCCGCTCCCTAACCTTGAGGGTTAAGGAGGGGTTGCCTTGTGATGCCCTTGAGGCAGTTAGTTGTAGTTGTGTTATTGTGCTTCGAGCAGTAAGGCAGGCAAAGAGAAATTTATTTTTCATGAGGTTTACTTTGCCATTGTGCAGTTCAAAAAGGCTACAGACGGTGCAGAAGTGTAAACCAAAAACAAGATTAACTGAAACTTGCCAAACAGGCTTGCAATGCTGTATTATTTCACATTCACTTCATGTGGTTCGAACATACAGGAAGCAACAGAAAAGTTCATTTAACAGTAGTGCTCTGGTTCTACCAATCACTGGTACCTTAATTCATTCACCCTCCACAAGCTTTCTTGTGTAGGTCAAGTTAAGTGCCACTGCTATATTTCTTCATATACCAGAAAATCCCTTTTCTCCTTAATTGCCTCTGTCAATTAAGCATGTAGAGCAGTTCATTAATATCTCTTCATCAGGGTAAAGCAGAGAATTAGATACAGGCGTTTCTTCATTACAGCCAGTAACTGGTTCTGGAATACTGTAGTTAAAATTTGCCTTCCGTTCTAAATACTCTTGGAATTCTTTGAGAAGTGATTCAGCTGGTGACTTCCCTTCACTTAGCTGTCTTCCCTTCCCCTCGGTGAGCAAATGTTGGCTGAGGCTCTCTATCTCAGGCTGCTTATCATGTTTGTTTGTATCAGGAAAACAAACATTTGCTGTGCTTCCGTTATCTCCCCACCTTTCCCTACACGTGGGTGCTGTGCATAAAAACTTAGTAGTGCTAGGAGGGTACTTAAAAGCATTTACGTCAGCCCTTTCTTGGCTAGGTGTTTCAGCTAGCTTAAAGGAATAATTAGTGTTATTCAAAGCTTCTCCCTGCTGACAACAGCTGCCACCATTTTGTCTGACTTGGCTTTTAAAACTAGAACACAATCTTTCTGGCTTTAGAGCATAAACTTCTCCCCCACTGGGTACCTTATACAGAAGCTTTTCCTTTGGAGAATTCTTTGTCCTTCTGCCTTTATTCCATAGCTCTGCCTGGTCCTGTAGCCTTGGATCTCTCAGCGTTCTGAAAGAGTTCTGCCTCCAGCAGTTTCTTTCCTCATCTGAATCTTCCAGCACGCTACCTGCCAGCTGCAGACTATTAGAGGAATTACCACAGCAAGGATCCTTCCTTTCAGACTTTCCTTCTGAAGCACTTGTGTCTCCCTCTGGGAATTCTCTTAGCCTCCGTTGCTCTCTTGGCTCCTGCCCTCTTAGCTTCTCTCGGTCCTGCTCTTGCTCCCGGTTCTGTTTGTCTTGCCTCCTCCTCTCTCTTTCACTTCCTGGTTTCTGAGTATTTAACCAGGTGCTTCTAGCCTGCACTGCCCGCCTCCCCTTGGGGCGTGCCCAATCAAAAGCTTTCCTACTCTCCTCCCTCGAGGTGAGCTGTTCTGCTTGATTGAATCTGGGTTTTTTTCTTTCTGCAAAGAAATCCCTGCTTTCTCCTGCAGTACCGGCTTCTACCACCGGATGCTCATTCGTGTCCATCTGTTCCTGGGGAGCTACTGTGTCACAGATCCCCCCCCTTAAGATATCACGGGCTGGCTGTATTTCATCCGCACAGCTCGTGATTCGACTCAAGGCATCTGCGTTTTTATGGAGTTTTCCAGCTCTGTGCTCTACCTGAAACTCGAATGCCTGGAGGGCCATAAACCACCGCGTCAGCCGTGAGTTGTGATTGTGCATTTGATGCAACCACTTTAATGGGGCGTGATCGGTGATTAAAATAAACTTTCTTCCTACCAGGTAAAAACGCAGAGCATTGATAGCCCATTTTATGTCTAAACATTCACGTTCAATGGTAGAGTAATTTTTTTCCGCTGGGACCAGCTTCCTGCTAAGGAATAAAACCGGGTGTTCAATGCCATCGTGCCTTTGTGACAAGACCGCACCCAGGCCTGTATCTGAGGCGTCTGTCTGAACTATAAATGTCTTGGCAAAATCCACCCCCTTCAAAACTGGTGCCCCACAGAGTTGCCTCTTCAGGAGGTCAAACATTCTCTCCGCATCTTCAGTCCACTTCAGCTTATTGGGTGCATTTTTTCATAGCATGTCCGTTAGCAAGGCAGTCTTCTCAGAGAAATGGGGAATGAATCTCCGATAATATCCGACCAGTCCTAGAAAGCTGCGCAATTGTTTCTTGGTAGCAGGTGTAGGAAAGGTCTGGACGCTTGCTATTTTACTAATCAGTGGTTTTACCACTCCATGGCCCACGACATGCCCCAAATATTTCACTTCTTGTCCCCCGAAGAGACACTTGGCCGGGTTTAAGGTGAGCCCGGCCTTCCGGATGGATAACAAAACCGCTTCAACCCTCTGTAAGTGTTGTGTCCAATTCTCGCTATGGATGACGACGTCGTCCATGTAGGCGACTGCATAGGCCTGATGTGGACGAAGGACCATGTCCATAAGTCGTTGGCAAGTGGCCGCGGCCCCGTGCAGGCCAAAGGGCATCCGTTTGAACTGATACAGGCCTATGGGTGTACTAAAGGCTGTCTTCTGCCGGGCCTCCCTGGTAAGGGGCACTTGCCAATAGCCTTTGGACATGTCCAACGTTGTCAAGTATTTAGCCTGTCCTAGGCGATCAAGTAATTCCTCGATCCGGGGCATTGGATAGGAATCAAATCGAGAAATGGAATTCACTCTTCGAAAATCAATACAAAAGCGTATTGATCCGTCCGGTTTTGGCACCATAACGATGGGACTATTCCATGGGCTGCGCGACTCCTCAATGATTCCCATGGCCAGCATTTCTCCCACCTGGCGGATTACCTCCTTCTTCTTCGCCTCAGGTAGTCGATAAGGGCGTTGCCTTATGACTTGGCCTGGGGGAGTTATAATGTCATGCGTTATTAACCTTGTTTTGCCTGGTATAGGCGTGAGAACATCCTTATAACGGGAGAGTACTTGATGGAGTTCCTGTCTTTGAGGCCATGAAAGACTCTCATCCAGTCGGGGCTCAGGGTTTTCCTTGCACTCAGTCAGCTGGGGTCCAAGGTCCTCTTCTTCGACCTCCGCCATTTCCACCGAAGCTGACAAGCCCTGTAGACTCTTGGTGCCAGTGGATCCGAATCCATGCACACCCCGCAGCGTCGCAGACAGGACAGGCACTTCTTCCAAAGGGGGGAGGCCCACTCGCTCACAGATCAACTGTGCTATGCGATCTCCCGCCTTAACATTGAAATTACTCTTCCCGAAATTAAAAAGAAGGACCTTTACAGAGCCGCGGTAGTCTGGGTCAATGACCCCTGCCCCGATGTCTATAAAGTGTTTCAGGGCTAACCCTGACCGGGGTGCTAGTCGCCCGTAACATCCAATTGGCAGCTCTATTTGCAAAGCGGTGTCCACCAGTGCCCTCCCACCAGCCGGGACTACCACATCTTCGGCGCTGGTGAGGTCAAATCCCGCGGCGCTGGGCGTGGCCCTTTTGGGTGCCTGAGCGCTGGGCGTCATCCTACAGAATTTCAGGACGAACTTAGGTTTTTCTCCCCTGGGAACTTCCTTCTTCTGTCCATACTTGCTGGCTCTAGCCACTGAGGAAGTAGGAACGTATTTTACTTTTTCCATGGCCAGAGCTTGAACCTCGCTGGCAACTTTTTCTGTGTGGGCATCCTCTCGCTCCTGCAAGCCCTGCTCTATCCCTTTGTGAAATTGGGGCCAGTCTTTGCCTAAGATTACTGCTTGGGGAAGACCTGGGACCACTGCTAAAGGGATAGTCTTGTGTGTGCCTAACCCTTTTATGTGTAATTTGTACACTGGGTAAGTGGAAGTTCCACCATGTACGCACCTTATGTTCACAGAAGTAACGGGCTGAATCACTTCTCCTCCCTGCTTGGCCTCTATTTCATGCCACAACTCCTTCGAGAGCATACTCAACTCCGCCCCGGTGTCCAGCAAAGCCTGGGCAGTGATTCCCTGTACTTCTATAGACAGAAGAAAACCTTGCCTATCTCTCATAGCATTGCTAGCTATTAATGCAGTTTTTACATGACATTGCCTTTGAAAATGCCCTTGCTGACCACATTTATAACATTTTTGTCTATCTTTTCCTCCTTTCCATAAAGGCATGCACATTTTCACAGGACTGCTCTCATCCCTTCGTGCCTTTTCTGATCTGCAACACTGCGACTCCTGGGAAGTAGAGCCACCTCTCTGGCCTGTAATCTCGGCCTCAATGTACCTTTCCGAGAGTGCTACTGCCTCCTGAGGGGTTTTGCAGTTCTGTAATATCAGAAAAGTACGGATACTGTTGGGAAGTGCATCCATGTACTGTTCTAATACTAGATCATTCAAAATAGACTCCACAGTTCTCCCTTCTGGATTTAACCATTTGTTAAGTAAACTGTGTATACGATGACATAGAGATTTTGGAGTCTCACTGGGCTTTAATTTCACACTCCTCAGGCGAGTGCGATAAACTACCGGAGTAAGGCCCAATCTCTCCCTGATTGCTCTTTTAATTTCCTCATAGCTTCCTGCTAAATCAGCTGGCATGGCACGGTAAGCGGCCAGCGCCTCCCCTGTAAGGGACGCTGCCAACCTTAGCGGCCAGTGCTCTTTAGGCCACAAGCTAAGATGTGCAACCCTCTCAAAGCTGGTTAAATAATCATCTACATCATCCTTATCTGTGAATTGTCCAAAATTGAACAAAGTTCCCATTTGTATGCTAACAGGATGTACATTGTCTGTTAGTGTGGAACCTGTTACTGAGGCTGGAACAGGCGCTGGCTTCTTCTCACGCAGCATCTCCTCCATCAGCTGTAGCAGAGGTCTTTGCTGCTCCTGGAAGCTAGCATTAGCTCTTGCCTGTGCCTCTAGGGACATGTCTCTCTGGTGCTCCAACTGCGTCGCCATCCAACCAAAGACCTCTTTGGCCTCCAACGCCATCTTGGAACCTGGAATAAAAGAGAAACACACAGACCAAAGTGCGATACCACTGGAATAAAGTTTACCTTTCCCTTTTGAAAGTATATATTTTTTCCTTTTCTTTCTTTTTCCCCCAGTCACCACTAGGAGACCTCCCCTGGCCCCGGTATCCTCGGTACCCTGGGTGGATACCCTTTACCTGGCTCAGGAGTTATACAAGCGTGTCAGCAATGAAGTTCAGCAGCTTCTTGCAATCCCCTTCCACTGCTGGGCTCGGCAGCACCTCTGCTGGGCTCCTCTGGAAGTCTTGTGGTTGCAGCTCCTGCTATGGTCACTTCTTGCGTCTGCAGAAATCCTCAAATCCTCAATACTACGCCACTCTTATCACGCCGCCCGCTCCCTAACCTTGAGGGTTAAGGAGGGGTTGCCTTGTGATGCCCTTGAGGCAGTTAGTTGTAGTTGTGTTATTGTGCTTCGAGCAGTAAGGCAGGCAAAGAGAAATTTATTTTTCATGAGGTTTACTTTGCCATTGTGCAGTTCAAAAAGGCTACAGACGGTGCAGAAGTGTAAACCAAAAACAAGATTAACTGAAACTTGCCAAACAGGCTTGCAATGCTGTATTATTTCACATTCACTTCATGTGGTTCAAACATACAGGAAGCAACAGAAAAGTTCATTTAACAGTAGTGCTCTGGTTCTACCAATCACTGGTACCTTAATTCATTCACCCTCCACAAGCTTTCTTGTGTAGGTCAAGTTAAGTGCCACTGCTATATTTCTTCATATACCAGAAAATCCTTTTTCTCCTTAATTGCCTCTGTCAATTAAGCATGTAGAGCAGTTCATTAATATCTCTTCATCAGGGTAAAGCAGAGAATTAGATACAGGCGTTTCTTCATTACAGCCAGTAACTGGTTCTGGAATACTGTAGTTAAAACTTGCCTTCCGTTCTAAATACTCTTGGAATTCTTTGAGAAGTGATTCAGCTGGTGACTTCCCTTCACTTAGCTGTCTTCCCTTCCCCTTGGTGAGCAAATGTTGGCTGAGGCTCTCTATCTCAGGCTGCTTATCATGTTTGTTTGTATCAGGAAAACAAACATTTGCTGTGCTTCCGTTATCTCCCCACCTTTCCCTACACGTGGGTGCTGTGCATAAAAACTTAGCAGTGCTAGGAGGGTACTTAAAAGCATTTACGTCAGCCCTTTCTTGGCTAGGTGTTTCAGCTAGCTTAAAGGAATAATTAGTGTTATTCAAAGCTTCTCCCTGCTGACAACAGCTGCCACCATTTTGTCTGACTTGGCTTTTAAAACTAGAACACAATCTTTCTGGCTTTAGAGCATAAACTTCTCCCCCACTGGGTACCTTATACAGAAGCTTTTCCTTTGGAGAATTCTTTGTCCTTCTGCCTTTATTCCATAGCTCTGCCTGGTCCTGTAGCCTTGGATCTCTCAGCGTTCTGAAAGAGTTCTGCCTCCAGCAGTTTCTTTCCTCATCTGAATCTTCCAGCACGCTATCTGCCAGCTGCAGACTATTAGAGGAATTACCACAGCAAGGATCCTTCCTTTCAGACTTTCCTTCTGAAGCACTTGTGTCTCCCTCTGGGAATTCTCTTAGCCTCCGTTGCTCTCTTGGCTCCTGCCCTCTTAGCTTCTCTCGGTCCTGCTCTTGCTCCCGGTTCTGTTTGTCTTGCCTCCTCCTCTCTCTTTCACTTCCTGGTTTCTGAGTATTTAACCAGGTGCTTCTAGCCTGCACTGCCCGCCTCCCCTTGGGGCGTGCCCAATCAAAAGCTTTCCTACTCTCCTCCCTCGAGGTGAGCTGTTCTGCTTGATTGAATCTGGGTTTTTTTCTTTCTGCAAAGAAATCCCTGCTTTCTCCTGCAGTACCGGCTTCTACCACCGGATGCTCATTCGTGTCCATCTGTTCCTGGGGAGCTACTGTGTCACATCTTATACACATTCTCCATATATTTACACCAGATGGGTGCCACAATTTGTATTTCACATACAAATAAAACTTAATCTCAAAGCTTTCAATTCCTTACCCAGGGGAGAAATTAATATAGGATAAAAAACTGAACCTTGCAGTATTTCACACTGCATAACCCAATCTTGTTTGTAGCCTTTTTCCATAACTACATGCTGCTGCTGTCCTAAAACAGATCTATATGGAATCAGTTCCTATCTCATGAAAACATTCCTTCAAAAGGTCATGTTGGACAGCATCAAAAGCAGTTGTCAAATCCAAAAAGACCTTCACCACCACATTTCATCCCTGATCAGTCACCTGGTATACTTCATCCATAAGAACATAAGACATGCCATACTGGGTCATTCTAAGGTCCATCAAGCCCAGTATCCTGTTTCCAACAGTGGTCTATCCAGGTCACAGGTACCTGGCAGGATCCCAAAAAGGCGCACAGGTTCCACAATGCTCATCCTGGGGTAAGCAGTGAATTTCCCGGGTCCTCTTTAATAATGGTTTATGGACCTTTCCTCCAGGACCTTGTCCTCACCTTTCTTAAACCCAGCTACACTAACAGCTTTTACTACACCCTCCGCTAATGAATTCCAGAGTTTGATTACGCATTGAATAAAAAAATATTTTCTCTTATTAGTCTTAAATGGGTTATATTATAGCATCATTGCATGTCCTCTAGTCTTTCTACTAGATAGTTGGATAGTTACAACAAAACAAATTGTGCTATAGTGCTGGAAGATGAGACCCCCAGGTCGGAAGACACTCAACTAGTTACTGGGTAAGAGCTGAAGACTTTTCAGAGTAAAGCCAGCATTTATGATGTGGTTGGATCAAAGCCCTCGGGACATCTGACTGCTGATGTAGCTGCACATGAAATGAGAGTCAGAAGCTGTAAAGATGTCTTACACATTGGAACATGGAACGTACGAAGCATGAACCAAGGGAAGTTGGAGGTAGTCAAGAATGAAATGGAACGTGTACAACTTGATCTGCTGGGTGTCAGCGAACTGAAATGGACTGGCATCGGGCACTTTGCATCAGATGATCACATGGTCTTCTATGCTGGAAATGAAAGACAAAGACGAAATGGTGTTGCATTTATAATAAAGAAGAAACTTGCAAGAACTGTAATGAAATACAATGCAGTCAGTGAACGCTTAATCTCTATTCGTCTATGAGGAATGCCTATCAACACAACTATAATTCAAATATATGCTCCAACAACAGCTACAGAAGAGAATGAAATTGAAGAGTTCTAAGAACAAGTACAAGCTGAAATTGACAGAACATGCAAACAGGATATCCTGATAGTCATGGGTGACTGGAACGCAAACGTTGGCAACAAAGAAGAAGGCAAAGTAATTGGAAAATATGGACTTGGCAACAGAAATGAAGCTGGAGAAAGACTGATAGAATTCTGCAAGACCAACGATCTATTCATCTCAAACACTTTCTACCAGCAACACAAGCGGCAACTGTACAAATGGACTTCACCCAATGGATTGTATAAAAATCAAATTGACTACATCTGTGGAAGTCAATGATGGAAAAGCTTTATAACATCGACAAAGACAAACCCTGGAGCTGACTGTGGTACAGATCATCAACTATTAGTTTGCAAACTCAAGCTAAAGTTGAAAAAGAGCAAACCACTCATGAATGCAGCAAAATATGACCTTGAGAATATACCACTGGAATTTTAAGTCTGTCTGCTGCTTTAGATACAAATGACAGAGCTCCAGAAGAGCTATGGAATGACATCAAGAAGGTTGTGTTGGAAGAAAGCGAGAAGTCTCTACAAAAGGTTAAAAAGCAAAAATTGGCCAAAATGGATGATGGTAGAAACTCTGAAAATTGCCCAGAAACACAGAGAAGCTAAAGCCAGAGGAGAAAGAAAGACAATCACAGAACTCAACAGAGATTTCCAATGTGCAGCAAGACAGGACAAGGAAAAGTACTACAACGACGCATGCAAGGAAATAGAAGCAGAAACTATTAGAGGAAGAACAAGATCGGCTTTCCTAAAGCTACGAGAGTTAAAGAAAAGGTTCCAGCCTCGAATTGGAATGTTACAAGATGCTCAAGGTTCTATGTTGAATGATGCTGAGAAGATCAAGAAAAGGTGGAAGGAATATACAGAGTTTTTATATGATAAAGATCAAGTGGACCAACAGCCGTTTCAACCTGTACCTTATGATCGGGAACCATTGGTGATGAAAGAAGAAGTTGAAGCAGCATTGAAAGCCTTATCAAAGAACAAAGCAACAGGCATTGATAGCATTCCCATATAAGTATTACAGCAATCTGATGCAGCTGTTATCGTATTCACAAGGCTCTGCCAAGAAATATGGAAGAGAACATCATGGCCAACTGACTGGAAAAGATCTGTGTTTATACCAATACTGTGGACTAGAGAGGGTTAACACTGTATTTTTTGCTTTTATTATTTCTGTTATATGAGCATTTTGTTTGGTGAAATGTTGATTTTCTTGTTGTAACCCTGTTTCTTGAGTAAGGCTTTTTATTAAGCATCTTCTCTAATGTATTGTAAAGTGCATAAATAAATAATAAAAAAAAAAAAAAAGAAAGGTGATCCAACTGACTATGGAAATTATCGCACAATCACTCTGATCCCACATGCCAGCAAGATTCTACTGAAGATTATTCAACAGAGACTACAATCATACTTGGAACAAGAACTGCCTGAAGTGCAAGCAGGGTTCAGGAAAGGGCGAGGAACGAGAGACATCATTGCAGATGTGAGATGGATCCTTGAAAAGACTAAAGAATACCAAAAGGATATCTATTTGTGCTTTATCGACTATAGCAAGGCTTTTGACTGTGTAAACCATGAGAAACTCTGGACCACATTAAAAAGCATGGGTATATCAGAACACCTGATCGTACTCTTGCACAATCTGTACATTGATCAAGAAGCAACAGTTCGAATGGAACAAGGAGAAACAGAATGGTTTAAAATAAGCAAAGGTGTAAGACAAGGCTGCATACTTTCCCCCTACCTGTTTAATTTATATGCAGAACAAATCATCAGATAAGCAGGATTGTATGAAGACAACAGAGGTGTGAAGATTGGTGGAAGACTCATCAACAACCTTTGCTATGCTGATGATACCACATTACTGGCTGAAAGTGAAGATGATCTGAAACATTTGCTTCTCACAATCAAAGAACATAGTCTCAAAATGGGCCTGCACCTTAATGTAAAGAAGACAAAGATTATGACAACTGGCATAATCAACAGGTTCATCGTTGAAGGAGAAGAAATTGAAATCGTGAACAACTTTAACCTACTTGGATCAACTATCAATAAAGAAGCAACAAGCAGTCAAGAAATCAGACGACGCATTGCTCGTGGCAGAATGGCTATGAAAAACCTAGATAAGATTCTCAAGAGCAGAGATGTCTCTCTCCATACAAAGATTTGACTTGTTCAAGCCATGGTGTTTTCAATAACATCATATGGATATGAAAGCTGGACAGTGAAAAAGATAGACAGGAAGAAAATTGATGCCTTTGAATTATGGTGCTGGCGGCGAATACTGTGTATACCATGGACTGCCCGAAGAATAAACCAGTCGGTACTAGAGGAGATCAAACCTAAGCTTTCTTTAGAAGCTCAGATGACAAGACTTTGACTTTCATACTTTGGACACATCATGCGAAGAGAGAGATCATTAGAGAAAGACATCATGCTTAGCAAGATAGGTCAACGCAAAAGAGGAAGGCCAGCAGTGAGATGGATCGATACAATAACAGCAGCTATGGGTACTAGTCTGTCAACAATGAGCTGCCTGACTGAAGACCGAACACAATTTAGGATAGCTATCCAGAGGGTCGCCATGAGTCGACTCTGACTCAACTGCACTTAACAACAACAACAGTCTTTCTACTGTTTGATAGTGTAAACAACTGATCTACTCCATTCATCAATTTATAGACCTCTATCATATCCCCAGCTCAGTCATCTCTTTTCCAAGTTGAAGAACTCTAACCTTTCAAGCCTCTCCTCATAGGAATATCCTTCCATCCCCTTCACCATGTTTGTTGCTCTTCTCTATACCTTTTTTAATTCTACTGTATCCTTTTTAAGATATGGTGGCCAGAATTGCACACAATATTCAAGGTGCGCTTGCACCATGGAAAGATATAGAGGTATCATAATATCCTTGGTTTTATTCTCTATTCCTTTCCTTATGATTCCTAGCATTCTATTTGCTTTCTGGGTTGTCTCTGTGCACTAGGTGGAGGGTATTATCTACGATGACACCTAAATCTTTTTCCTGGCTGGTGGTTTCTAAAGTGGTACCTTGCATTGTGTAATTAAAGTGTGGGTTGTTCTTTCCTAGGTGCATAACTTTGCACTTGTCCACATTAAATTTCATCTGCCATTTCGACGTCCAGTCTTCCAATTTATCAAGGTCCTCTTGAAATTTTCCACAATCCTCTTGTGTTTTAAAAACTTTGAATAATATTGTGTCTGCTGCAAATTTGATCACCTCACTCGTTATTCCCATTTCCAGGTAATTTATGAATATGTTAAAAAGCAACGGGCCCAGCACAAGTCCTTGGGGTACTCCACTATTCACTTTTATCCATTGAGAAAACTGGCCACTTAGCCCTACTCTCTGTTTTCTATCTTTTAACTAGTTCCTGATCCATAAAATCACACTGCCTCCAATCCCATGACTTTTTAGTCCAAAACTATTTTTATTAGAGAAACATCAACATACAAAGAAGGGTATATACATTCAATTTCCATATGAGTTACTTAATTCAATGTATTTTGCTTCCCAAGTTTTCTCTGTGTTTTGCCCTCTTCCCCTCCTCCTTCTTGCTCCCCCTCCCCTCCCACCCTAACTACCCCTTACCCCCCCCTTTAAAGTCATATTGACCCCCCTCCCTCAGGGTAGAAGGGTGAACTAAATCTATTCCTCAGACAGAGAGCGGTGTTCCTTATGCACTCTGTCATTGCTACTTACCCCTCCCTCTCCACCCCCCCTCCCCTGTACCCCGCAGGTGTTTCTGCTGGTCATCTTAAAGGTCGTTTCAGGTATAACTACGACTGCATTCTTTGACTTTCATCAGTTCACCGTTTTATACCGGATTGCCTCCCGACTCAGCTCTCAAGCACAGAATAGATTGGAGTCTTTTTAAAGACTGAAACAAACTTTTGGTGCCCTTTATGCGTACCCCTTGTAGAAGGCATGCAGCCAAAATGCGTTGGGGTTTACTTTGAATAAATATTAGCACAAGTGACCTCACTTGATCCTCGCCTCCTGTGTTTTCTTCCACTCCAGTTTCAGCCAGCATCTATGACTGAGGCCCACATCCTCTACTTCTTCCATTACACAGAGAAGGGCAGATTGACGTGTCAGGCTCCATCTCTGGGCGAGTACCAACTCAGCAAAGGAATGTATTTGATGCCAATATTCTTATATATATATGTGCAAGACCACAGCAAATGCACTAAGGGGGCCCCTTCCTCTTTGCATTTATGGCAATGGATCCAGCCACTTTATTCAATTGCACGCAACCGACCCGGAGAGAGATATGCCCACCTGATTTTACGGTATTCCATATCATGTAGGGAGACCATAGCCATGAATCTCGGGATTGCACTAATAAATTTCCTTATGATCTCCTCTGTGAGAGTCATACCCAGGTCGGCATTACACATTTCAGCTAAGTAATGACAAGAGGTTTGAGAAGTGACATCTTAAAGAGGGCTATCCTGCCTCCCAGTGACAAGGGCAGTTCCTGCCATGTCCCCAAGAGCTGTACAATCTGTGCCATCAGGGGTTCCACGTTAGAACTATATAAATCTCCCAGGGCCAGCGGAATAACAACAGCCAGATACCGAAAAGAAATTTGTGCCCATTTAAGCAGGAATATGCACCTCCATGTCCTACGTGTAGATTCCCCAATTGCCATTGCTTCCATCTTGTCTAAATTCAGTTTGTAGTGGAAAAGAGGCCAAATCTGTTGATATCAGCAAGGAGAGCTCTCAAGGAACCTGCGGTTCGGTAAGATGGACCAACAGATCGTCCGCGAAGGCTAAAAGTTTGAATTCATAACTTCCTATGTGAACCCCCAAATAGGATTATTCTGTATATGGGACAGAAATGGCTCAAGAGTAAGCACGAACAGGAGGGGAGACAGGGGGCAGTCCTGATGGGTACCTCGTCACAACAGGAACCTCCCATTTATCAGATTGTTTTTCTCCTATTTATCAAGATTGTTGCGTGCGGATCAGAATACAACAGTTTGCAAAAAAAGGCCATCGAATCCCAGATGTTCCAATACAAGGAACATATATCGCCAGCCCACTCTATCAAAAGCCTTTTCGGCATCAAAGCTGATGAGCAAGGATGGAATTTCTTTACTCGTGCAATACTGTTGGGTGGCAAGAATTTGCTGAATGTTTCCCACTGCTTGTTGTCCCTTCACAAACCCCACTTGCGATGGATGAACCAGGGTAGGCATCAAAGGGGTCAGGCGTTCTGTTTTGATCTTTGCCCTGATCTTAAGATCTACATTTAATAAAGAGAGAGGCCGATATGAGCTAGGTGTTAAAGGGTCCTGAACCGGCTTAGGGATAAGTGCAATCATAGCTTCATTACCATGATATGGATGTGACCGCAGTGTGGCTAAGTGTGCATAGAGCTCTGAGAGTGGATGGCAGATCTTAACTCCCAAGATGTGATAAAATTCCCCACTAAATCCATCTGGTCCTGGAGCCCATGGTAACTTCAAACCCTTAATGACTAGTTGGATTTCCCGAGGTGTGAATTTGGCATTCAGCTGAGCCCTTTGGGTAGACGTAAGTCTAGGGAGGTTACACTGTTGCAGATATAGGTTGGCTCCTTGGCCATCTCTGGCATCTGAGGAGTAAAGTTCCAGAAAGTATGCCAAGAAGGTGGTTTCCACCTCCTTCTGTGCCATGCAAACCCATCCATCCCCTATCCGAACAGCAGGCACTCTCCTAAGACCCTCTGCGGCCTTAACAAATGCAGACAACAGCCAGCCCAAACAATTTCCAAAACGGTAGAGGGCATATTGATAGTGCAACATGGGGCGCTTGGCCCTTGCATGGAGTAAAGTATTCAATTGACTCTGCAGGGCCAAGTAAGCTGTTCTATTTGCCTCTATATCCTGCCATCCTAGGCGCCTTCGTAACTCGCGCAGTTGGCGATTCCACTCAATCAATTTATGATTATTCTCTTTGTTCCTGCAGCTAACATACCCAATTAGAATGCCCTGGAGGTAAGCTTAAGCTATCTCCCAGAAGAGGGCTGTGTTGTCTCTATGGGCAGCATTGGTGGTTGCGAAGAAATCCCATTGCTCTCGTACAAAATCAGTTTCTCCCTTAAGCCGAAAAGGGAGCCTTCACTGCCTCCCAACAGGTGGTGCTGTGGACACTTGCAGGTCCACCCACACAATTGCATGGTCAGAAATTTGAATATTGTCAATCTGCGCGTCATCAACCTGACTTAGAAGTCTTTGGGAAATGAAGACATAGTTAATATGTGACCATGTCCCGTGGGCCCAGGACATGTGTGAATAGTCACGCTCCATGGGATGCAGGGTCTGCCACATATCAGTCAAGTCTTGGCTATTGCAAAGACCCAGAATACGCCGATGTTGCCGAATAGCCTGATCCCCCCCCCCCCAAGAGAGCGATCCAAAGTGGGATCAAGCACACAGTTATAGTCACCTCCCAAAATGACTTCCCTGTCCCCCGACCAGTCATGCTCTGCACCAGCTCATCAAAGAATTTATGCTCAAAGCAGTTGGGGCCATAGATATTCCCTATTAAGATTGGAAGGCCCCGAAGACACGCCGCCAGAATCAAATATCGTCCTCCAGAGTCCCGTATCATTTGTTCACATTGGAAGTTGAGAGACTTTTTAATTAAAATGGCCACCCCAGCTCGCTTAGAGCCAGATGATGCCCCATACACCTCCCCAACCCACCAATGCTGCAATTTGTCGTGTTCTATTGATGACATGTGTGTTTCTTGGAGCAGTGCAACATCAGCTTGTTTATCTCTAAGGGCATGAAGCACCTTATACTGCTTGAGCAGACACCTGATGCCACAAACATTCCAGGAGGCTATACGAGTCATGCTACCCCTGAATTCCAAGTCCCCTCAATACAAATATATCGCATTACAAGGAGGATAATCACCCAGCCTAGACCACCTATCCGCATTCCTCCCTCAAATATGAACACCTGTAGGGACATGTACCCTCCTCATGATATTATCAAAAACCTCATAGTGTGTAATCCCCTCCCATCCTTCTCTAATAACCCCTTAATGGTGTTAACAGAGACCCCCATCCCCCACCCCCCTCTGTGTCTCCTTCCCTGTCTCCCTCTTCCCTTCCTCGCCTTCCCCTTCTTAATTTGCAACTTAACTCCTTCAAAGTTATGTAAGGCCTTTGTGGCATAGAGGCTTCCCGCCCTCCCCACCACGTCCCCACAACACAGTTCTTCTCCCTTTGTGGGCTACACCCCTAAATAAACACCTAAGCTAAACTAGATCTCTCCCCGGCTCGATAATCTCCATCCCCCATCCCTCTATTATTCCCATGTGTCTACCAGGCTGATATTTAACGCCGCACCATGGTGCCTATCCTCTCTCCCAATATCCTCTGTGTCTATCACTCCTATACTTAATCTAGAGTAAATGGTGAACATAATTTTTATTCCACCATTTTTAAGATTCTCGTCTGTAGTTACAATGGTGCCTTAAGGAGGACACCAATACTATGAAACACCGCCTAACAAAGCAAGTTTCCAGCCAGTGTGGGCAATATCTCCTAAGCCTACTTGCATGCTGTTAACCAGTACATGTTACCCAACAGTACAATTGTCCCCCCAATACAGAACTCAATACATAACAAAATGTATAACCCAAGAGGAGGTCCTTTAATCAGCCGGTGGGTCCACTGTTGTTCAGTAGAGTCTTGCCCCCGCTTCCCCTCCACTTCAGGATGGGGCAAAGGCAACCACAAGCATCCGAACCCAATTGGGCCCATGACCTTCCAATTCCTCCAGTTGTCTCTGGTCTCTGCCGCCATTCATTATGGACTAGATGCTAAAGTCCTCTTCTCCAGCCTCATATTCTTCCAAGGTTCCCGTTAGCCTCATGTATCAGGTAGAAGAGTGTTCAGAAACTGTTGGGTCTCCTGGGAAATAGTGTAGAAGCTGGTTTGTCCCTGGTAATCGATGCGCAGCTTTGCAGGATACAGCAATGAGAATCATATATTACATGCCAGTAATTGCTTGCAAAGTGGTGAATATTCCCAGCGTCTGCAACTCAGAGCCATGGAGTAATCCTGAAAGATCAGGATGCCATTATTTCCATTTGTGTTGTTGCTACACTGTCTCCTGGCAGCCCGCAGAACTGCTTCTTTCTGGGCAAAGTCGTATAAGTGTGCCAGCACCACCTGAAGCCGAGGTGCTCACTGTTGTCTCAGTGTGGGCCAAGCCGATGGACCCTTTCAAGTTGTATTTTGTCCACTTGCTCCCCCAGCTGTAAATTGAGAGGAAGCCACATCTCGAGGAACCCTTTCAGTTCATTGTCTTTTATCGACTCTGCTATCCCTATGAATCTGATGTTCTTCTGTCGTCCTCTATTCTTAAGATCATTGAATTTCTCCTCGTGCTGGCAAATTAGGTCTTCCAAGCGCCTAATATCAGCTGCCTGGGATTGCTGAGTGTCCTCTGTGTCTGACACCCACTGTTCTATTTCTGTAATGTGGCCATTAAAATCAGAAACCACCTGGGCTGCTTGAGTCATTTGGTCCATCAGGGCCTGAAACCGCTCCTCAAGTGCTTTCACTATGGCCAGGGAGACCTCCACCAACATAGATGAGCCATCCGTTCCCTATGAGGTAGTGGGCGACACTGCGGCCATCTTAGCTTCCTGCATGCGAGCTTTGTCTTGGTGGGCTACTTTCGCCACCATCCACCGCTCAGCTACTTCAAGATGGGCAGCTGAGGTAGCATTGAGCTATTGATCCCACTGCTGAAGAATGGCTATGTTTAGGGAGGCTAATTGAAAAAATATGCGGTGGATTTGGGTGAGAAACCCTGGAGCCGAGATCAAGAAGTCTTGCTTGACTCACTGCATCACGTGACTTCTCCAATGACTTTTTAATTTCATGATCAATAAGTTATCAGTACTACAGTGTTTTCTATGCTTCCAACTATTTTCTTAATCACCTTGCTCAAAAACAAAATATTTGACACTGGTCCACAGTTACTTACTGCTGCTGGATCCAATGCATCACTCTTTAGCATAAAAAAGTTGTCTTTAATATGGCTAGAAGCACCTCCTCTATAAAGATGTATTCACAATCTGTGTGAATTTATCAACTAATCCTGCACACAGTGCCTTTACCAAGGCTGAAGTACAGGGGTCTAATCTACATGTAGTAGATCTCAACCCAGAAACAACTTAACCTTCACCTTTTATTAAGGGCTCCTTTTACTAAAACCTACTAAGGATTTGCCATTGTGCGCAAATCTCATGCACGTATCCCCAGGGAATGATCTGCCCCTTTGGCAACAGTTTGGTGCAATACACACAGCCAATGTGTTCAGGGGCAGAAGGTCACAAGTTCAAGTCCCAGCTGTGGCTCCTGCCAACCTTGTCCCCATATTTTACCCAGTTCTAAACCGTAATAAAGACGGAACCTTTATTGTAGATAAATTAAATATGCCTGAAACACCTGTATTTTACCCTACAGAGCACAGACACCATAAACATGTGCAATCCCTTGAGCAGAGTTTCCCAAATGCAGTCCTGGAGGGCCAAACACCATTCAGGTTTCATGCTGAATGGTGTTTGGCCCTCCAGGACTGCAATGTTCAAAGTTATCCTCTTATTGTTATATGTAACTGCTAACTGCGCAGAATATAATTGTTAAATGCAAACCGCTGCTGATCACTGGAAGGAGCGGTATAGAAATGTACTCAAATAAATAAAATAAATAAATAAAATGCTGTCCCTAATAAATATGCCTGTGATGCAGTTGCATGCACCACTCCCATTGTATGCAAATGTATCCATGCATATTCATTAGGGATAGCATGAAAACCTGAACAGTGTTTGACCCACCAGGACCGGAGTTGGGAAACTCAGCCCTAGAGCAGAGGCCAACAGGGGTACAAACACCCACATCCACAGGCTCCACTATTCAACGCCTCATGGAGAGTCAGGCTGTTGGGCCCTGCGCGGAGCAGCATCTCCCAATACTGGCACGTGCATACCTTAGCAATGCCATCCTAAACTTGGGAACACGTTCCACATATATCATACAGTTGCTATGATTAATGTCAGATAACAAATCCTAAGTTAAACATGATTTGTTGATAGAGATTCATCATAGCAACCTTTCTGATATCTGTGGAGTGTGTTTCAGTTATTTATTCTGACAGTGTTTACCACCTCGAAGAGTGACCCCAACAGTTTTGCGTACCATAGCAATGCCTGCACTGTGCCCAGGACTGGTGTGGCGGCCAGGGCTGCACAAACCTCTATATTTGCACAATGCTGGCATAGGTTTGGGAGCCACAGAGAGCAGGTTGGGTGGTGCTACATAATCCGCTTTTGGGTCCAAACACCCCCCCTTCACCTATAACATGTGACCATGGCACCCACAAAGGATATGCACTATTCTGGGTGCATCATAGTCCACAAGGGCTATACATGACTAGGAAATACAGATGGACACAGGTGTATCCTAGGTGTGTCTGCAAGGACTACCTATCACACACTGGCACTGATGGGGACCTGCAGCATAGCCTATCTCAGCCAAGCCAGGTGCTGCGAACAAGGTGCTGTGGACCTGGTGCTGGGTGCCCCACCTCACCCAAAGGGTGAGCACAGTGCCCATACAATTTCACGGTCTGTAGCTACTCTGTGCCTAGGTGCTGTGGGGGTGCATACCCCATTATGTGATCAGCTGTAGACTGCTGATCTGCATGTGCAGTGCATCATGGGTATGGGTGGGTTTACCCTATCCTGGTAACCACAGCAGACAGTTTGTGTGGTGACCTGCAGTCTTTCTGTACCCAGGCAGCAGTGTGGTAGCAGCTATAGAGATGTAGCCTACTGGTTACTTCACTGACTGTGGAGGCAGAGGTCATGGGTTTGATCCTGCAGTGGTGTAATCTAAAAAGGCTGTCTGAGGCATTTTCTTTTAATTTAAGTCAGTGCTGCCAGCAGAAACACCCTCAGTGCTGTAGCTTAAGGTGCCTCATAGGTGCCCTATAAGGAGCCCTGTAAGGCGCCCTATAAGGCACCCTATACAGCGCCCTATAGGGCACATTATAGGGTGCCTTGGCAGACAGGGCACTTTAAATGTGACCTATGGGGCGCCTTATGAGGAATCTTAGGTTACGGCATTGTGAGGGTGTTTTTGCTGGCAGCATGGACATCATTATAGCTTCTAACACTGCGTTGGCATGTACTTAGGGTTAACATGCGTTAACGTGCCACGGCGCCCACTATCACGTGATACATATTCTTGCTACCTTAGGACTGGAACACCCACTCCTTATATGGCATTCTTCATATTATCGCTGCAAATAGCGCCGGTAACATTAGGACGGTTTAGTAAACATACCCCATAGTGTTGTTATCATTGTCACAAAACTGTGATCCTCTGCTGCCAACACCATTCCATTCTGCTGTTGCCCAGATGGGTGACTTGTCTTGGTCTGGCACCTCAGCTGAGACCTGTCTATCCTGGGAGACCCTGCTAGCAGTTAACCAACGATAGCTTATCTTTCAGCATCACTAATGCACACAAGCCCTCACAGCACGACAAGCTGCAAACCAAGTGAGGGTGGCTTATGTGACAAGGCAGAGGCTCAGAAACAGAAGAAAAAGGGTTTAAAACACTTTCTGTCACCTCAGATGTTTAGAGATGCAGGACAGGAAGGGGTTAAGATTCCAGCACATGAACCTTCTCTGCAAAGAAGAGCAGGGAAAGAACCACACCCTAGCTCTAGGCTAACCCAGAGACATAGCCAATCAGGGAGGTGGGCGGAGTCAGACCGGATTGGGCCACTCTGCACTCATAACCAGGAAGCAGTAGTTAGTAGAGCAGAAAGAGGCAAAGAGAGCAGTGCAAGCAGAGGCGAAGGGAGGAGAAGCCGAGAAACCTCCAGGAGAGAAGGGAGTGAAGACAGAAACCTCCCAAGCAGCGAAAGGGGAACCAAGGAGAGAACCAGGGAAAGGAGAGTTCCTGTGGGTGGTCCAGGAAGAGACCCAGGCAGAGCTCAGCTCCAAGAGAGAGTGAACCCTGGAAGAGACCCAGAGCTGGACTCAGAAGCCTTGAACACAGACTTGGAGTCAGTGGAGTTCCCCAGAGACAGACGCTGCCAAAATCAGGTCAGAGCAAAACCTTTAAAACCTTTTAAATCTTGTAAAGTGGATAGCTCTGAAATAAGTCAGTCTCTAGGAAGTGATAATAGAGTGCTTTCTAGAAGAAACAGGTTTAAACCAAGCTTTGAAAGGAAACCTGAAGTTACTAGAGGAAAGTTGGGCTATAGGAAAGTCCCTATTAAGAAGCTGCAAGCATTTCCCTTATACAGACAGCGTGACCAGAGCTCTAGCTCAGAAGATAGCACACCTGCTTGTCAGCAAAAGCTTAATTGGCAGCTACCGTGCAGAGAGCTAGGAACAGACCCTGAGGACCAGGCTGTGCTGAGGGATCTCACAAGGCAGTTCCATAAGAGACATATTCCTCCCAAGCAAAGGCAACTACCTAGGCAAGGCAAGGAAGAAATAAACCCCTTTTATGAGCTGTTAAAAGGTGCTGAGAAATACCAAGCCTCACAAGTGCCTAGAAGACAGAGAGAAACTAAATGGAAACAGCTTCAGAATATAATTAAAGAATTAAAGTCTGAAGGCTTGTATGTTCCACATGATAAAGGGATATCAGAGAGCCAGGAAGAACCAATGGAATTAGGGGCTCCTTTATCCAATACCAGTGATTCTGAAATGGAGTGTGGTGTATGTATGAGAGAGTAAGGAGCTATAATTTGTTCCTGTCTTATGATTGAGTGCTGTGAAGCCTAAACCAATGTTCTTAGAAGTTTGTACCAGAGACAGCAGCCTTCTGCTGGGTGCAACGATTCAGAGCTTCATAACTTACAGCTGTTAATGAAAGGCAACGTGAGAAAGTGTTCCTACACAAGAAGCCAGTTACTAATAGGCAAGAGTGTGTGGAGATTGCCATTTCTATTTAAAGCTGTTAAACAAGATATGGACATTAGAAAGAAATACAACAGCTAGAAGATTTCTTTATTAGAAGCTGATACTTGGAAAGCATTACTAGCATCCTGAAATGCTGTTGTATTGTTGAAGCGGGAAGAAGCCTAAAAGCATTTAACTGTTTTACGTGTCCCTGAGAAGAATCAGGAGAACTGACTGTACACTTGAACTTTTATTTGGTACAAAAAGGTTACCATTCTACTTTTGTGTTGGGGTAGTAAATCCTGTGCTGTTCTTTTGCAATACTTTGTGCAATACCTTATGCAAGAATAAAGTATTCTTTAACTTGGAAACCCAACCTTGGCTGTCGTCACTTTAGTCCACAACTACAATAGGATACAGGGCTTCAGCACTACCAAGGACTTTTAAAACCCCCATGTGGCACGCACCAACTGCCTGATTACGCCTAGGGCTAGGCGGTGCAGTGTCACACTTATTATAAACCTTCACAATCTCCCTGCTCAGATGCTTCCTGTAATAGTATTTTATATTGCTTAGTATTTTATCTCCACATTTCCTTTATCTCCATTATTTTACTCTTTCATCAAATCTGAATTTTCAAACCAAAAGTTATTGCCCCCTTTCCTATCATATGCTTTTTCAAAGCAGCAGTCTTTTGTAATCCTTCCTCCAACACTTTGGTCCATTCCTCCACCAGTTCTCCATTCTGAACTTTATTACCATCCCCTAATTCCCACTCAAGTACTTTATTAACACTACCAACTCTAGATATTTACTCAGTGGTGTCATTATCATCTTCCCCATTTCCCCTTTCACACTCATATATCCCCATAGAGAAAAGGAGTACCAAATGGTTTGACCATGGGACACGGCTCACCTCCACATTCCTTAAATGCAATTGGCCTTCTTGACTACTGCTAAATTAAATTCAACCTACTTCCTGCCAACAGCCTTTTCTGTTCTTCTCCTTCCAAATTAAAATCTCCCATCATCTATAAATTCAGCACCAATAAAGTTGTTTCGCTTATTAAATCCAGAAAATTACTGCTGGCCCTCCAAAACTCCTCCAGTTGATCTATTATTACAACCTTTATTCTCGCCTAATATTCCTTGCAAAAGTCCAATATAATCATACCAAAAGGTAGTATATGGAAATAGCACACGAAGTTAGGCAAAAAGGGGTATGTCCTTTGTCATGCCCCTTTATCGGTACAGCACATGAGCAGCTTATTTTGACTGGGTTGGAGTTTAAAATTGATGATGTCATCCTAGGGTAATGGAGCTCACCATTTCCAGACAAATCAAAGTGCCATGTCTTCACATCAAATAGCAAAAATACAAGACACTAGGAAGGTGTAAAGCAGCACTAAGAGTAGCACAAAGGCCACAAATTTCTGGCAATGGGAGAAAGAAACACTAGAAAGATTAGATGGAGTTTGGAATTTTGTGGGAAATTAAGCCCATTTGAGGGATGCATGAAGAAATATCAGTATATCCATTGGTTTGTTTAAAAGATTTTTACAGCAGCAGACTACTTGCTATGGGATTCTTTCTTCCTTTCTTGCAAGAGTGGCTAGGTTCAAAAAGCATTTTCCTGAAATCTAGGTAACACCACAATGATCTAAGAAAAAGAAGTCCTTTGATTTCCTGGAGGAGTGGTCAGAATTCAAGGTCCTGGCAGTCTGGTCCTTGGGTCTGAAAGCAGAAGATGTATACAAATGAAAGAAATATTCTTCCATTCCCCCATTTCACATGACTCCATGTTTAAAGGAAGAGCCATGCTATCCTTTACCCATACTGTGACCTGCATCATGTGAAAAGAAGGTACCCAGGATTTGCATACCATTAGCTCATACGGCTGACTGTTCTAGACATATTCTATTGTTACTTTTAATGAAGTTCATATGGCTGAAACCACGCTCCCACATAGATGTTATTAATACTAGTTACTTTCAGGTGACTATGGACTGGAAATATACCTCAAAGCTTTGAACTTATACCATTCACTCATCAGAGATTTTATTTTACTGTCTCCTGACATTTTTTTCCATGTTTTGAAAGATTATCTTTGAAAGTGCTGAGCAAAGAATTTCATGAAATCTTCAAGGTTATCTTGAGGTCAAACAAAATATGAAATACTCAAGAAGCTTTTATATCTCATTTTGTATTTCAAAAACTGAATATATTTAATTTTGACACTGATCATTCTCTTTGTATCTGACTTAAAGCTTGTGTGACCAATATCTGAAACCGGATGCTGCTCAAAACTGTTACTGGATTGAATGGTGACCCAGGAAGGGACTTTCTGCTCCGGTGTTGCCACCAAGAAGGATCCCTCTCTATGTCATGATAGGCTGGGAGTTTTCTCTGTTTGATGACACTTTTTCCAATGTAATTACAGCAGTGGCAGCGTGATATGCTAGTATTTACATCCTGTATTCCCCTTCCAGTGACTCTGATAGAGGTTATAGTTACAAAGGGCCCAATATTCAGCCTACGGTGGTCAACGCTTGTAAAGCACCTGGCTGCCGCGGACAAAAATGAAACTGCTTATTCAGCAGACTCTTATTCACCGGCACTGAATATCTGGTTTTGCTATTGATCTCCATTGCTATCCAGTCAGCAGTGATAGCGGCTAACCGTATAACAAAACCACATAAAGTTAGAGCAGCCATTGACCTATCCTAACTTGATGCAGTTACGCATCCGCCTAGCGAGATGATAGTCGCCACTGACCAGATAGGAGCCTGGAATACCCCAGCCCCACTCATGGACCATCCCGGCACTAGCTGGGTTGTGCCCTGGCAGTCTGAGGGATATTCAGCAGCACTGGCTGGTTAGTACCCCTGAATATCTGGCTCAGGTCCTGCTAACCACATAAACCCTTCTGAATATCAGATCTAAAATGATTTTCAAATAAAGTTAAGGTTGGATTTCAAAATTTTCCTATACATAATAAGATTAGTGATAGCAGAACAAGACCATTTGACTCATCCTATACACCCAGATTTTCTACTGTACATTGCAAGGATAGAGCTCAGTTACAGTTATAGATACATAGGGTCGATTCTGGAAGCTGGCTGTCCGGGCCGTCCAGACATCCCCACTGACGACGGGGCCGATAGGTCCCGATTCTGGTCCTCTGGAACAAAATGTTCCTGCGGGAGCCAGAATTGGGCCCGAGGATGGCCTGGCATGCCCCTCCGGCCTCTGAGGACGTCCTCCCCGCAGGCACCCAGACTGCCACGGCTCTGGATCCCAAAATCCCCGCTGCCCAACCCATGGCTGGCCTCCTGCATGCCCAACCCATGCCCTGCCACCCCCCCCCCATGCCCTGATTCACCGAAAAAAACTGCTTAGACCACCTCTGAGGTGATATAAGCAGTATGGCCCAGCAGGCCCGGCAGCACGTACAAGACCGTGACCTTAATTTTCCCTGTAGATGCTGCCGGGTGGCCTGCCCCCGCTCCATCCCTGATCCCGCCCCCTCCTGCCAGCTCTCCCCATCCTGAAGTACAGGACATATAGGGAGAGCCAGTGGGGGAATAGGGTTTAGATCGATTGCAGGGCTGCACGTTCCGGTGGGACGTACAACTCCGCAACCCGCATTATAGAATGAGGGCCATAGTGTATCACTCCTTATTCAGTCAGGTTTTGTTGTCTTCCTTCTTGGTTCTCTAAATTCCTGGATAGATGAGCATGCAGTGTGTGCCATTGATTCAATGTTGACTCCTGGCAACCGAGCAACCCCTGGGTTTTCCTGGCAAGGTATGACTGAAAGTAGAATGCCAGGCCTTTCTTCCAAGTCACTGGAGGGTAAAGTGACTTGCCCAAGGCCACAAGGACTCACACTCTGGCCTCTCGGTTACCAGGCTGCTGCTCTAACCACTAGACTACTCCTGCCCTTTTTTAATGAACACACAGGATCCTATAGTTAATCCAACACTCAGCAGTCCCACCCTTAGAGTGACTCATCTAATCCTCTGAAGCACATTTAAGAATAATCAGAGTAAATGTTTGTTCACTCATGTAAATAATCTCTGGACAAGTTCTTGGAGGAAAAGTCCATAAAATCATTAATTAAAATAGGCTGGAGGAAATTCACTGCTTATCCCTGTTTACCTTTTGACAACCTCAAAGGTACTTGTGTCTTGGATTCTCCAATGTTAGAAAGAGGATACTGGGCTTGATAGACCATTGGTCTGACCCAGTATGGCATATCTTATACAGTCCTTTCCACTTATCCAATAGCTTGTTCTGACTGGTAGGTCAGGAAACCAGGGTCAGATTTCTGGATCATTACTTATAGAACCATTTCTTTTGATTATAATGGTTTTCGTCTTGGCCTGACTCTTCTCTATTTTCTTGAATAGGGTCTGTGATCTTGTTTCTGCATTTCTTCGCTGATTTTGTCTGTCTCTTCTGAATATATATTTTTCATCATAGTACTGTTAATAAATAGGTTGCTATGTTTGTTGTATATTATGCAATGCAATCCTTTAGCCCAATGGTAGTTAATTAGCATCTGTGTTAATATATTTTTATTGAATATATAAGGCATTCAAATTCATATCCACTTCTGTAATAACCTTTCCCTCCAGAACTTTCCAGAGGGAGATAAAAAGGTTATTAGGTCAAGGAAAGAAACAAGATACAGCAATCTCCTTGCTTTTATCTTGTTTTTTTAAATGAAATTTGGCTGCACTTTCTGCAATCGTAAATAGGAAAGCAAATGTATTATGACTCCTATGTTATTGCTTCTCCTTGACATGCAACAATAAATGCTAAACCAAAGAATTGAAGCAGATAAGCTTTACTGAGAGAATAAGACAAAATCCCCACAGTAGTATGCATGGATCAACAAAAAATAGTTCTCACAGATTATAATTTGGAAAACTCTGCAAACGTAGGATTTCTTAACCCTGCAACCATGTGAAGGCACATTTTAGATAGGACATGGAGATCAGAACTGAGACATCGAGGACAGCACATACTCAATTCTGATGGTATTTTAGGAAGAGCTCTGCTAAACTTGCAGCCGTTTCTAAAATATGTGGCCACATGAAGTGACAGGAGCCATTTCAGAAATATATGAGTGGGAAAAATTGACTGTAGAAAGCCAGCAACTTAGACGTATAAGCGCCAACATTTAATATTAGCACTTACACATGTATCTAAGCCATTTTGCAAACCGAGATGTGCAGATCCTGCTACTCAACTATAGAGGACCCTATCTTTAGATCATTTCAATTTGAAAGACGAAATAAGGTTTGAGGAATTAGGGGGAATATCCCTCTTGATCCCTCCTGTAAAGGGAGGAGTAGCCATATCTATTCATGTCAGGGAGCAAGTGTTGGTGCCCTCCACCAATATCAACAACCCCCCTCCCTCCCTTTGATGTCCTGTAGGTGTCTGGGACCTTGCTTATGAGGGTGTTTATATAAGACCATAATTCTCCCTCCCAGTCTACTAGATAAGTAATTTTCTAATATTGTCTTGACCAAGTACCCTTATGTTCTTGGGCCTGGATTGGTGTAAGGTTGGTGAGGCAATGAGGAGGGAAACTGAATTTGACCAAAAGTGGTTCTCAGAGAAAAGGCTTTTTTAAAATAAGAAGACACGGAACATGAGATCTATTCCCAATGCATGAGGTAGTCTTAGTTCATATGCAACAGGGTTAATTTGTCTTGTGATGGGGTAGGATCCAGGAGATTAGCAATCCAATTTATGGCAAGGGCATTGGGTCTGTAGACGTTTTTGTCAATATCCATATAACTTGACATTGTATATCTTGGATTTTTCATTCTCTTGCAGTCATAAGAACATAAGGAATGCCATACTTGGTCAGAACAAGGTTCATCAAGCCCAGTATCCTGTTTCCAATGGTGGCTAATCCAGGTCACAAGTACTGGCAGGTTCCCAAAAAGGTCCTGTTTAATAATGATTTATGGACCTTTCCTCCTGGAACTTGTCCAAACCTTTTTTAAACCAAGCCACACTAACAACTTTTACTACATCCTCCAGTAACGAATTCCAGAGTTTGATTACACGTTGAGTGAAAAATATTTTCTGTTATTACAGATTCTCTCTGTTTGTATAGTTCTATGTACATTGTGCTGACTTCCATTGGAGTCAAAGACTGTTAAGATGTGTACTATGTATTACTGTTGTTTTATTGTAAACCGCCCTTGATCGCAGGAAGGGGCGGTATAAAAGAAACACCAAATAAATAAAAATAAATAAAATAAATGGGTTACATTGTAGCTTCATTGTGTGTCCCCTAGTTTTTCTATTTTTTGATGGAGTAAACAACCTATCTACACTTACCCGTTCCACTCCATTCATGAATTTATAGACCACTATCATATCTCCCCTCAGCCATCTCTTTTCCAAGTTGAACAGCCCTAACCTTCGGAGCCTCTGCTCATAGGGGTTTCCTTCCATTCCCTTTACGATGGAGAATCAGAAAAATATGACATTTTCATAATAACATACATAGCTAAATACTCACAGCTAACATTTAAGCTAAGGAGCTTACTAAGAAGGTTTTCCAGTTAGCAATTTTGCCAATCTAAAGGCTCCTGAAGCTGATTAAGGAGATCAGGAATTATTTTTCAGCTTTGTAAATTAATGTCTTTCTCCGTTTATGCATGAGTAAATAATTGTGGTTGCTATGATAGCCAATTTGGATATGTGGAAATAATGTGCAAACTTTGCTTAGTAAGAGAAAAATTCACATTTGAACCAAGGGAAATAATTCTGTTGTGTAAGCTTTTTAGCCACTAAGCAGTTCCATGATCTAACCATTAAGTCAACATCTGTAGTACAGTATCTAGCATATCCATACATTGTGATTACTGTTAGACATCCAGAATCAACAGGACTTCTAATTAACTTTTTAGATGAAACATAGAAGCATGATGGCAGAAAAAGTCCATATGGCCTATTTTTTTTTTTTTATTTAGCTGTATTTATATCCTGCTTTTCACCGGATCAAAGCGGTCAATTGGGAGATACATTTAACACGAGGGGGTATGACACACATACGCTAATACTTACAGGGAACATGGGCAATGGAGGGTTAAGTGGCTTGCCCAAGACCACAAGGAGTACCTATAGGACTAGAAATCCCAGTCCCTCCGGCCTGAGATTGCTGTCCCCAGGTGGGACTTGAACCCCTGGCCCTCTGGCCTAAAGTACCTTGTCCTAACCACTAGGCCACTCCTCCCACTATCCAGTCTACCATTCCATATCTACTACTATAGTGTCTTTTTTTCCCTTTAGAGATTTTCTGTGTTTGTCCCATGCTTTCTTGAATTCAGACACTGTCCTTATCTCTGCTACCTCCATTGGGAGACTATTCCATGCATCTACCAATCTTTCCGCAAAGAAATTTTTCTGCATATTAGTCCAGAGTCCTCTTTCAACTTCACCGTATTCCCCCTCTTTGCAGTGCTTTCTTTCAATTAACAAAGGCTCTCCTCTATGCGTTTATGCTATGGAGGTATTTAAATGTCTCAATCATATCACCTCTATCCCACCTTTCCTCTAAAGTATACATATTAAGATCCTTAAGTCCTTATATGCTTTATAACGAAGACCACTAAACATTTTAGTAGCCATCCTCTGCACTGACACTATCCTGTTTATATCCTTTTGAAGGTGTGGTCTCCCGAATTGCACACGATACTCCAAAGACTTATACAAAAGGCACTATCACCTCCTTTTTCTTGCTCACCATTCCTCTCACTATGCATCCAAGCATCCTTTTGGCTTTCACTGTCATCTTTGCTACCTATTTAGCAACTTTAAGATCATCAGAAACAATCACACATAGGTAACGCTCTTCTTTCATGGACAGACGTACTTCACCTCCTATATTCAAGGAACATTTCGGAGAGATAATTATTTAATAACAATGTTATTAAAGGCTAGTTGTAATACCAAACAATTCCAAGCAAATTCAGCTACCCTCCAAAATTATTAGTCACAATACACAATAATTATTAAGATCATTGTACTCAAAAGTTCATATTTCGTTCCCTAGATATGATCTTACTCCATTCCTTGTATATAGTTTATAATTGAATGCAGCAGAATGTGAGGTTAAGATGTTATTTCTTCAATCCACATCACTCCTTTTTACCAATGTTCCCTGTATAATTTGTTAAATTTGTTAATTTGGTTAATATTGTTAAATGTACTATATCAAACTTTGTTGAATGTATGCCTCTAAATTTTGAGTTCCTTGTAAGGAAGCTATAATAGATGGGGGGGGGGAGGGGGGCTTAGCACTGTGGTAGGCAGACACACCCTGAAAGGCACAGCTGTGTGTCTGCACAGGGAATGATGCCAAGACAGATGCTGCTGGCTGCTCCACTATGTGCCAATTAGGAGGGGGGATGGGCCATACATTGGTACAGGTGCCAGTCCCGAATGCCTGCAGCAGGGGGCATACCCACACATAGCAGGTTGTGAGGGTGCTGCACTCCCTGGTGGTGGTTGATAGCAATTCCACAGGGCATGCACAGCAATGGAAAAGCCCAGTGCAGGGGGTACCAAGCCAGAGCCGGGCACTGCAGGGGACACATACAGCCAGTTTAGATGCCCTGAACACCTGCCCTACCCCATAGCTCCTGTGCCCTAGTGCAGGGATGTGGGGTGACTGGTGGCAGAAGCCACACATGTGGTGCATGTCTGTCCCAGCAAGCAGCTCTGCCACCCCACCTGCCCCTAGGAAGGGCATGTCACCAGACTGTTGCAGGATACAGGTATGCAGAGCAGGCAAAATGGTAGTGGCCAACCGAGCACATGTCTCACCTTCTCTTCCGCAAGGAATATGGAGTATGCCAGACACTGAAGGCCCTGAAATGCCACTTCAAGATGCTGCGCCAGAGGTGACCCAACCAGCTCCAGAGGATCAGGGAGCAACTGGCGGCTGAGGAAGGTCAGTGGGGTACACAGTGGTGCCCAGCAGATGCAGGAGGTGGCAGCCATGGCTGCCTTACTGGTACAGGCAGATCACCTGGTGGTGGATACTCCCTATATGCAATGATGGGACTGTGCTGGGAGCAGCTGTGTCATCCCCCAGTGTCACCAGTCCACCTGTGCACCAGTCAGCAGATTTGATGTGCAGGTGTGCGTGAATCTGGCTGGAGCATGGCACATAGGGGCAGTACAGAGGCACACAACCACAGCCGAGGCTACAGGGGCACATAGTGCACTTGCCCATGCTGCCACCCATGCACATCCAGTGACTGGAGGGACTGGCAGGGCACAGCCCAGCATTGGTGGGCGGGGGGGGGGGGGGGACAACAGAGCAGGCTTGATTTGAGCAAAGAGGGGGGCACAGTCGGCAATATGTTAGGAGGCAGGCCCCTGTGGGCCAAAGGTGGGTGAGTGATGCATGTGTGGGCTCCCCAGGTGTGTGCCAGTTTCACCCCAGGGCCATGCTAGTGTGTACCAACAACCCTTCCTCTCCTCTCCCCACAGCTGGCTCCAGGGCTGTCTGGGGGACTGCTGGCCCACCACATCAGCCACCTAGGAGTGACAGGGCTACACCAGGAGAGCAGGGCAGAGCAGGAGCAGCAGTACCACCAGTGGTGATGATGAGGAGGAGACACCGCAGTAGAGGACACCACATCGGAGGAGGGGAGCAGCAAGGGGTCCATGGCACAGTGGGAGGAGGGGGGTATCAGAGGAGGAGGAGGGATTGGAGGACCAGGAACAGGGTGGAGAGGAGGGGGTCAGAGGAGAAGAAGGTATTGGAGGACCAGGGAAGGGTGGGGAGGAGGGATCAGAAGAGGAGGAGGAGGGCTGGGTGGACCAGGGACAGCATGGGGAGGCTGAGGTGGCAGTGGAGGTGGGAGCAGAGGGGGTGGTAGGGGAGATACAGGAACCACCCACCAAGTGCCCCAGGTGCGATGACATGGCACAGGGCACCACCAGCAGGCAACTAGTGGGATGCCAGACCTGGAGCTGCACCCCCTGGCAAAACCCCATAGCCCACAGATGCACTCACCAGCTGACCAACCATGGGGGCCATATGTCTGCTGCATGGCACAGCACAGGCCAGGGGAGATCCAGAGTGGTGCTGTGGTCCACCTCCTGCATCTTTTTCTGTCGTCATATTTCTATGTTTCTATAGTAGTGGATCCGTGGAATAGTCTCCCAGTGGAGGTGGTAGAGATGAGGACAGTAACTGAATTCAAAAAAGGATGGGACAAACACAGAGGATCTCTAAAGGTAAAAAGGGGACTGCTGTAGTTGTTATTGAAGGACAGACTAGATAGGCCATGTGGTCTTTTTCTGTCGTCATATTTCTATGTTTCTATGTTTCTATCTGGGGTCCTCCACAGCCATCCCAGCACCCAGGGACACACCCTGGCTGTGCCACAAACAGACCCACAGCACCACCATCCCCTCGTCCATGGAGTGACTGGGCCTTGGCTGCCCTGGTGGCTGAGGTGCACCTCCTCAGGGAGGAGATACATACCACAGCACAGACCATCAGCCTGCACCTAGAGGCCCTCACAGCAGTTGTTTCAGAGCACAGGCAGGGACCCCCTGCACCATAGGGTGACCTCCTGTCATGTACACCCAGGGTTTGGGCAGATCACAAAGACTGCAAAGTATACTAATGTCTGCCACTGTTGGGAGGATGTACATATGTTGACACAGTTGTCCAATAAATGTTTTCTTGAATGCTTGTAAGCACTGTGTCATCCAGTTTGTGGGGGCAGGGCAGCATGTCTGTGTGGGTGGTGTGGGGGTCCAGGGGAGGGGGGGCCAGGTGAGGGGAACCAGGGGAGGGGAGGGATTCAGGGGAGGGGAACCAGGAGAGGGGGTCCAGGGGAGGGGATCCAGGGGAGGGGAACCAGGGGAGGGGTCCAGGGGTCCTTGGGCATGGTGAAAAAGGGACTACAGTAGCTGGAGTGGAAGGGCAGACTGGAACAGCCATCCTGCACAGCTAAGGCAGAGGGCCCCTACCTGGGCAGACAGCACAACACAGCAGCGCAGCAAGTGCAGGACGTCCCCTGACCTGTGAATGCACACTGTTGGGGCAGTGCACACCGTGGTCGACATGTCTGCCTATAGTGCTATGCGTATTAACCAGGTCTCGCAGTTCGGGTGTCCCCGCACACCTATTATGCCATCGCTCAGAACTGTGCGGGTATGGCATCCTACGGCGGTGAGCTATCAAGCAGATATTCATAGCATCGGCACCCAGGGGCCTACGCATGTGCTAGATATGATTTTGGATGGGGCGTGGCCCTGCTGTGCACTCTACCTGCATATGCATAAGATGACCTACATGGGTAAGTGAACGCTGCCTTATTGCATTGCTGATTTATGCTGACAAGGCACCAGAAGCGGCAAAGTGCACGAGGAAGGCAAACCTCACTCCATCTGAGATAGCCATGGTCCTGGGGCTCATCCTGCAGCAGCACACCACCCTTTTCGTGCCTGAGGATGCCAGCACTCAGCAGGCAGTGTGGTGGGACAGCGCAAACAGGGTCAATACAGTACACCATCACAACCACGATGTGGAGGACCTCAAGAAAAAGTGCCACATGGTCCATTGGGTGGTGAAGGAGAAGAGGGTTAGCAACAGCAGGCTGCCACCTGCACAGCAGTGCAGCCTCACCCTACTGGAGAAGCAGGTGCTGCAGCATGTGGAGGAGGTCACGCAGGGGCTCTGGGCTTCGATAGCTCCACCACAGGCACACAGGGGAGTGAGTAGGGGTGCCCCATAGCACAGATGTGGCTGTGACAGCCATGTCTGGGTCCTCACCATGTCTCCATCTGCCCAGCCCATGCCTCTCTGTCTGTCAGACCACAGGTGCTGCTTGGGGTGGGTCATTCATCAGCCAGTACTGCGGTGGACTGGATGCCACCCCTCAGGCCATGACAGCATGGCATGTCACTAACCTCTGCCACCTTTGCTGTCCCACAGACCCACCAGGTACACCACCTTTCCAGCCTAGGACCAATGCACTGGAGGAAGCCTCACAGCCCACCATGGAGGATGCCAGTGACCAGCCAGGGTGCAGAACAGCCCTTGATGCTGGTATACCAGCACAGTGATGCAGAGCAGTCCACTGTGATGGCCAGTGCAGAGGGGCTGTTGTGTTCACCAACCAGGGTGGAGGGGTGGGCCAGTGGGGACTGCCAGTGTTGTGGGGCTAGCTGCGGATGATGCACCACCTGCCAAGCTACAGTTCACCATCCTGGAGGAGCCAGTGCATGCAGGGAGCGATGACCTGGACCAGGAGCTATGACAGGAGGGTGTGCACCTGGTGGCAGGCAATGAGGGCATACTGTCCAAGCTGTAGGGTATCCAGCAGGACCTGCAGACTGCAGAACAGACCAGGGAGGCCATACATGAGGAGTGGTGGGACTACAGACAGCGTGTGGAGCACCACATGGAAGGGCACCTGCGGCTGATGTGGGAGATAGCAGCGTGTCAGGCATCTATAGCAGGCACAGGGTTTGTGTGCTGGGACCGCCAGTGCAGCTGCACAGACACTTGCTAGCCCGGCGCCATGTCCATCAAACCACCCTGCTGGGGAGGATGGTGACGCTGCTAGCACGTCCTCTGACAACACTCCACTACATCGCAGTGCACGTGTGGGCAAGCCCATGGCCAGTGGGGAAGGGGGTTCACATGGGGGAAATAAAGAACACTCTGACACAATGGATGGTAATGGGCACTTTATTGAGTCCTTAAGTGCACATTACATGGTACTGGGTACATAATTGGTGTTTGTGTATGTACAACCCTGGTGCTAGTGCAGGGCAGTCACCTCAGAAGCTTTCCTGTATCACCCGCGAACGGTGTGCCAGTGCCCTGGCCTGCTTCTGCCTCGCAGACTCGGCCCCATCACTATCTGCTGCCTCTGCCTCCTCCACATCTGCTGACTCTGGGTCCGGCACTCCATGCATCCGTGCTAGGTTGTGGAATATGCAGCATGCAGCATGCAGCAGATATCTGGCATACCTATGCCGGACTGTAGAGGAGTTGACCACCGCTCCTGTCAAAGCACCGGAAGCGGCTTTGCAGCACCCCAATTGCATGCTCCACAACTACCCGTGTCTGCTGGTGGGCGCTGTTGTACCGCTCCTCCTGCCAATTTCTGGGATGGCGCACTGGAGTCAGCAGCCAGGTTCTCAGGAAGTACCCACGGTCACCTGTGGGAGCAATGTGAGCTGTGAGCATGTGCAGCGGGACGTGCATTGGGTATGGTCTATGGGCTGCTGTGGACAGCGTGCAGTAGTGCTCATGTGATGTGATACATACCATATATACCTATCATCACCTGTTTGCAGTATCCATAGCATTAGACTGCAGCAGGCATCCATTCTGGGCCTGTCCTGGGGCTCACACACTTGCACACTCACCTAGCAGCCATGCATCTCCAAGATGACCCCCCGGCTGCTGCCTGTCCCAGGCCAGACTGTGCAAGGACAAATGCATCATGAATGGACCCTGGGAAGTGGGCACACACATCTGTGAAGGCCATGTTGGCATCCACAATAACCTGCATATTCATTGATGTGTACCCATGCCTGTTCCAGTATGCCCTCTGCTCCAGTTGTGGTGCCCGCAGTGCAATGTGGGTGCCAGCAGTGCGATGTAGATCCAAACACCGATGGGAAACCAGCAGCACTGTATAATGCCTGCATGGTCTCCTGATGCCTCTTCTGTGTCCGGGGGAAGGCTATAAGGTGGCACATCTTCCGCAGCAGGGCCCTGGTGAATGTTCTCATGCAATGGTTGACAGTGGGTTGCGTGATTCCGACAGTCGCCCCTATCAGATGCTGTAAGCTGCCAGTTGCAAGGAATCCCAGGGCAGTGGTCACCATCACTGCCACTGGCAGGGCCTGGCTTCTGGATGTGGTGTGCTCAAGGTCCATGCTGAGCATGTTGCACAACTCGGTTATGGTTGCCACATCCAGTTTGTATCTCTGGTAAACCTCCTCCTCTGTCAATTGCAGGTAACTCACCCTGGTCCTGTGTACCCGTGGGGCATGGTACCTGTGTCTCGGGTGCTGGGCCACTGCCTGCTGCTGGGTATGCACTGCCTGTCGGATCCTCCGCTGTGCCCAGGCACGGAGTGCATGTCTCCACCTCTGTATCACTATGTGCATGGCCCACATGGCGTCTCTGCCTGACCGGTGGCGCTTTATGTCTGCCCGGTTTGGATGCAGGCCTGCTCACATACCCCTTGCTCTACTGTGCCCTGTTCCGCCACTACATGGGTTTGCGGCTCACTATCACTGGTTGTATGTGCCAGGTTCCATCACTTAAGGCTACACGGTTAATGATGTCCAATGTGGACGCATAAGGGTTTCATAAATCTGTTTTACGCGGGTTTTACCATGACATGCCCCCATTCTGCCCCCGGGCTTCATCGCCAGGCGCTGTGCGGATGGCTGGGTCTCAACGATTCAAGTCACCTTGTTGAATATGTGGTTTACACGGGAAAGGCCAGCACTTACTCATGTAGCACGCACCTAGGCCTTTGAATATTGGGCCATATGTTACTATGTAATAGCACTACTCCTTTCATGGCAATACTGAGAATGTCTTCTATTAAATCTCTGTCCATTTCTTCTGCCTGTGAAGGAGATCTGTATATCACACCAATGCAAATGGATTTCCTGTTCCCTCTTTCTAGTTTAACCCACAGTGCCTCTTCCTTCCATCATAAGCCCTGTAATTGTGTAGCTTTAATATTTTTTCTTTACATATTGTGTCACTCCTCCTCTCTTTCTTCCTACCCTGTCCTTTCTGAATAAAGTATAGGCCAGTATAATTACATCCCGGTCATGGTTGTCCATGAACCATGTCTCTGTATCCACCACTAAATCCAAGTCAGCCTCTTCCATTAAAGCCTCAACATCTGGGATCTTATTTCCCATACTACAGACATTAAGGTACATTGCTTTCCAGATGTTGTACCTTTTACCCATTTCTACACAGGTATTTAATGTATTACTTACCTGAGAGCTTTCTTCACCCATCCCCAATGAATGTAGTTTAAGCCCTCCTCAGTAGATTAACCAGTCTACTGTGGAAGACACTTTGACCCTTTTTGGATAGGTGGATACCATCTCTGCACAGCAGCCCTTGGAAAACATTCCATGATCCAGGAAACCAAATTGTTCTCTATGACTCCATCCACGCAGCAATGTATTCATCTCCAGAATGTGAGCTTCTCTGCCTTGGCCTTTACCTTCAACAAGGAGGATTGAGGAGAATACCACCTGTGCACCTATCTGCTTCACCCTCTCTCCCAGAGCCACAAAGTTGGTCTTGATATGCTTGGAGGGATACCTAGCAGTATGATTTGTGCTGACGTGGATGAGCAGCATCGGATAATAGTAGGTTTGAGTCATGACAAACTTTCCGTAACATCTAGGATTTTGGCTCCTGGCAGACAGCACATCTCCCTGGATATGAAGTCTAGTCAGCAGATGGATGCCTCAATAGCTTTCAGAACAGAGTCACCTACCACCACTACTCTTGACTTTTTTGTGATCACCGATTCTTCAACTTTGGGGTGCTTGAGCACTTGTTCTTCCTGTTCCTGGGATGCTTTCATCTCCTCCACTTCTAGGGCTGCATACTGGTTCTTCAGTTCGAGGGATGGTGGAGTTGGATTGTTGATTCTGAAGGCATTGGCGACTCATGCCCAATTCTCCTATTTCTGAAGCATACCATCTTCACATCTGTTGGAGAACTTGGATGCCTCAAGAAGCATCTCTTCAATATACTTCTCACTGTCATGGATGCTTCTCAGCATCACCACTTCTCTCAGCTCCTGCACTTGTTTCATGAGGGCTTCAGCTATCAGGCATCTTGTACATGGAACCAGTCCCTCGTCTGGGATTAGGCTGTCTGAAAAGAGGCAGAAGATGTAACAGGGGCAACAGCTTTTTCCACACAATTTTTCACAGCCATAGTTCAGTTGTTGGAGCTTTGGTACCTTTTGAAGTAAATGAGAAATACCTACCAAAGTCACTAATTTTTCCTCAGCTGTCCTTTAAGAGGAAAAAGCAGCTAGCCTCTTTTATGTGTGTTCTAGCAGCTTTGTTCTATGAACTACTATTTAGTACTGCTTGCTTACTAAATAGTTATTATTTTATACTACTAAATTCTAATATTAAGTTTCTGAGGTATATAGGTATGTGTTCCCTTTTGTAAAATTACCTAAAGTTCCTTCAAGAATATCAACATGTTTATCTTTAGCAGATATCCAAATGTGGAACTATTTACTTAACATAAGAACATAACAAATGCCATACTGGGTCAGACCAAGGTCCGTCAAATCCAGTATACTGTTCCAGCAGTGGCCAATTCAGGTCACAAGTACCTGTCAGGTTCCCAAAAGGGTATATAGGTTCCACAATGCTTGTTCCAGGGTACGTAGTGGATTTCCCAGGTCCTCTTTAATAATGGTTTATGGACCTTTCCTACAGGAAATTGTCCAAGCCTTTTTTAAACGCAGCTACACTAACAGCTTTTGCTACATGCTCCGATAACGAATTCCAGAGTTGAATACGTGTTGAGTGAAAAAATATTTTCTCTTATTACATTTAAATGGGTTACATTGTTGCTTCATTGCACGCCCCCTAGTCTTTCTGGTTTTGATGGCGTAAATAACCTATCTACATTTATGCGTTCTACTCCATTCATTAATTTATAGATCTCTATCATATCTCCCTTCAGATATCTCTTTTCCAAGTTGAAGAGCCTAATCTTTTAAGTCTTTCCTCATAGGGATATCCTTCCTCCCCTTTACCATTTTGGTGGCTGTTCTCTGTACCTTTTCTAATTCTGCTGTATCCTTTTTAAGATATGGCAACCAGAACTGCACACAATATTCAAGGTGCAGTTACACCATGGAACGATACAGAGGCATTATATTATCCTTGGTTTTATTCTCCATTCCTTTCCTTATGATTCCTAGATTCTATTTGCTTTCTTGGCCGCTGCTGCACACTAGGAGAAGAGTTTCAAGATATTATCCACAATGATGCCTAAATCTTTTTCCTAGGTGGTGGTTCCTAATGTGGAACCTTGCATCGTGTAACCTTAGTTTGGGTTGTTCTTTCCTATGTGCATAACTTTGCACTTGTCTACATTAAATGTAATCTACCATTTGGATGTTCAATATTCCAATTTATCAAGTTCCTCTTGCAATATTTCACAATCCTCTTGTATTTTAACAACTTTGAATAATTTAGTGTCATCTGAAAATTTTATCACCTTGCTCAGTATTCCCATTTCCAGTTCATTGATGAACATGTTAAAAAGCAGTGGACCCAGCACAGATCCTTGGGGTACTCCACTATTCACCTTTCTCCATTGAGGAAATTGGTCATTTTGCCCTACTCTCTGCTTTCTATTTTTTGATCACTTCCTGATCCACAATAGTACACTGCCTTCTATTCCATAACTTTTTAATTTCCCCAAGAGTCTTTCATGAGGGACCTTGTCAAAGGCTTTCTGAAAATCCCGATATACTATATCAACAAGCTCACCTTTGTCTGTTTATTCACACCTTCAAAAAATAACAGATTAGTGTGACAAGACTGTCCTTGGTTAAATCCATGTTGGCTTTCTCCCATTAAGCCATGACTATCTACATGTTCAATAATTTTGTTCTTTATAATGGCTTCTACCATTTTGCCCAGTACTGATGTCAGACTCACCAGCCTATAGTTTCCCGGATCACTCCTGGAACCCTTTTTAAAAACTGGCATTACATTGGCCATTCTCTAATCTTCAGGTACGATAGATGCTTTTAATGATAGTTCATAGATTACTAATAGTAGGTCTGCAATTTCACATTTCAATTCTTACAACATCCTAGGATGTATACTATCTGGTCCAGGTGATTTGCTACTCTTCTGTTTATCAAATAGTTGTAATACATCTTCCTGGTTTATCAAAATTTGTTTCAATTCTTCTGATTATCACCTTTGAATACCATTTCAGGCATGGGTAACTTCCCTACATCTTCTTCAGTAAAGAATTCATTCAGTCTCTCTGCTATGGCCTTAACATAAGAACATCAGATATGCCATACTGGATCAAACCAAGGTCCATCAATGTCCTGTTTCCAATAGTGGCCAATCCAGGTCACAAGTACCTACCAGTTTTCCAAAAAGACACACAGGTTTCACAATGCTTGTATTGCGGCAAGCAGTCAATTTCACGGGTCCTTTTTTATAATGGTTTATGGACCTTTCATCTAGGAGCTTGTCCAAACCTGTTTAAACCTAGCTACACTAACAGCTTTTCCTACATCCTTCGGCAACGAATTCCAGAGTTTGACTATGTTCTGAGTGAAAAAAATATTTTACATAAGAACATAAGATATGCCATACTGGGTCAGACCAAGGTCCATCAAGCCCAGTATCCTGTTTCCAACACTGGCCAATCTAGGTCATACGTACCTAGAAGTTTCCCCAAAAGACACAGGTTCCGCAATGCTTGTTCTGGGTCAAGCATTGATATCCTGGGTCCCTTCTTAATAATGGTTTATGGACCTTTCCTCCAGGAACTTGTCCAAACCTTTTTTAAACCCAGCTACACTAACAACCTTTACTACATCCTCCGGTAACAAATTCCAGAGTTTGATTACACATTTTCTCTTATTACACTGTAGCTCCATTGCATGTCCCCTAGTCTTTCTACTTTTTGATGCCGTAAACAATCGATCTACTTTTACCCCTTTCACTCCATTCATTAATTTATAGACCTCTGTCATATTTCCCCTCAGGCACCTCGTTCCCATGTTGAAGAGCCCTAATCTTTTAAGCCTTTCCTCATAGTGGTATCCTTCCATCCCCTTTACCATTTTGGTGGCTCTTCTCTATACCTTTTCTAATTCCACTATATCCTTTTTAAGATATAGTGACCAGAAGTTCACAGAATATTCAACATGCGGTTGCACAATGGAACGGTACAAAGGTCTGTTGTATTTTCTATTCCTTTCCTTATGATTCCCAACATTCTATTTGCCTTCTTGGCTGCCACCGCACACTGGATGGAGGGTTTCAATGTGTTATCCACGATGATGCATAAATCTTTATCCAGAGTTGAACCTTGCATCGTGTAACCATAGTTTAGTTTCTTTCCTAGATGCATAACTTTGTACTTGTCCACATTAAATGTCATCTGCCATTTGAACATCCTGTCTTCTAATTTATCCAAGTCATCTTGCAATTTTTGACAATCCTCTTGGGTTTTAACAAGTTTGAAACATTTTTCTGTCATCTGAAAATTTGATTACCTCACTCGTTAATCCCATTTCCAGGTCATTTATGAATATGTTAAAAAAGCAGCGGACCCAGTACAGATGCCTGGGGTACTCCACTATTCACCTTTCCATTTCAGTTAGAGGTAACTTCCCTACATCTTCTTCAGTAAAGACCAAAGCAAAGAATTCATTCAGTCTCTTCACTATGGACATGTTCCCTTTTAGGGCCCGATTCTGTGTCACGAATAGCGGGGATGGATGTCCCAGTGGGACGTCCATCCCCACTATTTGTGCCTTTTCCGGCCGCATCTAACCTCCCCGCCGTTGTGCGGGAAAGTTAGTCAGGAGCGGGGAAGGGGTGGCTGGGGGCAGTGTCTGGGCGGTTGCTGGCCCTGGACATACAGGGCTGATTCTAATGTCGACCCTGTATGTCCAGGGCTGGCAACATGTGCACAGAAGTTATTCCACTTCCGAGGTGGAATAACATCCCTGGATGTGTTTGTTTTGTATTGCCTGGGGGCGGAAGGGGCAGGAGGGTCCAGAGGACATTCCCCGTATCCTGACCCTTTCCTTAGGAGGCCAGATCAGAGGTCAGGCTGCAGGGAATAAACACTTTTATCTGGCAGCCGACATCGCAGCTTTTAAATGGAACCACGGTACCATGGCAACCGGACACCATGGTACCACGGCTTCTTTTAAAAGCTCTGACTGAGTTAGTTGGGCAGGTCATGTACGTGCAGGCTGGACTGAATCACAGTCCCGGTCTGCACATACATGACTGATCGCGATTCTGATTCCGTGGGGCTAGACTTGCCCCGTGGGATCAGAATCATGTTCCCCTCTTTACGTTTGGAATGGAATGAGCCCTTTGGTGTACGTTTTACCCTTCTATCATCTAATTGTCCAACTGACTCTCTCACAGATTTTTTGCTACAAATGTACTTGAAAAAGTCCTTATTATGTGTTTTTTCTTCCATGGCAAGCTTATTTTCAAATTCCCTCTTTTCCTGCTTTATCAATGCTTTTGCTTATTTTTCCATTTCCTGAAAGATGCTTTTTTGGCTACAACAGCCTCTCTGACCTCACTTTTAAACCATGCTACCAGTTTTTTGGACTTCCTTCCACTTTTCTTAAAGCATGGAATACAGCTGGTCTGGGCTTCTAATAAAGTATTTTTAAACACCCATGCTTGATATAAATCTTTACTCTTTGCAGCTGCTCCTTTTAGTTTTTTTCTTAACTATTTTCCTTGTTTTATCATAGTCTCCCTTTAGAAAGCTAAAAGTTAATATTGTGGATTTCCTTGCTGTCCTTCCTCCATTTATTAAATCAAATGCAATCATGCTATGATCACTATTGCCAAGTGGCCCCAATACCCTTATCTCTTGCATCAGATCTTGTGTTCTACTAAGAACTAGGTCCAAAATAGCTTTCCCTCTTGCCAGTTCATGAACCAGCTGAGATCAAGGCGAGTTACAATGGAGGCAGTGCATGCAAATCTCTCTCAAACATATTCATTGTGATTATCCTAAAAACCTGACTGGCTAGATGTGTCCCGAGAAATGGATTGAGAACCACTAGAGTGCTAGAGTATACCAAGGAAGCTCAGAGAAGTTCTGGTGGGACCTTTAAAGGATATATTTAAAGCAGAATGTTCTGTGGGATTTGAGATGGGCTTATGTGGTCCCTTTTCACAAAAGTGGTAACCGAGAAGATGTGGGAAACTACAGGCCAGTAAGCCTTACATTCCTGGTGGGAAAAATAAAGGAGACATTGTGGAAAGAAAGGATAGTGACCTTTCTAGAATCCAATGGATTGCAACATGGTTTTACCATAGCAAGATTTTCCCAAGTGAATCTGATTGATTTCTTTAAATGGGTGACCAGATAGAGGCCATACTCTGGAGATTTGCTTAGATTTTAGCAAAACCTTTGATATTCTTCCTCATAGGAGGCTTATAAATAAATTGAGCAGACAGGGGATGGGGCACAAGGTGATGAACTGGATCAGAAATTGGCTGACTGACAGATAACAGAGGGTGTTGGTAAATGGAATGCAGTCAGAAGAAAGGAAGGAAAAAGTGGAGTGCATCAGGGGTCGGCCTGTGGACCACCTCTGTTCAATGTCTTTGTGAGTGATATTGCCGAAGGGTTAAAAGTTAAAGTTCGTCTTTTGCAGTTGACAAGAGGATTGCAACAGAAAAGATACCTTAGAGGAGTAGACAACATGAGAAGTGATGTATAAAAATTCAAAGCATGGGCTAAGGCTTGGCAGTTAAGCATTAATGTAAAAAAGTACAGAGTATTACATTTTGGCTGCATAAATCCAAAGGTGCCATATGTGAGGAGGTGAGAGGCTGATTTGCACAGACAAGGAGTGTCTGAGAATCTCAAGGTGATGAAACAATGTGAGAAGGTGTTGGACAAAGCCAGAAGGCTGCTTGGCTGCATACAGAAAGGCATAACTAGCAGAAAGGAGGAGTTGATAATATCACTTTATAGGTTGTTGGTGAGACCTTAAATGGAGAATTGTGTTCAGTTGTGGAGACAATACCTCATTAAGGATATAAAAAACACCTCGAAATTGTTTGGAGGAAAGTGGGTTTGGTGCCAGAAGATATATGAGAAGACACTTGAAGACCTGAATATGTATACCCTAGAGGAGAGGAGAACAGAAACAGGGGAGATATAATACAGATGTATAAATAAGCAAATCTTTACTAAAGATGGATAAGGTATAGAACTAGATGGCATGAAATGAAATTGTAAGGAGATAAATTTAAAAAGAACATCAGAAAATACTTTCTCACTGAAAAGTTGGTGGATACCAGGAAGGCCCTCATGGAGGAGGTGATGCAGACAAAAACTGTGACGGAATTCAAAAAAGCATGAGACAGAGCATCCTTATATAGCAAGATGATGTAATCAAAGCAAACTTGCCTGTGGATGGGCTCGCTGGCTGTACTGTATGGGGCCCTGGATTGGTTGCAGAAAGAATAACATGCCACATGGTGCAGCTGGGATAGTTGCGTCTGTAGATAATTCTCTTACTGTATAGTGGGGGGTAAGGGGGAACTTGGACTGATTGCAGAAAGAATGTTAGTCTGGCCGGTTTCAAGGTGGCCTGGGGATTTAAGTGAAATAAATTTGGGGCCCAATATTGAATTGAGTAGCCTATATGCCACTATGGCACATAACCCTGCCCGCCAACCCTTAACCCCGGAAATTCGATGCCATGGTGACGGCATTGAATATCCAGGGTTGCCGCTCATGCCCTGGAGCTGCTGAAACAAACCAGGTAGCAGTGATATTGCACCGCTATCCGGTTAGCTTCCATGGGTAAAACTAGGCTATGTTTTGCTTCGCCTAGTTTTACTCATGGATTGCTAACTGGATAGCGGTGCAATATCGCTGCTACCCAGTTAGTGACAGTCTCCCCCTCTGCTCTGCTCTGGAATGCCCCTAACATACCCCAATGCTAACTTCATAGTATCAGGGTGTGTAGAGGGGATCAGAAGGGGATGTTCAATGGCACTAACCGTGTAAGTGCCATTGAATATACCAATTTAAGATATTTGCATGCAGGGCCAGCCCAAGGGTTTCTGCTGCCACCGCCCCCCCAGCTGACGCCGATTCCGTCTCACGAGGGGGAGGCGGGCAGCGGCAGTATTTCCAAAAGTGGTGACTTTTTGCTGCTATTTTTGGAAATACTGCTGCTGCTTGCCTCCTCCCCCCAAATGGAATCGGTGGCAGCTGGGGCGGCACGTCCACCCATGTGTGCTGTTGCTGTCGCAGCCCACCCAAGCCAGACGCTTAGCTCGTCTAGTGGACAAGCCAGCCCTGTTTACACAGTTTACTGGGCTTTAGACTGTATAAATGCCTTTTAATATCAGGCTCTTGGGGATTATTGAATACAAAAGTCATGGGGAAAGGAATCTGTACTGCACAGCAGACACAGCCACTCCTTCTCCTCCAAAAACCCAACAAAGGCACGTGAAAAGTAGCCTGCACAGTGTTGCAGGTTCTGTCTTAACAATCCTGCTAGGCAGACCCGATGGGCCATCAGCCACTATCTTACTATGTTACTTTACCTGTTGATATTTGATTGTATTTAGCATTACACACAATTGTGGGGATAAAGAAATCCAAAGGAAGGCAGATGTTTCCCAGTACAGTTCTTATGTAGCTACAATGAGGCAAAGTGCCAAAACAGGATGGAAATGCACAATAATGTGAAAATGATTAAACTGCATCATCCTTGACTTTTAGTCTAAGTTCTCTAAGCTTCTCCAAAGGGCTCTCCTCAGTGACACTCCATAATAGCGCCCCGCTGCAGGTGTTGATGTGCTCAGAAATAGCTCCAGGCACAGTTGTGGCATCAGCGGGATACAGCTTGAACGGGTTGGGCTCTCACTGGTTCCTGCAGCAATTGCTGGGATGAGGAAGCATCAGGACAGACAGGACACAGCTGAAACAGCTAAAAAAGAAAGGTCGCCAGTCAAAGATCTGTAGTGTTGAGCAAGTAAGTATTTTGCCTAAAAATAGTCCTGGCCATGGCGCTGATTTCAGTGACTATACAAAAATCAAAAACCGGTCTTGTCCGGAGCGAAAAATAATCTTTATAATCTAAAACACTCCACTCTAACTTGTCACTTTAGTGATCAAACAAACATTTCATATCAACCCAACATGATTTCTTCATCACATGTATGTACTTAATATTTGTTTATCAACTGAACCACACTATGGCGTACTCCTGGAGTCTTAAGTGTTGACTCAATTATCTGAATATACCACTGTACCAGGAGGTTTCAGACCAGATACCGCGCTCAGCAAATGCTTATATATCGAAGCAACAGCGCACTGATTACATCAACAACCTTCCTGGATTTGTGTCCATTTTTTATATTTTGTCAGTGGTTAATTTTTCAGTGGTTAATTAATACACCGGGGTTCTACCGCCACCAACTTTCAGTGAAGAACAAAAAAGCTTAACTTATAGCTTGTATCTTCTGCGCCTCAACGCCTCTCCTGGTACCGTATTTGCGTTTCACTCCAAACAGGAGTTTCCTCAGGAGGATCTACAAAAATAGAAACAATGTAACGAAATCTTCCAGAGATACCCACTATAGTTGACTGGAAAGGGGAGAAATCAATTACATTTCGGTATATAGTCAGGAAAAACTTATTGTCAAAGATCTTTCACTCACTCGATTACTGCTGCCCGCGTTGTACTCATGTGTCTTGGAGTAGCTCAAAAAACGCCGCGCATGCGCATGTGGCGCATCTGGGCGAAATTTATACTCACTATCCAGGTTCCCATCAGAAAGCTCTCTGTTATAATCAGGTAAGTTACAAACACACTTGCCAATCAATCGAGGAATTTAAACCTCTCGGTTGAAGAGTATTGACTGTGAAAATCCAGCGCTGTTCAAAATAAAAAAGAGTCTCATCTAGGGTCCTTCCTCTCATCGGATGTTGAATGTGATCAATGCAAAAACACCGCAATTGTCCAAACTCGTGCCCTGCTTCTAAGCAATGCTGAACTATGGGGGCAGTCAGTATCTTACAGTGGAGACGACTCTTATGTTCCAAAATACGAGTTTTTAGTGTCCGAATAGTTTTCCCGATTGTGTCGACGCGCGGCACTATTTTGGAGCCCCTGTCTATATACCTCGACTCTTTTTTACGTCCCTTAATGGTAGATATACCGTCTTATATTCGAGATTCGGCACATTTTTTAGAAAAATTAAGTCTACAGAATGAATTAGCACATGAAGCAGAAATTTTATTGATTACTCTCGATATAACCGCGCTGTACACTAGCATACCCCAAGAGGATGCTTACCATACTGTGGAAAAGCAGCTAACCATGAGAGGAGATTTGACAAGGGCTCAGCTGTCCTTTTTGATGGATTTAACACGTCTTACTGTGTTTCATAATCATTTTCTGTTTGAAGCTACAATCTATCACCAAAAGTCAGGGGTGGCGATGGGGGCCACTTGTGCCCCCTCCATTGCCAATCTCTTTATGGCAGATTTTGAAAATCAATGGTTGACTAGCTCCCCCTATAGTTCCAACATAAAATTTTGGGTTCGTTTTATAGACGACATTTTTCTGTTATGGGAAGGAACAGAAGATCTAGTACTACAATTTGTTCATTGGCTGAACGGGCGAAATGAGGCTATCCAATTTACTTATTTTATTACCAATACACAAATTACCTTTTTGGATTTATTGATTGAAAAAGATTCTACAGGCTGGAAATCCTCAATCTATCAGAAACCGATAGCACGGAATACATTCCTACAATATTCGAGTGGTCATCCGCTCAAACTAAAAGATAGTCTTCCTCTATCCCAATTCCTCCGTTACAGACGAAATTGTTCAGACACGGCCGATTTTAAGGTTCAATCACGAAAACTTTCTTTGAAGCATGAATTTTAAGTTGACATCATGTTCCTCCACCCTTTATTTTATATATTTATTTGTACTTAGCTCACACCCTTCCAGTAGAAGTTCAAGGAGAGTTGCATTCAGGTGCCATAGATATTTCCTTGTCCCCAGAGGGCTTTACAATCTAAATTTGTACCTGAGGCAATGGAAGGTTATGCAACTTGCCCAAAGCCACAAGGAATGTCAATAGGATCCAAATGCTGGTTGCCTGGCTTCTGCTCTAACCACTAAGCTACTCTTCCACTCAATTGTGCCATACACTAGGATGTCATCCATATATGATACAATACAATGAAGACCTGCATATGTTTCATTCATTTTTCTCTGATAAACTTCCTGCGCAGAATGAATGTCAAATGGTGGGCAAGTCAAATGGTATCTTCCATGTTGAGTGTCAAAAGTTGTGAGCAAGGAGCTTTCTTCCCTGGTCTGGTTTTTGCCAATATCATGACCTGGGATTGAGAACACTGAAACATTTAGCTTCAGCAACCTTGCTGGTGATGTCCTCTAGTGTTGGCATTTGATAATGTTCCTACTTTATTGCTTTGTTTAAGTCAATTACATCATATATATACATTCTCCTTCGCAAGTCTCTCTCTCAGTACCACTGGAACTCTATGAGGAGCATTTACAATGAGAGTTACTGTTTCATCCACCTTGATTCTGTAATCTTCTGGAAGTTACCCTAAACCCTGAAACACATCTTTATATTCTGTTATTTGTCATCACAGTGGTTACTTTAAGATGACATTGTGTTTGAGCATTTTCCATAGACAAGGTTAACTATATTAGTTTTAAATCCAGACAAGCTCCGAGCCCCGTTGCTGGGTTGGCTACAGTCTTTACAATGTAAAAGTGCAGACTTTGTTGTATTTATATTTACAGTTCGGAGTGCACACACTTTTCACATTCAGTTGTTCACCTCCATATCCATAACTTTATTTGCTTTGAGTTTCTTCCCACTGTTATTTAAGTGAAAACTTGGTCAGGTTGCCCTTCATCAATAACAATTGTGACATTGCAGGCACTAGTAACCATTTCTATGGATAAGTCATTTGAATCCTCTTGTGAACCCATATCGATGTCCTACACAACCCTTTGTTTTACAAATCTTGCAAATGACATGCCTGAGCATTTGCAGAGCAGTTTTGCCAGCAATTTTTATTCCTACCTTGGCCGCATGGTTTTTATGAGCTGTTTGTTTTGTCTGTGTCTATGAGATACTGGAATTGTTTTAAGGCCATTTGTGATTTATCTATTTCATGCACATTATCTGCTTCTGTTATGGTTCTGAAATCCATAGGAGGAGATCAGGGCATCAAGGGAGTGAGTATAGAGAGAGAAAAGATGGGGTCCCAAGACAGAATCCTGAGGTATACTAACAGACAATGGGATAGCAGTGGAGGGACATGTGCCAGTTTACAGTATACTGTACACTAAAGGTGCAATGAGAAAGACAGCAGGAAAACCAACACAGAAAAGGGTCCCTAAACCCAAGGGAGAAGAAGGTGTTGAGGAGAAGGTGGTTATCAATAGTGTTAAAAGGTCAAGAAGGATGAGGATAGAGTAAATGCCTTTGGAGTTAGCCAAGTACAGGTCACTGGAGACTGGCAAGAACTGTTTCAGTAGAATGTAAAGGATGAAAACCAGATTGCAGGGGGTCCAAAATGGCTTGAGAAGAAAGAAAGTAGAGGCAGCAGCGATGAAGTGAATGTTCAAGTAGTTTAGATTTATTTATTTACATTCTCTTATATACTGCGCTATTCTGCATCAGTGCAGTTTACATTGAACAAACTGAAATTACATTGAACAGGGTATTATAACTTGGAGATAACTATTTTACAGGGAACATGGGCTATGGAGGGTTAAGTGGCTTGCCCAAGACCACAAGGAGCACCTGTGGGACTAGAAACCCCAGTCCTTCCGGCCCAAGGTTGCTGTCCTCTAGTGGGATTTGAACCACCGACCTTCCGGCCTGAAGTACCTTGCCCCAACCACTAGGCTACTCCTCCACTCCAATGATGCAAAAGAGAGGAGGGAGATGGGCCGATAATTTGAAGGGCATGTCTCTCCATGCATTATAAATGTTACTACCTTTCTCTTCAGCCCATAGTAACAGATAACAATATTTATCTTCCTCCTTCTTTAGATCTGATAAGTCCCTTGAAGATGAGTTCAGCATACTGTCAAAACCTTTTCCATTCCGCTACAAGGTTGAGACTGTCCCAGTCCATACTGGGTAGCTGCAGGTCTGCAAATTCCATGATCAGTATGAAAAACTCTGGACTGCTTGGCCTGTCCAGAGATCAGAAACTTCTTCAGCTTCTGGCACCATATAAAGTTTTACATATTTGGTGTGTGGATATGTGAGGTGGGAGCTATGGCCTGCTTAAAAGACCACATGTACTCAAAGCTGGTCACATTACTACTACTACTACTACTGAACACAGCGCTGCACAGACACATGTAAAATTTGGTCCCTGCTCATCAGACAATACAGTATCTGTAGACATGGGATACAGCTAGGGGGAATGGTAAGGAAACACAAAGGACATCAGGTGAGTCAAGATCCGAAAGCGGCAGCGAAGAGGTGAGATTTCAGCCTGGATTTGAAAAGGGTCAGAGAAGGTGCCTGACGTTTAGACTCAGGTAGTTTGTTCCAGGCATAAGGAGGAGCAAGGTGAAAGGAGTGAAGCCTGGAGTTGGCAGTAGAAGAGAAGGACACAGATAGAAGTTATTTGCAAGAAGAGCAGAGTTCCAGAGGAGGGGTGTAGGGAGAGATAAGAGAGGAAAGGTAGTGAGGAGCTGCAGAGTGAATGCACTTATAGATCAGCAGAAGAAGTTTGAAGTGGATGCAGAAACAGATAGGAAGTCAATAAAGAGACTTGAAAAGAGGGGTAATTAGAGCATGACGAGGCTGGCAGAAGATTAGCCGTGCAGCAGAGTGTTGAACAGATTGAAGGGGAGATATGGCTCAGAGGGAGACCAGCAAGGAGCAGGTTGCAATAGTCTAGATGGAGGTGACTAAGGAGTAGAATAAATTTCTTAGTAATGTGTTCAGAAAGGAATGGGAAAGTTTTAGCTATCATTTGGATATGTGTGGAGAAGGAGAGAGAGGAGTCAAAGACGACCCCAAGGTTGCAAGCTGAGGAGACAGGGAGGATTAGAGAGTTATCCATAGAGACAGAGAAAGGAAGAAGGGGAGAGGAGGGTTTAGTGGGGAAAATATGATGCTCAATTTTGGCCATGTTCAGTTTCAAGCGGCGGTGAGACATCCAAGCAGCAATGTCAGAAAGGCAGGCAGAGGTTCGGGCCTGGCTTGCTGGAGAGATTTCAGGTGTAGAGAGGTAATTCAGGGAGAATCAGCTTAAAGATGGTACTGAAAGCCATGGGAAGAGATGAGTGCACCAAGGGACTGGGTATATAGAGAGAAAAAGAGTGGACCCGACTGATCCTCGGGGTACACCAACTGAGAGCGGGATAGTAGTAGAGGAGGATCCACCAGCACATAGTAACATAGTATATGACAGCAGATAAAGACCAGTATGGTCCATCTAGTCTGTTTAGCAAGGCGGCAAGAGTAGGTGCACCTGCCGCTCCCTGCAAGTCACCCCTCCCTATGCCTTTGTTTAGGGGTGTGCCCACCGCTCCATGTAGGTCACCCCTATTTGTTGAGATATAAGAGGTAGTTTTGTTTATTTTGATTTTATCCTGTTGCTATAAAAGGATCCACTGTGTCTGGCCCATGCCATTTTGAATTCTGTCACTGTATTTGCCTCACCACTTCCATTGGGAGGGCATTCCAAGCATCCACCACCCTTTCAGTGAAAAAGTATTTCCTGACATTGCCTTTCAGTTTACCCCCTTGCAACTTCATGTTATGCCCTCTAGTTTTACAGCTTTCCCATCTTTGGAAGTCTTGATTGTTCATTAATACTCTTTTAAGTATTTAATGCAAGGTCTGAATCATATCTCCCCTGTCCCTCCTCTCCTTCAGAGTGTACATATTTAGGTCTTCAAATCTCTTCTCATAAGTCTTCTGACGCAGGCTCCAAATCATTTTAGTCGCCTTCCTCTAAACTGTTTCCAGCCTTTTTATGTCCTTTGAGAGATATGGTCTCCAAAACTGAACAAAATATTCCAAGTGAGACTTCACCAGTGACTTGTATAGTGGCATTAGTACCTCTTCCTTTCTGCTGGTGATTCCTCTCTGTATGCAACCCAGCATCCTTCTGGTTTTGTCACCTTGAGATCCTCAAAAACAATCACTCTGAAGTTCTTCTCTTAGTCTGTGCACATTTATTTATTTACATTCTCTTATAGACTGTGCTATTCTGCATCAGTGTGGTTTATATTGAACAAACTGAAATTACATTGAACAGGGCATTATAACTTGGAGATAACTATTTTACAGGGAACATGGGCTATGGAGGGTTAAGTGGCTTGCCCAAGACCACAAGAAGCACCTGTGGGACTAGAAACCCCAGTCCTTCTGGCCCAAGGTTGCTGTCCTCTAGTGGGATTTGAACCCCTGACCTTCTGGCCTGAAGTACCTTGCCCCAACCACTAGGCCACTCCTCCACTCAGCCTCTTGTCTCTTATTGCATACAGTTCCCTTGGATTTCTGTTTCTCAAGTGGATTACACTGCACTTCTTCAAGTTAAATCTTAACTGCCAAGCATTAGACCATTCTTCCAGCTTTTCTAGATCTTTCCTCATGCTATCCACTCCCTCAGGGGAATCCACTCTGTTGCAAATTTTCATGTCAGCTGCAAAAGACAGACTTTTCTTTTCAGTCCTTCAGCAATATCACTCACAAATACATTAAACAGTACCAGTTCCAGGATTGAACCCTGGGGCACACCGCTAATCACCTTCCTTTCATCCGAGTGAGTTCCGTTTACCGTCGCCTTCTGTTGTTTGTCAGTCAACCAATTTCTGATCCAGTTCACCACCTTGGGAGTTTATTGATAAGTCTCGTATGAGGAACAGTATCAAAGGCTTTGCTGAAATCTAGGCAGATCACATTCACCACATGCCCTTAATCTAATTCTCTGGTCACCCAGTCGAAGAACTCAATCAGATTTGTTTGACAAGATCATCCTTTGATAAGACCATGTTGCCTCGGATCATGCAACCTTTTGGTTTCAAGGAAGTCCACTATTCACTCTTTCAGAAGCGCCTCCATTACTTTTCCCGCCACCGAGGTAAGACTTACTGGCCTTTAATTTGTCACTTCTTCCCTACTGCCACTTCTCCAGTCCTGTGGAATTTCTCCTGTTTTCAAGGATCTATTAAAAACATCCTTTAATGGCCCACTGAAAGCGCGATGGGAGAGATAAGAGAACCAGGATAGCACAGAGCCCTTAAAACCAAATGTGGACAAGGTATCAAGGAGAAGGTTGTGGTCAACAGTGTCAAAAGTAGCAGAAAGGTCTCTACAGATAACAAAATGGTTCCTTCAAACAAGTCTCAGAACTCTAGCTAGCTGCAGTAACTATAGAGACACCTATGGGGTAATTTTATAACTCATGCCTAGATTAACACATGCACTTATGCATGTATATGTAGGTATTTTATTCATATACATGTGTAAACAGACATTTACGTGTGTATTCAAATGATTGCTATTCTGAAAACTCACACATTGGGTCAATTGCGCATACTTTTACTGTAGGTATTTTGATGCAGAGCAAGCAATATGTGTGTAAATTATAAAATACTACAATTTGCATATATTCCCAACAATTTTAGGCATGACCATTTACACCAGCTCTAGGGATGATATAAGTGCTCGTGCCTTAAATTAGCATATGTACTTAACTTTATAAAACAGGCTTGAAATATGTGCAGAACGATACATGTGAATGCAGTGGTGATTTATAAAAGTAGTAGGGGTATGGAGGCAAAAACATTTAATTTTGTTTAGTTTCCTGTGTCGTTTGCAGGGGTTATTTTCATTTTGTTTCATTTTGTTGGCTGTGACTGTTGCCCAAACAGAAATCAGTGGTTGAAAGGTAACCAGGCAAATATAAGAACTATTTTTTCTTCCAATTAGTTATTGTCAACCAGTGCACCTTAGGTTAGAAGGCATCAGTCTTCCAGGAAGAGTTGTTCTGTCTCCAGGGATGCTGGCTCTAGCTAGCCTATTCTTTGCTATATTTCTGGTAATAGTTCATGTTTCATGATTGACCCAGAGTTTGTCTGGTTTTGATTCCATGGAAAATCCTTCCTGGATATTTTTGTTCTTTGAATCTATTGACTCCAGTAAACATTTCTTGTGCCATGTTCCTAGCCCTGTAAGTTCTGGGGTAAGTTTCCTGAAACTTTTGTAACTTTATTCCTTGTTAAATTCTTAGATTTATAATCCTGAATCCTTGTGTCTAATTACCAGTTACTGTCATACAATCAGACATTTAACAATTCTACTCCAGATCCCAGTTCCCAATTAGTGAACTTGTTCAGAAATTCTGTGAACATATGAGGGTCATTTAAAAAGTTGAGTCTTGATTTGGAAGTTTAAAGACATGCATGTGGACATCGAATCACGGAACGTCTCCGTAGTCATTCCACAAATGTCTACGATCTTAAAGAAGCTAAACAAGTAGAAAAGGCGACAGCAAAAACTAGAAGGATGCTTGGGTGCATAGGGAGAGGAATGGCCAGCAGAAGAAAGGAAGTGATAGTGCCTCTGTATAAGTCTTTGGTGCGACCTCATTTGGAGTATTGTGTGCAATTCTGGAGACCGCACCTTCAAAAGGATATAAACAGTTCAGAGGGTGTCTACTAAAATGGTTAGTGCTCTTCATTATAAAGCATATGAGGACAGACTTAAGGATCTTAATATGTACACCTTAGAGGAAAGGCGGGATAGAGGTGATATGATTGAGACGTTTAAATACCTCCATGGCATACATGCACTGGAGGAGAGCCTCTTTCGAATGAAAGCAAGTTCTACTATGAGAGGACATGGGATAAGGGTGAAAGGGGATAGATTCAGGAGTGATATGCGGAAATATTTCTTTACGGAAAGAGTGGTGGATCCGTGGAATAGTCTCCCAGTGGAGGTGGTAGAGATGAGGACAGTATCTGAATTCAAAGAAGCATGGGACAAACACAGAGGATCTCAAAGAAAAAAAGGGGGACTGTTGTAGTGGTTGATATGGAAGGACAAACTAGATAGGCCATGTGGTCTTTTTCTGTCATTATGTTTCTCTGTTTCTAAGTTTCTATGAATTTTGGATATGTCTCCAGTGCAGGGACACCCAAGTAAGCACAGAGGTATAACAGAGGCATGTTCAGGAAGGGGCAATATACTTACATGTCCCTGTTCAATCTCAGAAACTTTGGAGATATCTTTATCTTTATCTTTATTCCAACTTGATATACCACACCTTCATAGACATCAGCAGGGGCTGGAGAATAGATCTTTCCCTGTGGTAGTGGTCACCTTCTGATCCCCAAAGTGGGCTAACATGTGGGGGAGGGAGTAGGACAGAAGCAGCTGTATCTGCAAAGACTGCAACATTGAAAGTGGCAGCAGTAGCTGCAAGACTATGATAGCAGCAGTTGCAGCAGCCTCACCTGAGCTGTGAAGGCAGTGAAAGGAGTGAAGCCATATCTCCACTGTCAGCTTTTAAGGGGTTGTGGCCCAGGAGACAGGGCCGGCCCGTCCATTGAGCGAGAATGTTTTTTGCACAGGGCCCCGCGTTTCAGGGGGCCCCGCGCAAAAAACATTCTTTTTGAAAAGTAAAATTGAAAAGAAAAAAAAAAACCTGTCTGCTGCCGCGGTCGGGGCCGCCGCGGCAGAATCGAGCGTGCCGCGGGGCCCCCCTGTGCACGGCAGAGCCTGCCCTCCTTGTAGCAGCTCTCTCTCTGGAGCTGCAGTCAGACGCGCCGGCTTGCAGAGCGCGAGGGAAGAGTTTCTCCCTCGCTGCTCTGTTAAGCCCGCGGGGGCTGATGGGAAGTTCCCATCAGCCCCGCGGGCTTAACAGAGCAGTGAGGGAGAAACTCTTCCCTCGCGCTCTGCTCTGCAAGCCGGCGCGTCTGACTTTTCAGCTCCAAAGAGAGAGCTGCTACAAGGAGGGCAGGCTCTGCCGTGCACAGGGGGGCCCCGCGGCACGCTCGATTCTGCCGCGGCGGCCCCGACCGCGGCAGCAGACAGGTTTTCTTTTCTTTTAATTTTCGCTGGGCTGGGCTGGGGGGGGGGGGGTGGGTGTGTTGCGGGGGGGGGCGGGGGGGGGGGGGGGTTTAGGAGTGTTGATGGGCTGGGCTGGGCTGGGCTGGGGGGGGTTAGGAGTGTTGATGGGCTGGGGGGGGTTAGGAGTGGTGATGGGCTGGGGGGGTTAGGAGTGGTGATGGGCTGGGGGGGTAGGAGTGGTGATGGGCTTGGGGGGGTTAGGAGTGGTGATGGGCTTGGGGGGGTTTAGGAGTGGTGATGGGCTATGGGGGAGCTAAATCTGTATATGGGCTGATGGGATTAGGACTGAAAGTGGGTTGATGGGGGGTTAGGACTGGTAATGGGCTATGGGGGGGCTTAAACTAAAAATTGGGTGATGGGGGATTAGGACTGGAAATGGGCTGGTGGGATTAGGACTGGGAGTGGGCTGATGGGGAGGTTAGGACTGGTATTGGGTTGGGGGGTTGCTAGGACTGGAAATGGGCTGAGTGGAAGGGGGCTTGAACTGCAAATAGCTGATGGGGAGGGGGCATTGGAATGGGCTCTTAGGGGAAGGAGCTAGGACAGGAAATGGGCTGATGGAGGGGCTAGGATAGGACTGGGAATTGGGTGTTGGGGGAGCTAAGATTGGAAATGGGCTGTGGTGGGGGCTTGGATTGAAATGGACTCATGGAGGGGCTAGAACTGGAAGTAGGTTCATGGGGGGCTTGGATTAGAAATGGGCTGAGTGGAGGGGAGCTAGGATTTAACATGGGCTGATGGTGGGGCTAGGAAAGGACTAGAAATGGGCTGATGGGAGGCTGGTATTGGAAATGAGCTGATGAAGGGACTCGGATAGGACTGGGAATGGATGGGGGAGCTAGGACTGGAAATGGGCTGATGTGGGGACTAGAAGGGAGCGGATACTGGGTGGGGCTGCAACTAAAAGGGAGCTGATGTTGGGGGAGATTAGAAGGGGATGGGGCTGGGAGAGTGAAATGGAGAGGGGAAGAATATTTTGTGTGGGAGGGAAGAAAAATCTACAATTGGCCGGGTATTGGGAGACTAAGGGGCTTGTTTACAAAGCCGCGGTAGTGGTTCGCGATCGCAGCCGCGGCCCCATTGAAATCAATGGGGCCGCGGCTCCGATTACGATCGCAAACCGCTACCGCGGCTTTGTAAACAAGCCCCTAAGTGGGGATTGAGGATGGAGGGGTAAAATTTGAGTGGATGAAATAGGAATGAGGAAAGAGCAAAAGGAGAAAGATTATTATGTTAAAGCAGATGTAGAGAGAGAATGGAAAAAAACTAGAGGAGAGAAGAAAGGACAAATGGACAGCAGACGATGGAGAGTTAGCAGAAGACACAAATAAACCAGAAGAAAGTGACTGGAACAATTGCAACTGAAAAAAAAATGCACAAAAGGTACAAAGATATCTCTTTATTTTGAATTTATTAACTGGAATATGTCAGCTCTGGGAAATGTGCATCATTAATGTCGGTGCTTTATTTAGTACAAGAGGAAATTAATTTATAGTTTTATTTCAACATTGTTGTACATTTCAAGTTTGGCTTTTAGGGTTCCCAGTTTAATTATTGTCTTCCTGTTTTTAAATTGTGATTCCTTGTTTGGTGATGGTCTATGTTCTGCATGTGTAACTGAGCTGAGGTATTCTGTTTATGTAATTCCTATTTGACATTGCCACTTGTTCTCTTTCCCCAGTAGGTCATGTATTGTTATTCTCTGAAATGTATTGGTTTAATATTTGCAGTGTTGCCTTTTGATAGGTAGGGTATGGTGCTTTATGAGTCTTGGTAGTGCTGTTAGGATACGGTGGGTTTGCTATGGGTTTCTAAATGGGCAGTGTTTGTAGTAGTTCCTAATGTGCCTGGCGGTTGGCACTGGATTATAGTAATGTAGAAATCTTTGTCTTTCTTTATCCATACACTCATGAAGAGGCATGTTTACTAAAAGTTAGTGTATGGTAACATTATGCAAATATTTATGCAAATGAGGCCCCTTATGCAAATGAGGCCCCGCACCGAGTCTCCGCACATGGCCCCGCACCCCCCTTGGGCCGCCCCTGCCAGGAGAAGGGAGAGAGCTGGAGAAGAGCCCTTCCTGCAAGCAGCATTAGAGAGGAGCATCAGAAGGAACCTTCCCACAGCAGCAGTGCCTGGAAGGAGGACACCGAAGCACCAAACCAGGATCCAAGACAGTTTAGGTAGGAAGAGGAAGAATGGTTTCCTCTCACCACAGGAAGAAGAGAGTCATTGGTCTTCTTCATGAGGGAGGAAGTGACATTGGAGGAGAAAGAAGATCCCCCCAGAAAGAGGAACAGGGTGACTGAAAGACCATATGTGGAAGGAGGAACAGCTCATGGGCTCCAAAACCTGATATAAAAAAGGCAGAAGGTACCCGGAGACATGTGGAGAAGGGAAGAGATGTGTAGGAACTTGCTGAAGATTAAAGAGGCACATGTAACAACATAAAAAGCACAAAGAGAAGAGTGAAAGAGCAGGGGAAATAAGAAGAACCCCTCACTCTCTCTCCCCTTAGGAGAGTCCAAAGAGATCAGTAAGCGAGCAGAAAAGCAGAAGCCAGAAGAGGGCAGAAGAAGGAGCAGGAGTCGGATATGCAGAGAAAAGAGCAGTAGAGGAGAGCTGCGAGGGTCAGCTGCAACAGGAAGCTGTGTTGCCAACCTGGGAGAAACAGTGAAGTCAGAACAGAAGGCAGGACTGAAGTGGAGCAGCAAGAGAGGCTGAGACCTCTTGATTGTCCCTGGAAAGAGACCAACATGATCAGAGAGCTGTAGAAACAAGGAAGAAAGCCAAAGGAGTACTCAGAGTCTGCCAATGCCCCAAGGCTGTGGAAAAGAAAATATGCTACAACTACAGGTAAGCTGCAGCAAGAGATGTAGACACTGATGTACATCAAAAGGTATCGAGACTTATACACTAACATAAAAAGTAAAATACTGACAGTTATTGCACTCACTCTCCTTCAAAGTAGTCCCCTTCTGATAAAAGACACTTCTTCCAGCATTCCTGCCACTGCTGGAAAGAATTCTGAAATGCCTCTTTTATTATGCTGTGAAGCTGCTGTGTCAAAGTTTGCTTAATGGTCTCCTAGTCGACAATCTTAAAGTAGCTAAACAGATTGAAAAGGTGACTGCTTGGGTGTATAGGGAGAGGAATGGCCAGCAGATAAAAGGAGGTGATAGTGCCTCTGTATAAGTCTCTGGTGCAACCTCATTTGGAGTATTGTGTGCAATTGTGGAGACTGCACCTTCAAAAAGATAAAAAGAGGTTGGAATCTGTGCAGAGGGTGGCCACTAAAATGGTTAGTGGTCTTCATTATAAAGCATATGAGGACAGACTTAAAGATCTTAATTTGAATACTTTAAAGGAAAGGGGGATAGGAGTGATATGATAGAGACATTTAATTACCTCTCTAGTTAAATGTCTCCATAAATGCACAGGAGGGTCTCTTCCAATTGAAGGCAAGTTATTCTATGAGGGGACATAGGATAAGAGTGAAAGGTGATAGACTCAGGAGTAATATGTGGAAATATTTCTTTATGGAAAGAGTGGTAGATGCGTGGAATAGTCTCCCAGTGGAGATGGTGGACACGAGGACAGTATCTGAATTCAAAAAAGTATGGGACAAACACAGAGGATCTCTAAAGGTAAAAAGGGGATTATTGTAGTTGATATGGAAGGGCAGACTAGATAGGCCATGTGGTCTTTTTCTGACATCATGTTTCTATGTTTCCGTGGTAATTTCAGTTTTGGAAACAAGAAAAAGTCAAAGGATGCAAGGTCAGGTGAGTTTGGAGGCTGATGGACTTGTTCGATTTGGTGTTTGGCCAAGAACGTCTGGACAAGATGCAATGCATGAGCTGGGGTATTATCGTGATGAAGCAACTATTTACCATTCCTGTGCAACTCTGGCCTCTTATGAGGAACTGCATCTCTCAAACGAGTCAGAACTTGGACATAGTACTTCTTATTGATGATTTGGCCTTTTGGAGCATACTCATGATGAACAATACACTGGTAATCAAGAAAACTGTGAGCATGACCTTGACATTGCTCCTCATCTGATGGGCTTTCGTGGGTCTGGGAGAGTCTGGAGTCTTCGATTGAAAGGTTTGAACCTTAAATTCAGGGTCATAACCAAAAACCCACGATTCATCACCAGTAATAATCTTTTTGATGAAATCTGAGTCATTTTCAGTGCATTCCAACAACTCCCTGGCTGTAGATAGTTGATCTTCTTTTTGGTCAGAGGACAGGAGATTCAGCATGAATTTTGCAGACACATGACTCATCCCCAAATCTGCAGTAAGAATGGACTGTACTGACCCGGAACTGATGTCCATGTCCTCAGCAAGCTCCCTGATAGTCAATCAACAATTTGAGTGTATTGCGGCACGCACTCCTCCAACTTGGTTATTCCTGCTCGTAGATGGCCTTCCAGAACATTCGTCACTGTCTACACTTTGGCAGCCCTCTTGGAAACATTTGTACCAGTCATAAACTTGAGCAGGACTCATGCATTCATCGACATACACTTACTGTAATTTGTCGTAAGTCTCTTTGCACGAATCTCCAAGTTTCTTGAAGAATTTAATGCAAATTCGCTGTTCAGTTTTTTCACTCATCGTAAATCTGACGAACTGCTTTTACACGATACCAAACATCATGTGATTAAAAAAGTACAGGTGTGCTGCAGCCACGCTACACTCTGCACATGCAGAGCACATAACTAAGTCACTGCTTGCTTTATAGCATTGTGGCACGATATAGTGCTATATAGCTGCACAACAAATCTCGATACGTTTTGATCATACCTTGTAATCTGCTAGTGAGAGAAAGTGCAAGAGCTGTGAAGAGGCAGAGAGAGTCTCTGAATCTTTCAGAGAGAAATACTTGCTACAGAGGAACTGTGAATCTTACATGCTGTTGAAGATCCAGGGCCTGGTATTCGAAGGCATTTACACGGTTAACAGCCCATGTTAACCATGTAAATGCCTTAATTGGGGATTTTCAAAGCACCTACATGGCTAGTACCTTTGAAAATCCCTGATTAAGTCCCCTACATGCCCCAATGCTATCGGGTTAGCATTGGGGCATTTTGGGGGCATTCCGGAGTGGAGGTGGGGAATGGTGCTAACCGGGTAGCAGTGATTTTGGATGCTGCCCGGTTTTCCATGCCTATCTTTAAGGAACAGAGAGCTAACTGGGCAGCATCCAAAATCGCTGCTGCCCAGTTAGGCTTGGCAGCTTTCCGCTTCTTCGGCGAACCCCAGATTTTCACTTCCGTCGCCATGGAAGTGAAAATCCGGGGTTAAGGGGTCATGGGCAGGGCTACACAGCTACGTCACTTAGCCCTGCCCAATTGAAAATCGGGCCCCCATTGCAGATCCCTGAAAAAAGACAGATGGCTAGGGAAGTAAATAAAAAAATAGTGTTTTATTCTCTTTTTCAGTTTAGTTACAGTTTCAGAAAAGTTGAAAGGTCTAGAACTTTGGTGGCCAGCCAGCTGTGAGAGAGGATTTAATTTGTCTTAGTTAGGTGTGAGGAGGGACAGAAGGGCCTTGTGGCCTACCTCATGGAACCCTCACATCAGAGGGCTCACAGGATCCAGTCAAGGGTGGACTATTCATGGTACCTTGCGGTAAGACTGGTGCATGCACGGTGCACCCGCACTCACTCGGGCCTGTACTTACAGTAACTGAGCACAATTACAGGGTTTTGAGTGGTGTACTTTTGAACTCAGATTATCTATATAAGGGAAAATGCATTAGGGTACTGGCATACTGCTGCCTAGACTCATGTAGCACAAGAAAGGTTGCAAATTAGAACAGCTATTCAGAGTTTCAGTTAAGGTTTATGGCTGTTTATATAAATACTCCATAGTAGAGCAGAATCCCTTTTGGATTTTAAGAGGGAAGGTCTTTTCCCAAAGAGGAGCTGATTCTATATAGGCAGGGGTGGCGCAAGGCAATCTGCTTCCTGAGGCGAGGGATGAGATGGTGCCCCCCCTGTGCGCAGGCCCCCCGGCACGCCCCTGCCCCGTGCGCCCCCGGCATGCCACCCCGCACATGCCCCCCCGGCATGCCCCCCACCCATGCCCCCACGCCCCCCGGAATGCTCCCCCCCGCAACACCTCCCCCCACCCCCCCGGGTGGGGATCTTTCTCAAAACTCCAGTCAGGGACTGAACCAAATCAAAAAGTCAATTAGATAATGTGGAGCAAATGCAAGATGTTCACAAACCAAGGAACTAAAAGAAAGAGCGAGAACCACAGCAGTTTATAACTCCAAATTATAATTCATTTGTGTTTTGTTATAAACTGCATTATGGTGCCTGCTTTTTCTTTTTGAACATACATTTTGCATTCACAGAACCCCCCCCCCCCCCAACAATGGGTGTAGAGCAGAGGTAGGACATTCACCCACAGAACTCAATATATATTTTAAAAAAAGCTGATTCTGGTCATCTCACCAACAACAAACATTCTCCAGTACCAGGCATATTGGGAACTAATATAAAACCCTACCAAAGTCACTAAGATCTGCAAGCCAAATCTACCATACCATACCAGCATACACTTCCAAAACTCATACAATAAGGGGCCTACCAAGAAAAAAGCAGCACTATAAACACTGCAATGGGCCCCAAAACATCCATACACCTATTTTAAAAGCTGAACAAGTCAAATTACTATAGTACAGATCCCTACGTACAAACTCCATGTTAACAGAACACCTGGCCTTGGTCGCACACTCAGAACACAGACCCTCACCAAGTACAGAATAAGTGACCACAGCCTAAAGCAAAAATAAAAATATGTAGACAAAAATTAAAATTAAACCCCAAGAAACCAGACTCTGCTTGCAGAGCCACACCAGATAAGAGATGCAGTTCCCCATACTGTGTGAAATATAGATAGGACAAAGTCCAATCACTAAATTGAAAATAAAATTATTTTTTCTTCCTTTGTTATCTGATGATTTGTGATCATGCTGATCCTGATCTGAGGTTTCCATTTTCCTCTGTCTTCTCTTAGCTCTTTTTCTATGGTCTATAGTCCATCTGCCATTTCTTGTCTCTCCTTTTGCTTTCTTCATTTTCTTCCATCAGCCTTTTTTCAGTCCCAATAACTCTCCCTAGTATCAGCCCCCTTTACAGCCTCCCCTCCCAGTACCAACACCCTTGCCTTTCCAGTACCGCCACTGGTGTCTATTCTCTTCCAGTCCCCCTCCTTCTCCATCGTCCAGCCCCTTCTAGTTAAAATACCATCCCAGGTATCAGCAAACTTCCAGTCCCAGTGCCCCCTCCCATGTCAGCTCCCTTCCAGCTCCCCCTCTCCCCTGTCCATCTGCCTTCCAGTGCCATCCCCGGGTGTCAGCTCCCTTCCAGCTCCCCCCCCCCCATGTCTGCTCTGCTCCTTTCCAGCTCCCCCCTGTCTGCTGCCTTCCAGCTCTCCCCCCCATGTCTGCTTCCTTCCAGCTCCCCCTCTCCCCTGTCAATCCGCCTTCCAGTGCCATCCCTGGGTGTCAGCTCCCTTCCAGATCCCTCCACCCCATGTCTGCTTCCTTCCAGCTCCCCCTGTCCATCCGCCTTCCAGTGCCATCCCCGGGTGTCAGCTCCCTTCCAGCTCCCCCCCCCCCATGTCTGCTTCCTTCTGGCTCCCCCCCATGTCTGCTCTGCTCCCTTCCAGCCCCCCCCATCTACTCCCCTCCAGCTCCCCCCCCCCATATGCTCCCCTCCAGGCTCCCCTGCCTGCTACCTTCCAGCTCCCCCCCCATATCTGCTCCCCTCCAGGCCCCTCTGTCTGCTCCCTTCCAGCTCCTCCCCATGTCTGCTCCCCTCCAGGCCCCCCATGTCTGCTCCCCTCCAGGACCCCCTTGTCTGCTCCCCTCCAGGCCCCTCCCTTGTCTGCTCCCCTCCAGGCCCCCCTTGTCTGCTCCCTTCCAGGACCCCCCTTGACTGCTCCCTCCCCCCCCTCACCTCACTGATTCATCCTTTAAAATCAAATGTAAGAAGCTGCAGGAACATTTCTCCATTCCCGCGGCTCTGCATTCAAACTGCTGGGTCGCTTAATCTTCCTGGAGCCAGCAGGGTGGGGGGGGGCCCGAGGTCATCGCTTCCACCACCCTTCCACTTCCGTTGCTGCTGCTTCCTCCAAAATGAAAGCAGCTCTGTTCCCGCGGTTGCTTTCATTTTGGAGGAAGCAGCCAGCAGCAGGGGAAGTGGAAGGGTGGCGGAAGCAATGACCTCGGGCCCCCCCACCCCGCCTGTTCCAGGAAGATTGAGCGACCCAAAAGTTTGAAAGCAGAGCCGCGGGAACGGAGAAATGTTCCCGCGGCTGCTTTCATTTGATTTTAAAAGATGAATCTGGCTTGACGGGTCGGCGGTTCTATCATAGGTAGTTTCTAGGGAGCGGCAAATAGTGCCGCCCCCTAGAAACTGCCGCCTGAGGCCACCGACTCAGTTCGCCTAATGATAGAACTGCCCCTGTATATGGGTTGCCTTTCATTTTTACTCCACCTGACAATTCCCAATAAAAAACATACTTAAGTATCAATTATTTGTGGTCATTACCTATCTCTCCCCAGCCTCTGTGCCTCTTTCCATTCATGATGCTCCTATTCATGGTGCCCGGCCCCATGGGAGGTTTGGTGACCAGCAGTCATGGTCCAGCTCTGATGTTGCAAGAAGAGCCCAGGCAACCAGTCCTGCCTGCACAGTTACATGGATTACATTTTATAAAACTGATCTTGAAAAAAGGTGATTAAAACCAGCTTTATATCTCAACATTATTTCATCAAAAAGTATAACCAGTCATTTAGTCATAGACTAGACTGTGATATGGGTGAAATGCTATTGCGTCTCAAAATAATTATGATGTTAGGTCTGATCTGGTTTTACATTTTAATCTAAACCATTCTCCACATGCGTGGATTTCAAAATATTCTTTTCAATGAGGGCTGTGTAACAAAACATCCTCAGGGTCTGATAGTTTACAGTTGGAATCCAGTATTTCTAATATGAACAGCAATTTCTTACTTGATCTATATTGTTAGGGTTTCTGTACTACTATTTGTTAACGGGTAATTTTCAGAGGCATTTTTGTATGTGAAGGCATGCTTCATACACAGAAATAGGTCTTTATAGAACTGACCACTAGGTGCATGCACATACTGTATAGAGCTTTACCCAAACTAAACAGAGGCATTCCTGGGCTCAGAGCTGAGAAGAGAGTTTGAATTTATGTGCAGACTTTTGAAAATGCATATGCATATTCAGTACTCATAAATTAATACATACAATTTGTGCATGCCAATGAGCATGTGTAAATGTAAGCAGATTGATTCGCAATGTCAAAATATAAGCATGCATTTCTTTTGGAAAATATACCAAAAAAGCCTGTGCAGAGGAAAATATATCTGTACATTTTATTCATCTGTACAGCTATAAAATAATCTCCGAAATGTGCATGGTAGCATGCATTAGGGTTAAACAGACGGAGATCAATTTTAAAAGGGATTTTCATGGATAAACAGGATTAACACAGGTATATACAAATAAAAATCTTTAAAAATTATCCTCATTGAGGACAATCTTCAAAGTAGATTAAGAGAGCCAATAGTGATTTGAATATGTATCTTGGCTGGCTGAAAGTTGTCCCCTCGCCCCATGTAGTAAAACATAAACATATTTAAGGGAAGTACTCCTCGAGCCTAATCTGAGTTCAAAAGCACACCATTCAATACTCTGTGATTGAGATTATAAATTAGCATTCATTGCTTGCATTTTCAATTGTGGGGGCTTTTTTTTTCAATGAAGAATCTACCTGTCCAAAATGCAGATGCAAATGTTTGCAAGTATTCTGTATTTCTGGCAAGTTTCAAAGGGAAACTGTGCATGTTGTTCTCTCTGAGAATTGGCAAAAGTCCACAGGTAAAAGGTTCCCAGAGATTAGGAAGGCAGTTATTTACGTGCCTTAAGGGAATAACACCTGGTATTTGCCACTTAACGCATGTTATATGGGAAAATTGTGCATTATTTTACCATAACAAATGTTAACATAATGAGGGGCAAAGCATGTAAATATATGGAAAGCACCTCATTATTAGGCAAATTGAATAACGCAGCTTCTGTTGAACTTCACAAGTCATATTATTTGTGGAAAAATAATACCACCTTTGAGTTGGCATTAGTTTTCTCACCCCAGGAGCATCAGACCACTAACATGCAGTCTGATACTTCCAAGGGCCTTTATAAAGAGACCACAGGTTAATTGCCGCATGGACGCCCTTGCAGTACCCAATAGAGAATCCCCTCCTCTCTGAAGACACCCCTGGACTCCTCTTCCCCCAGAGGAAACCCCTCCCATCTCCTGATAGGCCCTTGGACATACTGGGGGTTTCCATGATGTCCAGTAGCTGAACCAAGAAAGATCCCTAATTATTTCTGGTCCAAGAGGTGCTGGGTTAAAAACGGTGATGTCAACCTCTAGCAGTAGTCTTGCAGTACTATTGCTATGGGCCAACTGTTATTCTCTATCATTTATGTTTTAGTATTTTCTAAAGTCAAGTACATGCTTCTTGTTAAGTGCCATTGAGTCAATGCCAGCTCATGGTGACCCTGTGGATAGCTGTCCTAAATTGGTCTTCAGTCAGATAGCTTGAGTCAGTGGCAGTCATAGCTGCTGTTGTATCAATCCATCACCTTGCTGGTCTTCCTCTTTCACGTTGACCTTCAACCTTGCAAAACATGATGTCTTTCTCTAATGATCTTTCTCTTCACATGATGGGGCAAGTTTACTAAAGTGCACTTAATGTTCAGTGCAGGGTTTACCGCACACTAGGTTCATTGTATCCTGCCTTGATTTTTTGCCTTGCCTATCCTGCCATCTTGCTCAAGAGCTGGACCTGGTGAAAAGGTTTATGCATTTGCTCTTATCTTTAAGCAAAAAACAATGAATATCTCAATGCTTTGCAATAAAATCTGATCCAATATATTTTACAAAGCTTATTTGATTTTGACCATTTTCTAAAGAGGTCAACTATTACATACTAGTTTTCCAGAGCAATGCCTGTTATGTCAGCTAGTATTCATATATACAGCTTAAGCACTATTTTATTTATAAAGGTCTGGCAAAAAACAGTATAGTCATACTTGCAAATGTAGTGTATGCCTTCAAGGTAATGCTGATTTCATAGTCATACTTAGCCAGCCTCAAATGTTACTCAAACTGTAGTGGAAACATGATAACAATTTACATGGGAGTACTGTTCAAAACAACTTTTCTGGCTAGTGGTAAACTATAGTAAAATATTTCCTGTGACCTTTTCTTAATGACATTTACTATCTTAACAATATAAAACAGTTGAAAGCATTAGATATACTTGTGCCTTTGCTAGCAAATCTTCACCTTCTGTAACATTTATTTGGCACTGGGAGGATGTCAAGGAAAGCACCGTACATGGAATGGAATACAGCATGCTAGATTCTTCAGTTTTCTTATAGTAACTCCTACATATTATTCTTCTCTGCACTGAAATAGGCTTCAGAGCCTAAACTAAGAACTAGAATAACAACTAAATCTGTGGATTCAACACATTTATTGACAGAAATCATATAGGTGGCCTTTTGCTAAGTGCCGCTAAGCAGGGCTAGCACTAATTAGGCAGTCACACAGAGTGGCAACATTTTGAGGGCAGCCCATTCCCGCCACTGCTGCTGCTGCCGCCCCTTTCCAGGACCTGCAATGATGGCAATGACAATAAAACAGCGATACAGCGATACAGCGCTTTTCCACAGCCTCTGTTGCTGCGTGCTGCTGGTGCTGCACTTTGCTAACCTTCACCCTTAGCCACCTCCCATCCTGATCTCACTCGATCTCCACCATGTTTAGGAATTTTCACACTATCGACCCTTCAGCTCTTTCCACTGCTGTCTTATCACCTCTTTCCTCCACTATGTCATCTAAGTCCGTTGATGAGGCAGTATCTTCTTATAACACCATACTTTCCTCTGCTCTGGATGCTCTTGCTCCTTCCATTCCACACCCTGTGAGCAGGGGTGGCCCAAGGGGGGTGCGGGGCCATGCGCGGAGACTGGGTGTGGGGCCTCATTTGCATAAGGGGCCTCATTTGCATAAATATTTGCATGATATTACCATATGCTAACTTTTAGTAAACATGTCTCTTAATGAGTGTATGGATAAAGAAAGACTAAAGATTTCTACATTACTATAATCCAGTGCCAACCGCCAGGCACATTAGGAACTACTATAGACACTGCCCATTTAAAACCCATAGGAAACCCGCCATATCCTAACAGCACTACCAGGACTCACAAAGCACCATACTCTACCTATCAAAAGGCAACACAGCAAATATTAAACCAATACATTTCAGAGAATAACAATACATGACCTACTGGGGAAAAAGAACAAGTGGCAATGTCAAATAGGAATTACATAAACAGAATACCTCAGCTCAGTTACACATGCACAACATAGACCATGACCAAACAAGGAATCACAATTTAGAAACAGGAAGACAATAATTAAACTGGGAACCCCAAAAGCCAAACTTGGAATGTACAGCAACACTGTAGAAATAAAACTATAAATTAATTTCCTCTTGTACTAAACAAAGCGCAGACGTTAATGATGCACATTTCCCAGAGCTGACATATTCCAGTTAATAAAGTCAAATTAAAGAGATATTTTTCTACCTTTTGTGCATTTTTTTTCAGTTGCAATTGCTCCAGCCACTTTGTTCTGGTTTCTTCGTGTCTTCTGCTAACTCTCCATCGTCTGGTGTCCATTTGTCCTTTCTTCACTCTTCTAGTTTTTTTTTCCATTCTCTCTCTGCATCTGCTTTAACATATTAATCTTTCTCCTTTTGCTCTTTCCTCATTCCTATTTCATCCACTCAAATTTTACCCTTCCATCCTCAATCCCCACTTACTCTCCCAATACCCGGCCAATTGTAGATTTTTCTTCCCTCCCACACAAAATATTTTTCCCCTCTCCATTTCACTCTCCCAGCTCCATCCCATTCTAATCCTCCCCCAACATCAACTCCCTTCTAGTTCCAGCCCCACCCAGCATCCGCTCCCTTCTAGTCCCCCATCAGCCCATTTCCAATCCTATCCTAGCCACACCATCAACCCATTTCCAGTCCCAGCTCCCCCATCCATTACCAGTCCTATCCGAGTCCCTCCATCAGCTAATTTCTAATCCCAGCCCCCCATCAGCCCATTTCTAGTCCTTTCCTAGCCCCACCATCAGCCTATGTCAAATCCTAGCTACCCTCCACTCAGCCCATTTCCAATCCAAGCCCCCCATGAGCCTACTTCCAGTTCTAGCCCCTCCATGAGTCCATTTCAATCCAAGCTCCCACCACAGCCCATTTCCAATCTTAGCACTCCCCAACAGCCCATTTACAGTCCTATCCTAGCCCCTCCATCAGCCCATTTCCTGTCCTAGCTCCACCCCCCCACTCAGCCCATTTCCAGTGCTAGCTCCCTCCCCTCACAGCCCATTTCCATTCCAAACACCCCTCCCCATGAGTTATTTGCGGTTCAAGCCCCCCTTTCCACTCAGCCCATTACCAGTCCTAGCCCCACCCCCATAGCCCATTACCAGTCCTAACCCCCAATCACCCCATTTTCAGTCTTAGTCCCCCCCATAGCCCATTACCGGTCCTAAACCCCCCATCAGTCCACTTCCAGTCCTAGCTCCCATAGCCCATTACCAGTCCTACCCCCCATAGCACATTACCAGTCCTAGCCCCCCCATCATCCCATTTCCAGTCCTAGTCCCCCCATTGGCCCATTTCCAGTCTTAGCCCCCCATAACCCATTACCAGTCCTACCCCCAATCAGCCCATTACCAGTCCTAACCCCCCCATCACCCCATTTTCAGTCTTAGTCCCCCCCATAGCCCATTATCAGTCCTAAACCCCCCCATCAGCCCACTTCCAGTCCTAGCCCCCCTCCATAGCCCATTACCAGTCCTAGCCCCCCCATCAGCTCATTTCCAGTCCTGGCCTCCCCATAGCCCATTACCAGTCCTAGCGCCCCATCAGCCCATTTCCAGTCCTAGCCCCCCCATAGCCCATTACCAGTCCTAACCCCCCATCAGCCCACTCCCAGTCCTAGCCCCCCCCCATAGCCCATTACCAGTCCTAGCCCCCCCATCAGCCCATTTCCATTCCTGGCCCCCCCATAGCCCATTACCAGTCCTAGCCCCCCATTAGCCCATTTCCAGTCCTAGCCCCCCCATAGCCCATTACCTGTCCTAGCCCCCCCATCAGCCCACTTCCAGTCCTAAACCCCCATCATCCCATTCTCAGTCTTAGCCCCCCCCCCCCATAGCCCAGGTAGATTAAAAACAAAACAAAACAGCGGCAGAATTGAGTGTCCCACGGGGCCCCCCCTGCCTGGCAGAGCCCTCCATGCGGCCTCAGCTCCCTCAGCGCGGGCTTTTCAGAGCCATGAAGGGAGAGTTTCCCTTTCTCGTGGCTCTGTTTAAGCCCGCGGGGCTGATGGGAAACAGGAAATCCTGTTTCCCATCAGCGCCAGTGGCTTAACAGAGCCGTGAGGGAGAAGCTCTCTCCCTTCACGGCTCTGAAAGCCGGCACTTAGGGAGCTGAGGCCGCATGGAGGACTCTGCCAGGCAGGGTGGGGCCCCGTGGGATGCTCGATTCTGCCGCTGTTTGTTTTTTTCCCTTTTCTGAAATCACCATGGAGGTAACTCCAAATCTTTTCTCCTCCTTCAAACTGACTACCGGCTCCTTTGATCCCACCCTCACCTGTCTACTAAGCTCTATTTCTCTTCCACCATCATTCCTTCCATCTGTCATATCCTTAACCTATCGCTTTCCACTGCAACTGTTGTTCTGGCCGTCAAACATGCTCTGGCCACACCTCTCCTCCAAAAACCCTCACTAGACCCTTCCTATCCTTCCAGCTCTTGGCCTATCTCTGTCTTCCCCTTTGCTTCAAAACTACTTGAACGAGTAGTTCACCACTGTTGTCTTGACTTTCTTTCCTCTCAAGCCCTTCTGGATCCAATGCAGTCTGGCTTTTATCCTCTACCTTCCACAGAAACGGCTCTTGCCAAAGTCTCCAGTGACTTGTTCCTCACCAAATCCAAGGGCCTTTACTCGATCCTCATCCTTCTTGACCTTTCTGCTGCTTTGACACTGTTGATCACCACCTTCTCCTTGATACTCTGTTCTTGCTTGGATTTAGGAGCTCTGTTCTGTTCTAGCTTTCTTTTTATCTCTCCCAGTGCATTTTTAGTGTATGTTGTGATGGATCCTCCTGTACTGCCATCCCGCTTTCAGTCGATGAACCTTAGGGCTCTGTCTTGGGACCTCTATTTCTCTCTCTCTACACTTAGTCTTTTGGTGTACTTATTTTCTCCCATGGTTTTCAGTACCATCCTTATGCTGACAACTCTCAGATCTACCTGTCTCCAGGAATCCAGTCCTGGGCTAAGCCTGCTTATCCAATATTGCTGCCTGGATGTCTCACCTTCATTTGAAATTGAACATGGCCAAAACTGTGCTCCTTATCTTTCCCCCTAAACTCACCTGCCCCCATGCTCCTTTCACTGTTTCTGTGGATGACACTACACTCCCCTCCATTTCCTCAGATCACAACCTGGGGTGGGAGGGGGTGGGGGGTTATCTTTGACTCTACTCTTTGTGTCTTTGGGCACATCCAAAACCTGTTGCTTCTATCTCTATAACATCAGCAAAATTTGTCCCTTCCTTTCTACTCACAAAAACTACTAAGATCCTTTTCCACTCGGTAGCCACCTCCCACCATGACTATTGTAAGCCGTTCCTTGCTGGTTTCACTCTGAATCATCTTTCTCCCCTTCAATCTGTTCAAAACTGAGCTGCACGGCTTATCTTCTGCCAAAGTTGCTATGCTCCTGTAACCCCTCTTCTCATGTCACTTCACTAGCTTCTTTTCAGTTTCCACATCCAGTTCAAACTTCTCCTACTGACTTACAAATGCATTCATTCTGTGGCTCCTCACTACCTTTCCTCTCTTATCTCTCCCTACACCTCGTGAACACCACTCCTCAGGTAGATCCCTTCAGTGCCCTTCTCTGCCACTGCCAACTTCGTCTATTCCATCTTGCTGCTCCATATGCCTGGAACAAACTACCTGAGTCTAGGCATTGGGCCCCTTCTCTAGCCCTATTCAAATCCAGGCTAAAAACCCACCTCTTTGAAGCCGCTTTTGGATCCTGATGCTCCTCACTCTCTTGTCTACTTCTTATGTGTATCTTATATTCTAGTCCCCAGTTTCACTATGTATTTTGTCTTGGTTAGATTTGAAGATCTGATGAACAAGGACTGTGTCTTACATCTATATGTACAGCGCTGTGTATGCCTTGTAGCGCTATACAAATGATTAGTAGTAGTAGTAGTGCTGGTTCTGCCCCCATGCAAACAGGAAGTTGGCATCGGAGGGGGCAGGACTGACTGGTCAAAGCGCAGCACAGCATACAGCGGCGGAGGCTCTAGGTAAGTTCTTCATCTGCATTTTATTGACATTGCCGCCAGTCCAGGTTTCAGAGAGGAGTAGCAACCGGGATGGGAGTGGGAGCAAGGGGGCCGGCAGGAATGAGGGTTCAACTAGGGCACCTCATATGCTTGCATTGGCCCTCCTGCTAAGCAGCTAACATGTTTTATAGCATGCAGTAGCTGACTGTGGTGAACGCCAATGCACAGATGTGCAAGCTACCAACTGCTAAAGTACACATTAACTGTTACTCATGTACTAATGTGGAGAGGGGGCGGGTTAGAGGTGGAGCATGGGCATGGAGAGCACATTAATGCATTAGTGCACTTAACATGGTAATTAGTGTGGGTTCACCTAACGGTACTTCTATGGGTATGGTTTGGTGTGCCCTTGTTAATTGTGCCAGATGTTATGGTATTCAGTTGCACATTAGCTGTGGGGGAACATGCGCCAACAGCTGACACAGAGGCTTTGCACTTAACAAGCATTAATAATGCACGTTAAGTTTCCCGCCTTACTAGGCTTTAGTAAAAGGGCCCCATAGATTTTTTAATGTTCCGTTTACATTAATAAAGGTTCAGCTAAATTATTACTTATCCTATGTAAAATTCAGAAATATGAAAGGGACTAGACAACAATAGCCATGGATTTAGCACATGTTAATGAAAGTTAGCACACGTTAAGTGTGCAGAAATTTCTATGGGTGCTGGGGCACTAACTCATGTTAACCTTTAGTAAACATTCCCCTAAATGTCACAAGTACAGGTTGGTATGTCTAACAAATAGAAAACATATTTTATAAAAAGTATTTAACGATGCCTATTTTGTGCCTCATGCTGTAATCCAGTGCACTATGGGCCCGATTCAGCAAGGTGACTTGCGGGGCTGCATGTCCCAACCGCATAACCATCCTACCTGTATTCCTCCACAGATTTTCCCCTCACGGCCAGAGCAGCAGTACGGGGAGAGTCTGTGGGGAGCGGGAGGGGGCAGGGTGTGGGTGGAGAGGGGATGGGCCAACACAGCAGGATGTACAGGGTCGATTCAGGTTACAACTCTGTACATCCTGTGGGGGCAGACTGGACGTGCCACTTATTCCACCACAGAGGTGGAATAAGCAGTGAAGAGGGAGGCGATCGGGCCCAGGAACCACACACAGGGCTGGGATCGGAGGCTGATAGTTCCCCCACACCTGATGTGGGCTCTGGCTGTCCAGTCCCAGGGCAGGCGGAGGGGTAACAGGGGTTGGTGCTGTAGCGGGCACACCAGCATGCGGGGTGGACGTCTCTGCAGGAATGCAGGGGTACACCAGGTGTCATGAAGAAGACCCTTCTGAGCCTATGGAGTTGGTGAGAGAAGAGGATTCCACTGCAGAAACTGACAGGCAGTCTGAGCACATGGCTCAGTGTTTTCAGAGAGAATGTAAACAAAGAGAGTCACGAGCTGGAAAGACACTCCCACGCTGTGACGTAGTCCCTAGTTCAGGAGATAATGAGATACACCTGTTTAAGGGAGGGGCACAGTTTAGCCCGGGGAAACAGGATGATAAAAAGTGGTCATTAGCCTGGACTAGGGGGGAGCAGAAGGAAGGAAGACGTCAAGAGGTGAGAACCAAGGGAGCCATAGTCCTAACACCAGAAAGAAGCAGCACAGGACAGGTGACGTCTGGTAAAGGCAAGAAGGATAAGATATTTCCTGGAAGGCAGGCTTGGGAAAACTCACATGCTCCAGAGAGAGAAACCTGCTGGCATGACAATACTTGTACCTCTAAGGCTGAAGCTACGAGGCTGAGAGACAAACAAACACAAGCTGTGTTTGGGAATCAGTCTGACTTTGCAGAGCTGAGAATTCCTTTCCCTCCAAAGCCGAAAGGTAGGCTTCACAATTTACATAGATTTGAACCTAGTTATAAAGTATTTCCCTGCAGTTGCCAGAATGTAGCAGACTCTCTAAAAAGAAACTTCAGTATATACGGTAATTCACAGTCCTATCCTTTAGAGTGCTACCGAGAGAAGCCATGTGAGGATAGTGAAGACGTCTGTTTTAAAGTTCAGGATAGCAGCTCACTGACACACCCTGCTATTGCTGACGCTGAAGAAATGCAGATTGACTCTGATAGCAGTGAAATAGTGGATAACCAGATGGACTGCACATTATGTTTTGCTGACCACGTTGAGTCTCTGTGCTGAACACTAGTTTGAGAAAGCTGGTAAAGCAACAGAAAGAATGGGGAACATTTTCTTTGGCTGAAGGAAGCTGTTATTGTTTGTTTGTACCGAGCACTGCACGTTGTGAGCCTGAAGCTGATAAAGCTAATTTACCTAAGTTCTTGTACATATCCCTCAAGCCAATTGTATGGCAGTTTGTCCTAGGTTATTTACCTGCACAAAAATCCGTTGGGAAGGGGAAAAATAAATTCTTGTCATTGCCTGAAACACTCGACTACAACTCTTCTGTTCTTAAAGGGTAAAATGGACTACCATTCCCAGAGGGCCTTGCAGGACCAACTCTCAGCTCCCTAGGCGCTAGGCTGGCCACCGAGAGGGTGACACAGGCCATCACAGGGCCTGATCCTGCACCTACAGGAACGTCTGGCTCCCACGGTGCAGAATCGGGTCCTAATGGGCCCATCCTGCTCGGGGCCATCCAGACGGCCAGGATGTGCCCCTACTGGGATCAGACTCTACATCACACAAGAACCTCTAAAGGTACCAATCTGTAAATTCAAGGATGATGGTATAATTATTTGATGCTTGTAGTCCAGATGTTTTTCATTTTATACTTTGTTGCAATGAAATTCAACCAACATCCAATAAAATGTTAAAAAGTTAAATAGAGCTGGAAAAAACCCAAATCAACAAAAAGCAACAAAAGAGGAAGGAAAAGAGTTCAATAGTAAATATTTAACAATCTATAAAACATCATACATAGGTAAATTGTCATAGCTTACTTTAACGAATATATGCTTATCCAGACAGATCCAAGATGTTACAAATTTTCTATCAATTGTCCTAGGATTATGATCAACCCTGAAACATTAATCAATTTTGTTAACACTCTAAATATCTCAATTTTCCAAGCTGGCAGATAAATTTTAAGTATTTGATTTTAATAATCCCATAGGGAAACTTTCTACATTTGACTTACTGTGAATTATCATATACAAATGTTATACTCTACTACTTTTAACACAAAAAATCCTGTAAAACTGTATTGCTACAGATTATACTTATATCCCTTACACAGTATGACTAAAAATTGTACAAATTAGTTCCCATTAGGTTCCCAATATACATTTAAACCTTAAAACTCCTATAACTTATGCTGAATAAGAATATATAAAACCACTCTAATACATTCTCTTTTGAAACAGAATTACTAGTATAGGCATCCTCTTTCGAACTGAATAGCTAAATAGCTGGTATTAACAACACTCTTGTCACTTTCTCTTTTAAAACAGGATTGCTAGTGTGGTCATCCTTTTCCAAACTGAATAGCTGGTGTTAACACCACTGTTCACCAGAGATAACACTGAGTTCTTGCTGTTCTCTGTTGCAAACTGTCCACGCTAGCAGAATCCGTCAGCAATGCTTAATCCTCCAGCAAATCCTCCAGCATGTAGTCAGTTCAAAAGTATCCCATATTGTATCATATCAACATCACTTAGTTTCCTTTGAAACATCGACCCATATCAACATCACTTAGTTTCCTTTGAAACATCGACCCAACGCCGTTCAATGGCACTGCCCTCGCGTTTCTCTAATTGGTTCTTCAGGGGTCTGTCTTCAAAGAGCTCTGCCCTCAGCATATGCACTATAAGTCCTAATCACAATTAGATGCTGCCCACGTCTCACTTCGATCTCTCTTGGCTGGAAATCAACCAATGCCGTTGCGCGGCGTTCTTGGATCGTTGGTTGATTTCCAGCCAAGAGAGATCGAAGTGAGACGTGGGCAGCATCTAATTGTGATTAGGACTTATAGTGCATATGCTGAGGGCAGAGCTCTTTGAAGACAGACCCCTGAAGAACCAATTAGAGAAACGCGAGGGCAGTGCCATTGAACGGCGTTGGGTCGATGTTTCAAAGGAAACTAAGTGATGTTGATATGGGTCGATGTTTCAAAGGAAACTAAGTGATGTTGATATGATACAATATGGGATACTTTTGAACTGACTACATGCTGGAGGATTTGCTGGAGGATTAAGCATTGCTGACGGATTCTGCTAGCGTGGACAGTTTGCAACAGAGAACAGCAAGAACTCAGTGTTATCTCTGGTGAACAGTGGTGTTAACACCAGCTATTCAGTTTGGAAAAGGATGACCACACTAGCAATCCTGTTTTAAAAGAGAAAGTGACAAGAGTGTTGTTAATACCAGCTATTTAGCTATTCAGTTCGAAAGAGGATGCCTATACTAGTAATTCTGTTTCAAAAGAGAATGTATTAGAGTGGTTTTATATATTCTTATTCAGCATAAGTTATAGGAGTTTTAAGGTTTAAATGTATATTGGGAACCTAATGGGAACTAATTTGTACAATTTTTAGTCATACTGTGTAAGGGATATAAGTATAATCTGTAGCAATACAGTTTTACAGGATTTTTTGTGTTAAAAGTAGTAGAGTATAACATTTGTATATGATAATTCACAGTAAGTCAAATGTAGAAAGTTTCCCTATGGGATTATTAAAATCAAATACTTAAAATTTATCTGCCAGCTTGGAAAATTGAGATATTTAGAGTGTTAACAAAATTGATTAGTGGTATTCACACTCTGTGATAAGTGCCTTGGAAAGTGTCAACCCTGAAACATGCCATGTTTTGCCCAGCTCAGGTTGCCTCAGGGCTGAAAAGCATTAATGTATAGTCTATATGAAACTATTCTACAAAAATAACTACACAAAATATCCAAGTAAAGTAGTAAAGCAGAGAGAATATAAATGTAAAATAGGATGAAAGAAAAAAGATAGAGAACTTAGAAGAAAATGGCACTAGGCCTCTGAGAAAGCATTGGGATACCTTGCATGGAGCAGCAGTTACAATCTAAACAGCAGCAATTTGATGGCAGCAGAGTGCTACGCTTTTCTGGGTTTATGTCCACATGCATGCCCACCGTCTTTACCTGTCATCCCCATCAAATGCCCATCTGGATAGCACTTGCAATTCTGCTTTCTAGGTCCATCTCTATGGGACTTGCTTCCAGCAGTTTTACATCTTGAACCATCTTTTCTGACACAGCGCTCATAACACACCTTTTCCAACAGGCTTTTTTTTTTTTTTTAAACTTTATTTAAGTCCACCATAAAATCCAAACAACACATCAACAGACGGCACCACGGGGAGGGTTTGTTCTTCTCCCCCCCGGGAACCAACAGAAAGATAATACAATAGGTGGTCATTTTACATTATATCCCAACCCCCCCTTCTCCCACCCCTCTCCCCTCACCCACCAGCCCACCCTCACTCCATTACCAGCTTCGTAAACCAAATATCATCTAGAACTGTAAAGCAGCTACCTCCTACCCACTCCTCAAGCCCACAATCATTCAACTCCCCCCTTGGAGGGTTGCATTACGGCTGTGGGGCCCCAACTGCTGAATATATGGCTCCCAGACCGACAGAAAAACTGTCCAACGCTTGGCACTGCCCCGCGCCATCCAACGCTCCGTTAGCATTAATTGATGAAAGTTATTTCGCCATTCACTGAAAGTGGGCAGTTGGCGTTCCCTCCATAATCGAAGAATCGGCCCTTTACCCACCAGACAGGCCTTCCGCACAAGCAAACTCTCACCAGCTTTCACAGGTCCAGGGGTCGGCAACTGGTCAAGTGCTACAAATAGGCCCATCCAATGGAGCCTTCGCTGAAGCAGTGTGCAGAGGAAGCTGCATATCCGTGCCCAATATGCCCGTATTCCCCAACAACCCCACCACATATGAAGGAGAGTAGCCAAGGACTCCGAACAGCGTGGGCAGGAGCCATCAGTGTCCAGACGACTGCGCAGTGCCCGCCTTGGCGAAAAATGAGCCCTAGTCACGCACTTAAATTGGATCTCACGCCAGCGCACTCCATGTACCAGTCGTCTAATCCGTTTCAATGCCGTCAGTACCAATCCCGGCTGTACGTCTTCTCCCAATTCGGTCGCCCAGGCTCTTTCGACTCCACTATAATCAGGGAGGGGGCGGTAGCACTCCAAACTACGTTTCAAATTGGAAATTGACGGCGGGCGCTCCTCTCCCAGCTGAAAAAATTCCAAAATACGGGCTGAGCGCTCAGCCTGCAGCGCAGCGCGCGGCAGTGCGGCCACATAGTGGGAGGTTTGTATATAGGCAAAATAGTGCGTGTTGGGGAGATCGTATTCCCGACTGAGCGTTCGGAATGATTTACAGCTTCCCGCTTGGTCTACCAAGTGCCCTACCATCCGGATGCCACGTAGCCACCAGTCCCGAAACACCGCAGTCTCGGACCCTGGAGTGAATTGGGCATTGCCCTGCAGTGGCAACCAACAAGACACCTTCCACGTTTCCTGCCAATATTTGTTAAGTTGTTGCCATGTGCGTCGGGCCGAGTCCACTAACGGACTCTGCCTACTAGAATCTGTGAGGACCGTACGTGTGCCGTGCAAAGTCGCCAGGAGAGTCGCAGGAGCCACCAAACACTCCTCTAAAGACCTAGGTGTATATATTTCCGTCCCCCCTAGCCAATCTCCCAGGTGTCGGGCTTGACAGGCCAATGCGTAAGTCCTCAAGTCTGGTAGGCCCATACCTCCCTCTCGCCATTTTCCAAGCAGGTGATTCCACGGGACCCGCGCCCGCTGCCCCCGCCAAAGAAAGCGCTTAAGCAAAACCTCCATTCTACTCAGGTCACGTCAAAGCAACCAGACTGGTAGGGTCTGCAGTCAGTACAAGATTCTGGGTAAGACTATCATCTGTACTGCCGCTATCCTCCCTGCCAGAGACAGCGGGAGAGGCGCCCATGCACTTAACTGCACTGCCAAATGCCGCAGTATCCGGTCTAGGTTACGCCGGTATAAATCCTGGGGATTTCCGGTCAATGTTATACCCAAATAGATGAATTCTTTGTCTGCCCACCGTAAAGGGAAGGGTCCCCTCCAAGAACTGCGGAAGTGCCCTAAGACATCCACTACCTCAGACTTATCTTTATTAATGCGCAAGCCTGCAATTGCTCCGAACTGCTGGAACTCGTCTAAAAGCGGTTGTAAGGAGGTGGCCGGAGACGTCAGATGGACCAACAAGTCGTCAGCGAAGGCCGAGATAAGGAAAGTTTGCGACCGTAGCCGCACTCCCTGTATCCCCCCCGAGTTTACGATGGTGCGAATCAGCGGGTCCAAGGAAAGAACAAAGAGCAAGGGCGATAAAGGACAGCCCTGCCTTGTACCTCTTCCCAACGTGAAGTCGTCTGAGATGAGGCCATTGCACAGTATGCCCGCAGTCAGTGAAATGTACAAACTTTGTACCATTTTACAAAAATCCTCCCCGATGCCATAGCGCGGTAGCAGCCTCCAAAGATAGTGCCAGTCCACCCTATCAAAGGCCTTCTCCGCATCGAAGCTAATCAATAACGACGGAATATTGTGAGCATGCACCCACTCCAAGGAGGCCAGAATCTTCCGAAGGTTTTGTACGGCGTGGCGGCCTTTCACAAAGCCCACTTGTGCGTCATGGATTAAGTAGCCTAATACCCCTGCCAGGCGGTCAGCTAGCACTTTCGCCAAAAGTTTAAGATCGAAGTTTAGTAGGGAGATAGGTCGATATGAAGCTGCCTGCATCGGGTCTTTACCCGGCTTCGGGATCAGGGTGATATATGCGTGATTACGCCCCCAGCGGAACGCCCCTTGCTCTGTTCTGGTGACAAAGACCTCTCGCAGTAGTGGACTCACCCCGTCCCCTAAGATCTTGTAAACTTCAGCCCCGAATCCATCTGGCCCCGGCGTTTTATAACACTGGGCCGCAGATATTGCGGATTGTATTTCCTGCATAGTAATGGGTAAATCTAGAACCTCCCTCTGGGCTGAAGTGAGTTGAGGCAACTCCAAGTCCGCAAGGTAGTCCTGCAGCCCCTCAGGGGAACCAGCTGTGGTTTTGTATAAATTTTGAAAGACGGTACAAAAAATCTCTGCAATTTCCTTGTTCTCTTTATGCACACGTCCCTGGCCTTCTTTTAATGCCGCTACGTGGGCAGGACTCCGTGCCAGCAATTTGCCAGGTTTGTCACCATAGCAGTGCAACCAAAACCGATAAAACAGAACCGATTTCTTTGCTCGCTGATGTAATAGCTCGTTAAGCTCGGTCTGAGTTTCCCATAGCAACTTCTTATTGGACAGCGTTGACGTGTGGGCACATCTCCGCCGTAGAGTAGTGACTCAACGCTCAAGTAGTACAATACGTTCTGCCATCAGCTGGTGCCTTCTCGCGGCGTATCCTATGATGTCCCCTCAAAGAACCACCTTTGCCGTTTCCCAGACTAATTCGGGGTCGTCTGTATGAACCTGGTGATTGTCAAGAAATTCCGTCCATTTCTGGCGTATAAACTGGCGAAATTGCCCATCCGAGTAAAGCTCTAGGGGAAATCTCCACAGGCGTGACCGATTCGTGTCCCGCCCCCAATGTAAGTCAAGCCACACCATCGCATGGTCTGAAATTTCGGAAGGACCAATCTGTGCATCCTCAGTGTGCGTAAACAAAGTCCCCGAGATCATAACGTAGTCAATACGGGCACTAGTACCGTGTGCTCGAGATTGATGGGTATAGTCTCTTTCGGAGGGGTGCAGTACCCGCCAAGGATCAATTATACCTAATCTCCGACAGAACCGCAACAACATCTGGGAAGGCGCTACCCTCTCCCGTCCACCTCCTCTCCTAGAGGTATCCAGATCCACATCCAGGACTCCATTAAAGTCCCCGCCCAAAATCACCGGGCACTCCGGAAGCTGTTCCACCCTTGATGCCAGACCATTGTGAAAACCCGGGTCAACCACGTTGGGGCCATAGAGATTTCCCAGAATCACTGGTTTACCGTCTAAGTGACCATATAACAACAGGGATCTACCAATATTATCAGCAAGGACCGTCTCCTCCACGAATTGTATATGTTTATGAATTAGAATCGCTACTCCTCCCTTATGCCCCTGGGCGGGGGATCCCCACACTTGGCCCACCCAGTTCCGACAGAGTTTGCTATGCTCAACGGCCGTCTGGTGGGTTTCTTGGAGAAGCGCAATGTCACACTTATGTCGAGCCAGTGCTTGCAATACCTTATGCCTCTTAATAGGGTTTCCCAGCCCACAGACATTCCAAGTGATTATTTTCAAAGCGCCGGGGCAGTGCCAAGATGCCACCACAGAGTCACTACCAAGTACTTCAGAGGGACACCCCCAGCCTGGCACCCCCCCATCTATAGGTAGGCAATTATCCCATCTATTAACATTCAATGGAGTGTACCCCCTCCTCCCCCTGCCCCTCCCTCCTCCTCCCCCTCTTATCCCTCCCCTCCCCTCCCCTCCATCTCCCCTCTCCTCCAAGCTCTCCCGTCCAGCCATAGCCTGGACTACTTCCTATGGCAGACGGGCTCACCCCTCCTACACTTCACCCTCCCTAGCAAGTAAATTAAAGAAAGGAAAAGAAACACAAAGTCTCTGTTACAAACTGATGTGGTGAGTCTCCCACAGTTGGCGCTATCGCCCTCCACGCGTCTGTTCTCATGGTGTCCCTACCCACATCCACCCATATTACCTCCCATCTCCTCTGCCCTCCCCCCTCGTCAAATACAGGCACATCTGCTTTATCGAGGCCTGTCCTCTCTCCCCCCTCAGAGATAAAAAAGGGGGAAGACAATGCACTAAACCTGAAATAGAAATTGTTAATGATGTTTTAACAAGGCTAGCCATGTATCCCTAGCCTCTATAACCCCAACATTCCCCCAAATTAATCGCCGCCTACCCCCTATGCCTCAAGTCGAAGCCCCCACCTGTAAAGGGATAAAAAAAGGGGAGGGAAGGGAGAGGGTCAATCAGGAACACAGGGGCAGAAACAAGGCAGGAAGGAAAATAATCAGGGAACCAGCAAAGCAGCCGCAATTATAACAAAGTAACCATTGTAACAGAATAACAAGGATACAATGTCTCCCTTGGCATAATAAATGTTACCAAGTCAATGAGACGTTGTATCTCAGCCTAGTACACCACATGAGAGGCAAAGCCAAGAGTTCTCCCATGACAGTGGAAGCTGCTGGGAGGCTGTCAGGAACCGTTCGGCCCCTGGGGGCTCCAGGTCTCCGTACTACACATGGAGAGGCGTACCCCACTCCCAGTCAGTCATTTAGCAGTTAGGAGGCCGGTTGAGCAGGCAGAGAGTCCAGAAAGGTAGCCGCCTCTTCCAGGGTCGCTAGTATGCGAGTGTGGCCTTGATGATCGATCTGCAGCCGGGCCGGGTAGAGGAGTGAGAAGCGAATTCCGCGGTTAAACAGCTGGGTACAAATCCCCGAAAAAGCCCTGCGCTGTTGGCTGACGATCACCGAGTAGTCCTGGAATACTAAGATCGGTTCGGTGTCCTGTTGAGGTCGCCGTCGGCCCCTTGCCGCTTTCAGCACCTCCTCTTTCTGTCTGTAATCGAGAAAGTGGGCAATTACTGCACGTGGTTTCCTGGCCTGTTTTCTTCTTTGGCCCAGCCGATGTACCCGCTCTATTTTGAGAGATTCTCCTCTCAGGTTGGGCAGGAGGCTCCCAATCCAAGATTGTAAATATTCAAGTAGGGCACTATCAGCGACACTCTCAGGAATGCCGATGAATCGCAGGTTTTTTCGCCGACCTCGGTTCTCCAGTTCATCGAGTTTATCCCCTTGCTGTTTCACCAAAGTCTCTAAAGCGGCCACTTTGGCCACTACCGATTGTTGCGTGTCCTCCACATCGGACACCCTTGTCTCAACTTGCTCCAGTCGCTCCTCCACCGCCGTGAAACGTTGTCCAAGCGATTGAATCTGCTCCACCAGGTCCTGGAAACGTGTGCTGAGCGCCTGCACCACTGCGGCACTGACCTCGGCCACTAAATCTGGCGGGCTGCCCGGTTTCGGGCTAGATGGTGAGCCTTCCGCCGTTTTCCCCTCCGTGGCGCGGGGTCTCTCTTTTCGCGGAGCTTTAGATGCCATCGGGTTAGCAGCATTATATACACCACGTCCCACGCAGGACACTATTCTCGTGGGATAGCAGAAGTAGAATTGTGCAGTTAAAAACCACAGCTGCAAGGATTTTAAGCCTCTGTATAGGGGTTATCAGCCCAGACCAGGCAGGGACAGCCGCGGGGCTATGGACTCAATACCCCAGGAGGAAACTGATAGTTGGGACAATAGAAGAAATGTCCAATCACACCTTGGCGCGCTTTCTTTGGCACACCAGTGCCCGCTGTTGTTAAGCAGGGATGGCCGCAGATCTCCTCGCCGCCTGAGGGACTTCAACAAATGCGGAGAGCGCTGTTGCCGCGACGAAAGAAGTGCCCGATCTCTTTTGCTGATGTCGGCAGCTGCTCTCCCCCGAACGGGCAGAAATAATCTCAGGCCCCCGCTCCGCTGGAGAAACCGTACCCCCCGAAGGAGCAACCAACCGCGGCAGCGGGGGAGAGGATGGGGGTGCTCGAACGCGTCCCGGTGCTCTTCCTCCCCAGTCCCAGCCGGACAAAACAGTCACCGGTCTCTCCGCTTCTGGGAGTCCAGCCCTCCGTGAGTGTAACTCTGCTATTAGTGGCGGGAGACTGTCCGGGCGCACCTCGTCCCGCTTCTTATTAAAGGAAGTTGCCTGCCCAGATCGTGTGAGGGGGCCGCAAGCCTTTTCCCGCCAGAGCTAAGCCACCATGTGAGGATAAAACAGAGGCTGACAATGGCAGAAATGCCCGATCGTGCCCCCGGCCTACTTGGTTAATAGCCAGCGATCCTCTCTGTTCGGGTAGGAATGGCCGCAGGTCCCTTCGTGACTTCAAGCACCGTATCCCGCAAAAGGAAAACTGATGATGGCGGTGGGGGAAGTGCCCGAATGGCCTCTGCACGTTCTCTGCTGCGCTGAATTATCTGTCCCAGTTAGGCAAGGATGGCCGCAAATCGCTTCAGCGGCAGAGGTTCAAAGCCCCGTCAGGGGAGAGTCAATACAGGTGATATAGAGGAATGTTTTAAAATGTTTTGTAGCAGTTTTGTGGGGGCGATTGCCCGGAGCTGATCGTGAGCCGTCCGATCAGCTCATTGCCCAAACCGGAAGTCTTCCAACAGGCTTTTAACATAACTCCTGGTATCACTTAGAACATAAGGACTCAGGGTATCCCAACAAACTGCACATCTGGAACACCTGAAAGCTCTGTATCCCATCCCCTTTTTGCCCCTCTTAATACATCTTTATTTCTTAATTTTTGGTCTTGGGCAAGCCACTTAAACCTCCATTGCCCATGTTCCCTGTAAAATAGCTATCTCCAAGTTATAATGCCCTGTTCAATGTAAGTTCAGTTTGTTCAATGTAAACACCTTGATATTTATTTTATTTATTTATTTAAAGTTTCTTATATACCGCGCTCTTTAGCATCAGCGCGGTTTACATGGAACAAAACAATCTCAGTACATTTGAAAACACGTATGAGTTACAGATAACAGGGCAATAAACTTGGGTAACAAAGGTAACTATCTACAATAACGATTGAACTATTTACATAAAATCAACTAGCAGCGAGATTTTAATGAACAGAGTAATTACATCAAAATTTTTATCATGAAAGGCGGTATATAAAAATGTTAAAATAAATAAATACATAAATAATTGGCATTATTTTCTATTTCTGTTGTTTTTATTGTAAACCGCCCTGATACACTGTTGAAGGACGGTATATCAAGTCTTTTAATAACCATAAACCATCAGTTCCAAGGCTGTGCTATTGAGGAAAAGTTTCAGCCTGTCCTCAGAAAAAATATATTGTTAGGGCCATTAACTCTCTTTTTAATTTGCATGTGAAGATGTTAGATTAGCATGCTAAAAGCATATAAATATGCTCTGTATTCACAAATGGGGTGACTATTGACATCTAACCGATTCCTTACCAATGGCTCATCTCAATCTGTAGTATATGCAATGTGCTCCAGTACTCTCCATTGGCCACATTAACTAAATGGATTATACTAAACTCTGGGCATTTTACAACTTGCATGATGTACTTAGGAATCTGTCAGAGTGATGTTTTCCCACAGCTTTAACATCTGTGAACAGCACGTTAAGTTCAGAAGTTCTAAGGTTGCCTCTGGGGCCATTTGAGATGTGCGAAGTGGTGCATTTGTTGTTTTGCAGCTAAAATTAGAATGTTTATTTGTTCTAAATCTGGCAGAAGATACACATTGAACTATTTTACTGACTTACTGAGTGCAATTTCACTTGGGGCAATTTCTCCACATAAATTTGTACATACCGTGACAGTCAAAAACCTCATTCCTAACCATGTGGTTTATATGGTGGTTTGTCCATACAAGAAACTATATGTAGGCAAAACTTGACGTTCTTTGGAAATATATGTAACTCAACCAAGGAGTTGTCTGAAATTCCATCGTCTTGAAGTTCCATTAGTTAAACATTTCATTTTTGCAATGCACTTTTAATAAATTGTCTTTCTTTGTTCTTGGTCAGGTAATTTTCATTTCTAGTTTGGATACTGTGCACCCTGGAGTTTGGAACTGAAAGATGGAATAGAGTATCTTTTTATATTTTGAAGTGATACTGAATGAAGGGAGATTCTTTCTTTCTGTCATTTAAATATTTATAACTTACTAATCAAAATAAATTTCTAGAGGGTAGCAAAAACATTAGGAAAGATTCAAGATGGCTGCCGTCTATGCTGGCTGAGCCACTGGGGATTTCCTCCCAACCACTGCAGTCACCTTCATCTATTTGCCTTAACTGGACCGATGGATTCCTTTTGGCAGCCTCACTCAGAACACTTGGAAGGAACCAGAGGGGAATGCCTGGCTGTGTTGATGCCAGGACTGGGTAGTCCGGTGTCCTCATCGGGATGTGAACTTACTCTGAATCTACAGCTCCCACCTATTATTCCCACTGACTTTCTCGCCCTAGATTGCTGTTCCCGTTTCAGGGAAGGCTGCATCCTCGTTGGGAGAGAACATGCTGGAAGCGCTTTCAGCGGAGGTTTCTGACCCCAACACAGCTTCTGTGGCCACAGGTGTGGAAGAGGAAGCAGGACTTTGAGACTCCCATGGAAACAAGTCGGTGTGGGGGGAACTAAGTGCTTCAGTGAGCCCTGCTGTGGATAAGATTGATCATGCTGGAATGGCTCCCTTTTCTCTGGTAGAACTGGACAATATTACTTTAGATTTGATTTGGACAGCCCTTACAATACTTGGTGAGTGTTTAGTTGCAAACTCAAACAAACAAGTACTTTGCAGCTTATTCGTGCGAATGCAGGGGCTGTGCAGTATTGTATGGGCTCTGTGGCTGGGATTCATACTCACATTTCCACCTTGGATAATAATGTTTCACAAGTGGAGGAACGTTGATTTGTGGTTACTAAGGACTTGATTAGCCAAAGAATAAACATGCCTACCTGGTGCGAAGGTAGCGGACCTCACGCGCCACCTAGATAAGGTCTTAGATAGTGCTGGGGAGGAGTCTGCTGTCTTGGTACATGTCGGTACCAATGACATAGGAAAATGTGGTAGGGAGGTTCTGGAGGCTAAATTTAGGCTTTTAGGTAGGAAGCTGAAATCCAGAACTTCCAGGGTAGCATTCTCCGAAATGCTTCCTGTTCCACGCGCAGGACCCAAAAGGCAGGCAGAGCTCTGGAGTCTCAATGCGTGGATGAGACAATGGTGCAGAGATGAGGGTTTTGGATTTGTTAGGAACTGGGAAACATTCTGGGGAAAGGAGGGGCTCTTCTGAAGGGATGGGCTTCACCTTAACTGTGATGGAACCAGGCTGCTGGCATTAACCTTTAAAAAGGAGATAGAGCAGCTTTTAAACTAGATATTAGGGGAAAGCCGACAGTCGCCCAAGAGCGGATGGTTCGGAAGAATGTATCTTTGAAGGATACTATCAAAAGCAGAGAGGTTCCACAAAAGAGTAAAGTAGCCCAAATGCCCTCGAGTATGGAGCAGACAGAGCTTAAAGATCCCAAATTACCCATGTCTAACAATAGCCAAATTAATATGAATAAAATACATTCTCTAAAATGCTTGTATGCAAATGCTAGAAGTCTAAAAAATAAGATGGGAGAGTTAGAATATATAGCACTAAATGAAAGGTTAGATATGATTGGAATATCAGAGACATGGTGAAAGGAGGACAACCAGTGGGACACTGTGATACCTGGGTACAAACTATATCGTAATGATAGAGCTGATCAAATTGGTGGAGGGGTTGCTCTCTATGTTAGAGAGGGCATTGAGTCAGAAAGGATTAAAGTTTTGCAGGAAACAAAATCTGCTGTAGAATCTATATGGATTGAAATTCCATGTAAAAGGGGGAAGGCAATGGCAGTGGGGGTGTACTATCGAGCGCCTGGCCAGAATGAACAAATGGATGATGAAATGCTCAAAGAAATCAAGGAAGCTAACAAAAGTTACAGCGCAGTAATAATAATGGGTGATTTCAACTACCCCGGTATCGACTGGGTCAGTGTCACGTCAGGACATGCTAGGGAGATAAATTTCCTAGATGAAATAAATGACTGCTTCTTGGAGCAGCTGGTTCATGAACTGACCAGAGGGGAAGCCATATTAGACCTAGTCCTTAGTGGAACACCAGATCTGGTGCAAGAGATAAGGTTGTTGGGGACGCTTGGCAATAGTGATCATAGCATGATCGCCTTTTATTTAATTAGTGGAGGAGGGATAGTAAGGAGATCCACAGTACTACCTTTTAACTTTCGAAAGGGAGACTATGATAAAATGAGGAAAACAGTTAAGAAAAATCTAAAAGGAGCAGTTGCAAAGGTTAAAGACTTACATCAGGCTTTGCTGTTGTTGAAAAATACTATCTTGGAAGCCCAGACCAGCTGTATTCCACGCTTTAAGAAAAGTGGAAGGAAGTCCAAAAAACTGCCAGCATGGTTTAAAGGTGAGGTCAGAGAGGCTGTTGTTGCCAGAAAAGTATCTTTCAGGAAATGGAAAAAAGAGCCAAACGATGAAACCTGGAAACAGCACAAGCACTGGCAAGTCAAATGCCAGGCATTGATAAGGCAGGCAAAGGGAGAGTTTGAGAAGAAGCTTGCTGCGGAAGCAAAAACGTGAAGTAAAGACCTTTTCAAGTACATTCGTAGCAAAAAACCTGTGAGAGAATCAGTTGGTCCATTAGATGATAAAGGGGTTAAAGGAGCACTAAGAGGCGACAAGGCGCTAGCGGAGAGACTGAATGAATTCTTTGCTTCAGTCTTTACTGAGGAAGATGTAGGGATGTTACCCATGACTGAAGTGGTATTTAAAGGTGTGGAAGAATTGAAGGAAATATCGATACATCGGGAAGATGTATTACAACTATTAGATAAACTGAAGAGTAGCAAATCACCTGGTCTGGATGGTATACATCCAAGGGTGTTGAAAGAACTGAAATATGAGATTGCAGACCTGCTATTAGTAATCTGTGAACTATCATTAAAATCATCTCTAATACCTGAAGACTGGAGGATCGCCAATGTAACACCAATTTTTAAAAAGGGTTCTAGGGATGATCCGGGAAACTACAGACCGGTGAGCCTGACATCAGTACCAGGAAAAATGGTAGAAACCATCATAAAGAATAAAATTACTCAGCATGTAGATAGTCATGACCTAATGGGAGACAGCCAGCATGGCTTTAGACAAGGAGGATCTTGTCTTACTAATCTGTTATGTTTTTTTGAAGGAGTGAATAATCAGGTGGACAAAGGTGAGTCGGTTGATATTGTGTATCTGGACTTTCAGAAAGCCTTTGACAAGGTCCCTCATGAGAGGCTTGGCAAAACTAAAGAGTTATGGGATAGGAGGCAGTGTACTACTGTGGATCAGGAACTGGTTAAAAGATAGAAAGCAGAGGGTAGGGCTAAATGGCCAATTTTCCCAATGGAGAAAGTTGAATAGTGGTGTACCCCAGGGATCTGTGCTGGGTCCGCTGCTTTTTGACATATTCATAAATGACCTGGAAAGTGGAATAACGAGTGAGGTTATCAAATTTGCAGATGACACAAAACTATTTAAAGTTGTTAAAACCCAAGAGGATTGTGGAAAATTGCAAGAGGATCTTGATAAATTGGAAGACTGGGCATCAAAATGGCAGATGAAATTTAATGTGGACAAGTGCAAGGTTATGCACCTAGGGAAGAACAACCCAAACTATGGTTACACGATGCAAGGTTCCACATTAGGAACTACCACCCAGGAAAAAGATTTAGGCGTCATTGTGGATACCATGTTAAAACCCTCGGCTCAGTGTGCAGCAGCGGCCAAGAGAGCAAATAGAATGCTAGGTATGATAAGGAAAGGAATGGAAAATAAAACAAAAGATATTATAATGCCTCTATATCGTTCCATGGTGAGACCGCACCTTGAATATTGTGTGCAATTCTGGTCGCCGTATCTTAAAAAGGATATAGCGATTTTAGAAAAGGTTCAGAGAAGAGCCACCAAAATGGTAAAGGGGATGGAAGGATACTCCTATGAAGAAAGGCTAAAAAGGTTAGGGCTCTTTAACCTGGAAAAGAGACAGCTGAGGGGAGATATGATAGAAGTCTATAAATTGATGAACGGAGTGGAACGGGTAAACGTAGATCGATTGTTTACCTTATCAGAATATAGAAAGACTAGGAGACATGCAATGAAGCTACAGGGTAAACTATTTAAGACTAATAAAAGAAAATATTTTTTCACTCATCGTGTAATCAAAGTCTGGAATTTGTTACCGGAGGATGTAGTAAAGGCTGTTAGTGTAGCTGGGTTTAAAAAAGGTTTGGACAAGTTCCTGGAGGAAAGGTCCATAAACCATTATTAAGAAGGGACCCAGGATATCAATGCTTGAACCAATACAAGTATTGTTGAACCTGTGTCCCTTGGGGAAACTGCTAGGTGCATATGACCTAGATTGGCCACTATTGGAAACAGAATACTGGGCTTGATGGACCTTGGTCTGACCCAGTATGGCATATCTTATGTTCTTATGTAAAACTTGAAATGCTGAAAAATCAATTTAAATCTACAGATTTGAGATTGTTGAATTTTCCTCATTCACTTATGATTGCAGCATGGAATATGTTTAAACTTTATATTTTGGAGACCCTTGGGGTCCTTTTGGAATCTCATCCACCACTTTCTAAGGTTTATTATATCCCTACTGGGAAGAAGGATGGGAAATCTACTATGAAAGTTACTTCAGAGTCTTGTCCTATGGATTCATTGAATGTATCGGATATATTGGATTCTTCGATCTCAGACTCCCTTGTCCCAGCTACTTTGCCGATATCACTGGCATTGGTCTCTGATCGAGAATGGCTGTTGAAGATGTATTTTAGGAAAAGATCTATTTTGTTTGAAGGACTGTCTATTCGTATGTTTCCTGATTTGAGCCGGGATACCCAGAAAAGGAGGAGGGAGTTTTTGGTCCTTAGGCCTGGGTTGACTCAGTTGGGGAGTTTATTTTTCCTTAAATTTCCTTGTAAATGTCTGATTAAGTTGAATTCTATTTCCTATATTTTTATGACCCCTCCAATTTGGCCACCTTTATCAGCTCCCGCCTTGCTGCAGTCCCTAGGGGGGACGTTGTTTGATCGGCTTATCTGTAGATATTATATAACTTAGTATTAGGCATAGTCTTCTTTTCCTGCATATTTTTCTTTTTCCTTTTTTTCCTATTTTGGATCTGTGCAGTATGAGGACTTGTGAGTAATGGGCACATTCATGTTACTTTTGTTTGTTTTTTTCCTTTCATAAGTAAGATTGGAGATTATCCACTTCATTTCTCTTTTCATTCAAGTTTATGTTTACTTGAAAAGTATTTTTGCAAACTTGCATTAATAAAATATTTAAAAACAAAAAGAGGAAGGGGTTGATGAAAATGCTGCAGAATAAATTAATTGCCACAGTAGATTGCACAGGAAACGATATAGCTGATACCACAATCTAGTTTTATACATATTTCCCTTGGATTGCAATAATTGCCCCTGACGCAAGCATATCATGCCAAAAGACAGCCATGTTGGGCTGAATAAATCTATTGTGGCAAGTAATTTATTCTGCGGCATTTTCATCAACCCCCTCCCCCATTTTCTTTTTGTAGTGGACCTTTATTGATTGGGGTTGTCCCCCTCCTCTTTTTTCTTGTGTTGTTTTGAACTTTCCCCTTCCTCCATTCACATATCCAGGCATGTGTATGTGTGGGGGATTTGGTAGAAACATCCATGGCAAAGTGTGTCTCAGTGAGTTAACATGTCAGCATAGTATGTGTAATGATTGATGGTATTTATGAACTGTGTGGGTATGTTTGTAAATCAGCAGTATAAAGTGTATATTTCTGTGGATGTGGAGTCCAATTCAGAGAGGGCACGTCTGGGCTGTCCAGCAGGCCACAAGCAAGACAGGCCCATTTGCCCATTTGGACCCGATTCCGGAGCGCGGCAACAAATCGTTCCCACGGTGGCCAGAAATGGGCTCGAGGATGACCTGGCGTGCCCCTGCCACCTGTGGGTACAACACTCCGGAAGCACAGATCACGCAAAACAAAGAACAACCAGTCTGAGGTGTGAACAGATGGAAAGACAGAGTCCTTTATTAGGCCTTCGACTGCCCGACACAGCTGTGTTTCGTTACCCTTTGTCAGGGGCTAGCCAGGCAAAGAACTAAAAACATATATATATAAACATTTAAAATCATAGAAGAACAGACAAGCAAAACATGATACGCCCATCACTTCCAAAATACTAGATGCCATAAAAACAATAAATATCCAAATCAATAATAAGATAATATATATAAAAAGAAGCAAATAAATAAAACAAAAGTGCTCGAGACCTAGGTAAATATAAAAACATGCAAATACATAAATACTTATAAAATAAAAGTAATTACCAACCTCTGTTGAAGGCCATTAAAGAAGTCTTAATTCACGCTGTTATAAGAATATCTAAATAAATATTGGTACTAAAAAACATAAATAGTACAATTAAACACATATTCCAAAATACATGTCATAAAAATACATATGAATAAATAAAGCAAACAAGTTGATGGAACAAAAAGAGAGAGGAGAAGAGAAACAGGATATGGAATAAGCGTGGAAAAGATATCAAGTTACATAACATAACCACAAATGATACAAGGGGTGTGCATACCTAAAAAATAGCAGGAGTGAGTCAGTAGACTACTAAAAATAGATATGACTTAAAAAAAACATGAAATAGACGGGATAGAAACTAATTAAAACCACAATGAAAATACAAAAGGATGGAAACAATGTATTTAATATGCAACCAAATCATGTTAAAATATGCGAGATAGCATAAAAAAGGAAGTAAAAAAAGGGGGGGGGGATGCATATGTACCTAACATAAGCAAGAGACCTGACATATTAAATAGGTAGTAAAGGGGAAGGAGGGGTCAAGCAAACTTTAAAAAAAAAATTTTTTACATTTAAAAGCAGGATGCTATATAGATGAATATTGCCAAACGGTAATGGCACCCAAATGGAGCCTTAAAAGTTATGATACCATTGAGCGCCATACTTACGACTACTGAAGGCAGAATAATTTATAAATAAACATTGTCAACAATAAGAGTTGTGATACCCCTGAGCGCCGTGCCTAGAACTGTAGGGAAGGAAACGGGGGAATCAACATACAGAGACAACGCTCCATTCAACTATTGTATTAACAATATTTTTGTTTTATGTTCATTTAATGATCATTCGATTTTAAGCCATGTTAGGGTTCTTTACTGAGCATTTTTTACTCTCTGGTCAATAAGAGTTGATTTCTGCTTGTTGTTTTTACTCTGCCTCTCTTGATTCTTATTTTTAGCCCCAGTATAGTTTCACAGCAGTTCCTAGATGGCAGCTCTTTTTAGATAATTTCTGTGTGTTTCTCAATGTTTATTTTTCAACGCGACATTGTGAATTCAGCGCCTATTGATTTTTAGTTGAACGGAGCGTTGTCTCTGTATGTTGATTCCCCCGTTTCCTTCCCTGCAGTTCTAGGCACGGCGCTCAGGGGTATCAGAGACCTGTTTGGATGGTGCCAATTTTCATGATTTTCAGTTGAATCAAGCTAGCTAAATTTTCAACTACATTTTTTCTAAATCTAGCAGGCCAAAGGTTAACTGACCAGATTTAGGAAGTTAAAATATTGAGGCCTAAACCTATCTGACTAGTTTCAGAAAATCAGTGCTAGCTGGCTAAGCCCGCTCTGTTTCAGCTCCTCCAGTTGATCAAGGGCAGGAGTGCCACTTCAATTTCTTGCCTCTTCACCTGTACTCCCCCAAGCTTTATAAGAGCAGACAGAGCCCCTCTGATTTTCCCATTACACAAAACTGCATTTCGGGCAGTCTTGATCTCCCTGCCTTAAGAACATAAGAACATAAGTTATGCCATACTGGGTCAGACCAAGTGTCCTGTTTCCAACAGTGGCCAATCTAGGTCACAAGTATCTATCATTTTCCCCAAAAGACACACAGGTTACACAATGCTTGTAGTGCTGCAAGCAGTGGATTTCCCGGGTCCCTTTTAATAATGGTTTATGGACCTTTCCACCAGGAACTTGTCAAAACCTTTTTTAAACCCAGCTACACTAACAGCTTTTACTATATCCTCCGGTAACAAATTCCAGAGTTTGATTACACGTTGAGTGAAAAAAATATTTTCTCTTATTAGTCTTAAATAGGTTACCCTGTAGCTTCATTGCATATCCCATAGTCTTTCTATATTTTGATGGCATAAACAATCAATCTACCTTTACCCATTTAACTCCATTAATTAATTTATAGACCTCTATCTTATCTCCCCTCAGCCGTCTCTTTTCCAGGTTGAAGAGCCCTAACCTTTTGAAGAGCCATGATGATGCCTAAATCTTTTTCCTGGGTGGTGGTTCCTAATGTGGAACCTTGCATTGTATAACCATAGTTTGGGTTGTTCTTTCTTAGGTGCATAACTTTGCACTTGTCCACATTAACTCATCTGCCATTTGGATGCCCAGTCTTCCAATTTATTGAGGTCCTCTTGCATTTTTCACAATCCTCTTCGGTTTTAACAACTATGAATAATTTTGTGTCATCTGCAAATTTGATTACCTTACTCGTTAATCCTCTTTCCAAGTCATTTATAAATATGTTTAGAAGCAGCGGACCCAGCACAGATCCATGGGGTACTCCACTATTCACCTTTCTCCATTGGGAAAATTGGCCATTTAGCCCTACCCTCTGCTTTCTATCTTTTAACCAATTCCTGATCCAGAATAGTACACTGCCTCCTATCCCATGACTTTTTAATTTTGCCAAGAGTCTCTCATGAGGAACCTTGTCAAAGGCTTTCTGAAAATCCAGATACACTATATCAACCGACTCATCTTTGTCTACCTATTTATTCACACCTTCAAAAAAACATAACAGATCAGTAAGACAAGACCTTCCTTGGCTAAAGCCATGCTGGCTGTCTCCCATTAAGCCATGACTATCTACATGTTCAGTAATTTTGCTCCTTACTTCTAGATGATACTGCAGCAGGAATGTGCCAGTCAACATTTAGCATACTGAAATCCCCTATCAGTAGCACTTTCCCTTTCCTAGCAATGCTGCTTATGTCTTCAATTAACTCTCCATCCATGTTTCTGTAACTGCCACTAAATCCAAGTCAGCCTCTTCCATTAAAGCTTCAACATCTGGGATCTTATTTCCCATGCTATGGGCATTTATACATACCGCTTTCCATATGTTGCCCCTTTTGCCCATTTCCATAAAGGTATTTAATATTTCACTTACCTGGGGGCTTTCAGGTACCTGGGGGCTTTCTTCACCCATCCCCAACGAATAAAGTTTAGAGTGCTAACCCTTCAGCAATTTGATCTGCTCTATCATTATGATATAGTTTGCATCCAGGTATCACACTTTGATATCCATCCAGGTATCATTATGATATAGTTTGCATCCAGGCATCATTATGATATAGTTTGCATCCAGGCATCCAGGCATCCAGTGTCCCACTGGTTGTTCTCCTTCCACCATGTCTCTGAGATACCAATCATATCTAACCTCTCATTTAGTGCTATATATTCTAAGTCTCCCATCTTATTTTTTAGACTTCTGGCATTTCCATACAAGTATTTTAGAGGCTGTATTTTATTCATATTAATCCAGTCATCGGTAGGCAGGGGTAATTTGGAATCTTTCATCTCTGTCTGCTTTGTACTCAAGGGCATTTGGGTTACTTTTGTCTTCACTGGAGCCTCTCTGCTGATATGCCCTAACTTCATTCTTTTGCTAGTATCCTTCAAGGATACATTTTTCCAAACCATGCACTCTTGGGCGACTGCCAGCTTTCCCATATTATCTAGTTTAAAAGCGGCTTTATCTCTTTTTCAAAGGTGAATGCCAGCAGCCTGGTTCAAACCGGTTAAGATGGAGCCCATCCCTTCTGAAAAGCCCCTCCTTTCCCCAGAATATTCCTCAGTTCCTAAAAAATGCAAAACCCTCTTCCTTGTACCATCATCTCACCCACACATTGAGATTCCGGAGTTCTGCCTGCCTTTTGGGTGCTGCGTGTGGAATGGGAAGCATTTTGGAGAATACTACCCTGGAAGCTCTGGATTTCAGCTTCCTATCTAAAAGTCTAAATTTGGCTTCCAGAACCTCCCTACCACACTTTCCTAAGTCACTGATACCAACATGTACCAAGATAGCAGACTCCTCCCCAGCACTATCTAAGACCTTGTCTAGGTGGCACATGAGGTCTGCTACCTTCGCACCAGGCAGGCATGTTACCAGGCAAGCCTCACGTCCACCCACCACCCAGCTATCTACATGCCTAATGATTAAATCACCAACTATAATGGCTGTCCTAACCCTTCCCTTGTGGGCACATGGCCCTGGAGAAACCACTGTGGTGTGAGAGGGTTTTACCTCACCTGGAGGACAGGTTCTAGCTACAGGATCACTTCCTGCCACACCAGGGTGATGCTCTCCTGTCAGGTGACCTCTCTCCTCCATGGCTACAGGGATGCTGTCAGACTGGAGGTGAGACTTCAGTACTACATCCATGTAGGTGTCGTCTATGTACCTCTCTGTCTTCCATTTGAGAAGCAAAGAGCTCCTTGCATCTAGTGCACCCATAAGATCCCTCACAAACTGGGAAAAAATCATACATGTAACACTCAATGCAAAAGACTGGAAAGCCCCCATCTCGCTGTTGGACTGCTGTCTGTAACTTAGTTTTAAGGTTGTGTTTAGGTTATTTAATTTGTTTACTTACTTAGGTTTGCTGGGGATACTTATACTAATAAAGTTATACCTAATATGTTTAATGGACTTTGTTAACCTCAAGATTAATTAATCTCAGATCCTTAATGTATGTCTGATGAGGATAAATAGCTGTACCTGAGAGTGAATATGGGCAACTCCTTCCCTTTAAGAGGTTTAAACACTTATAAAGCTACGATTATCCCAGGGGTGGGTGGGAGTTGGGGAGGGAGGGAGGGAAAGAAGACTTATTAAAAGTTGGCTGTTACACAGTACACTGTTCTGTGCTCAATTTCCTGGTGATTCATATAGCCCTTGCTTTGATAGAGGGAGTCTTTCAAAATGCCCCTTTTATCTGTCACTTGGCTTTAACACCTATTTAAAACAATTTCACAGATCTCTTGCCCGCTATCTAGAAGGCCTCTTTGTAAAGGTCTCTAGAAAAGATTTATTGCTCAAAGAATACGGACTCTGTTTTTCCTTCAAGTTATCTTCTGATTTGATTTAAATTAAAGCTTTTTGCTGATACTAGGCCCTGACTGAGTATTAAATTTAAACTAGCAGCTCTCTGCTGGGTTTTAAACTTAACTAGAAAGCTCTCTGCTGGGTTTTAAATTTAAACTGAAAACTCTCTGCTGGGTTCTGAAATTAAACTGAAAACCCTCTGCTGGGTTTTAAACTTAAACTGAGAACTACATGTTGAGTTTTTTAATTTAACTAAAAGCTCTTTGCTGATTCTAGGCCCTGATTGATTTAATAAATACACTAGATTCTAATTTGCACAGATTAATCAGCTTTAATCTAAATAATTCTTTTCTCCCCAAGGTTTAGAAAAATTCCCAGAAGTAAGTGCTTACAATTGTAGATCTCTTTCCAGATCTCTCTCCAGAAGTAGCAGTCCCTTTTTGTAGTCCTTCAAGCCTTGCTTTCAAGTACAACAGTAGCACTGCGCTTTCCACTCACCTGATTTCATTTTAAAAAGAATCATTCCTCCTTCCCCTGGACTCAAACTGCTCCCCCCTTTACCTATCCACCGAAAGCCCCCCAAAACCTCTGTCTCCTCCCATTTCCAGAAGGGCATTTCTATAGCTGCTGGTAAGGGAGCTAACTTATCTACACTTATTATTAATATATTCACTGTACTCTCATGCTGGGACCGATTCTCATCCAGAATGTCTTATTTTAATCCATTGTAGATCATCATCATTCATGTTATTTACTATTAGCAAATGAAATTGCAAAATCATGCTAAACTTAGTGCATTCAGTTCTCTTTTCCTTTCGGCTCCTCCTGCTTGCTTCTAAAGGCATACAAGTAAGCGTGGTACTTAGGGGTTATTTGCAAGTGCTGAGAAGAAAAGTAAGAGTGCTAATATACTTTAAGAAACATAGAAACATGATGGCAGAAAAAGATCATATGGCCTTTTCATTCTGCCCTTCCATATCAACTACTATATTTCCTTTTTGTCCTTTAGAGATCTTCTGTATTTGTCGCATGCTATCTTCAGGATCAAGCAGAAATTTAGTCTTCACATATGGGTGACGTCGAAACCGATGGAGCCCATGCGGGAACGCTTCCCAGCGTCCAATAGGAAAACTTTTGGGAGCATCCCACTGTGCCTGCGTTGCTGCCTTCCTGCTTTTGCGACTCTCCCTCCTCGGTTCTTAATTTTCCGTGGAGCCACCATGAAGCAAATCCTGTCACAGCAGAAAATGTCTTCTTTCTTATTTTTTTTGTGGTTGCATCTGCCTTCCTGTTGATGCCGAAACGGAACTATCATCTTTACTTCTTTTTTTTCTGTAAAAAAAAGAAAAAGAAAACTTAATTCTTCAGGTGCTTAACGTCATTTCAGGCCTTAGGCCTTCCATCCAGTCTACTGACAAGTGTGGTAGTACCATTTCTGCCACTAATACCCACGACTGGTGTCTCAAATGCCTCGGCACAGATCATCAGCCATTTCAGTGTCCCTTTTGCAAAAGATGACAGAGGCCTACAGAATCGGGCTGCGAAACTTGGCTCCCTGTTTGCCTCAGATGCAGTCTCACTTGCTTCAACATCATCGAGGATATTGTCTTCTTCACATGGATCTAAGGTATCGAAACACAAGTCTTCTTCCAAGATAGGCCATCCTCCTAAGGGTGGATCTCTGTCTAAAAATAGAGATGCCTCAAGCATTGCCCTGGACATGGATCGACCAGCCAACTACTCCGGTGGAAGGACCTTCCCTCCAAAGCCTTATAAGGGGTCCAGGATGCTCCCGAGGCCTCCACCTCTAGAGAGCTCCTGGTGCCATCCTCTGGAATGGTAGCCCAAGCTTCTGATACCGATACCCAGGCATCAGCAAGCTTGATGGACCAGCGCATGCTAGCCATCGAGAGGAAGCTTGCGGCTCTATTAGCGGCATTGGCACTGGTCAAGACATTACCACCGGTATCGTCGGTACCGATACCGCCGACAATGCCGATACAATCGGCATCGAGCTTTGTGCCCCTCGGCATGCCCCTGCCCATGCCAGCACTTGAGTTCATCCCCGGTTCTAAAGTACCGACATGGCAGGTCTCTTGTGCTGATACCGATCTCGATCGGTACCAGTCCTTACAAGAACAAGAGCATTGCTTTTGTTGATATTTTGAATCTATCGATTCTGATTCTTTGGACGATGAATCAATCGGTACCAGAGAGATGAAGAGTCTCCCTGAGGAACCCTCTCTGTCTCCACAGCAGCGCATGTCCCCTCCCGAAGACATGTTTTTCCAGGAGTTTGTCAAGGATAAGGCGAGAGGCCATTGCATTACTCCTGTATTGGAGAAAGAACCAAGAGCAGAGGAGTTGGAAATTCTCCAATATCCTGCAGCTCCCAAAGAGGTGACTACATTTCCAATACACCACATACTCCAGGACCTTATGTTCCAGATGTGGGAGATGCCCCTCACCATTTCTCCCCATACGCCATCTTGTAACTCCCCCGATTCGGGGTAGAGCACCGCTCCGATTCAGCCAGCTGTCCTGTTCAGGCACTCCAGCCCATTCGGGGCTGTGGGAGGAGGAGCAGCGGCCCTTTAAAAGCAGCCTGCTTTCGGCGGGAAGAGCACCATCTTGTAACTCCCCCGATTCGGGGTAGAGCACCGCTCCGATTCAGCCAGCTGTCCTGTTCAGGCACTCCAGCCCATTCGGGGCTGTGGGAGGAGGAGCAGCGGCCCTTTAAACTCCATACAACCCCTGAAATATCCAATATTCGACAAACAAGAGTCAGGAACTTCCACCATTCTATGCTCTGATCCTGAAGAAAGCTGCATCTGTGCCTGGAGATTCGAACTCTCTAACTGTCCACTACCTGCCTACATGCTGCAAGTATTCAACTACAGCCTCTTATGGACGCTATTCTTTCACTTAAAGCTGTTCTTTACTCTGAAATTGCAGTTTGTTACATAATTGCACACATGTCTCTACACGTAGGTATGTAGTCACTGTTTATTCCCTGCAATTGTTCTATTTGCTACAAAGTATCCACTATAACTCATTGATACTTTAACACTGTTAATGCCTGCAATTGTATTACTTGATACAAACGTATCAATTTCAGCTAAAACTGCAAAAAAAAAAAAAAAATTTATCTCCTTCTCACTTGCAAGTCTCACCTGCTACTTCTCATCTCAGATTTAGTACTGTTGTCAGTAGTAAGTTTCAGTTATATTACAGTCGTCTGTAACCCATCTTAGATATATTCCTACCACTTTGTGACTCACCCTAGATTTATTAATGTTATCAGTAACTCAATTTGAAATATAACTACTCTCTGTGTTTCACCTTAATATATTACTGTTGTCAGTAACTCACACAGCGTGCCAAAGCCCCCTCTATTCGCTTCTCGAATAAGCCTCATACTTCACAGGGTTAAAATGGAAGACATGATCATCAGGTTATTGTGCCTTTTCCTACTTATTATAACACTACCATCTAATATACTGGCCCTCACCACCACACCAAATTACATTCCTATTGTACTATCTAGTGAGAGAAAATGGTCAGGAGACTCTTATCACAACCCACATGGGGCCAACATCCCGCCACCGCAACCTCCTATTGCATGTCCCACTACAACACAACATGAAAACTAGACAAACTAAAAACGTCTACCCTAGTAGACTGAAGTGTGCACTTATAAATGCCCGCTCACTTCGAAACAAGTGGCCAGTGATTACGGATGTAATAATGTCCCACCAGCAGCTAGACATTCTCATGGTCACTGAAACATGGCTCTCAACTGAAGACAATATCATCCCAATCAGATTCTCCCACCTAACTTTACAGCCTTCACTGGACACAGACAAAACAAGAAAGGCGGAGGAGTACTTATCATCCACCAAAGCTGACCTCCAGTTTTAAAATGGATGAATCCAACAGTAACAACCATCTAGAAACAGTATCAGTCTCAAACAACACATGCTCCATAAACTTGGTCTATAGATCACCGTCAGGGGATCCAGACGACCTAGCAACCATAATAAATCTGGCATCCTTCACCCAGGGTCCAAATAAACCTAATTGGATCGTAGGAGATATCAACCTACCATCATTACAGGACACTCAAGCAACAGCATTCCTAAATGCCCTAGATAGCCTAGGATACACACAAATGGTGCAAGAACCTACTCATGAGAAAGGCAATATCCTCGACCTAATATTCGCACCGCAGCTAATTTTGGACCAACCACAAAACATCGTATTATCGATATCTGCAGTCCCATGGACTGACCACAAACTCATCACCTTTCAGATGCCTACCACTAACTGTTCACACAAGATGAAAACGGATGAAAGCAGGCCTGCTAACTCAGCTACCAGAAGATTCCACCCATTTAACAGAGAACGCATCCTCACTGAAATGAGCACACTCTTTGATGACACCTCACTAAGTCTAGAAGAGTTGATCTCCTCCTGGAACAAAAAACTCAGTGCAATCGCCATCCGCCCTCCAACGAACAAGAACCCAAAGAAGAGACCTACCGCCCCATGGTTCACAGCCGATTTAAAAACCTCACTAACCATTTAAGAAGACTAGAAAAACGATGGAGAAAGTCACGTACCAGCAGTGACCAATCAGCTTACATCCAACACCTGGCAGAGCATCGTAAAGCCATCTCAGATAAAATCAGACAACACCACACAGATACTCTGAAACGGTCACTGAATAAACCTCACGACCTGTTTAACTTAGTTTAAATCACTTGCCAAAGAGCCAACCCCTGAGCACCACAGCAGGATCCGCCCACAGGACTATGCAATTTACATGCAATCTAAAATGTGCAAGACCAACAAAATATTAATACCAGACCCTCCTGATGAACAAGACTACCCAGTATCACTGGCATCCTTCTTTACTCCCTCGAAGTTAGCTATTGAAGACACCATCCTAGCTCTAAACACAACCACTGCACACACAGACCCTTGCCCTGCGCACTGGATAAAGGACCTGCGATGTGACATATCCTCAACTATAGCAAAAATCTTAAACTACTCCTTCACCACTGGCTCTTTCCCATCTACGCTCAAGCAGACCTCTGTAAGACCGCTGCTAAAGAACACCAAACTTGATCCTCAAAAAGTAGAATCTTATAGGCCCATATCTAGCATACCTATGCTAGCAAAAATCATCGAGAAAATAGTGCACAGGCAATTACAGGATCATATAGACACATCAGCCCCACTGGATCCAGCTCAACATGGTTTCAGAGAGTCACATGGAGTAGAAACACTACTCACAACACTCCTCAACAACATAACCTCAGGTGTGGATAACATACGCCAGGGCTTCGCTCTTGTTTTCCTAGATATAGCAGCGGCTTTTGACTCGGTATGCCACGAAATTCTCATCTGCCGGCTAAGGGAAAAAGGCATCTGTGGACCAGCACTCGAATGGTGCAAATCCTTACCTGTCCGACAGATGGCAGCATGTCAGAGTCGACGGGGATACATCTGAACCTTTCCAACAAAGTCAAGGTGTACCCCAAGGATCCTCTTTATCTGCATTGATGTTTAATATATACATCCAACCCATCTGTGACATCATCAGATCCTTTAATGTCAGTTACATGATATATGCAGACGATGTGCTACTATATATGCCAATATCATTGGACTGCCTAGACCTTACCCCGCTGACTAACTGCTTTGACACCATATCAGAGTGGCTCCTATCACAAAACCTGAGAATACAACACAAAAAGACGGAAGTCCTGTTCGTCTCGAGGAACACCAACTTCACCCCTCCTAGTTGTGTTAACGTAAAGGATGCCCAACTCCAAGTTAAACCGGCAATACGCTACCTGGGAGTAACGCTGGACCAAAACCTTGATATAAAGAACCACATAGCCAACACAGTCAAGGCAATCTACTTTAAAATCAGATCCCTCAGACACCTACGCATGCTACTTGAACCGGATGATTTCCGATACCATTTATCAAGCCCTTATACTCCCCCATTTCGACTTCTCAAACTCCATACTACAAGGACTCCCCCGGGCACCCTGAAACCCCCTGCAATTAGCCATGAATAGTGCAGCGAGGGTACTCCTCGGGGCATCCAGGAGAGATCACCGTAACACCCCTTCTAAACAGCTACACTGGCTCCCCATTCAGGCAAGGATCAGTTTCAAGATCTTACTGCTAACATTTCAAAGCGGCTAAGGGGCTCACCTCTTCCTCTCTCTCCAAACCTCATACAACCACTTGCACCAAACAGGCCACGAAGAACAGCAGAATTAAACACACTAGTTATCCCAAATGACACCACAGGATGCACTAGATCAACAGCCAACAGAGCCTTCCAATTCTGCGCCCCATCTCTATGGAACACCCTTACCAGCACAAATCAGAGCAATACCTAATCTAAGTCAGTTCAGAAAGGCTTTAAAGCATTTCCTCTTCCTTAAATATCTCAATGGCAGCTCCGAACATAACCCCCAGGTGAATAGCAGAAGTGGTCAAACAGATAGACCCCGCAACAGACCAACTTCACAAGGTAAATAGCAAGTTGTTCCATATACTATTGTACCACTGTTGTATATAGTTAACCAGGATATCCTTTATCAGATAACCCTGCATTGTATTTAGTTTCCCCTATTTCGCCAAGTTATACTTCCTGTTAAATGTAACGACCAGACACGTGTAAACTGTCAGATGTTTTCTGTTCAATGTAAACCGCGCTGATGTCTAATAGTGCGGTATATAAGAATTGTTAATAAATAAAATAAATAAAAATACCCGGTGACTCAATACCATGTATTGGATACCGGAAAGCCCTGGGTTCCGATGGTAGTGGAATTGGCTATGCGTCAAATTAAGAGTTCTAAGATGCACTCCTCTAATCCCCAGGGCAGAGAGTTGAGAACCCTCGATGCTTTTGGCTGCTGGTGCTTTCAAGCTTCCATGCTTTCAGCTTGCATAAGTTCATACATACTCTATATGGGTATGTTCCTTAGGGAAGTGACTAGGGATCTGGAATCAATGGCTCCTCTTCTCCCAGATGATACAGTAAGAGGGCAGAGTACCTTACATTAGTCAAACATGCCCAAAATGTTTCCAAATTTGTCAATAGGGCAAACTTTGACTGTTTTGAATGGATTAGCAGAACTTCTATCTGCATAGGTGCACATAGGATTGCCTGGCTTTAGGCATCAGACTTTGAACAGTGGGTTCAAGATAAGCTGGGAAATATTCCCTGTACAGGAGAGAACCTGTTTGGAAAGGATTGGCAAGATAAAGCTTTTCAGTTAGAATCTGAGAATACCATGCTAAATAGGCTTCAAAGGCTACTGCATACCCTTTTAAGAAAAGAGCAGCTGCTAAGAAGCCATTCTATGGTAAGAAGAAGAAATTCTACTCTTCTTAGCCCTCAATTTCCCAATACCAGCCCCAGGGTACCCAGAAAAAGCAACTAATGCAAGGTACTTCAGGCCGGAAGGTCGGGGGTTCAAATCCCACTAGAAGACAGCAACCTTGGGCCGGAAGGACTGGGGTTTCTAGTCCCACAGGTGCTCCTTGTGGTCTTGGGCAAGCCACTTAACCCTCCATAGCCATGTTCCCTGTAAAATAGTTATCTCCAAGTTATAATGCCCTGTTCAATGTAATTTCAGTTTGTTCAATGTAAACCGCACTGATGCAGAATAGCACGGTATATAAGAGAATGTAAATAAAATAAAATAATAAATAACAGTTTCCCAAGCATCAGAAGAAGCCACAGGCTCCTAAACTGCAACCAGTAGCACAGACTCAATCTATGCCTGGCTTTTTACTTCTTTCTAAAGAACATTGCCACCCTGCCTCTGGAGATGCCCACAGGTGGCATCTCATAACTTCAGAGCAGTGGACACTAAATATAGTGTGAGAGGGGTACAAACTTCACCTACAAAGCCTACCCCCACCTCTCTAGTGGGAGAATATAATTTGTTACCCCCACTCACTGCTCTCCTCCAGCAAGAGATCACCTCTTTTCTGTCAGAGTGTACCATAGAAGAGGTTACAACATCCCAGAGGGGAATGGGGTTCTATTCTCCGTACTTTCTCATTCCAAAAAAGAACAGAGGATACAGGCCCATCTTAGATCTCAGAAACCTCAACCAGTTTCTAGTACGAGATGATTCTAGTTCAAGATGATTTCACTAGGAACCCTTCTCCCTTATTTCCAGAGTCGGGACTGGTTCTGTTCTCTAGATCTCAAAAAAGCGTATACCTATATCCTCATTCATCCAGAACATAGGAAGTATCTACACTTCATCTTTCAAGGAAGTCACTACCAATACAGAGTCCTTCCATTCGGCCTCGCCTCTGCACCAAGAGTCTTCACAAAGAGTATGGTGGTCATAGCCACATATCTAAGGACTCTTGGAATATTTGTCTTCCCTTACTTAGACGATTCGCTAATAAGGGCAGCCACTTCTCAGGAAATTCACCTATCCCTCCTTTGTACAATTCAAGTACTATAGGATCTAGGATTTGTGATAAATCTTCCAAAATCCCATCTAATTCCTACTGAAACATTAGAATTCATAGGCACTGTTCTAGATACTCGATGGTCAAGAGCATTCCTATCCCAAGACCCGTTATACCCACCTAATACAGATAGCTTCTCAAGTAAAGTTCAAAGACAATCTCTTGGCTAGAGAGATGCTACAACTCTTAGGCCATATGGCCTCTATTGTCCATGTAGTGCCATATGCTCATCTGCACATGTGGACAACTCAATAGACTCTTGCCTTCCAGTGGAAACAGGCCTCTAGGACCCTCACAGACAAGATCAAAGTCACCGACATTTTCATGAACTCCCTGCTCTGGTGGTCTACCCCGGGAAATCTCCTCTTAGAGTCAACTTTTCAGATGCCTCCACATCAATGCATCCTGACAACATATGCCTGCAAATTGGGTTGAGGAGCCCACTTGGACTCTCTCTCCACTCAGGGCCTCCAGATAAGCACAGCTCCAGATAAATTTACTAGAGCTTTGTGCAATCTTCAATGTCCTCAAAGTGTTCCAACAACAGCTTCAGGACCACAGAGTTCTGATCCAGATGGACAACCAGGTAGCTATGTTCTACATGAACAAGCAAGGCAGAACAGGCTCTTGGGCCCTCTGCAAAGAAGTTCTTCATCTTTGGTCCTTTGCAATTGCTCACCAGATGCATCTCCAAGCAGTATATCTGCCAGGACACCAAAATGTCTTAGCAGATTGATTCGGATCTTCCTGCCGCACGAGTGGTCTCTCCATCAGAAGATAATCTCCTACATCTTTCAGACCTGGGGAACTCCAGAGACGGACCTTTTTGCCACTCCGCAGAATGCTAATCTACCTCATTTTTGCACCAGAACCCTGATGCCTAGTCATCAGCAGGTCGATGCTTTCCACCTTCACTGAAGTCAGGATTTCCTGTATGCCTTTCCTCCCATATCCCTGATTCCCAAAATGCTTTTCAAGCTTCAAGTGGACAAGGGCCACATGATCCTCATAGCCCCAAGCTGGCCACATCAACCGTGGTTTCCTCTCCTGCTACATCTGTTACAGACTCGCCCTCTCAGTCTGGGATCAGTTCCTGACCTTCTCTGCCAGGAAGAGGGGATGCTGCTCCATCCCAACCCGCAGTCTTTCCATCTCATGGCTTGACTGCTGAAAGCATAATCTTACAAGGTCTAAACCTTCCTCAGGAGATAAAGAACATCCCGCTATCCTCCAGGAAACCATCTACTAGACATTTCTATGACTTCAAGTGGCGTAGGTATGCCACATGGTGTACCCAAAGGGATCTTAACCCCTTCTCAGCTCCGGTGGAAGCTCTCTTTCAGTATCTCCTCCATCTTTCATCCTCTGGTCTCAAGACAAACTCAGTGAGGATTCACCTCAGTGCAATTGTGGCTTCTCACCATTCCTTGGATGGGCTGCCTATTTCTTTACAACTGCTTGTAACACATTTCATGAGAGGACTATTATTAACCAAGCCCCCATCAGGCCACCACTGGTGGCATGGGATCTTAATGTCGTATTAGGTCAGCTCCTTAAGCTGCGTGCTTTGAACCTCGCTAAAGATTCTCTCTTGGAAAGTCATCTTCCTTATTGCACTCACTTCAGCTAGATGCATTAGTGAGCTCCAAGCCTTGATGGCTGGCCTGCCTTATACATGCTTCCACCATGATAAGGTGGTCCTTAGGACTCATCAACATTTCATGCCCAAAGTCATGTCTCCTTTCCATTTGAATCAGTCAGTCTACCTGCCTATCTTCTTCCCTAGACCTCATTCCTCTAGGGCAGAGGCAAACCTTCATACTCTTGCAAGCATGCCTTGGCATTCTATCTCCAAAGAGCAGCTGAGCACCGTAAATGCTCTCAATTATTCATATCCTTTGATCCCAGTCACTTGGAGTTGCCAGTATCCAAGCATACTCTGTCTAAATGGATAGCAGATTGCATCTCATTTCCTTATACCAAGGTAGGACTATCTTTTGAAGGTAATGCCACTGCCCATAATGTTTGTGCCATGGCTGCCTCCATGGCAAACCTATGTTCTGTTGCCATTGACGAAATCCTCAAAGCAGCTACCTGGTCTTCGGTGCATACCTTTGCTGCACATTACTGTTTGGACAAGGACTCCTGCCGGGATGCCATATTTGTTCAAGCTGTACTCCAGCACCTCTTTCAAACTTAGGTCATCTCCTACCCTCCGTCCCGAAAATTTCAATGCCAGATGTCCATTAGAGATCCATGCCCTCTTGAGGCCTGCTCTGAGGCAAATCTACCAATTCTGGGGACCTTCCTCTGGCATCTGGGAGCTAGGAAGTCCCATATGTGAAGACTACATTCCTACTTGTTCCTGGAGATAGTGTAGTTACTCACCTATAACAGGTGATCTCTGGGAATGGCAGGAATTTAGTCTTCACAACTCATCCTCCTTCTGTAGGAGTTGTAGTTTCTCTCTCTCTCTTGTCTCCTTTTATCTCAGCTACAAACTCAACTGAGGAGGGAGAGTCACAAAGGCGGGAAGGCAGCAACACAGGTACATTGGGATGCTCCCAAAATCTTTCCTATTGGATGCTGGGGAGCGTTCCCGCGCGGGCTTCATATATTCCGATGTCACCCATATGTGAAGACTAAATTCCTGCTGTTCCCGGAGATCACCTGTTACAGGTAAGTAACTACACTTTCTTGAATTCAGATACTGTCCTTGTCTCTACTACCTCCACTCTGCAACTATTCCATGCATCTACCACTCTTTCCATAAAGAAATATTTCCGCATATTACTCCTGTGTCTATTCCCTTTCATCCTCATCATATGTCCCCTCATTGCAGAACTTTCTTTCAATTGAAAGAAACTCTCCTGTGCATTTATGCCATGGAGGAATTTAAGGGGTATGTTTACTAAACCGTCTTAACGTGCGCCCGGCGATAGTGTGCAGGATGCCATAAAAGGAGTGGGTGTTTCGGTCTTAACGTAGCACAACGGGATTATTGCGCTATAACGCGCACTGCGCACATTATCGGGCGAAATGCCGCTAAGCACATTAACGCGCAATAATTTTAAGTAGGCGCAAAACATGTAACCATAGAAGCAGAGGTGTAGCACAATGGTTAATGCACTGACTGCTGGTACAGGGGTCATGAGTTCAATCCCCCAGTGTGCCTAATGCATAAGGCTGGCTGAGGCATCACCCTTTATATTTAAGTAGTGCTTTTTGAGGCATTTTACTTTTATTTTAATTAGTGCTCCCAGCAAACACACCCTCACAGTGGCGTAACCTAAGGTGCCGCATAAGGCACCCCATAACGCACTCCATAGGGCACATTATAAAGTGCACTGTCCACCAAGGCACCCTATAATGTCCCCTATAGGACACCTTATAAGGTACCTTATAAGGCGCTTGATAGGGTGCTCTATGGGGCGCCTTATGAGGCACCTTAAGGTTACAGTACTCTGAGGGTGTTTTTGATGGCAGCCCTAATGTACATTAAAAATAGACAATGCCTCCAACAGCCCTATCAAATAACCCCACCATGGGCTTGTACCCATGACCTCTGGCTTTACAGGTAGTGAAGTAACCAGTGGGCTACAGCTGCCAACAAGCCCCTGGCTGGCTGCAGAAGGACTGCATGTCACCACACAAACTGTCTGCTGTGGTTACCAGGATAGGGTTAACCCACCCGTACCCATGATGCACTTCACATGCAAATCAGCAGTCGACAGATGGGCACAAGATGGGGTATGCACCCCCACAGCACCTCGGCCTGGTAGGGGGAACTGACCGTGTGTGGTACTGGCACAGAGTAGCCACAGACTGTCACATTGTGCGGGTACTGTGCTCACCCTGAGGGTGAGGTGGGGTGCCCAGCACCAGGTCCACAGCACCTTTCATGGCTGAAATGCACTATGTTGCAGGTCCCTGTCAGTGTTACTCTGTGTGATAGGTAGTTCCTGCAGACACACCTAGGTTACATCTGTGTCCTTCTGTATTTCACAAGCCATGTCTAGCCCTTATGGGCTATGATGCACCCAGAATAGTGCATATCCTGTGTTGGTGCCATGGTTACATGATGTAGGTGAAGGGGGGTGGGGGTGTTTGGACCCATAGGCGGATTATGTACCACCACACAACCCACGCTCAGGGTGGGAAACAGGATCGCCCACCAATAGATCCACATTCTACCTCCCTGCAAGTGTGGCAGGAGAAGGGACCATCAACCCCTGTCCTGCTGGGGAACAGACACCCACAGGGCAGGCAGTGTAGAGCTGTACACATCAATAAAGCAATAGCAAACAGACAGTAGGCCTGGAAATGCTCAGCTGCCCCCCACCACTATCTGACATTCTCCAGCAACAAGCCTCCAGCCGCTGCACCCTACAAGGTGTTTCAGCAAGACACATACTAGCTGCAGACAGTCTGCTAGCTAGTCCATATTCCTGGAGGAGATGCGTGTACCCAGAACTGGGATGTCAGCATACATACCAAGCAGATAAGTCAGTGATTGGGCCACAAAACAGAACCCACAAATATCACATGAGAGAAATGCTCTCTAGCACTATGGGGGAACCTAGCCATGCCGTGGTCACTGCTCAGTCAGGGTGAGAGCGACCTCCCAGCAGGACATGCTGTGGCCACCCTGTCCATGCAGGTGGTGGCCGGGCACTACAATGTCCGAGCCATTGCCCTATGCTCTGTACAGATGAATCCATGCCAGGCCACCCTATCCAGGCTATTCCTACAGTACCTTGCTCCTCATTATGCACATTGGCAGGCCAATACTGGCAACAGTGCTAGCAGTGTGGGCTGAGGAAGGTGTTAGCAGCCACCACACACTGGATAGACAGACACACACTCCCCACACCTATGCCAGCATTGTGCAACTATAGAGGTGTTTGGCAGCCCTGGCCACCACACCAGTCCAGGGCACAGTGCAGGCATGGCTATGGTACGCAATACTATTGGGGTCACCCCCCAGGGTGGTAAACACTGTCAGACACAAGACCTGTAGCACACTCCACAGACATCAGAAAGGTTGCTATGATGCAGCTCACTCGTAAAATTGTACTTAACCTCGGAATTTCTATCTACCAGTAATCATAGCAAACTTTTGATAGCTGTGTACTGTATTCCCAGGTATAGGGTGGCATTGCTAAGGTATGCAAGTGCTAGTATGGGGAGATGCACGCAGGGCCCAACATCCTGCCTCTCCAGGAGGCATTGGATAATGGAGCCTGTGGGTGCGGGTGTGTTGGGCCCTCAGCAGTTGCTGTGTGGCTGCTCTACTGTTTCAGCATTCCTATGGGCCAGCTAGACATCACCCTAGTCCACACTGTGGCCAGTTGCACCGAAGCATGTGCTGCCTGCAGCCCTCTGTGTCCCTTTTTCCAGCATCTGTCCAGTTGCCCATTCCGACATGCCCGCCCTGCTGTTGTGTAACATGTGCACGACATAGGAAACCTGGCCGATGGAGTCGGAAACCCTGCTCAGCGCAATTACACTGTGGGCTCATTCACATTGTATGGGGACGGAGCATAGACCCTTCCAAAATTCATATCTTTTTTTTGGAGCTTTCTTGGGAGTGTTTTTTTATGTTTCCCATTGATATCACTATTGGCGAGCTTGGTTATTTTATTTTTACATTTTCTTCTGTACATTTTCAAGGTTTATTTGCCCTTTTGTTCCGTGCACATGTATCACACTTATCACTTTTTGTAGGTTTCCCTGGTTTTGCTGTACATTGCTGATGGAAATGGTTTCTCTTCCCTTTAAATCAGCTCTTAACGCCAGGGTTTCACTGGCGTTAGTTTTGAGCCTCAGATTTCACAGCATTAGTGTGTGGGGAGCCTCTCCCCTCCCACTCTCCACCCATTGACCCCTTCTCTCCACCCTTGGGGAGCCTTCCTCCGCCCTCCGGGAGCCTTTCCCCGCCTTCAGCGCTCGTTTGCGCCGCTGCGCGCGTTATCGCGCGATAAGGTACCTGTGCGTCTGAAAAAGCGCCATTATCGTGCGATAAGGTACCTTATCACGTGATAACGTCACAGAGCGCACATTAAGACAGTTTAGTAAACATACCCCTAAATGTCTCTATTATATCTCCTCTATTCTTTCCTCTAAAGTATACATATTGAGACTGCAGCCTCTTCTGAAAAGTGCTAGCCTTACTTAACCCTGCTTTTGGCCTTTATTAATGTAGTGTTACCTCAGACTTTCACTTTATAGAGGGCTATCAGTGAAAGCAAACTGCATCCTCCCAGTTGCTTCCTTTGGGACCAAAGCTAGAAGAAATAAACTAAACTAAAAGGGATTCCTACAAACCACCCAGGTGTCAAATGTGTAGATTTTAACCATGTAAATTTGAATTTTCTTTAAATAAATTCTCATCACACATTTGAATTGGCATATTTAAAATATCTATTGTACAAGATGGTAAGTTAAATCAATATTCAGTTGGAATATGGCTACCTTAAAAATGACCAATAAGAATAAATAGTCACTATTAATAAAGTAAAGCAAAATGCATGAGATGTTATTGCACAAGTATAATTAAAATATCACTAACAAATCTATCTTAAGACACAGTACATTTCACTCTTAACAATAACTGTTGTACTTATTCCCTATTACAGGTAAACTCAGGTACAGGTAAGTATAACTTTTCAAATATTCTTCTTCTTTAAAAATACACTTTTAAACAGCTTTTCACCAAATTTCACTAAATACTCAATGTTCTCAAAACCTCTTTTCCTTTAAACTTTCTTCACTAATTTTGTGTTTCTTTTCCTTTTATAGGACACACTACAAAGATATCACAGGATATGAAAACCTCACGTTATGGTTATGAGCGCCTCCTCAGTGCTTCCAAAAATAAAAAATAAATAAAATAAATAAAATATGGACACCACAATGCAATAAAAATAAAAAACGATGTTTATCTAAATGTGTCAGTGTTGGTAGCTACTTATCTTCCTGGCGCTCTCTTGCGAAAGAGCCCATGGAATCCCGTTCCTGGTTCTGCCTGTCCATTACCTACACTTTACAAACTCATTAAAAGAATCTATCTTCCCTGTCAATTGGGGTTAAATTATTTTTCTCTGAAATATCCGAGACAACAGGATTTTAATACTTCACTTGTCCCTAACTAATAAGTATAAAATAATAATTGATGTTCCTTGACTACCACCATTTATCATTCACACCACATTCATACACCAAAACCAACCCCAAAAATCCAAACCAACCAACCAAAGACTGGATTCAGATACAAAATGACTCTCCTTTTACTTCTTTCCTTTGCCACTTAAATACTATTCCTTAGAAACAGCTAGAGCTAATCTGGTTCTCTCAGTCAGCCAGTTCAACTGAAATTCCAAACTTTGTCTTTAAAGAAGAAAATATTCTTCTTTGATCCTTTTAAGTAATAGTTCTGACTGAGAATATATATCTTCTTCTTGAACACTGCCAGTCAGACTAACAGTTGTTTGCAGGGCAGACCTTCTGTACTGTACCTCATTGAAGTACTCACAAACTCCAGTGGAAGAAAAATCTTTTTTTCTCAGGAAAAGGTTAAATTATTTCCCTTTCTTCTTAGTCACTATTACTTTCTTCCACCTCTAATAATATAGGTGCCAGCTTTAAGCTGTTTCCTTCTCCTCTACAGATCTGTCTGTCAGCAGAGCTTCTGACAGACAGAATTTCTCATAAAGCAGATTTAAAATCTATGAAACCTTTTTCCTTGAAGGGAAAAATAAGTCCAAACTTCAGAGACTAAATACTCTCTCAAAGGTTTTCTTGAAGCATCAGCTCAGATTTATTGAGTGCCCCCCAAATCACCATACCAAATGAAATTAATTTCACCAGCTTTTCTTACCTGTTTCCACCCTTTTCCTCACTTTTTCTGTGAAAATCACTTAATATTTCCTCAAATAAACTTCTTTCAGTACCTCACTCTCTCACTTAACCTCTCTCTTCAATGATGGACCCTAACTCCTCTAACTGAAACAGAACACACATACACACACCCACACACCTCTAACTGAAACAGAAAACACACACACACTTCCAGCTGGGACCCCAAATTTAGTACTTTACAGATGTTTTTACAGAACTCAAATCCCATAATACACCTAACGGCAGTTTTTAGGTATTTTTGATACTTTTACTTTCAAATGATGTTGTTTTTAACCCTATTAAATAAACTATGCCACCTAAATAGTCGATTTCCCCCAGAAACAGGAAATAAACAAACTTCAGTAGATCCCTATACTGCCTCAGCACCTGCAAACTCATGCTGTAACATCTCCTGAGCATGGTCAACACTCATACAACATTCAAACACTTTCTATATAGACTTAAAATTAGAGTTTTTGATTTGTTATTTAATCTGACTCCTTCAAGCATCCCAATATCTACTGTAACATTCTTTTCCTATTGGATGCTCAGGGAAGTCAATTCCCCATACTATCTGTTCCCCGACAATAAAAAGGACATGGCTCCTTTAAATCCAGCTTCTCCTCCTCCTCCCCTTGCAGGCCCAAACCAGGGACTCTAGTAATGTAACTGCAATAAAGCTCCTGGCTTGTCCCTCTCTCCAAGACTGTAATCCCCCAGTTGAAATCAAATCCTTGAAAAGCTAAACAAACACCAGCTGCAGCAGCCCTGATCAGCCCCATCTTGACTACAAAGATAAACATTTCTTTATTTACTTATTATAGGGTTACCAACTTTTTCACCGAGAAAAACCCGACACCTGTGGCTCGCCATGCTCCACCCATTCTCCGCCCCTAGTCCCACCCCTGCCCCGCCCCCAGCCCCACCCACAAACATTACCGAGGATACGTGTAGGCTAACTTCCTTGGTCAGATAATAATTAAACTGGGAACCCCAAAATCCAAACATGAAATGTACAACACTGGAGAAATAAAACTATAAAGTAATTTCCTCTTGCACTAAACAAAAACGCAAAGATGTTATCAATACACACTTCCCAGACCAAACATATTCCAGCTAATAAATTCAAAATAAAAAGTATTTTTCTACCTTCTGTTTGGGCGTTTTATTTTTCAGTTGCAATTGCTCCAGTCACTTTCTTCTGGTTTCTTCGTGTCTTCTGCAAGCTATCCATTTGTCCTTTCTTCTCTTTTAGATGTTTTTCCATTCTCTCTCTATTTCTGCTTTAACATACTGATTGTTTCCCTTTTGCTCTTTCCCCCAATTCTTTATTCCTTATTCCTTTATCATCCATTTAAATTTCACCCTTCCATTCTCAAGCCCCTCACTCTCCCAATACCCAGCCCATCATAGACTTTTCTTCCACACAAAATATTTTTTCTCCTCTCCACTCATTCCCCATCTATTCTAGTCCTCCCCCAAAATCAGTTCCCTTATAGTTCTAGACCCACCCAGCATCCACTCCCTTCTAGTCCCATTCTCCCATGCCCCACATCAGCCCATTTCCAGTCCTATTCCAGCTCTTCATAAGCCCATTTCCAGTGCTAGCCTTCACATCACAGGCCATTTCCAGTCCTAGCCCCCCCCATCACAGCCCATTTCCAGTCCTAGCCCCCCCCCATCACAGCCCATTTCCAGTCCAAGTCCCCCATCACAGCCTATTTCCAGTCCTAGGCCCCCCCCCATCCCATCCCATTTGCAGTCCGAGTCCCCCCGCACCATCACAGCCCATTTGCAGTCCTACCCCCCCCACCATCACAGTCCATTTGCAGTCCTAGCCCCCCTAATCACAGCCTATTTCCAGTCCAAGTTCCCCCCCTCCCACCATAGCCCATTTCCAGTCCAAGTTCCCCCCCCCCCCATAGCCCTTTTCGTGTCCAGGTCCCGCTCCCCATCACAGCCCTTTTATTTCCAGTCCAATGCCCCCCCATAGCCCTTTTCCAGTCCAGGTGCCCCCCCTTCACAACCCATTTCCAGTCCAAGTCCCCCTAATCACAGCCTATTTCCAGTCCAAGTTCCCCTCCCTCCAACATAGCCCATTTCCTGTCCCAGTACCCCCCCCCCATAGCCCTTTTCCAGTCCAAGTTCCCCCCCCCCCATAGCCCTTTTCCAGTCCAGGTCCCCCTCCCCATCACAACCCATTTCCATTCCATGTCCCCCCCCCCAGCCCTTTTCCAGTCCAGGTCCCCCTCCCCATCAAAACCCATTTCCAGTCCATGTCCCCCCCCCCCACATAGCCCTTTTACAGTCCAGGTCCCCTCCCATCACAGCCCATTTCTTTCCAGTCCAAGTCCCCCCCCTCCCCCATAGCCCTTTTCCGGTCCAGGTCCCCCCCCATCACAACCCATTTCCAGTCAAATTCCCCCCTCCTAGCCCTTTTCCAGTCCAGGCCCCCTCCCCCCCATCACCGCCCAGGCAGTCCTTGGCCCCCCCCCCCAAAACCGCGGCTGTCTGAGGCTTTAGAGGGAGCCAGGGAAGCCCGCGCGAGGCCCCGGCTCCCTCTGAACAGCCGCCAGCGTGAAGAGCCTTTTCCTTCACGCTGGCGGCTGTTCCTGTGAAACCGTGAATGCTGGGAAAGGTTAAAGGGCATTGCCTTTATCCTTTTCCACCAATCGCAGCTTCACAGGAACAGCCGCCAGCGTGAAGGTAAAGGCTCTTCACGCTGGCGGCTGTTCAGAGGGAGCCGGGGCCTTGCGCGGGCTTCCCCGGCTCCCTCTGAAGCCCTCCGGGTTGGGAGAAAAGCCGGTTATTTTTGCTCTGGCCGCTCCCGATCTTGCGGCCAGAGCAAAAAAACCGGCTTTTCAAGGGCCGGTTTTGCCTCTGCGCCGGCAGCCAGCCTGGCCATGGAAAAACCGGCCAGGCCGGCTGAAAACCGGCCAGTTGGCAACCCTAACTTATTAAAATTAGCCATGCTTCCTCCAGCCCAATACCCCCTCACATTTATTTAATTATTTTTCAGCAACCTGCACCATTGGCTCACAGCAGCACCAAAACTCCGAATCCTTTAATTTATTTATAGATTGTTCTCCAGCCAATACTTTGCTAACTCTTTTTACTTTATTTTTAAACTGCTGCCATTTTCTTCCTGTTTACAGTTGCTGCAGGGTACTTAAGCACAACAAACCAGGCATCCTGCAACCCCCTCAGGACAACCAGCAACACAGATAAATACATTTATAATATTTTATTTTCAAACTGGTTTCAAGTTCTTTAAGTCTGTCCCCAAATGGTTTATAATGAAGCCCACTGACCATTTTGGTAGCCATCCTCTGCACCAGCTTGCTTATATCCTTTTGAAGGTGCTGTCTCCAGAATTGCACACAATACTCCAAATGAGGTCTCACTGAAGACTTTCACAGAGGCACTATCACCTCCTTTTTCCTGCTGGCCATTCCTCTCCCTGTGCACTCAAGCATCATTCTGGCTTTTGCTGTCGCCTTTTCTACCTGTTTAGCTACTTTAAGATCATCAGAAACAATTACGCCAAGGTCCCGCTCTTCTTTCATGGACAGAAGAACTTCAACTCCTATACTGTACTGCTCCCTTGGATTTTTGTAGCCCAAATGCATTTTTTAATGTTAAGTCTCAGCTGCAAAATTCTTGACCATTCAAGCTTAGCTAGATCCATCCTCATTATCTACTCCTTCCTGGGTGTCTACTCTATTGCAGATTCTGGTATCATTCACAAAGAAGCAAACCTTACCCGACAGCTCTTTTGCAATACCACTAACAAAAATTTTAAAGAGACTTGGACCAAGGACAGATCCCTGCAGCATACCACTGATAATATCCTGCTCCTCAGAGTGAGCTCCATTTACCTGTACCCTTTGTCGCCTCCCACACAACCAATTTCTAACCCAGTCAGTCACTTTAGGAGAAGATGAAAGGAGAACAGGATTACAGAAGAATAGAAAACTGCAAAGTAGGCATGTTGACAACCATTTACCTTCTCTGTTAGTAAGGATTTTCAGTGAAAAGCATGAGAGGGCATAGTTAGAGAGAAGAGAGCATGGAAAGGTGTAGCCCATGGAGGAATCCTGCCCATTTTGATTCAGTAGAGCACTGGAATCTTGATCTCCATGGGGGCAGGAGTGGAAGGCTGTGAGCACGCACTTTAAGGCGCAATGCACTGCAGTGCTGGCTGAGCTGCCACTTCAGCACAAGAAGAGATGCCATGCCGTCCCTGCCAGTGAAAAAATGGATGGCACCACAATCTGGGGGGACATAGAGGGTTTGCCTAGGGCAGCAGAAACCCTTGGGCCGATCCTAACCAAACCAAGGAATGGATAACTTTGTTTTTCTGATGGAGTTTAATGGGTAGGGAACTGGACAACATTCTGGGGAAAGGATGGGCTTTTCGGAAGAGATGGGTTCGACCTTAACTAGGATGGAACCAGGCTGCTGGCATTAACCTTTAAAAAGGAGATAGAGTAGCTTTTAAACTAGATACTAGGGGAAAGCCGACAGTTGCCCAAGTGCACATGGTTCGGAACGATGTATCCTTGAAGGATACTAGCAAAAGATTGAAGTTAGGGCATATGAAGAAAGAGGTTCCAATAAAAAGTAACCCAAATGCCCTTAAATACAGAGCAGAAAAGAGCTTAAAGATTCCAAATTACCCCTGCCTACCGATAACCAGATTAATATGAATAAAATACTTTACAACCTCTAAAATGCTTATATGCAAATACTAAAAGTATAAAACATAAGTTGGGAGAGTTGGACTATATAGCACTAAATGAGAGGTTATATATGACTGGTAGCTCAGAAACCTGGTGGAAGGAGGACAACCAGTGGGACACTGTAATACCTGGGTAGAAAAGGATGATTCTGTTTCCCACATGTCAGGCTGCAATGACTGTGCAAAAACTGGACGTGTGGGAAATGTACTTGATTCTGCCACCACGGAGCCCGGAAGTACCCACGATGGCAGAATCTGTGGCTTGGATATCCTGGTGCTCCCCATATGCTGATGATGCCAGACCATCACAGCTGGGGCGCAGGAGCTGTGGTTTCCTGGCATCATGGCAACGAGCCATCCAAAAGACAACTCAGAATGCCATTCCTCCTGTCTGCCCCTGAAGACTACAATCTTACCATCACCCGAGGCCCCCAGGGGCCGGATTACAGCTGTAGGACCACGGTGTGGCCATTGGGTTGATTTGCGGGGCTGTGCAGCATTGTGCAGTGGGGAACCCTGAGGCTTATGCCACCTTCAGAGTAGAATAAGCCAGGTTTCCATCACTGCACGGAGGGATGTACAGAGGCCCAACCTGAATGAGCTCTGTACGTCCGGTCATGTTGGCCTGCCCCTGCTCCGCCCTCGCTCTGCCTCCATCCTGCCCCCGTTCAGCACTTCCCGCACAAATGCTCTGTACATGTGAGGTGCGCTGGGACAGGAATTGTGGGTTGTACATCCAAGCCGGACATACAACCCCGCTATTCGGAGGTCAGAATAACTCCCAAATTATATTGCAAAAGATCAAATTGGTGGTTGGGTTGCACTCTATGTTAGAGAGGGCATTAATCACACAGGATTACAGTTTTGCAGGAAACAAAATACACTGTAGAATCTCTATGGATTGAAATGCCATGTAAAAAGGAGAAGATGATGGTAATGGGGGTGTTCTACCAATTGCCTGGCCAGAATGAACAAATGGATGATGAAATGAGGAAAGAATTCAGGGAAGCTAACAAAAGTTACAACACACTAATAATACATTTAATGTGGACAAGTGAAAGTTATGTACCTAGGAAAGAACAACCCATGAAGGTTACACGATGCAAGGTTCCGCATTAGGAACCACCACCCAGAAAAAAGATTTAGTTGTCATCGTGGATAGCACGTTAAAACTCTCTGCCCAATGTGCAGCTGCAGCCAAGAAGGCAAACAGAATGCTAGGAATCATAAGAGGATATTATAATGCCTCTGTATCATTCCATGGTCACCATATCTTAAAAAGGAATATCAGAATTAGAAAAGGTACAGAGAATTTTCTTACCTCTTGTACTATGGGCAAATGGAAGGCTAAAGGGCTTAAGAAATCCTCCACGAGCCCGGCAGCCCCTTCTGCCCTTTCCTCTAAGGTGGTGTGCCTGCTTGATTCTTAAGTTACGCCGCTATGGCAAATGTCGACGGAGCAGAGTCCCATTGTTACCCTGCCGGAGCTTGGTAGCTCGACGGGAGGCTCGGGGCCTGAGATCTCTCCGCTGGTGCAGTGGCAGCCTCCCAAAGATCCTTTGCTGAGGCGGAGTCCGGCACAGCCTGACGAGGAGCTCTCTTCTGAAGCTGTAGAGGGCTCTGACTCTGGAGGATCGGCTGTGCAACGGAGGTGTGGAGATTTTGGATCCGCTTGTATTTCCAGTGCAGAGGACCTGTCCTTGAGGAGGCTTCCAGGCAGGTTGATGGATACCTTCTCTGAGTCTGGGGAATCGAGGGTTGAACGCCGAGCGACAGAGGGCTCTACTGGCCAGGTACAGGCTTTCATTGTTGAGCGACCTGCTGAGTTTACCCTGGAATCGATCTGGACAGCTATAGTCAAGCTTGGAGAACTTCTTGCTCCCCAGGTGGTGGCTGTAGAGGCCCAGGTTCAGGTTCATACTACCCTCCTACAGCAACATATCCTTGAAGTCTCTGCTTTACAATCATCGGTAACGGAACTGCGACAGAAAGTTTCTAGCTTTGAGGATGGCGTTTCATTGTGTCAGAAGGATATGCTGGCGTTAAAATCACGGATTGAATTCCTGGAAAATGCTTCTAGATATTGTAATTTACGTTGTATAAATTTTCCTAGACTTCCCACTATTTCCGCTAAAGATATGCTTAGGAAATATTTGATGGAAGTTTTAGATGTTCCAATTGAATCCCACCCTCCTATGCTTAAGGTATATTATCTTCCTTCGGGAAAAAAGGGTCTGGAGGTGGAACTATTGATGTAGAAGGTCAAGCTGATTTATTAAATATTTCTGCTTTTTTGGAATCCTCGATTGATGATGTAGCTTCTCCTTCTACATTGATAGTTTGCTCTATCTTCTGATAGGGACTGGTTTCTACGTATGTTCTTTAGGAAGCGTTCTGTACAGTTTTATGGGTTAACAGTTCGCATTTTTCCAGATTTGCTAAGGAAACTCAAAAACGTAGAAAGGAATTTATGTTATTACGTCCTGGGGTTTTGCTGTTGGGGGGCTTATACTTCTTAAAGTTTCCTTGTAAATGTATGGTCAGGTTGAATAATGCTTCATATATTTTCTTTGAACCTTCTCAGTTATTGAGCTTTCTGAGTGCTCGACGCCCTCCTGATGTGGCCCCAGATCCACTTCCAATAAGTTAGTCATGACTGTTTCGCTCACGTGTCTTTTCACCTCGCTTCGTGTTAGTTAATTTTTCTTTTTTGATCTCCTTTTTGTGGTGGGCTATAGTAAGAGTTGGAATTGTTTGTCTTCTGATTTTCCACATTGTAAATATTGATTGTATCAATGTTGTTTTTCCTTCCAATTTTCCTAATTTCCATGAAGTTTTGTTTATAGCTTCATTGTATGTAAAACTTATAAAGATTAAATTAAAAAAAAAAAAAGAAAAGGTACAGAGAAGATCTACCAAAATGGTAAAGGGGATGGAAGGATACCCCTATGAGGAGAGGCTTAAAAGGTTAGGCTCTTCAACCTAGGAAAGAGACGGCTGAGTGGAGATATGATAGAGGTCTATAAATTAATGAATGGAGTAGAACAGGTTAATGTAGATTGATTGTTTACACCATCAAAAAGTAGAACGACTAGCGTACATGCAATGAAGCTACAGTGTAACCTGTTTAAGACTAATAAGAGAAAATATTTTCTCTGAGAACAATCTGGAAGTAAGTCCTCACACATGGGTGATGTCGGCGCCGACAGAGCTCATGTGGTAGCTTCTCCCTCCTACACCCCAACCTGGGGTCTCTGACACTAATGACCTGGCTGCTGAAAGAGTAGCCCTGGCCCCATTCAACCTTTCAGGAGAGGTGGACAAAGTCCTCCTGGCCTCCCATCGGATCTCCACAAGGTGGGCTTACACCTTCAAATGGCACAGATTCTCACTGTGGTACGCAGAGCGATGGGTTGATATGTTCTCGTGCTCCATGCAGCTTGTGCTGCAATATTTGCTTCACCTGTCTCAGGCAGGACTGAAGTCCAACTCTGTTAGGGTCCACCTGAGTGCACTCGCGGCACCTTATCGAGGGCAAGGCCCTTTCCGTCCTCCTCTCGTGACCCGCTTCTTGCCGGGTCTCCTGTTGTCCAAACCTCCAGTCCGCCCAGCAGTGGCGGAGTGTAGGACCTCAGTGTGGTGTTGTTGCAATTCAGTGGTCCACCCTTTGAGCCCCTGGCTACCTGCCACCTACGGTACCTTACCAGGAAGGTCGTGATCTTGGTGGCACTCACATCAACTCACAGGGTCAGTGAGTTCCAAGCGTTGGTGGCAGAACCATCCTACACAATGTTCTGTAAGAAGAGGGTCAGGCTCTGCATGCACCCCAAGTTCCTTCCCAAGGTGGTGTCCACCTCAATCAGGAGATGGTGCTCCCCACCTTCTTTCCACGGCCTCACGCTAGCAGGGTGGAGACTGTCCTTCATCTCTGTCCTTCTTCCTCCAACGTACCCAGGGCCACCGTAAAGCCTCACAGCTTTTCGCCTCCTATGACCCCAGTTGGCTGGGTGCAACGGTGACCAAGTGTACTCTGTCCTCCTGGGTGGCGGACTGCATTGCCCTTGCCTATGAGCAAGCAGGGCTCTCTCTGGAGTGGAGGGCCATGGCAGGATCTGTGGCAAACCTGTGTTCCATTCCTCTGTTGTAAATCTGCTGGGCCACCGCCTGGTCCTCAGTCCATACCTTCACAGCTCATTACTGCCTGGAAAGGGATTCCTATAGGGATAGTGCCTTTGGCCAGGTGGTACTCCGTCATCTATCCAGAGTATAGGCAACTCTTGCCCTTTGGCCCTTGTGTGTTCAGGTTACCGCAGTGCTGGTTTTTCGCTAGACATGGGCTGCTCGGGAGTCTGTCTTCTCAAAGACTCATGGCTGCTGCTCAAAGCCCACCTTCTCCTGGTCACCTATGACTTTTTACAGGTTTTTTGGTAGCCTGTAGCTAGGGAGTCCCAAATGTGAAGACTGACTTCCTGCTTGTTCCAGGAGAAAGCGTAGATACTCACCTGTAACAGGTGTTCCCCAGGGACAGCAGGAATCAGTCCTCACAAACCTCCCTCCTTCCCGTGGAGTTGCTTCTTGTGTCATTTTTTGCCTTTGAGCTATGTCATCCTACTGAGGCAAGGTGGCACCCTTAGGCGGGAAGAGGATCATGCATGCGTGGTGCATCTCCCAAAGGCTTTCTTTGAAAGCTGGGGAGAAGCTACCGTGCGGGCTCCGCCGCTATATGTGAGCACTGATTCCTGCTGTCCCCGGAGAACACCTGTTATAGGTGAGTAACTACGCTTTTTCACTCAACGCGTAATCAAACTGTGGAATTTGTTACTGGAGGATGTAGTAAAAGCTGTTAGTGTAGCTGGGTTTAAAAAAGGTTTCGACAAGTTCCTGGAGGAAAGGCCCATAAACCATTATTAAAGAGGACCCAGGAAATCCACTGCTTGCCCCAATACATGCATTGTGGAACCTGTATGTCTTTTTGAGAAGTTGCCAGGTACTTGTGACCTGGATTGGCCACTGTTGGAAACAGGATTCTGGGCTTGATGGACCTTGGTCTGATCCAGTATGGCATTTCTTATGTTCTTGTTGGCTCTGGGAGTGTCAAATCACTTATTTGAAGGGAACTGGTTAAGAGAATACAGATTGAGAATGGAAAGTGACTTTGGCTTATGCCCATGGGGATCCATGACAATACCCTTTCACCCAGGTCTCAATAAAGACAACAATAGGGCAAGCCAGCCTTGAAGTGGGGATATTCACTTGACTTCTATACCTTTTCATTTTGGGATGGGATTACTTAGACTTTGGGACTGTGTGCTGGCTGACTACCTGAAAAACTGACTCAGTGGAGTTATTTGCAAAGGTCTTTCCTCTCGAAGATTCTCTCTTATATATTAAAGAACCTAAGATACCTAAGTCTTGTTGTCAGCATCATCTGGGAACATCCCAGTACTCCAAGAATCTAGGGACTGAAGTACACAGAAGCCTGGGGGTGGCAGAGGACACACAGATGCCACAGGAATCCCTGGCTAGCACTGGTGAATGGGTTGAGGAGGGTAACTTAGGAAACTTGAGGAGGGCCCAGACTGAGGATAAGTCCCTCAAGTTCATCCAGCAGAAAATGTAAATGATAGATGGGAAGCCATTCCCTAGACTATGAACCAACCACTCCCCTTCCTCCCTTCTCTATTTCTGTGGATAACACTATACTCCTCAGCTCACAACCTTGGGGTCCTCTTTGACTCTACTCTCTCCACCTCTATGAGGCTGTTTTGGATCCTGTTGTCCCTCACTCTCGTATACTATTTATGTGCATCTTACCATACTCTAGTTCCCAGTTTTGCAATGTTTTTTCATCTTGATTAGATTGTAAACTCTGATGAGCAGGGATTGTGTCTTACATCTTTATGTACAGCACTTTGTACACCTTGTTGCACAAATGATTAGTGGTAGTAGTAATTTGAAACAGCCATTTACAACATAAAAGATGTTCTAAAAGAGAGTCGTATCACTCAGGAATTTGTATGTGTAACTAGTGATACAAAAATCTCATGTGCACACCACTAGTTCTAAATGTGTGTTAATGTGCTTGTCAGCTGAGTTAGGGGCATGCACCAGTAATGCACATGTGGACTGAATTACCAGCACGGGGCTATGGGCTAACTGCAGGGAGTTGGGTACATTCATCACCCTGCAGTTACTGTGCTTCAGCACAGCAAAATGGCCGCAGGTGCAACCAACACCACCCGTTGAGGTGGCATTAGTTGCACCCATAGTAATTGCTCTGAGCACAGGTAGCACAGGCTACAAATGCCAGATGTGCGCCATACTACCTTTTATCATGCTGCCCAAACTGTGCGCTAAACCCTGTGCTACTGGGTAGTGCACTTTCATAAACATGCCCCTTAGTTCAGTCAATTTTTAATAATCCCAGAATTTTAGTCTACCTTTATAGCAGCGACAAAAATTCTGCCCAAACAGCGCCCCCCCCCCAATGGTAGGGGAGGAGAGTAGGCATGATGGAAGAGTGGGAATGGTGTGCTCCATGCAGTTAGCGGCGAGTTCATACTGCGCACTAACTGCATTAGCGTGGGATCACCTAGCGCCACCTCAATAGGTGGCGTTAAGTGTATGTGCGCTAATGTGGCATGTGAGAAGGGACAGGGCTCCATGTTAACTGCCGGGAAAATATTTTCCACACAGCAGACAGTTAACGCAGTGCTGTTGCACCTAACACACTACAGTTCAGGTGTTATTGTCATGTTAGGTGCAATACCATAGAGCCCTTTAGTAAAACAGTCATTATATGTCTAAAATAAAGTTTAAGCATATATATACATATGTGTGCCTATATCGTGAGAAGGGCTACTACTGTCTTTTTAAAACGTTTGATAATACTAAATGCTATTTAGACTGGTTATTTTGAAATATATGGGGGAAAGATGTCCAATGAGGAAGGACCCCTGCCCCTCCCAGTCTAGCTCATTCTTGCCTAAGTGTCCCAGATTTGCTCTCCAAAACTTTGGTAACTCTACATCAGATCTGTAATAAAGCTAGATTTTTCTTTCCCTTATAAATGCCTTGGCTACTGCCGCTTCATCTTATGACATCTTTCTTACTGGGGGTGAGACAAGAGAAACATTTTCAGGTTGTTTTCAGTTCATTTGGCCTTTCTTTTTCCCAATTTCAGGCACTGTGTTTACTTCACTTCATATATTTGTTCTTGTAGTTAAGTGCCATCGAGTCGGTGTCGACTCATGGACACTGTCTGGATAGTTGTCCTAAACTGTGTTCAGTCTTCAGTCAGGTGACTCATAGTTGATAGATGGCACCCATAGCTGCTGTTATTGTAATGATTCATCTCATTGCTGGCCTTCTTCTTTTGCATTGACCTTCAACTTTCCCAAGAATGATATCTTTACCTAATGATCTCTCTCTGCATGATGTATCCAAAGTATGAAAGCCAGTCTTGCCATCTGAGCTTCTAAAGAAAGCTTAGCTTTGATCTCCTCTAGTACTGACTGGTTTGTTCTTCGAGCAGTCCATGGTATGCACAGTATTTTTCGCTAGCGCCGTAATTCAAAAGCATTGATTTGCTTCCTGTCTATTCTTTTCACTGTCCAACTTTTGCATCCATATGATGTTATTGAAAATGCCATTTTATTTATTTAACATTTCTTATATACTGCCTTTCATGATATCAAGACAGTTTATATTGAACAAACTGAAATTACATTGAACAGGGCACTATAACTTGGAGATAACTATTTAACAGGGAAAATGGGCAATGGAGGGTTAAGTGGCTTGCCCAAGACCACAAGGAGCACCTTTGGGACTAGAAACCCCAGTCCTTCTGGCCCAACATTACTGTCCTCTAGTGGGATTTGAACCTCCCAACCTTCCAGCCTGAGATAACTTACCCCAACCACTAGGCCACTCCTCCCATGCCTTGAATAGCTTGAATCTTTGAATGAAGAGGTGGAATAAGTCCCCCGTCTAAGACACCGAGCCCGGACGTACAGGGCTGTCACTGGAATCGGCTCTGTACATCCGGGTTGGGTGCCCCGCCTCCAGCCTGCCTTTGCTCCTCCTCCTGCCCGTTCCCTCTTGCCCCTGTACAGAGCTCCCTGCTCATTTCCCCTGTACATGTAGGGAGCTCTGTCACTGGAATCGGCACCCTGGTGTTTAGCGGGGATGGATGTCCAGACCGGATGACCATCCCCGCTAAATGCGAATCGGAATGACTCCCGTAGGGGGAAAGTATGCAGCCTTCTTGTACACCTTTGCTGATTTTAAGCCATTCCATTTCTCTTTGTTCTGTTCAAACTTTTGTTTCTTTATCAATGTAAAGGTTGTTCAAGAGAACTATCAGGTGTTCTGGTATACGCATGCTTCTTAATGTGGCCCAGAGTTTCTCATGATTTATACAGTCAAAAGCCTTGCTGTAGTTAATAAAACACATATAGATATCCTTTTGGTATTCTTTTGTCTTTTCAAGGATCCATCTCACATCTGCAATGATATCTCTTATTCCTCATCCTTTCCTGAATCCCGCTTGCACTTCAAGTAGTGCTTGTTCCAGCTATGATTGTAGTCTCTGCTGAATGATCTTGAGTATAATCTTGCTGACATATGGGATCAGAGCAATTATGCGATGATGTCCACAGTCAGTTGGATCACCTTTCTTCAGTATTGATATAAACACAGATCTTTTCCAGTCAGATGGAGATTTATTTGCCTTCCAAAATTCCTGACAGAGCCTTGTAAGTATAGTAATAGTTGCATCCAATTGCTGTAATACTTTAATAGGAATGGCATCAATGCCTGTGCTTTGTTCTTTGATAATGCTTTCAGTGCTGCTTTGACTTCTTTCATCACCAATGGTTGCTGATCATACAGGACAGGTTGAAATGGCTGTTGCCCACTTGATCTTTATGGTATAATAACTTTGTATATTCTTTCCATCTTTTCTTGATCTTCTCAGCATCATTCAACATGGATCCTTGAGCATCTTGTAGCATTACAATTTGAAGCTGGAATTTTCTCTTTAACTCTCGTAGCTTTAGGAAAGCCGATCTTGTTCTTCCTCTAATAGTTTCTGATTCTATTTCCTTGCATGCGTTATTGTAGTACTTTTCCTTGTCTCATCTTACTGCACATTGGAAATTTCTGTTGAGTTCTGTGATTGCCTTTCTTTCTTTTCTGGCTTTAGCTTCTCTTTGTTTCTGGACAATTTTCAGAGTTTCTTCGGTCATCCATTTTGGCTGTTTTTGCTTTTTATTTTTTGTAGAGACTTCTTACCTTCTTTGACCACAAGTTTCTTGATGTCATCCCATAACTCTTCTAGTGCTCTGTCATTTGTATCCAAAGCAGCAAATCAATTTCACAGGCAGTCTTCAAATTCCGGTGGTATATTTTCAAGGTCATGTTTTGCTACATTCATGAGTGGCTTGCTCTTTTTCAGCTTTAGCTTGAGTTTGCATACTAGTGGTTGGTGATCTGTACCACACTTAAATCCAGGCTTTGTCTTTGTTGATGTTATTGAGCTTTTCCATCGTTAAATTCCACAGATGTAGTCAATTTGATTTTTGTATAATCCATTGGGTGAAATCCATGTGTACAATTGCTGCTTGTGTTGCTGAAAGAAGGTTTTTGAGATGAATAAGTCGTTGGTCTTGCAGAATCTGACATCGCTGCCTGGATGTCTCATCGCCATTTGAAACTGAACATGGCCAAAACCGAGCTTCTTATTTTTCCCCCTAAACCCCCATCCCCCCTTCCTCCTTTTAGAGTCTCCATGGATAACACTTTTCTACTCTCTGTTTCCTCAGCCTGCAATCTTCTCCACACATATCCAACTGATAGCAAAAACTTGCTGTTTCTTTCTTCATAAAATCAACAAAATTCACCCATTCCTTTCTGAACACACTACTAAGACACTTATCCATTCCTTAGTCACCTCCCGTCTAACCTACTCCTTGCTGGTCTCCCTCTGAATCATCTGTCTTCCCTTCAATCTGTTCAATATTCTGCTGCAAGGCTAATCTTCCACCAGCCTTGTCATGCTCATATTACCCCTATTCTCAAGTCACTTCATTGGCTCCCTATCTATTTCACACATCCAACTGAAAGTAAAAACCTGCTGTTTCTTTCTCTATAAAATCAACAAAATTCACTCCTTCCTTTCTGAATACACTACTAAGACACTTATCCACTCTTTAATCACTTCCTGTCTAGACTTGCAAACCTCTTCCTCACTGGACTCCCTCTGAATCATCTCTCTCCCCTTCAATCTGTTTAAACTCCACTGCACGGCTAATCTTGCACCAGCCCTGATATGCTGATATCACCCCTCTTCTCAAGTCACTTTATTAGCAACCTTTCCATTTCCGTATCCAGTTCAAACTTCTCCTTCTGCCCTATAAATGTATTCATTCTGCTGCTCCTCACTACCTTTCCTCTCTCATCTCTCCCTACAGCCCTCCTCGTGAACTCCGCTCTTCTGGTGGATTGCTTCTGTCTATGCCCTTCGCTTCCACTGCAACTCCAGACTTCGATCCTTTCACCTTGTTGCTTCTTATGCCTGAAACAAACTACCTAGGTCTGTTCGTCAGGCTTCATCTCTGCTGCTTTTCAAATCCATGCTAAAAGCTCACCTCTTTGAGGCTACTTTTGGATCCTGATCCATTTAATCTCCTATGTGTCTCCTTACTCTTCCCTAGTTGTTTTTAGCTGTTGTATTGTCTGTCTTGACTAGATTGTAAACTCTGACGAGCAGGGACTGTATATTTTTACATGTTTTCTGTGCAATGCTGTGTACGCTTATATAAATGATCAATAGTAGTAGCAGTAGTAGCTTAATTTCTGTTGCCAAGTCCATATTTTCCAGCCACTTTACCTTTTTCTTTTTTGCCAACTTTTGCATTACAGTCACCCATGACTATCAGCTCAAGTCTCATCTCTAGCACCCTAGTGCAATTTGTTTTGTTGTGACTATCCATTGGGTTTTTGGGGCAAGATACAGAAGTAGATTCTCAGACCTTTATTCTGCACAGGTAGTGCTAATGTTGTTGCTGTTATCACAGAAATGTGATCCTCTGCCACCAACACCATCTCAATCTGCTGCTGCCCAGATAGGTGGTTTGTCTTAGTCTGGCATCTCAGCTGAGACCTGCCCATCTTGGTAGATCCTGCCAGTAGTTAAGCTACCAATAACTTAGCTTTCGGCATTACTGATGCACACAAGCCCTCACAGCACAACAAGCTGCGATTCAACCGGTCGATGCAGAAAAGCTTTGACTTTTTATGTTCCCGACAACGTATGCATTTATCGTGCAATGCAAAAAGGATAGGGTATGCAAATGAATGCTGCAGTAACTGTGTGCATGCAAATGAGTCACTGCAGTGTTAAATTGGGAGAGCAAGCAAAACACATGTGCACTAGAAGTCTGCGCTAGTTTGGTTTGCTCTCCGGGCACCACATGGCTAATTTGCATGTCAGCCCCGACAGTATTTTGATGGCATCAGGGATGATCGCAACCTTGGGGAAAAGCCCCCGATGCCATCAAAATACTGTTGGGGGCTGGTGCCTGATAAAGAGAATCTCTGGTGGCCCAGTGGCCCCGTTCTCCCTCCCGACTGTATTTTGATGGCATTGAGGATGATCGCGACATCGGGAAAATCCCCTGATGCTATCAAAGCACTGTTGGGGGCCAGTGACCCGACAGAAAGTAAGGACCTGGTGGTCTTATGGCCCCTGCACTCCCCACTCTAAAGCAAAATGAAATAAACTAAAAAAATCACCTGGTGGTCTAGTGGCCCTGCACCCCCACCCCCCACTAAAAGAATATAACTTGACCACTTTGATTGAAGGATAAGGTGGTATACAAAACTGCCTAAATAAATAAATAACCTGCTGGTCCAGCAGCCCCTAAATCCAACTCCCCCCTCCCCGTACCTGAAAATAAACTAAAAAAAAAATCACCTGGTGGTCCAGCGGCTCCTAAATCCAACCACCCTTGTATCTTAAAATAGGTGGGAGCACTGCCTACACAGTCCTGCTCTGAGTCCATCATCTTGAAAAATGGTGGCACCTGGCCCCATGCGGTGCATCCTGGGTGGGGTTAGATTGCTATATAAGGCATAATCTACCTTATATGGCAATCTTATCTCACCTGGTGTATCCCAGGTTAGACAGCATGGGGGCCAGGTGTCACCATTTTTCAAGATGACAAACTCATAGTGGGAGCACTAGGTATCGCTCCTGCCTATGTAAGGTACGGGAGGGTTGGATTTAGGGGCCGCCAGAGCACAAAGTGATTTTTTAAGTTTATTTTAAGATAATGGGGGAGGGTTGGATTTAGGGGCTGTTAGACCACCAGGTGATTTATTTTGTTTATTTTAAGGTACTGGGGGGGGGGGGGGTGTTTGGATTTAGAGGCCACTAGATCACCAGGTGATTTTTTTAGTTTATTTTAAGGTACGGGGGAGGGGGGGTTGGATTTAGGGGCCACTAGACCACCAGGTATTTACTTTCTGTTGGAGCACCGCCCCCGAGAGTGTTTTGATGGCATCGTGGGCTTTACCAGATGCTGTGATCATCCCCGATGCCATCAAAATACTGTTGGGGGTGAACAGGGCTGTTGGCTACTAGGGATTCTCTTTTGTCGGGCACTGGCCCCCAACAGTGTTTTGATGGCAGTGGGGGCTTTTCCCAATGCTGCGATCATCCCCAATGCCAGCAAAATGCTGTCGAGGGGGGAGGGGGACGGGGCCGCTGGGCCACTAAGGATTCTCTTTTGTCAGGCACTGGCTCCTGACAGTGTTTTGATGGCATCAGGGGCTTTTCCCAATGCCTGATCATCTGAGGAGCAGATGATCTAGGCATCGGGGAAAGCACCCAGTGCCATCAAAATACTCTCAGAGGCACGCGTTAGAGGTTTAAGTCACCTCAGATCCTGCTGTAAAAATCTTGGCACTATGGCTGGTTGCAAAATCCTCTAAGTCTGTCTCTGCATCGGGCGTAGCCATGATTTGCATACCAGACCATTATGTACAACTAATTAAAATACATTTAAATACGCATAGCGTTAATTAGGTGTTAGTTTTTTCATCAGTGTTTACGTCTGTTTTCTGCATTCAAAAGATTTGTAAAGTGTGCTTAAACATGGCGTTATGTGTTCTTAAAGCCTGTGCTAGCATTCTCCCTCGGCCTGCAAACGAGAGTGCATAGATTTAGTCTACTTAAACTTTTTTTTAACACATGCTAGACCTTTTGTATCATGTACAAATTTAATTAACATGTTAATTTGTAGATTAACCTGCATTAAATTAATTTTGCATGCACTAAATTTTTTAAGGCATACTAATGAACCACATGTGGCTAACAAATGCACATCCCCTATATCTTACTATTGGATCTATCAATATGGCTTTTTGCATGGTAAAAAATCTTTCCCTCCCATCGAGAAAACAGTGTTGTGCACCACACTGGCCAGAATATCTAATTTCGTTAAAATATGAAACTGCTTCCATATTAGGAGCATATATACTTTGACAAGCTTTTATATTTCCACAGGCCCTCCCTTGTAGGATAATTCATCTACTCTCTGTATTCATTTCATAATAAAAATTGCTACACCTTTGTTTTTCATTTCACTGGAAGTAAGAATATATGACTCTACCTGGCTTTATACTACTTTGTGTTGCTCTGTTTCAATCAGATGCAATTTTAGCAGAAAGGACATGTTATTGCATAACCGGGTAAGGCGGACCGGCCTCCGCCACACCGCAACACCCCCCCCCCACCATCATAAAAAAGGTAGACCACACATATATGGGAATTCAACTGGTCGCAGCTTTATTGCCATAAACCATAACATCAACAATCCAACTTTACATTGTATTTCCCCCCCCCCCCAGCAGAGCGAGCCCTCACCAGCCATGTGAATAGCAAAGTGATGCCGCTTCCGCTTCCGCCTTGTCCAGGCCCCGGCAAATTGCCTAGCCTCCCTCATCCGGCTTCGCCCTATTATTAGCAAAAGCCTGAGGGACCGCCCGGGCGGGGGTACCCCACCCCGCCCTACTGCTTGGCTCCGGCTCCGGACCCCGGAAACCTCCGGGATCCCGCCACACCCCCTCCAGCTGCAACACCCCTCCATAGCCACCACACCCCCGAACCCCAGTTAAAGGGCGGGAGGGCGGGACGTCCGTCACCTCCGGCCGCCTCGAGAGAAAGGCCGGAGGACGCCACAACGCTCCCCTTACTCTCCCCCCGAAACTCCTCCCCTCTTCCCATTGGCTCCCGCGCACAGCCCTGTGCCTCGGGAACCAATGGGAGCCCTCCACGCACTGCGGGCCCCAACCGCGAAGCCACGCAGCCACGCCGCGGCGGGCACGCGGAAGGCCGCGCCCCCCCGGTTTATGTCGGCCGCTCGCACGCCCCGGGGGGGGGGCCACGCGGCCTCACCATAACCGGGTAAGGCGGACCGGCCTCCGCCACACCGCAACACCCCCCCCCCCACCATCATAAAAAAGGTAGACCACACATATATGGGAATTCAACTGGTCGCAGCTTTATTGCCATAAACCATAACATCAACAATCCAACTTTACATTGTATTTCCCCCCCCCCAGCAGAGCGAGCCCTCACCAGCCATGTGAATAGCAAAGTGATGCCGCTTCCGCTTCCGCCTTGTCCAGGCCCCGGCAAATTGCCTAGCCTCCCTCATCCGGCTTCGCCCTATTATTAGCAAAAGCCTGAGGGACCGCCCGGGCGGGGGTACCCCACCCCCGCCCTACTGCTTGGCTCCGGCTCCGGACCCCGGAAACCTCCGGGATCCCGCCACCGGCCCCGCCCCCCCCCGCCCTGCGCCGCCCCCCCCCCCCGGCAAAGCTGCGACCAGCGCCCCCCCGGTTCAGCCATTCCTCCAAGGCCACCTGCCAAGCGCTGCGGAGCACATCCATCCCACCGGGGATAGGTGGACCCCATCAGCCCGAAACAGGCCCGCACCCTCCACCCCCAGCCCAGGGGTGCAAAAGCGGGCCCCCGCCCTGCTCCCCCACCCATCCGCCAATTCAGTGAGTGAGCTTTGCTAGACCCCGCGACCCCCGCCGCTGAGCCGGGCAAGCAGGCCTTGGATCGATAGCTGACCACAGGAAAATCACAACCATGAAACATCTCCAATAGCGCTTCCCTGTCCCGAATCCCGGCCCGACGCCACTGCAGGCCCAGGACACCAGATCGTGGCCACCCCAGTGTAGCAAAGGCGAGCTGAAGCCATCGCAGACGCGCTCTCCCAGCCGTGAAACGGGCACCCGAACTGGTCCAACCAATCTTCCACTCATCCAGGCGTGTTGCTGCTCGCCAACCGGCCCCACTCGAATGAGTGGCCAAGCACCCAACAGCGACACGAGCCAGGAAGAACTTCTGCAAAAGAAAACAGATCCAAAGTTAGCCAGCCCCCCCCCCCCCTGGCGCCCTTACCGACGCACACATCCCCGACACGCGCAGGCCTTCCATCTTCCGATCCGCGTGATGTCCTGCTCAGGTACACCCACCGCCGCCGCACTAGCAGCTGCACAAGGACGAACTCGCCCAGAAGCAGATGCCCTCGTAACTGGACAACACCGCCGCTGGCAAAACAGCACGCGAGCGGCGCCGCAACTCAGGCAGAATGGGCCCCCCGCTGCCCTGGCGACGGGCCAGAGCGCTTCCAGCCCTAACAAGGAACTCGAACCCCGCCCCAAGCCCTACTTGCCGCAGCCCGATACACTCCGGCGGAGTTCGCTGCTGCCACGTACAGGCCAATCCGGCGATCGGAGGGTGATCCCCCCCCCTCGTCCACGTTCACCCCAGAACCGCACGTGGATCCAACCCTCCGTCAGTCGCGCCACCACTTCCCCAGCCTCCCGCTCGATCCCGAAAAGGGTTAACTGAGTATGGGGGCCCTCCGGCTTCCCCCCGCCATCCGAACTCCCCACTCCCCCTCCATTTGCATGAGCCGGACCAACAAGGCGTCAACGCGCCCAATCCGCGCCTCCCCCACACCAGACAATCCTCCAGTCAACGCACCACTTAAGCACCCCGCACCCGGCCTACTAACGCCCAATGCAGGAACGTACCAAATCGTTCCAGGTGCGCACCAGAGATAGAACACCCCAGAGGCAAACCCCTATCAAATCATTAACCAAAACCCCCAACAATGGGAATGCCTAAGGGCGCACGGGCAATAGCCAACAAGACAAGATGCCATGTCCCCCTGGCCATCCGGCACCCCCGCCCGGCCCCCCGCACCAACTCCACCGCCGCGACCAAGGAAGCCTACGCACGTCACTGAATTCCGTGGGGGGATGATCATACCCTGAACCCCAGATGGGGTGGGTCAGGTGACAGATCCGTACCAGCCCGCACTGGGCCAATGCGCCCTCCCCCACCCTAGCCAGCCGCAGCAATGCCCGCGGGATGTGCACCCCGTCGGCACCCTACCCGCCGTGCCATCAACCGTCTGCTACTGCCTACGGTCCCCAAAATGCTTCCGACCCTCCCGCGCCGCTCCGCAAGTTTACGCCGCAGCTGTCCCCGGCACGCCGTCCCACGCACCGAAAACGCTACCACCTACGACGGCGCCCCCCCCGAACCACCCAACCCTGTCCTCGCCCTCCCCCCCCCCCCGCCCTCGACCCGGCTCCCCTCCGACCCCGCCGAGAACCGACCCTGACGAGAACAACGACGTCACAGCGGACGTAGATGAACAGAAACCCGACGCCCGACGCGAACGGCCTGAGCGCCGCCATTTTCGGGCCGCCCACACCCCTTTCCCCCCGCCATGATTCCCCCGAAGACCCCGCCCCCACAGACTCACCTGCCGCAGCCGTCGCCTGGTCAGGCACCACTCCTGTCTCCGACCGACCTGGCACAACATGCCAGCGGACTCTCGAGCCTCGGGGACTGCCTTCGCGAAGTGCCCTGTGGGGAGAAACAAGGGAAAGACCCCGCAGCACCCGCTCCCGCTCAAGGCAGCTGCCCCTCCCCCAGCCAAGCCGCCCGGGAAGGGCCTTGCCCCCCACCTAGCAAAGTTCCCAACCAGGAGAGCCGCAGCCCCCCCGTCCACTCCCACCCGTATTTAATAAGCCAGCTAATACGACAAACAGCTGGAAAATAAGCCAGCGACAGTACAAATATACCAAAAGTTAGTGATATGACCATAGCACTGACCCTGAATGAAATCAGCCGCTATGACATTGAGGGCTACGCTTAATGAAACGGCAATCACGTAACCCGCACATCTACAAGGAAACCGTGACCATGCCCTTGCCAAGGCGCAGCGGCCACAAGTGTCCTGTGTGATTTGCGTTACTACACCACAAGGCGAGCCACTCACAGAGCTAGAGCAAGTGTGCGAGTCAGCCAAGTTTGAGTCAAGATTAAGCCACCGAGCTGTAATTCTTTAACCAAATCATGCACAAGATGCCATTTTAATTGTTCGTTTATATTGAATTTTGCAAACTGTACCATCAGTGCTAGGACAGGCAATCATACGTAACAGGCAATTAATCCACAGTACTTAGCCCACATGAAGGGAGCAGTACGAAGATAAGGTTACACAAAGAAAATCAAGATGCATTGCCCCTGAAATAACTCAGAAAAACTGAAAATAGAAAATTGGAAAAGAGAAGATACTAGGGCAGACCTTGAACCACTACACCTGCCCAGCGGGCTATGTGCCTTTCAGGAAAGCTTCGTGCTGCAAGCAATCAAAAGGACATGTTTGCTCTGAAAATAAATCAAATACTCACAGGGAATATAAAAGAAAATAGCACCACTAGCCAATACTCTAGGCTTTAACTGAAGAAAAGACTTCCTGTGTAACTGAGTTGCCCTAGCCACATCAGGAAATACAAACAATTCCTCAGGGTAGCCGGACTTGAAATTTCCTCGAGGAGGTTGCAAGAAAGTTAGAAATGTCGAAGGTATTTACCAATTCTTGGGCTACTGCAGCTGGGGCTTCCGTTAACCGCTTACCAAACAAATAAAAGCAATTAGAGACAAAATTTGATCAAGGTTAATAACACACATGTAGAACTTCACTAAAAGATTTCTCTAACTAAAGCTGTGGACATTTCTGTCTGCTGAGGAGCAGACGCAATTGTCAGTATGTAAAATGCAAGTGTAAATTACGACTCTGCATGCACTCCATCCAAACCTCTCCACTGGATACGCCTACCCCAAACGTGCCTACAAGCGTGTGCCTAGTTGATTATAAAGATGTCTATCCATTCCCTAACCACCTCCTGCTTAGAAGATTGCAATTTGCACCTTGCTGGTCTCCCACTGAATCATCTCTCTTCCCTTTAATCCAGTCAAAACTCAGTCGCATGGCTAATCTGTTGCCAGGGTCATTATGCCCACATAGCCCCTATTCGGAAATCACTTCATTGACTCCATATCCAGTTCTACATCCAATTCAAACTTCTCCTCATGACCTAAAAGTGCATTTACTCTACAGCTCCTCATTACTTCTTATCGCTCCCTACACCTCTCCTCGGGAACTCAGCTCATCAGGGAAAGCACTTTTATCTGTGCCCTTCTATTCCACTGCTAATTCTAGGTTCCATTCAATACATCTTGCTGCACCTTAAGCCTGGAATAGACTACCTGAGTCTGTACGCCAGGCTCCATTCCTGGTCCTATTCAAATCCAGGCTAAAAACCCACCTTTTCAAGGCTGCCTTTGGATCCTGACTTCCTTGTTTTCCTGTTTACAACCCTTGTGCCTTACAAACCATTTCCCCTTAGTTTTCCCTGGCCCCCTGTCTACTGTGCTTGTCCTGAACAGGTGGCAAGCTCCACCAAACAGAGACAGTCTCCCATGTGCACATGCACAGTGCCATGCATGTGTTGTACACCATGCACACTCCTTACCAGCAGCTTTAAAGAGGTCCTGCACGTGCAAAAAACACCCCACAAAATTATCTCCTAAGTGGCAAAAAAAAAATCAAAAGCAGAGAGAGCAAGATGGCATCAGCTGAGGCAGACACACCTCTCCCAGCCATTCTTCCCACCGGTGGCATGATGGTGAGGAAAGAAATGGAAAGGAAGAGCTACTCCCCCAAGTCCACCGCACTGGGACTGGAAAGACAGACCCCGACAGACTCCTTCCACATCCATTCACCTGCTCCATCAGTGTTGGCGATATCCGTCAGCAGGTCCGAGAAAGAAGCGGCCCGCCTGGACTGCTTGACCCCGATACAGGAGACACACCACTAGCAAAATGGTGCACTCCGAGAATGAGCCCCGTGCTGTTCGCGCTGCCCCGATCGGACGGCGCCACCCGCGTGTCTCTGCACACCGACGAGTTGCCCCGCCAGACCAAGATGGCAGACGTCCGTCACCTCCGGCCGCCTCGAGAGAAAGGCCGGAGGACGCCACAACGCTCCCCTTACTCTCCCCCCGAAACTCCTCCCCTCTTCCCATTGGCTCCCGCGCACAGCCCTGTGCCTCGGGAACCAATGGGAGCCCTCCACGCACTGCGGGCCCCAACCGCGAAGCCACGCAGCCACGCCGCGGCGGGCACGCGGCCGGCCGCCCCCCCGGTTAATGTCGGCCGCTCGCACGCCCCGGGGGGGGGGCCACGCGGCCTCACCATTCTCCCACAAGCTAGGATTTCCCCTTAAGAATATTGATATCATTGACATTCTTAGAAACCAGAGATCAGTCAGACCTAAGTTATTGTGGAATGAATGCCAGTGAATTATATGGTAGGATACTTCCTGGCAGATACTGTCTACTGCTGTAATAAAAGACATGTAATGAAACAACCCACGAAGGAGCAAAGTCTGTGTTCTGTGGTGGGAGGAAAAGATGCATCAGCCCATAAAAAAAGAAATATCCCAGGAAATTTACCCAATAAAACGGACCATAACGTGCACAAGAAGTGCAATGCTTTACAAAAATGTGTTGGATTGCCGAGGCAGCAATCTGCATCCTCTTAACGAGACGGGAAAGAGAGGAATCTTGCTTTCACAGCTGCAATGTGACTCCTTACCTTTTTCGATTAAAATAAAAAGACAAGAAGGTGGGGGGAGCATCCTAGAGATAATCTCACATCCTGCAAGTTATCATTGGGCAACCCTGCAGTGCATGGTAGACATAGCATACTGAAAACGTCTGTTAAATTAAAGTACTTTTCTCATATAAACACACTGAACATGCTTAAAGAGGTAATTTGCCAGCATTCCATCTGTGCCTTACAAATCCCACAACGGTCACTTATCCAGAGTAATACACTTTGTCAATTCGGGTTAATTGAACACTCTGATATCAATCATAGAAGTGTGTTGTATCTGACGTCACATGCATCTTATTTCTTATCTCAACTCACTCTTGATTTTAAGTTTGTTTTATGTCTATCTGGTCTAAGCAACTGATAGGTCTCAGACTTATCGGGCGTTATAAATATTCAGACTTTTATGTATTTGCTGAAAAATGCCCTAATTCGCATCAATTTTTTTAAATACAACAGTTGCTTAAGATCAATTGTTTAAATAAGTGAAAACTTAGAACTGTGCTTAACTTTCAGTGTCTTCCCCAACACCACCTTCTGTGCTGTATCCGCGTTTCACCGAATTTCAGTTTCTTCAGGGGGTTGAAATTCGGTGAAATGCGGATACAGCGCAGAAGGTGGCATTGGGAAAGACACTGAAAGTTAAGCACAGCTCTAAGTTTTCACTTATTTAAACAATTGATCTTAAGCAACTGTTGTATTTAAAAAAAAGGTCATTGATGCGAATTAGGGCGTTTTTCAGCAAATACATAAAAGTCTGAATATTTATAACGCCCGATAAGTCTGAGACCTATCAGTTGCTTAGACCAGATAGACATAAAACAAACTTAAAATCAAGAGTGAGTTGAGATAAGAAATAAGATGCCTGTGACATCAGATACAACACACTTCTATGATTGATATCAGAGTGTTCAATTAACCCGAATTGACAAAGCACTCCATCTGTGACAGCTTTCTTTCTTTCATAATTGTGGAGGGACATTTTAGAAAGGAAGTCCACATGCAATCTGGGACGTTGTCAGACGGCTGCCTGGGTGAGAATCTTCACAGTCCTTGGCAAGTGCATATATCTATATGATTTGCAAGGGATTGTGGGCAATGTAGTTCATTCACACCAGACACATCTGCTGACAATAATTTGGTTGTGCTCAAGTGTTAAAGCCAATAAGATATTTATTTATGGGGTTATTTCTCCCAACACAGATATGCTTGGTAGCATATAAATCAGGTTACTTGCTTCCAGTGTTTAACTTGGAAAAACAAAGTCAAAATCAGGAAAACAACATTCAAACTTGTCAGGCATTAGCTAATGTTTTCTTAGCATATATCAAACAACAAACGAAAAGCCACAAAGAAAGGAAAAAACTGTTCTTTTCAGGTTAACTTCTGATAACTTCCCACATAGATTCAGAAGTGATTCTCTCCTAGCTCACAAGCAATTAGGTAAGGCTCAATTGCTAGCAGTTATCCAGCTGAAACCCCTTTAGCTGGCTTGCTTTCTACTGTGTGGGTCAAATCCTGCTTCAGGAGCTTTTCTGATTAGATTAAAGAACAAGTTTGTATTTCTTTGTGATGGTTGCTGTACTTTGTAACAGAAAGTTACCAAAGGAGTTTAGACAGAGAGCAGTCCATATAAACACATTCTTCATCTGCAATCATTCCCCCTTCTTCAACAAGCATGGGTTCAATATCATGGATTGGCATAGATGAATCTCTCAATGGAGCACTTTCAGGAGAATACTTGTTTCCCTGCTGTCTTTCAAGGTTATAGCTAGGGCATAGATCAGTGTTCATGCCTGAGCTTCCATTGCTGTTAGAGTTCCCCTCTATATAGCCTGGCCAGTATGTAGTCCAGTTCTTATGTCCAGCCTTCCAATCCAGATCCCTGGACACTGGATCTCTCTTCACATACCTTCTGGCACAGGTCTTAGGGTCCCTTCCACGTGCAGCCGTCTCCCTCACAGGTAGCGTCTGGAGATTCCTAGCTCTGCAGCACCATTCCTCTGGCTTTCCCCAGTCCAATGGTGTATGCTGGCCCTTGAAATGCCTCCCAGTATACGTACTGCTCTGGACTCTTCTAGACCTCTCAAAGGCTTTTCTCTTCCTTCTTCCAAAGGGTTTCTTTCCTTCTCTGTCCGTCCGGTTTGGCTTCTGCTTCTGATGATCCTTCAGATGAAACTGATGATCAAGCTCAAGCTGATTCTCAGGATAATGAGGATAATTCTCTGTAGAATAAACTCTACCTTTATTCTGCCTAGATGAGTGCTCCCCCCTAATACAGCGCAGCTGTGCTGAATCAGGCCCTGCCCTTTGAGATGAGTGCTTAGGGATTACCTCATAGCCCTCCTGATTGAACACACGTTTCCCCACTTCAGCTCCTCTAATGGCTGTTGGAAACCTGGTGCATTCTGGGACTGGTAGTCTTTTATGGGAAAATTCTGTTTTCTTATTTCTACCAGAACTGACAGGTTGCTTGTTCAGAGTCACTTCACCTTTTCTATAGCTCCTTCCTGAGCTATGATAAGCTTCCTTATCACAACGTCTAATGCAGAATGTCTGAAAAAAAGCTGTCAGTCCCGATTTCACAACCATGCATGTGGCCGATATAGACGTCTGTAGGGGCATCTACATAGACATGCCCAGATTCATTTTCAGTACCTGGACTCTAGGAATAGCCTTATGGTTAGTATAGTGGACTAAAACCAGGGAAGCCAGGGTTCAAATCCTACTACTGTTATGGCTGAAATTGTGCAGAGTACTGGGGATGATGGAGTGCTCTACCCTTTCTCAGTCAAAACAAGCATTTTCCTGATGCTTATTTGTACCTGGAGAAGGTCTAAACACTTCTGAGACTAGGCAGTGACTTTCAAGACCCTGGGAATGCCTCCGCCATGTTCCTGTTTAGACTTGGACATCAACAGACCCGGCTTCTAAAAGGGCTCTGGAGACGTCTCTGTCTTTTGAACATCTCTATGGCCATTTTCAGATGTCCAAAGCACAAATGGGCTTCCAAAATAACCCCCATTGTTTACATGTGGAGGCCACATAAGGGGATAGATATGTTACTATTAGTACAATATATATGCACTCCACATCCCAAAGCTGAGGGTGTATTGCATCTGCACTCCTCGTTTGTAAATGACTTTATGACTGTCATATGTAATCCGCTCTAAGCTTTTCAGAAGAAGGGCTAAATAATAAAACAAATTTTACTATACTAAGTGGAATGTATCTATGTTTAAACAGATGTCAGTGTACTGCATACTTTGTTAAAACACAGGAGAAATGCGCACAAAAAATATTTTTGTTCATTTTTGGGTCATTTTTGTGCTTTTCCTTAATTTTCGGACTTTCTGGTTCATTTCATAAATGTCTTTTTTTTTTTTTTTAAATTGTTTATTTAAATTTTCTCAAATGCAGGAAAAATATAAAAATACATACTCACAATAAATAAAACATTCAAGAACAAACTTCATATCCATACAATACACATCAAGGAGAGAAAACTGCACTAAATCCCATAAGGGTTACAATATAAATAGAAGCAAAAAGGAGTAAATGAAACTCCAATCAGGGAGCCTAAATACACAAACCATCCCACCTAAACATCTTCCTGTCTATCAGCGCCCTCCTTATCAACAAGAAACTGGATGAGTGAAACCACATCAACATAAACATAATCATGGCCTTCATAAGTTATCAAGCAACGGCAAGGGAACTTCAAAAAAAAGGAAGCCCCCAATGCAATCACTCGAGCTCTAAGCTCAAGAAACTGTTTCCGGCGAGCCTGAGTGGCCTTACCCACATCAGGAAAAACCTGAAGCTTATATCCACAAAATACCACATGTTTGTACTTGAAATAAGCATGAATAATTCTCAATTTAAGTGATTCTGACCCGAAAGTCACCACCAAAGTACATCGCTTTGGGATGATATCAAGCGAATCTTGCAAAAACTCTGTAAGGTTAGGGCCAACTGAATCAGCCAAGAGAGAAACTTCCTTGGCCTGATCAGAAGCCCCCACCTTAGGGAAAAAAGAATACATTTGCACAACTTCAACAGAGTCATCTATATGCAAAATTTCAGTCAAATATTTCTTTAACAAAATCTCAGGAGAGAGCATGTGGGTGGATGGAAAGTTTCAGAAACGAAGGTTCCTTGCACGCTGGTGATTCTCCAAGCATTCCAAGCGATAAGAAAGTGAGGAAATATCTTTCAGATAGCCTAACCGGCTATCCTTATACGATTGGAGCTGGGAATCAACCAAGGTTAAAGAACCCACAATATTGGTCATTCGATCATCAATCACATTTACTTTTTTAACAACATCATGTGTAAACTGACACAAAGAGGTAACAGTAGAAGAAAGACGTGTCTCAATATTCAGAAGCACTGACCAAATATCAGACAATGTCACCTCACTTTTAGAAGGTAAAAAATCTATAGTTGATGCAGCAGGGCTAACAGGAACTAACACCGGAGCAGAATCTAATGAAGGTACTTTCAAAGGAGTGGACGATGAAATAGGCAGAGGGATTGGAGGTGGTGTCCGGACAACAGGGCTCAAAGACGCCCCGTCCGGAGACTGGTTAGCAGGCGGATGGGCAGTTACATGCTTGTCCATGGGGTCAGACACCTTACCTCCTACTCCTGCCGATGTCTGAGCTGTTACTTTAGCCTTGCGTTTCCCCATAAACAAACCGAACTGCAAATGCTTCTAGCTTCCAAGAAGCACCCAAGGAGCACATAAGGAGCAGGAAAAAACCCATGTAACGCGCCCCTTAGAACGCGGTCCCGCAGGCCGCGTTCACGCAGCTGCGTAAAAAACACAGCTGAGCTTTGTAGGGCTCGTAGGGGGTCCTCCACGCCCGAGGGCGGCCACTCTCTGCCTGCGCTGGTCTCAGCAGGCACCGGGCTCCACGCCGACCACTTGCTCCGCGGTACAAGACAACCGCGGCAGCTCCCACAGCTGACAGTTCTCTCCCAAAGCAGGTCTCTCCTCAGCTGGGCTTTGTAGGGCTTGTAGGGGGTCCTCCACGCCCGTGGGCGGCCACTCTCTGCCTGCGCTGGTCTCAGCAGGCACCGGGCTCCACGCCGACCACTTGCTCCGTGGTACAAGACAACCGCAGCAGCTCCCACAGCTGACAGTTCTCTCCCCTCATAAATTTCTTTTAACAATTTTTAAAAAAATATTTACTATTTAACCAACACTTCTTGGACATTGAACCCTTATCAAGCCCATCAAAAGATAATATTTCCTTCAGGCATAATGGACTGGCCACACTAAGGGATATGTCTACTAAGCCAGGTCGACGGTTAACCTGGGCTATCTGCACCTAGGTCCAATATTATTCAGTGAGATCTAGGAACAGATAGTCTGGGTTAACCATCAGCCCGGTTTAGTAGACATACCCCTAAGAATATAACAAAATGTTTTTTAATAAAAATTTTTAACACACATCAGAAATCTTTTGACTGGACTTTATCAGCTCTAGTCCTAGTACTGAACCACACCATCTGGTGGTCACTGGATTTGTGATGATCTCCCACTATAACATCAGATACACTTTCCACATTGGTAAGCACCAGGTCCAGTATGTCCTCTTCATATGTGGGTTCTGTTACCAGTTGCCAGAATATTTCTCCCTGTAGAGAATCCAGGATCGCCTTACTTCTAGATGACACCGCAGCAGGGATGATCCGGGAAACTACAGACCGGTGAGCCTGACATCAGTACCGGGAAAAATGGTAGAAACCTTCATAAAGAATAAAATTACTCAGAATGTAGATAGTCATGACCTAATGGGAGACAGCCAACATGGCTTTAGACAAGGAAGATCTTGTCTTACTAATCTGTTATGTTTTTTTGAAGGAGTGAATAATCAGGTGGACAAAGGTGAGTCGGTTGATATTGTGTATCTGGACTTTCAGAAAGCCTTTGACAAGGTCCCTCATCAGAGACTTTTGGCAAAACTAAAGAATCATGGGATAGGAGGCAGTGTACTATTGTGGATCAGGAACTGGTTAAAAGATAGAAAGCAGAGGGTAGGGCTAAATGGCCAATTTTCCCAATGGAGAAAGGTGAATAGTGGTGTACCCCAGGGATCTGTGCTGGGTCCGCTGCTTTTTGACATATTCATAAATGACCTGGAAAGTGGAATAACGAGTGAGGTTATCAAATTTGCAGATGACACAAAACTATTTAAAGTTGTTAAAACCCAAGAGGATTGTGGAAAATTGCAAGAGGATCTTGATAAATTGGTAGACTGGGCATCAAAATGGCAGATGAAATTTAATGTGGACAAGTGCAAGGTTATGCACCTAGGGAAGAACAACCCAAACTATGGTTACACGATGCAAGGTTCCACATTAGGAACCACCACCCAGGAAAAAGATTTAGGCGTCATTGTGGATACCATGTTAAAACCCTCGGCCCAATGTGCAGCGGCGACCAAGAGAGCAAATAGAATGCTAGGTATGATACGGAAAGGAATGGAAAATAAAACAAAAGATTTATAATGCCTCTATATCGTTCTATGGTGAGACCGCACCTTGAATATTGTGTGCAATTCTGGTTGCCGTATCTTAAAAAGGATATAGCGATTTTAGAAAAGGTTCAGAGAAGAGCCACCAAAATGGTAAAGGGGGTGGAAGGATACTCCTATGAAGAAAGGTTAAAAAGGTTAGGGCTCTTTAACCTGGAAAAGAGGCGGCTGAGGGGAGATATGATAGAAGTCTATAAATTAATGAACGGAGTGGAACGGGTAAAAGTAGATCGATTGTTTACCTTATCAGAATATAGAAAGACTAGGGGACATGCAATGAAGCTACAGGGTAAACTATTTAAGACTAATAAAAGAAAATATTTTTTCACTCAACGTGTAATCAAACTCTGGAATTTGTTACCGGAGGATGTAGTAAAGGCTGTTAGTGTAGCTGGGTTTAAAAAAGGTTTGTACAAGTTACTGGAGGAAAGGTCCATAAACCATTATTAAGAAGGGACGCAGGATATCAATGCTTGAACCAATACAAGCATTGTGGAACCTGTGTCCCTTGGGGAAACTGCTAGGTACGTATGACCTAGATTGGCCACTGTTGGAAACAGAATACTGGGCTTGATGGACCTTGGTCTGACCCAGTATGGCATATCTTATGTTCTTATGTGCCAATCAACATCCGGCATATTGAAAACAACTATCAGTAGCACTTTCTCCTTTCATAGCAATACTGTGTATGTCTTCTATTAAATTTCTGTCCACTTCTTCTCCCTGTGAAAGAGATCTGCTTTGACCCGGTGAAAAGCGGAATATAAATGCAGCTAAATAAATAAATAAAAATATCACACCATAGTAACATAGTAACATAGTAGATGATGGCATATAAAGACCAGCATGGTTCATCTAGTCTGCCCAGCAAGATGGCAAGAGTAGGTGCAGGCCACCCCTCTCCATGTCTTTTTTAGGGGCGAACCCACCACTCCATGTAGGACACCCCTATTTGTTGAGACGTTAGATGGTTCAGAAGTTATATGTTTCAGTTTATTTTGTTTTTATCCTGTTGCTGTAAAGGGATCCACTGTGTTTGTCCCATGCCATTTTGAATTCCGTCACCGTGTTTGCCCCCATCACTTCCATTGGGAGGGCATTCCAAGCATCAACCACCCTTTCAGTGAAAAAATATTTCCTGACATTGCCTTTCAATTTACCACCTTGCAGCTTCATGTTATGCCCTCTAGTTTTACAGCTTCCCCATCTTTGGAAGAAGTTTGTTTGTTCATCATTTCTCTTTAAGTATTTAAAGGTCTGAATCATATCTCCCCTGTCCCTCCTCTCCTCCAAAGCGTACATATTTAGGTCTTCAAGTCTCTTCTCATAAGGCTTCTGACATAGGCTCCAAATCATTTTGGTCGCCTTCCTCTGAACAATTTCCAGTCTTTTTACATATTTTGCAAGATATGGTCTCCAAAACTGAACACAGTATTCCAAGTGAGGCCTCACCAGTGGCTTGTACAGTGGCATAAGTACCTCTTCCTTTCTGCTGGTAATCCCTCTTTGTATGCAGCCCAACATCCTCCTGGCTTTTGCCACCACCTTGTCGCACTGTTTTGCCACCTTGAGATCATCAGAGACAATCACACCAAGGTCTTTCTCCTGAACCGTACATACCAATCTCTCGCCCCCTATCGCGTACATTTCCCTTGGATTTCTGCTACCCAAGTGCATGACACTGCACTTTTTCGCATTAAATCGTAGTTGCCAAGCATTAGACCATTCTTCCAGCTTTTGTAGATCTTTCCTCATGTTACCACTCCCAGAGGGGAGTCCACTGTGTTGCAAATTTTTGTGTCATCTGCAAAAAGACAGACTTTTCCATTCAGCCCTTCAGCAATTTCACTCACAAATACATTAAACAGTGCGGGGCCCAGGAATGAACCCTGGGGCACCACGCTAATCACCTTCCTTTTATCCGAGTGAGCTCCATGTATCATCACCTTCTGTTGTCTGTCAGTCAACCAATTTCTAATCCAGTTTACCATCTTGGGACCCATCCCCTAGCTACTGAGTTTATTGACAAGCCTCCTATGAGGACCAGTATCAAAGGCTTTGCTGAAATCCAGGTAGATGACATCCATCACATGCCCCTGATCTAGTCCCTTGGTCACCCAGTCAAAGAACTCAATCAGATTTGTTTGGCAAGACCGTCCTTTGGTAAAACCATGTTGCCTCGGATCTTGCAACCTGTTGGTTTTGAGAAAGTTCACTATTCGCTCTTTCAGGAGCGCCTCCATTACTTTTCCCGCCACTGAGGTAAGGCTCACGGGCCTGTAGTTTGTCACTTCTTCCCTGTCACCACTTTTGTGTAGAGGTACGACATCAGCCATTCTCCAGTCCTGAGGAATCTCTCCTGTTTCCAAGGATCTGTTGAAGACATCCTTTAACGGTTCTGCAAGAACCTCTCTGAGCTCTTTCAGTATCCTGGGATGTATCACATCCAGTCCCATGGCTTTGTCCACTTTCAGTTTAGCAAGTTTTTCTAACACCTCGTCTTCTGTGAATGGCATGGTATCTACCAATGCAAATGGACTTCCCATTCCCCTCTTTCTAGTTTAACCCACAGTGCTTCTTCGCTTCCTTTAAAGCCTGTAACTTGAATCAGTGCTGTATGTGCTGGTGAAAAGATGTACATGCTTTCAATAGGTAGCGCATGGCTGTTGCATGTACTGCGTTTTGATTTATACCCTCAATGCACGCTACCTGAAAAACTATAGCACACTTTAGTAAACATTCCCCTTAGTACTTGTTAATTTGTTGGTTAATACATCTTAAATCAATTTAGCATGTACTAACAGGTCATTATTTAAGCCTTGTAAGCCAACAATTTTTAAACGCCAGCCGCAACATTAAAATATCTCATATATATATATTCAGCAGCAGTATCACAGTGGCATTGAATATACATACAGAGCAGCGACCGCTGCAACTGTATGGATAGCTATACAGATAGCAGCTGAATATCACTACCAAGTGGTTTAATTTAGGATGCTCCTTTAACCATCCTACATTAAACCACTTAGCTGTATAGATAATATCGGTATATTTTTGGCTGCCCATATAGTTCGATAGAACTCCTTTACGATGCCCCTGTACTATCCGAATAATTCAGGGGTGGTCTGTAATACTTTACAGGTATGCTATCCATATAGTGCCTCTGACAATTCATACAGTTGTGGTCAACATTATTGGAACCCTTGCAGTTCAAACCCTTAGGGCCTGATTCAGACCCGGACATCCCAGTCCTCTGTGCGCCCAGTTGGAACTGGACGCACAGAGTTAGTCAGGATTCTGATCCCGTGGGGCACGTCTAGCTCCGCAGGATCAGAATCATGTCCAGGCCAGTAGATCCAGGCCAGGATCCTGATTCAGTCCAGCTTGCACATACAGGCCTTGCCTGGATAGCTCAGTCAAGGCTTTTCAATGGAGCCATGGTGCCATGGCGTCCTGTTGCCATGGCACCATGGCTTCATTCAAAAGCCGTGATCCCTGTCCGCCGGTACAAACACTGCAATCCCCACAGCCCGACCTCTGATCTGGCCTCCCAAGGCCAGGGTTAGGCTGTGGGGGATGTCTTCCGCCCCCTGCCACCACTTTCCTCAGAGGTGGAAAAAGTTACCCGTTCAGGCCACTGGCCCCGGTTGTACATGGCCAACATTGGAATCGGCCCTGTATGTCTGGGTCTGATGACTGCCCACTGCCCGCCCTAATGCCGCCCCCGATCCGCCCCTTTCCTGCCCCTTTCCCGCCCCGTCTAACTTCCCCGTACAACGAGCGGGCCTCGGAATGACCCCATTAATGTCCACTATCTCCTAAAAAATAAAGTGGCCAGTGAAATGGCTGTGGACTATATAAGCACATATATTTGACACATAAAAAAATCAAATAAAACAAGACCAATTAAAAAAGGAAATAGTAGAAATTAGTATAAAACCTGGAACATTGTCAGGACATATTTATTAGATCAGCTACTAAGAGAAATAATACTAACAAATAACTAATTTTTTATCGGAACTAACACCATGAAGATAATAACATCTTCTCATGGTGCAAAATTCCTTTTATTCTTTAAATAGGGACACAACCCTTGACAATCCCTAAAAGGACATGAACCTCTTAGTACAACTAACCGGTAAGGATATCACTCTCACTTAGAAATTAATCAAGCCATATTTCACTTATCTGATCAGGAGTAGTTTTTCAGATCACAAAATTGGAGTGGACGAACTGTTCTGGCTCAAAGTCCAATTCTCAGAATTCCTTTAAGTATCTTATGGTGTTTCCTGAAACATCACCAAACTGTCCATTCAGCCCTCAGTAGTCGATACCAAAAAATGCCGTCAAACAGCACTCCTCCACATCTTTCCTTCTCCTGAAATTATCAGTTGAAATATTTTTAATTGCAACTTGTCATGATGTTATCCATGATATAGTAACCCAACATTGTGTTTTTGCTGCTGATCCTCTAGGCTCTTCTTCAAAACTTCAGAACTACTCCTGATCAGATAAGTGAAATGTGGCTTGATTAATTTCTAAGTGAGAGTGATATCCTTACCGGTTGGTTGTACTAAGAGGTTCATGTCCTCTTAGGGATTGTCAAGGGTTGTGTCCCTATTTAAAGAATAAAAGGAATTTTGCACCACGAGAAGATGTTATTATCTTCTTGGTGTTAGTTCCGATAAAAAATTAGTTATGTTAGTATTATTTCTCTTAGTAGCTGATCTAATATATAAGTGGGAAATAAGTGAGGTTTAGTTTAGTGGGTAGGACATAATTATTGGCAGTTTGAACTGAAGAACCACATTTCCACTGCAATAAAATAAGACATACCAGTGATCAATTGTCAGTACTCACATGTCTTGAATTAACCAATTAATGATAGCTCTAATGTTTAAAATGATCACGTTCACTCCCTGTTCCATTTTTACAATGGTGAAAACAAGAGAGTTGCCTGAGACTGTCAGAAAAGCCATTATCACCAAACATCAAGCTTCAAACGGGTACAAGGTCATCTCCAAAGACCTTGGGATTCTTGTGTCTACAGTTCGCAATGTTATTAAGAAGTTTTCTGCTCATGGAACTGTCAAGAACCTCCCAGGACATGGTGGGAAAAGGAAAATTAATCCAAGAAGTCTTCAAATGTTAGTGTGAACGGTTGAAAAAACACCATGTACAACATCCAAAGAGCTTAAGGCAGACCTGGAGCAATCTGGAGTAGTGGTTTCAACCTACACCATATGCCACACACTAAACCAAGAAGGACTTCATGGGTGGCCAAGGAGGAACGCACTGCTCAATGATAGACATAAAAAGGCATGCCTGATCTTTTCCCAAACCCACCTTGAGAAACCACAATGCTTCTGGGAAAATGTTCTGTGGACAGATGAAACCAAATTTGAGCTCTTTTTCAATGCAGACCAGGGATACATTTACAGGCAAAGAAACAAAGCTTATAAGGAAAAAACACCTTTCCTACAGTTAAATATGGTGGAGGCTTCATAATCTTGTGGGGCTGTTTTGCTGCCTCAGGAACTGGAGGCCTGAAATGTATTAAAAGAATCATGAAATCAGAAGACTACTAAGATATTTTGCAGTGAAATGTACTACTCAGAAAGCTAGTTCTGGTTCATAAGAACATAAGAAATGACATACTGAGTCAGACCATCAAGCCTAGTATCCTGTTTCCAACAGTGGCCAATCCGGGTCACAAGTACCTAGCAGTTTCCCAAAAAGACACACAGGTTCCATAATGCATGTATTGGGGCGACCTTTCCTCCAGGAACTTGTCCAAACCTTTTTTAAACCCAGCTACACTAACAGCTTTTACTACATCCACGGGTAACGAATTCCAGAGTTTGATTATGCATTGAGTGAAAAAATATTTTATCTTATTAGTCTTAAATGAGTTACACTATAGCTTCATTACATGTTCCCTAGTCTTTCTACTGTTACCCGTTCCACTCTATTCATTAATTTACAGATCTCTATCACATCTCCCCTCAACCGTCTCTTTTCCAGGTTGAAGAGCCCTAACCTTTTAAGCCTCTCCTCATAGGGGTATCCTTCCATCCCCTTTATCATTTTGGTGGCTGTTCTCTACCTTTTCTAATTCTGCTATATCCTTTTTAAGATATGGCGACCAGAATTGCACAGAATTTTCAAGGTGCGGTCTCACCATGAAATGATACAGAGGTATTATAATATCCTTTGTTTTATTCTCCATTCCTTTCCTTATGATTCCTAGCATTCTATTTGCCTTTTTGGCCACTGTTGCACACTGGATGGAGGGTTTCAACATGTTATCCATGATGATGCCTAAATCTTTTTCCTGGGTGGTGGTTCTTAATGTGGAACCTTGCATCGTGTAACCATAGTTTGGGTTGTTCTTTCGTAGGTGCACTTGTCTATGTTAAATTTCATCTATGATTTCAACGTCCAGTATTCCATTTTATCAAGGTCCTCTTGCAATTATTCACAAACCTCTTGGGGTTTAACAACTTTGAATAATTCTGTGTCATCTGCAAATCCCCACAGAACAATGACCTAAAACATATATCCAAAAGTACAAAACAATGGTTAAAAAGGAAACAATGGACTGTTTTAAACTGGCCAGCAATGAGTCCTGATCTCAATCCAATCAAGAACCTTTGGAAAGAGATGAAATCTGCCATTGGTAAAAGCAGTCCTGGAAACATTCATGAGCTGGAACAAATCCCAGTTGAAGAGTGGGAGAAACTACCAACAGACAGATGTACGAAACCTATAGATGGCTACAAGAAACGTTTGGAGGCTGTCATCACTGCCGAGGGTTGTGCATTCAAATATTAGTGAATGCAAAAAATGCAATGTGTGCCTTTGAGTCAGTCCTGACTCCTGGCAACCCAGAAGCTCCTGGGTTTTCTTGGCAGTGTCACTGGAAGTAGATTGCCAGGCCTTTCTTCTGAGGCAATGGAGGGTTAAGTGACTTGCCCAAGGCCACAAGGAATGCTTGTAGGAATTGAACCCTGGTTGCTTGGTTACCAAGCCAGTGCTCTAACCACTAGGCTACTCCTCCACTCCAAAATATTAGTGAAAGGTGCCATTAATTCTGTCCAAACCAAAAATCAAAAACCCTCAAAAATGTGATGACACATGACAAATATCAATATGAAAAGTCAAAACATAATAAGGCCCAGATCAAACTATAAAAATTCCAACTTGAACATTTAATTATTTTATTGTCGGATTCCACCGGCAAGAGATGGGGAGGGCGCGCACACACACATTTTTTCTAAAACAGCTTGATACAGAGCCAGTTGGGCTCGAACCATGCATGTCGCTGCTGGGAGTTGTTGTGGCCCTTTCGCCAAAGTCAGATAAGTGATTCAATTATAGTTCACTTTTAGAGGTTTGTGATTTAATAATAAAAAAGGTTTCTACCGTCACTGAGTGGGGAGTTTTTCCCCTCCCCATCTCTTGCCGGTGGAATCCGACAATAAAATAATTAAATGTTCAAGTTGGAATTTTTATAGTTTGATCTGGGCCTTATTATGTTTTGACTTTTCATATTGATATTAATTCTGTCCAGCCATATTTTGTTTTTTTTCGCAGAAATTACTATATCTAAGTTGCACAGACATCTTTTTTTTGGTTGTATACCTTTGAACATATTATTAAAATATTATGATGACATACAGTTGGAATATTTATAATACATTTCTAAAGATATTGTACACAACATACCTAAAATGCAAGGGTGCCAATAATGTTGACCACAACTGTAGATAGAAGACCTATCCATATAGCAGTAGTTGCTATACAGACAAGTCCTTTTTAATATCTGGTCTTAAATATTTTAAGGCATGCTAATGAACTGAATGTGCAAGTACTAATGCACATCTTTAACAGAAAGTATAGTTATAGATATAAATCTGATATTCTGACGCTATGATGGTCATTTTAAATTGCTTAGAAAATCTGCAAATGGACGTTCAAATCACAGCGACGTCCCCGGAATGATTTTGTAAATGGGGTGTTTAGACATTTCCACTGCATAGAAGTCTAAATAAGCAGGGGGTGTGACGGAGACGTGTCTGTGGTCCAGCTATGGACATAGACACCCCTGATAGATCTTAGAACCCTTAAGGACATCTGCTCTTGTGTCCAAACTGAAATCTGTTCCAGGCACGAATAGGCATTAGAAAAATGCTTGTTTCAGCGCTAAAACCTATGGAGTGCGTCAAGAGGTTTGCACTACACTATCCTCAGTACTCTTCACAATGACAATGCCATGTTTGGGAAACTTGTTATGAGTTTGCACCATCACTGCATGTCTCATAGAGGTCCCCGGTACTAAATATTATACTGGGGGTGGCTATGTAGATGTCCCTGCAGACGACCATATCGTATATGTCCTCGTTTGTGCGATCATGCCCGAACTTGGACATGCTTGCCATTTTTATGGACTTTCTGGCTTGGATTTCACAGTTTGCTCTTGGTCGTCTTTTGTAAGATTTGCCTTTATTAGGGTAAGTTTATAAAGCCTTTTTCAGAGATTTAATGGCATCACATAACTCAAATTGATATAGAATCGTCCCCCTGGCTTTTTGACATTGCGAGCCCGCCCTGTGTGCCCATACATTATGTACAAATATATACTATAAAACCTTGTATTGCATCTCTCGCATAATACATTCTGAGAGAGAGGCCACTGTATTAAAAGTAGACTACAATAAATGAGGAGAGGAGCTCATTGCTTGGTTTCTTTGCCAGAGATCCTCCAGAAACTCTAAAACTAATATCCAGGGCATTCTTTAACTTCCTAACATAGGTAGCACAAAAGGATTCTTGGACCGTGTCCATTTCAAATAAATTTGCAATCCTTCCCTCCCGCACTAAACCACGTTCTTTTTGCAGTAAATTTTGAATATAGTGTCGAATTTGCAAATAAAAAATTCTTTGTTACCAAGTTTATAGCGTTTTAACCCTTGAAGATTCAATCTTCTCCCTTCTACCATTTTGATGTCCCACAAGGATCTAAGATTACTTTCCGGGGCAGTTTAAGTTACCCTCCAAAGAAAGCAACTCGGAGATGTGCCAAGAGCAATGAAACTGAGACCAGTGCATTTTTCCTAGCAAAAAAGGTGTCAATACTCATATGCAAGGCTCTTTCATTAACACATGGTGGCCTTGGGTTAATTTTAGCAGGCAATGAGAAAGGTGCTGGGTCTCCGTACCACCGAGTACCCCCTCAAAAAAAGCCTTGACTTAGGGCATAAGGACTTCCATATTCTATGCAGCATGGTAAAATAAAAACTCTCTGAGCTTAATTAGGAACTTATCTGACCCATAATGTAACACATAAATTCAATGTAAGGGTGGCGACACCCAGTGCCCTAACTGAGGGAGAAGAGTAGAAGAAATACCCTGGATCAAATCTCCCAGATATCGAAACATACAAACTAACTTACAGATACACGCTCGGGATTCCTAGGCTGCCCTCCTTTCTTCCTAACAAGCATTCTAAGAAGAATACAAAGTTTCTTGCTGGCCCAAACAAATTTCATCTTGAGGTGCTCAAATCGCATGAGGTCGTCTATGCACTATGTTATAGGTAGCTTTTGTAAAACAGAGCCACTGAGATGATTCCATCACTTTAAACAATTGTAGCCAGTCTGTTAAAGACCACAAAAGGTTCATCCAAATATGCAATTGTTCCTTCGTCTTCACCAAGAGGGACCAGATATTGCAGTCATAAAGGAGCCGAGGGTCTCTAAGCAGTTGAATACCTAAATACCGAAACTGATCCTTTGCCTATTGTAAGGGACATGAGCCCTGCCAACTCTCCTTAACTGTTACCCCAACATCCAATGCCAAAGACTTAACTTGTATTAATGTGTAAACCCGAAAACTTCCCAAAGTCCTCTGTTACTTGCAATGTCCTCAGTAGCGAAGTCTGTGGAAGTCGTCTGCAAAGGTGCTAATTTTTACTATTTCTTCTTCTATTTGTACTCCAGTTACTTGGGAGTTATTACAATAACTTATCATTTATTACAACAATGCCTCATAACCAGACAACCCTCTCCCTACATTACTTCAATTGCTATTACCTCTGACACAACAGCACAGGTGATCCGATGTGCTCTAATCAATGCCAGGTCAGTCAGAAACAAAATCCAGGCCATCACAAATTTACTCACAGAGTTCCAGCTAGACATTCTGGGGTCTATTCTGAATGACCGATAATGGGAATGGATGTCCATCTCCGCTATTTGTCCCCCTTGCAGTCCCCAACTAAGCCTCCCCATATGAACAAGGAGTTTGTGCGGGGAGGTTAGACAGGGGAAGGGAGGGGGTGGGTGCAGGTGGAGTTAGGGCGGGCAGTGGGTGGTCTCCATCCATGGACATACAGGGCCGATTCTGAAGTTGGCCTTGTATGTCCAGGGCCGTCAGACTAGACGGGGGACTTATTCCACCCTGGAAGTGGAATAAGTTCCCCTAGACGTCAGGGCACAGGAGAACTGGGTTAGTGGTAAATGGTGCAAGGGGTGCAGGAGATTCCCTGCAGCCCAACCCTGGTCAAGGGAAGCCAGATTGGGAATCAGGCTACGGGGAATGAAGAAAGTCATCAGTGGCCGGGGATCGCAGCTCCTGAATGGAGCCATGGTGCCATGGCAACCGGACGCCATGGAGCCCCAGCTCCATTCAGGAGCCTGACTGAGTTAGAAGGGCAGGAGACTGTACATGCAGGCTAACCAGAATTGGGTCCCGGCCTGTACGTACAGGCTTAGATGCAATTCTGAACCTGCGGGGGCTAACCGTGCCTCGCAGGATCAGAATCACGTCTACCTCTATGCATCCACAGAGGCCTGACATGTACAGATTAGAATAGGCCTCACTATGTATAATCGAAATATGGCTCACAGACACCGACAATGTCATCATCAATCAAATCAAAACAGAAGACTACTCACTATTCCAATGTCCAAGAAACAACAAAAGAGGAGGAGGGGTACTACTCCTAACCAAATCACACCTGCATTTCTGACCTCTATCAACTAAAAGCACCAACAAAAATGATTCAGTCATCATCACAAACAATTATCTAACCATCATCCTCAGTTACAGAATGCCAATCCTATCATCAAACGACTTATCTGCCATAATTGAAAGCAGCATTGAACACGCCAATTCCAAGAAAGACATGCTCATCTTCGGAGACTTCAACCTCCCCTCCTTACCTATAACAACAGCTGACACATTACTCACAGCCATGGACTCATTGGACCTTACACAAAGAGTGACATCCTCCACTCACAATAAAGGAAACACCCTGGACATAATCTTTAACCCCACCCATTCAATCCACACCAGCCCCCCTCACTAAAAACATACCCCATGCCTTGGACAGACTATAGCCTAATCCCCTTCACCATGCCCCTGAAATCGCCAATAACATTAACAGATCACCAACAAGCAACACAACAATTCAGAAACTTCAGCAGGGTCACCTTTCTCACGAACACTCTACTACATTTAACCGTGGATACATCAGACACCACAATAGACAACTGGAATAAAGTGCTTGGATCCACAGCAAAACTACCACCTAAGCAACACAGCCCTACCAAAAAACCTCATAGTCATAAAACTCCATGGTACTGCCATGCTCTATGACAACTAAAAACTGAACTAAGATGAATCAAGTGGAAATGGCAGAAAACCACCTCAAATGAAGACTGGAACAGCTACCTTATATGTCTACAAAACTATCAAACCACTACAGATAAAGCCAAGAAAGATTATCACTTAAAAATCATCAATACCGCAATAAATCATGCAAGAGAACTATTTGACCTAGTCAGATGCTTCACTGAACCCCCCTAAACCCCAACCAAACAACCAACATCACCCATCGACAACTAGTTGCACGCTACAAACAACTACACCCCTACCCAAACCACAACATCCCCCCTCACACTCATGCCATTCCTAACAGTAGCTGCTTGCTCTCATTCTGGACAGACAGTAGTGAAAATATTGAGCATATACTAACCAAGCTAAACACCACCACCTCGCCCCTAGGTCCATGCCCCGCCAACTGGATCAAATCAGCAAAAACTGAATTCAGCCTATTTGTAGCCAAAATAACAAACGAAGCACTCCAACAAGGAATAATGTCTAGCAGTCTAAAGCTCTCTTCCATCCGCCCTACACTGAAGAAACCAAACCTCAATCCATCAGACCCAGCATCATACCGACCCATTGCCAGCCTCCCATTCCTAGCTAAAATCATCAAGAAAACCATACAGCTCCAGCTCCAAAACCATATTGACGAAAAACACCTACTTGATCCTCAACAGCACGGTTTCCATCCATTGCATGGAGTAAAAACCCTTATGACCTGTCTCATTAACACTATAACCAATGGCATTCAAGAACGTACATGAACCTACCTCCTGATATTCTTGGATATCTCTGCAGCGTTCGACACAGTCAACCATAACATCTTACTTCAGAGACTACAACTATTTGAAATTCAACACATTGTATTCAAATGGTTCAAATCATATCTTACAGAAAGACAACAATAAATAGAAATTGGTTCAAACATCTTCAAACCCTACCAACAAACACAAGGAGTACCCCTAGGTTCCACTCTATCTGCACCCTTCTTTAACCTATACCTACAATCCCTATGCTCAGTTACCAAAAAAAACACTACCTCCTTTATCACATATGCGCTGACGATATTATGCTTTACTGCCCACTCCTCTCCAAACAACTCGATTACACACAAATTCAAAACTGCTTCACTGAAGTCACACACTGGCTCTCAACTAATAACTTTATTAATCAACTTCAAAAAGACCAAAACAAAGACCCTGAAACAACTCTGCCCCCTACTCGAACCAACAGATTTTAGAACAGCACTACAAGCTCTCACTCTCCTCCATGCAGATTACTGTAACAATATTTACCAGTGTCTACCTTAATCTACATTTCTTCCCCTTCAAACTGCATTTCACATTGCTGCACATACCATCCAGGGAGCTAATAAATGCGATGACATCACCCCCATTCTAAAACAATTACACTGGCTGCCCCTTACCTATAGAATAAAATATAAATGCATCCTCCTCGCTCACAAAGCACTTCACTCCCACCAGGAAATCTGCCTCAAATCCCTGCTACAGAAACCCTCTACAAACAGACCATGTAGACATAATACAATCAACAAACTTAACATACCACAATCCAAATATAAATACAACCAACAAACATGCTGCAAATCGTTTGTTGCTCTTTCCCTATGGAACTCCATTCCTGACACACTAAAAAACATTACCAGTCTCCCTGCCTTCCGCAAGCACTTGAAAACCAACCTATTCACTGAACATTTTGGTCCCTCCACGTAACTCCCCACCATCAACATAACTCTACGAAAACCGATTCACAATTGTAAATGGTTGTTTGAATATACCATTTAGCTCCAATGTTTGTATATAGTACTACAGTTTATAATACTTAGGGGTATGTTTACTAAACTGCGGTAACATTACATACCACGCATTATGTGACGTTAACGTGTGTTAGGTAACGTTAACGTGTGTTAGGTAACGTTAACGCGTGTTAACGTTACATAACGATCGTTAGCGTACCTGGCTGCGGTAAACACCGTGGAGGGTGGAGAGAGGGCGGAGAGAAGGGGGTCAATGGGCGGGGAGTGGGCGGGGAGAGGCTCCCTCCACACTAATGCGCTGAACTGAAGGGCTGAATCCTAACGCAAATGCAAACCTGCCGTTAGATGCACATTTGCAGGAGAGAGAAACCATTTAAGTGTCAGCAATGTACAGCATAGCCAGTGAGCCCAAGAAACGTGATAGTAGTGCTCCATTCCCAGCAACAGCATAGTGCCCCAGTATGAAAGGCCACTATGGTGATGGTGCAAATGGGGCATAGGGGGCTGCAGGCGGGACATGTAGCGGGGGCAGCTGGGGCACAGGGTGGATAAGGCGGGCGCCGAGGTGGCACATAGGAACATAGAAACTGGAAGTGTGAAAGACAGCATCTGACAAAGGCCAAACACAAGATACAAATAACTTGTCCACATTAGGCAGTAGTTGCCAGGGCAGAGACAGGATGCCCCCGCATCCATCCCACCACCAAGTTAAAGGTACAGAATGTTGTTAGGCGCTGATGGGGGGTGGGGGTGGGAATATCCATGTATGCCTCCCCACCCTAGATGCTGCACCATAGGCACCTGCCTACCTGAACAGTGGATGGCCTAAGACGATGCACCAGAAGCACCACCAGCATATGATTATGTTAGCACAGCATGGGGGGGGGGTGTGTGTTCGTGCTGGAGGGGGCAGTGGCACCTGTCTGCAGTGGACCCAGGCCATGCCCTGTACCACGTGGTGTGCAGTGCAACAGAAAAAGTCTTTCAAAGAGACGTCAAGGTATGGCCCAGGGAGGGCTGTGGACCTGTGGCCCCACTGTGGTGCAGTACACACAGCCAGTCTGATTCAGAGCAGAGGGTCACAGGTTCAGGTTCCAGCTACAGACCCTGCAGAACACATCTCAAACTTTTGCCCTGCTACATAGATATAACAGAAAAACAGGATAAAAAAAGGAAATGTCTGGCTGAGGAGACGTAAAGGTATGGCCCAGGGAGGGCTGTGCAGCTGTGGCCCCACTGTGGTGCAGTACACACAGCCAGTCTGATTCAGAACAGAGGGTCACAGGTTCAGGTCTCAGCTACAGACCCTGCAGAACACATCACAAACTTTTGCCATGCTACATAGATATAACAGAAAAGCAAAAAAAGGAAATGTCTAGCTGAGGAGATGTAAAGTTATGGCCCAGGGAGGGCTGTGCACCTGTGGCCCCACTGTGGTACAGTACACACAGCCAGTGTGATTCAGAGCAGAGGGTCACAGGTCCAGGTCCCAGATGCTGGAACCTGCAGAACACATCCCAACATTTTACCCTGCGAAGCATATACAACATCAAACCATGCAATCCCCATAGCAGCGGCCAACAGGGGTAGAAACACCCACTCACACAGGCTCCACTGTGCAAATCAGGCTGTACAGGCAGTCTGCTGGCTCCATAACGGATTTGCAGGTAACATCACTGCACCTCTGCTATCTCCTGCTCAGTCCAGAAATGTTGGCAGTGTGGCAGCTGGGGTTGCCAAACACCCCTACCATTGCACAGTGCTGCATTAGGAATGTGTGCGTGTGTGTGTGTGTGTGTGGTGTGTGTGTGTATGTCTATCCATAGTTTTGTGGCTGCAAACATTCCCCCCCCCCCCCGGCCCACATTGTCCAACTGTTACCAGCATCAGCCTGCGAATGTGCATAATGAGGAGCAAGGTAGTGTGGGTATGGGCCAGATAGGGCGAATTGGGCAGGCTGCATCTGCACAGCGAGTAGTCCAATGTCTGGTACACTTTAGTTTTCAAACCCCACCTGCATGGACAGGGTGGCTAAATCATGTCGTGCTGGGAGGGCAATCTTGCCCTGATGTAACAGTGACCATGGAATGTCCAGGTTCCCACATAGTCATCTATACTATCTGTCTCCAGTGATATCTTTGTGACCTGCCCCCCCACCCTGTTCTGGGGCCCAATCACTGACATACCTGCTTGGTGTGTGTGCGCATTGGCCAGCCTATGTCTGGATGCACGTGTTTTCTCACTGACCATGTACCAAAGACTGGCCTGTGGCATGTCCTCAGTTAGTCTGTGCATGGTGAGAACACTGTGTATGCTGGTGCAGTCAGACAGTGTTGTCTGATGATGCATGGCAGACTGTGGTATGTGGCAAGTGAGGATTCAGATGGCATTAATGCTGTTCTGCTGATGCTCCAGTCACAGGATATGTCTTATGTGCACTAGCCCTAGAGGGATATTCCTAATCATCAGGAATGGGCTTACTGGTCTCACAGCCAGTCCCATGGTCTCAGGCACCTGTCCCTCCATGACCCCACCTACAAGATCGGTGTTATGGGGTCATTGGGGGAACATAATGTATAGTACCCCAAGCAGTAGGGGGACGTGGTACACAACCCTCATAAGACATTGGACACCCCCTCTGACCTGCTAACAGGTGGCTATGGAAGCCAGACCTTAACACTGGGCACACACGGATCTGGGTGGTCTCTGGTCCCAGGGGGGACACCTGTGACTGTGTAACACAGATGGGTACAGAGATGCCTTTGGCACACTGCCTGGGACACCTGCCACACACTGCCAGTGATGGGGATGTGCAGCAGGACCTATATGTAGCACCACATGTACTGTGGACCTAGTGCTGGTCAGCCATCCTTACCCTCAGGGTGAATACAGAACCTGCAAAATGGCATGGTCTGTAGCTACTCTGTGCCAGTATCTCGCACGGCAATCCATCTTAGAAGCATAGAAACATAGAAATATGACGACAGAAAAAGACCACATGGCCTATCTAGTCTGTCTTTCCATAACAACTACAACAGTCCCCTTTTTACCTTTAGAGATCCTCTGTGTTTGTCCCATGCTTTTTTGAATTCAGTTACTGTCCTCATCTCTACCACCTCCACTGGGAGACTATTCCACGGATCCACTACTCTTTCCGTAAAGAAATATTTCCGCATATCACTCCTGAATCTATCTCCCTTCACCCTCATCCCATGTCCCCTCGTAGCAGAACTTGCTTTCAATCGAAAGAGGCTCTCCCCCTGTACATTTATACCATGGAGGTATTTAAACATCTCAATCATATCACCTCTATCCCGCCTTTCCTCTAAGGTGTACATATTAAGATCCTTAAGTCTGTCCTCATATGCTTTATAATGAAGACCACTAACCATTTTAGTAGCCACACTCTGTACCGACTCCATCCTGTTTATATCCTTTTGAAGGTGCGGTCTCCAGAATTGCACACTATACACCTGATTAGGTGTTAGCAGTTTCCAAAACTGAGGAGGTTACTAGAGTTCAGCAACCTCCTGTGCTCAAGGAAAGTTCCACTAAAGCACCAAAAAGAAAGTAACCTTGCTTTAAAAATATACAAAAAAACCCTTTTAAGAGCTCCCAGTCAGAGAGCTAGCAATTTAATATAATAAAATAAACCCTCAAATCCTTACTGTTGGTTGATCTGTAGAGCCCTTGTTAGGAAAGCCTCAACAGGGCAGGGCACTGGAGCCTTTTATGCAGGCGTCAGCTGCTCTCAGGTAATCAGGCCCACTAACTCCTGATTAGGTGTTAGCAGTTTCCAAAACTGAGGAGGTTACTAGAGTTCAGCAACCTCCTGTGCTCAAGGAAAGTTCCACTAAAGCACCAAAAAGAAAGTAACCTTGCTTTAAAAATATACAAAATAATGTATTTTCTGTGTCTAAACTTATTAACAAAAGTGGGCATTTCTCATAGTCACAATATCCCATAGTCAAGGTTAACTTATTGATATTTAAAGCTGCAGTACAGCTTTCCACACAATCAACCTTATCCAGGGCCACAAGTTTGGGGAGGATCTTTTTAAGCCGAATCACCAGTGTTTAGGCAAGAATCTTAACATCGTGATTTAAGAGGGAGATTGGACAATAAAATGCCAGATTTGTGGAATCATTACTGGCTTTGAGAAGGACCATCACCACAGCATGCCTCATATCCTTAGGAAAGTGGCCCTCCTGCAAGATGGCACAATGCATTTCTCCCATTGTCAAAGCAAGTAGAGAGAGTATTTTATAAAACTCTGATCCTTACCCATCCGAGCCAGGGGTCTTGTGGGTTTTACTTTTCTTAATACTATTTTGTATTCCTTGATAGGATATGAGAGCATTCAACACCAGTAAGCCTTTAGGAATATGCGTCAGCATCCTCAATGCATCTAACACCCAACCAACCTCTGAAACCTCCTCTTCTTCCATATACAGCTGTTCATACAATGCCCTAAATAATTGAACAATGACTCTGTTATTATTATGCAGCCTTCTTAAAAGATCCCGAAGGGCAACCACATGTTAGATCCCTCCACACATCCTCACCATCCTTGCCAAGAGGTGTCCAGGCTTATTATCATATTAAAGGTTTTGGAGACATAATCTTGCAAATGATATAAAAAGACTGAAACGGTTCAGAGGAAGGCAACCAAAATGATTTAGGGCCTGCGTCAGAAGACATATGAGAAGAGACCTGAAGACCTAAATATATATATATGGTAAGCTAAAAGAAAATACTTTTCACTGAAAGGGTGGTGGATGCTTGTAATGCCCTCCTGATGGAAGTGGTGGCGGCACATACAGTGATAGAATTCAAAATGACATGGGACAGACACAGTGGATTCCTTTATAGCAACAGGATAAAATCAAAATAACCTTAACTATCTCTTATATCTCAGCAAATAGGAGTGACCTGCACAGAGCAGTGGGCACACTCCTAAACAAAGGCATTGTGCACCTACTCTTGCAACCTTGCTGGGCAGACTAGATGGACCATGATAGTCTTTATCTGCCGTCATATATTATGTTACTATGTAAAAAAAAAATGATGCTTATGGTACTGACTGTTAGTAACTGCTCTTTTATGTAAGAGGGCGTTCAGTGCTGCCTGGGTTACCAATATTGCTTCTCTCGCAGAGGTCCTGGGTCTTCTTATCATTTCCATTTTCCTAGCTTGTAATTGTCATTCCAGATGTAAGATACTTTGATTAATATGCTGTTTACGTTTGGCTCTACATGCAACAATGGCCCTCCTAAGAGCAGCTTTTCCACTCTCCCAAAATAAAATAAACCTATCCTTATGCTGCTCATTATGCTTTTCATGCCTTTGCCTGCTCTGCCATCAGCTGAGGATGTAACTGATTATACAGGCTGGGGATCACCTGCCTACTGAAAGTTGCCCTGCAGAGCTAAGAGATGCAGCAGTCTCTTAAACCCCATCTTCTCAATCATCTTCAGGGGATGGCCATCCAAGGCTATCATTTCCCCAATACACTGTCACCACCCTCAATACTGCCTGCACCCTATGACAGTGCAGCTGAACACCACCCCATCTCTTCCATGGCAGCTTGCTTGATGCACACTGGGCCTACTGCAATGCCACTTGACTGGGGGAGAAGACTAGGAGCTTCACATGGGAAAGGAAAGGGATTTTTTTTTTCTGTACCTTTCCCACCACTGTTATTTCCACTCCTAGATTGAGTTCCAAGCCTAGGATCAGTTGTTTTAGCAAATGATACTACATGTCACCATTCGTAAGATGGCCCATCATCTTCCCTCTCTCAATGTGCTTCTGATAGTAATTGCATTCTACATCCCATGGATCCTCAAGCACTTGAAAATGCCTCCACACCTGTGATGTTTCATGAGACTTCCCCTATATTTCCTTTGGGGGAGGGGGGAAGGAGGGAAAGCTGCTGCTGCTAAACTGTGGCTGGGAATGGAGTAGATGATGAAAGGCCAGAATCATCCTTGCCACTCTCTATTGTCCCCTCTACCAATGCAGTGCTCTTGGTTTTGGTACTGACAATATCACTTTTTAACTTGTCATCATTTAGTATACTAATAACAACCTCTTCAATAATCTCTTCAGCCAGTAAACCTTCAATATCTAATGATTCAGATTCAAATTCTGCCCATGTGCATTCCTCAGATTCTGTAACTATGAAGACCAATCTCCATATGCTTTTCATCAGGGAATATGGTGTGCCTGCTGCTCTGCTCAATTGCCTTTCATCTTCTCTCTGCACCCCCTCATCCACCTAGCACTATGTCGTCCTCTCTATTAGGTCTTAAATAGCTCCTCCTCCAGTCAGTTCCCGAACCAGCTGCTCCATGAAACAGTAAAATATTTCATTTAGGATGTTTACCTCCCTAGTATGTCCTGACATGATGTTTATCCTATCACTATTGGGGTAATTGAAATCACCCATGATTACTGTGTTGCCAAATATTTTAGCTTCCCTAATTTCTGTTAACATTTCATCATCTGTCTGATCATTCTGGGCAGGTGGACAGTAGAATATCTCTACTACTATTTTCTTCCATTTCACACAAGGAATATCAATTCATAAAAATTCAAGGGCACATTTTGTTTTCTGCAAAATTCAATGCTCAATGCTCCCTTTAACATATAGAGTCACCCCTCAACCAATTTGATCCATTCAATCATTGCGATATAATTTGTACCCTAGTTTCACAGTGTTCAATTGAATATATTACTTCTACCAGGTCTCGAGATTCTTATTATATCCATAGAAATGGCTATCCTAAATCTAACCACAGCTACGATCAAATATTCAGCCACACATTTAATCTCTGAATATTGATCACATTGAAGTTGATATTCAGTCAGTCATGTCTGGGTAATGTTAACCGGGTAACATTATTTAGTTCTTTATCCATATATGGAGAGTAATTTTACAAACTCCTGTGCAGTCAAGGTGCATTTCCATGTGTGTATTTGGGGCTTATTTTGTAAAGTGAAACATGTACATATTTTATTTTATACAATAGAGGCATACTGAAAATGCCTTAACCTAGTTGTGGCAGTTTTGCCTGCCTTAGAGTGGGTATTGCTGCACATGCCTAGATTAGGCAGCAACACATTTAAGTATGCTATATATGCTATACCTTCTGGGGTAGATTCCGAGCCATGTTTAGCAGGGATGATGATCGGGTTGGACGTCCATCCCCGCTAAATGCCCGGGACCCTATTCCCTGCCCAAAGCTCCCTGCACGTACCTAGGAGATGTACAGGGAGCTCTTGACAGGGGCGGGCAGAGGTGGCAACAGGGAGGAGCATGGGTGAGCTGGGAGCGGGGTGCATAACCTGGACATACAGGGTCGATTCTGTTCACGGCCCTGTATGTCCGGGTCCATCAGGATAGACGGGGGACTTATTCCACCTCGGAGGTGGAATAAGTCTCCCTGGACGTTGAGGAATGGTGGATCTGGGATGCGGAGGAAAGGTGAGGAGTGCAGGAGATGCCCCGCCGCCCAACCCTGGCCATGGAAGGCCCGATTGGTACTCAGGCTGCGGGGAAAGAAGGGTCTGGCAGGTAGCTGGTGATTGCCATTCCATGCAGGAGCCTGGTTGAGGTAGCTGGGTAGTGTGCCAGATATCCAGGAGCCCAGAATTGGGGCCCGGCCTGCACATCCAGGCCAGGCCTGAATGTCCAGGCCAGTTGCACCTGATTCTGATCCCGCGGGGACTTCTAGCCTCTGCGAGATCAGAATCGGGTGCAACTCCTGGCCATTCCAATTCCGTATGCCCGGACAGGCCAGGCATGTACAGCACGGAATTGGCCTCTAGGTGCATAAATTTAGGTTCTGCTATGTGCCATCCAAGCTCTGCATCTGTGCAAATTCCAACTGTGCATACAGAATAGTGACTGCTCAAAGCATGCATGCAAGTGCTCCTTCATATGTGCAAGTCTTTTAAAATAGGGATTTGTGTATGGGTAAATTGCATGTAACTTTCTACAGGCCCCTCATAAAAATCAGCCACATTGAGTCTAACACAATGTCGGTTGACTATGTGATCTAAAGTTAATGGGACAAAATTGTTCAATTAACTTTAGGCCTACTAGTCTGGCAGACTGACGTACTTGGTTAACTTTGTTCAGACAGTGTTGAATATCTGTGATGCCCAGACAAATTCAAACTTCACCTCTAGAACTCCCGCATGCCACTTCTTTTTCGGTGGCTAAATTTTTCGACAAAGCCTCGTTACTATATGAAAAGTTTGTTTGCATTTTAGTATAGGAAGCAGCATTTAGTTCACATTAATGCTAAAATAGAATTTGCAAAGTTCTGTTAATGCTTTGAATACATGATAACGCTGTTTTTGTGCACATTGAAGCCTGTGGCATCACCATTGCATGATAGCAGATGACTCCAATGTTATCTACCTTGTATATACCAAGTGGCAGAGTTGATATCACTTTTTCTCTTCCCTCTAACCCCTTGTAGCCAGACAGTCCACATTTATCATTTCTTCCTTGAGGCTCTGTTTTGCAACAGCTGGGGATTGTTAACAAATAACTGAAACAGCTGCAGAAAATAACACTTTCACTCCTTTTTAGAAGAGCTGAAGATTCACCCTGATAGTATAAGTAGTTGGCCTGTGAGTACGACAGCGATGGATATACCACACCTTCATTTGTCCCTGTAGTTAACAGCTAGAATTTTTTAAAATCTCAAAAGTCATGTTCAAGTTTCAATGCCATTTACTTAGGTAAGTAACATTTCACCTGGTAAATTCACTCTGTCTAACAATGGTCTCTTTTTTCAACTGAAAGTAAGTGTGGACTTTTAGCTAACCTATGAGTGAGCAGGTATTTCCAGGGATATGTTTAGGTCAGGGGAGTAAACCACATGCATCCTGAGATTTAGAAAAGTAGCGTTTTATTTTACCCCGCTCCCCTCTAACTTTTTACTGAGTCATAATTAATGGCAGGTACTGCAACCCGAAGGTAAAAAGTTGGATACCACAGGGGTTAGTTCTATTCTTTAATATGTATCCCCTGGCCTAAATGCAAAATTGTTCAATCACTTGTCTATCCCCTACATAGAGCATAAGTGAACTGGCCCTGTCTAGAGAGAAACCTAGCTTATCTTTTCAAAGTTGGAGAAGGATTAATGAGCAGAATGGGAGGCTACTGGAACTCTGTGTTTTCTAAGTTCTTTTTGCTATTCCTTGTGGAATGTTTTTTCATTCTTGAATGACCGCAAAGCATTGTGTCTTGCTATTCAATGCAAAAAATGAAGAAAAATGATTAAGTATCCTTGTTGAGACCACTGGAGATAATTTTGCAGCTTAAACGTTTATCTGGACATCTGTGAGTACTCCTTGAGGAATAGATTGTACTTTTTTCAGCAAAGACTGTTAAAAATTGATAGAGATTAATGGTGGTAGTTCTAAATGTATTTTGGATAATTCATATGGACCAAATATATATATTTTTAACATTATTACTATTGTTTTTTTCAGTATTATCAAACATATATATTGTGGAGAAAAATAAACTTATTTTTGAAGATACTTAATTAGTGAGGCTGCGGGCAGGGTCCCGGCAGCCGGCGTTAACCGGGCGCGTGGCCCGGTGTGGGGACCCTGCGCGCGGCCGCGGCTGAAGGCGCGTGGGTGGGAAGAAGTTTAAACCCATTGGCTACCGGCGAATGCAATCGCATTTGAGCCAATGGGAAGCGGCCGAGGGAGCGCGGCGTGGGGGGGGGGGGAAGCACAAGCCAGGGACTCCGCATGGTCAGTCGCGGCTTGGAGTCCTGTGAGGTGCCGGCTTGCGTTCCTTTTTCTTGGGGCCTGCGGCGGTCAGGGGTGCTGGATCGGGCTTGCCGGTGCGGTCAGTGACATTGGTGTTCGGCGGTGGATGCAGTCTTCTTCCTGGTGTTTCTTTGGCAGCGTGAAGCTAAAAGGCAGGTGCTGCATAAGTGGGTCAGGGGTGGTGGCTGGGTGCACGGGCCCCCTGGGGGATTCTTGTCGGGAGTGAGTGGCTGGTTTGGCCTTGTGGTGGGGTTCGGGGGCCTAGATCCTGACCAGGAGGTGGATATTGACTGGAGGTGTGGTGTTTTACCCCCTTTTCAGTACCATCCACACAAACAAAAGTATTTAGTTTAATTATCTGGACTGATGCCATCGCGCGGGGGTCGAGTGGGCCGGGCAGGGAGGCAGGGTAGGTCTGCTGGGCGCAGACTTGTGACTTCCAGAGCTGGGGGGGGGGGGGCAAAGGGGGGATTGAGGGTGCTGTGGGGGGTTCTTTGGGGCAAAGGGGGTTGCGTGGGGTTGCGCCTTTGAGAAGGGGGGTCCTGAGGGGTCAGGGGTTGGTGCAGGGGTGTGGGAGATCTCGGGGGAGCGGAGGGCAAGTGTGGGGGGCTCAGAGGGGGAGGGGGAGGGAGGGCACGCCGCGTGGGGTGCACCGGGCTAGTGCTGATCTGCCCGGGGGAGGGGAGGCTTTGGGTGTGAGCACCGGTGGGTGTAAAGTGGATGGGGAGGGCTGGGGGGTAGATGCTTTTTGTGGGACAGAGCAGGGGCAGAGCAGAACGTCGCCGATGGGTGGGGCTCCTTGCTTTCAGGGTGCGCTTTCCGCGGCAGTGTGGCCATCTGTTCAAGGGGGCTATGGGCCTTCGCCTTGGGACCACTGGGCGAGCGGGGGGCAAGGTACTTCGACGACTGATTGGCGCGCGCCATGGTCCCCCATGTGGCCTTTGGCAGTTTCCCCCCCTGTTTTTTCCTTTTTGTCTCCACAGGTGCAAGGGATGACGCAGCCTCAGTGGGGACTCGGTGCTGGGAGCCAAGATCAGATTCTGACGGTGGACGGGGGTGTTGCGGTGCTGAGAAGTTCCGCAGAGGTGGAGGCTGATGGAGTCCAGGTCTCTGCAGTGTGGCGCGGCGAGAGGTGTCGCCAGGTGGAGCAAGATCCTACACCGCCTTCTGCGCCGAATGGACAGGCCGCAGGTGAGTTGTCGGGGGATCAGGGTGGGGATTCGTCGCACCCGTTGGTGCTGGGCAGTGCGGGGCATGGGGCGCGGAAGAAGAGGCGTCGTTTTTGCCGTCGGCGGCGTAGTTCTGAGTCCTCTTCCTCGTCCTCCTCGGGGGATTCTTCTTCGTCTTTGTTGGGTAAGGTCGTGAAGCAGGAGGGCGAAGGTGACGGGGCATCGGGATCTAGGACGGGGGGGGGGGGGGTCCCGTTGGTAGTGGTGTTCCCGGAGTTGTGGGAGGGGGTTCCAAAAAATCTGCGGAGAAAAATTCGGAAGCGGCGGTACATAGATATTTTTCGGTTGCTAGAGGGCAGAAAGCGGTAAGGGGAGAGCCGGAAAAAACGAAAAGAGGATGAGAAGGCGGGTCGGATTCGGAAGGTGGCGTGCAATGTGGTAAACTGGACACGGGCGTTTCTCTGCCTTGCCAGCATGTGGGGGCATTATTCGCCGGAGCATTATGGTATGTTGCTGGCATATGCTGATTCTATTTTGGAAGCCTCACAAACGCACGAGGGATGGGCGTGGTTAAATTATGATGAAAAGTTTAGGGACAAGATGGAGGAGAATAGATTGTTGTCCTGGGGCACGCAAGACATCAACCTATGGTTGACTCAAATGTCTGCCAGATCGGGCTTAGCCACGGGGGCTGGTGGGGGGAAAGGAGGTATAGCGGGACCATCCGGGGGGGGGGGCCATTCCTTTCGGTCGGCGGGGGGTGGCTTGCAACCAAAGGTCGGGTGGGGGGGGGGCAGCGATGTGTGCTGGTGTTTTAATAGGACCACCTGCCCATTTCCGGACTGCAAATTCAAACACTTATGTTGAGTGTGTGGCGGGGGACACTCCACTGTTAAGTGCAGTAGAAGAGGGTCCGACGGTACCGCAGGGCCGGGACCCAAGGCCTAATGAGTGGGGCTGCCTGGCCCCGACTCCGGTGCGTTGGGAATCCTTGCGGAGTTGGCTACAGCAATACCCGTGGAAGCGGGATAGGGAGGTGTTAGGGATGGGTTTCCAGTTGGGTTTTGTTATCCTGGTTCGGGGTTTGGTGGGGGCTACTAGAGCCAGGAAGTTGCCTTCGGTGCATCGGTTTGCGGCTGTGGTGCAGGACAAGTTGGCGGTTGAGTTGATGTTGGGTCGGATCGCGGGTCCGTTTATTGACCCGCCTTTCCCAGACATGGTGATTTCTCCTTTGGGGATTTTGCCTAAGAAGGCTCCGGGAAAGTTTCGGCTCATTCACAATTTGTCCTGTCCATCGGGTGGGTCGGTGAATGACCATATCCCACGGGAGCTATGCACGGTGCGGTACGCGTCATTTGACAGGGCGGCTGAGATGGTGAGGGCGGCGGGGCGGGCGGCATTGATGGCGAAGGTGTATATTGAGTCTGCCTTCCGATTGCTGCTGGTACATCCTTCCTCCTTTCCGTTGTTGGGTTTTTGTTTTCTGGGGAAGTATTATTTTGATAAGTGTATGCCTACGGGCTGCTCTGTCTCCTGCTCTTACTTCGAGAAGTTCAGTACTTTTTTGCAGTGGGTGTTATGTCAGAAGACGGGCTTGCGGAATGTGGTACATTACCTGGATGATTTCCTGTTCATAGGTGCGACCCATTCCGATGAGTGTCAACAGCTGTTAGCTGGGTTCAAGGAGTTATCGCTAGAGTTGGGTGTGCCATTGGCGGTGGAGAAGACGGAGGGGCCTACGACCAGGCTCACATTCCTGGGGGTGGAATTGGACTCTGTTGAAATGATCGCGCGGTTGCCGCCTGAGAAGGTGGTTAGTTTACGGGCGTTGGTCGCTAACGTCCTGTGTCCTCTAAGATAACCTTGCGTGAGATGCAAGCCTTGCTGGGATCTCTGAACTTTGCCTGTAGGGTGATCCCTATGGACAGAGTGTTTTCCAGGCGCCTAGCCATTTCAACGGCTGGGGTGAGGAAGCCACACCATCGCATCAGAGTTACTGAACTGATGAGGGCAGATTTACGAGTTTGGAGCCGATTTTTGGGAGGATTTTAATGGGACTTCAGTTTTGCTGGGAGCTGAAGTGTCCAGCGCGGAATTGGAGTTGTTTACTGATGCGGCAGGGGGCATTGGATTTGGGGTTTACTTCGGTGGGGCTTGGTGTGCGCATCGGTGGCCCAAGAATTGGCACAATTCGGGTTTGACCACTAACATCACCTTCCTGGAGTTGTTTCCGATTTTGGTTGTTCTGGAGTTGTGGCCGGATAGGTTGCGGGATCGGCAGATAGTTTGGTGGTGTGATAATGAGGCTGTGATTAGCGTCGTTAATCGTTTCTCACCCAAGTGCTTACGGGTGACTAGGTTGATGTGGGAAGTGGTATTAGCATGTTCGCATTTGAATGTATCTGTTCGTGCCCGGCACTTTCCTGGTTGCAGTAATCAGATAGCTGATGCTCTTTCTCGTTTTCAGTGGGAGCGGTTCCGTGCACTGGCCCCAGAGGTGCAGAGAAGGATCCGTAGTCCCCGAGACATTGTGGAGCATTGGCCTGGAGGAATGCTGAGCCTGCTGCGAAGTTCGGTGGCGGCTGGGACGTGGTTGGCATACCAGCATGGTTGTGACCAGGTGGCCGAGTTTTTAAGGGAGAGGGGGTGGCTGGCGGGTAGAGTGCCTGATGCCCTCATTGGCAGTTATATAGCGGATGCCAGAGGTCGCGGGCTGTCCAGAGCGGTGGTGTGTTCACAGTTAGCGGGATTTAACTTTTTTGCGAGCGCCATGGGCTGGGGATCTACTTCGGGGGGAGTTTTGGCACGTCGCCTTCTGCGGGGGTGGGAGCGGCTTCGGCCGTCCTCCGCGGATCACCGTAGGCCAATTACGCATGAGCTGCTTGTGCGCCTCCTGGCAGTATTGCCTCAGGTGGCTTCTTCCCCTTTCGAGGTTTTGCTATTCCGGGCTGTGTTTTGTCTCGCTTTTTTTCGGGGCTTTTCATATTGGGGAGCTGGTGGCGAATTCGGGCAGGCCGGGGGGTGGGGGAGGCTTACACAGCCACCATGTGCATTTGGAAGGCGGGAGGATGCAGATCTTTTTGGAGAAATCCAAGACTGATCAGCGGGGAAGGGGTCTGTGGGTCGTATTGCGGGAGGTCGCGGGACTCGTTTCGTGCCCGGTGCTGGCGGTGAGGAAGTACTTGAGGGCGCGTCCTGAGCAGGTCGGGGTTCTTTTTCTGCATGAGAATGCACGGGTGTTGACCTGTTTCCAGGTAATGGCGGTGCTTAGATTGGCGCTGCGTTCTTTGGGGGATGACCCCATTTGCTTTGCTCCTCACTCTTTTCGTATCGGCGTGGCTACTAGTGCGGCGGGGGCCGGAATGTCCGATGATGAAGTCAGGAGTATAGGCCGGTGGTGGTCACGGGCTTTCAAGGGTTACATACGGCTATGAGGGGTTGGCTCGGTTTGGGGGTGGGGTATACTAACTGTTCATTGGTTTTTCAGATGGGGGTGTCGAGCTTGGTGGTGCCTGGGTGGTTGGTCATTCGTTTGTCCACTGGGCTGGTCAGCGTGCTGCCATTCGGCCTGGGGGCCTGAATTTGCAGATGGATCCTGCGGTGGTGTCGGTTTCATGACTGGGGCAGCGGGGACTTCGCTGGCTGCAGCTGCTACCTTTGCTACGGCACCACATGAGGACATCGTGACAACCGGCAGTGCTGATTGTGCATTTGGGGGGCAATGACCTCGTCTCCTGGTCTTGTCGTCAGCTGATTCGAGCGGCGCAGGACGACTTGGCAGTGGTTTTGCGAATGTTCCCTGGGACAATTTTGTTGTGGTCGGACATTATCCCTCGGCCGGCGTGCTGGAGCCAGCGACGGTGGTCACGGGGGCTAACTAAGATAAACCGTCAGATTGGTCGGTGGGTTTGTGGGAATGGGGGTTATCAGATTATGCATCCCTGGGTGGAGGTGGGTTGCGCTGGTCTTTATAGGAGTGATGGCGTCCATTTGTCTCCAGTTGGCATGGATCTGCTCCTTAACGACTGGCAGGAGGCTTTAGAGTATGTCGTTTTGCGGGTTAACCGCTGGTCGCAGCTTTAGGTTTGGGGGGCGGCGCATCGACAAACCTGTCGCATGTGCCGGTGGCGGGATCCCGGAGGTTCCGGGGTCCGGTGCCTCAAGGTACACTTGGGCGGGGGTTGGGGTGCCCCTGACCCGGATAAACCCTGGCCGGCTTTTGCTATGGGCATGGCGAAGTCGGGGAAAGGGATAGGAAACTTGCTGGGGGCAAGTGTAGGGCGGTAGCAGTGGTAGGCACTTTGCTAAGGCATGGCTGGTGTGGTACTACTCTGCTATGGGGGCTGGTTATGGTTTATGTTGTTTGAATATTGTTAATAGTTAATATTTAATAAAGCTGCGACCAGTTTTGTTCCCATAAAAGTGGTGTAGTGTTTTCTTGGGGGTTGGGGTGTTTGGTGGCCGGGGTGGGGTGGGGAGGGGGATATTTGTGGCAGGTCCCGGAGCACCGGTTACGCTTGCCTCGGTTAATGGTTCCCTAATAAAATTGAGTTATTTTGAATTTGTGGGTCTTATTTATCCTGAGATGATTTTCCCAGGTCTGACTCAAGTAAAAGAAATAAACCTGGGTAGATGGGGAAAGAAGCTATTTTAGGCCAAAAGCCGTTGTTGCCTGAAGAGAAACCAAAAAAAGCGGTTGACCAACTGCACAGGTGTCATAGGTGAAGAAGGAGCAGTGGTAAGAAAATATAATGCAACTTTATTACTTAGAAGATTTTTTTTGTAAAGGCAACAACTTTATTTAGAATTAATAGGCAAAACAAAGTTATATAATTTACAAATGACAAAAAAATCACCCACAAGGTGTTAGAAAACACCAAACAAATAGCAAAAAATAATGAAAAGCAGATCAAGTTGATATAAGTGAAAGGTAATTATTTAAGACTTCCTAGGCTACTACTACCACTACTACTGAGCATTTGTATAGCGCCACAAGTCATACACAGTGCTGCACAGGCATTCAAGAGTGGAGGCATAGCCTAATGGTTAAGAGCACTAGCTTGGTAACCCAAAGACCAGGGTTCACTTCATAAATTTTAAGCTCCTAAACTGGGATTAATTTTCATCTGAAAATTTAGGCTACTAAATGTGGCTGAAAATAGGAGCCTAACATAGGCTAACGTAGGAGCCTAAATTTAGGAGCTCAGCTTTTTTTAAAATAAGAATATAAGATATGCCATACTGTATCAGATCAAGGGTACATCAAGCTCAGTATTCTGTTTCCAAGAGTTGCAATTCCAGGTCACAGATACCTGTTAGGTTCCCAAAAGGTATACAGATTCCATGCCGCTTGCCCCATGGGCACTGTTCCCTCTAAGCTGTGCGCGCACACACACCTCGCTGAGTGAGCGCACATACTTTACAACAGAGCGCACAAAAATTACGGTTCTAATTCTTATAGAAAACAACACAGACGTCTTAAAATTTAAAAGTTGTGATTGTAATTACTAGAAATGTTCTGATTCATTTAGTAATTGTCTATTTTCATTTAATTTGATTAAAATCAATGTGGTGTACATACTGTATTCTGACGTGTAGTCAAATTTTAAAGTCTATAACTCCGAGTGTCGTTATGTGGCGCACAAAAATTTAACCTTCCTTCAAAAGCTGCACAGCTGATATTTTATGCGCACACAGCCTACAGAAAATTAGAGGGAACATTGCCCATGGGTAAGCAGTGGATTTTCCCAGTCCTCTTTAATAATGGTTTATGGACTTTTCCTCCAGGAATTTGTCCAATCATCTTTTAAATCCAGTTACAATAACAGCTTTTACTACATCCTCTGGTAACTAATTGCAGAGTTTCATTATGTGTTGAGTAAAAAAGTATTTTCTCTGATTAGTCTTAAATGCTTTACATTGCGTGCCCCCTAGTTTTTCTCATTTTTATAGGAGTAAACAACTGATCTATATTTACTTGTTCCACGCCATTCATTAGTTTATAGACCTCTATTATAATTTCCCCAAGTCATCTTTTTTCCAAGTTGAAGAGCCCTAACCTTTTAAACCTTTTCTTGTAGGGATATCCTTCCATCCCCTTTTTGTTGCTCTTCTCTGTGCCTTTTCTAATTCTGCCATATCCTTTTTAAGATATGACAACCAGAATTATACACAATATTCAAGGTGTCTCACACCACGGAGTGATAAAGAAGCATTATAATATCATAGGTTTTATTTTCTATTTTCTTTCTTGATAGCAGCTGCACACTGTATTATCCATGATGATACCAAAATCGTTTTTCCTGGGTGGTGGTTCCTAATTTGGAATCTTGCATCGCTTAATGGTAGTTTGGGTTGCTCAATCATTTCCTCTCTTTCAGATTTTTGGGAGGGAGGGAAAGCAGGTGTTCTGGACATGATGGGACTTCAGCGAGAGAGTATCTAAAATGTATCTGAGTGAATTGTGGAGTACCCAATTTGAAAGTAGTAATTAGGGAACCTGCAAATTGTGTATTTTGTGCACTCATAGAGACTTTTTTTCCTCAGTGATTGCACCCATAATTACTTTTCAGAGAGAGATTCATGTTTATTCTTGAGAGGAATTTTCTTGAATTCAGAAGGTGGTGTGCCCACTCTTCTCTCTCTCCTTCCCATCCTCATTTTCTCTAAGAATAAAGAAATAAACGTTAACAGACACATGGAGCCTGATTCCTATAGGGGCATTGTCTGGGCCGTCTGGATGGTCCTAGGCAAGACAGGCCTGTTTGGACTCGATTCTGGACTGCGGGAAAAAAACGTTCCTGCAGTAGCCAGAATCGGACCCGAGAATGGCCCGGTGTGCCCGTGGAGAGCCTGGCGTGCCCTTGCCTGCCTGTGGGGACGTCTTCCCCGCATGCTCCCTTGGCCACCGTAGCTCGTCCCTCCCACTTCCCCACACACCCTGCCCTGGTCCTGGGGGGGGGGGTTCCCTGGCCCCAATCACCCCAAAAGTGCTGCTTATACCACCTGTGTGGTGCTATAAGAGGCACATCTCCACAGGCCCGGTAGCACATACAGGGCTGTGACACAAGGAGTGCTAGTGGGATTTGAATCTTGGTCTCCTGTGTGGACTCTTCTCCTTGAAAGTTCAAGCCTCAATAAACTGGTTATTGTAAAAGGTGCCAACTACCTGTGTGAGTTTTGCTACTCCAGACTAACATGGCTACCCTCTCAGAATTTTCAGTATGTTGGGGCAAAAGAGAGGCCTGCAGAGAGCTCCACTGGAATAGGTGAGGGTGGGGGCAACAGTGACAGCAGGGATAGGTAGGGGGGGGGGGTGGCAGCACAATAATCATTCGCACCGGGCAGCAAAAAAGTTAGCACTGGCCCTGTGTGAGGCCTTGTATCACAGGCGAATGCTTAAAAATGTTGCTGTACTTGCCCCTTATGATGCAAACTCCCTTTCTGAGGGGAAGGGAAGAGTTTAGATAGGCATGGGGTTCTTTATAGGGTGGGGGAGGGAAGAGGTGGGGCCTAGGATAGGACAGGAAATGGCCGATGGCGGGCTAGGATTGCATTTGACTTGCCAGTGCTTGTGCTGTTTCCAGGTTTCGTCATTTGGCTCTTTTTTCCATTTCCTGAAAGATGCTTTTTTGGCAACAGCCTCTCTGACCTCACCTTTAAACCATGCTGGCAGTTTTTTGGACTTCCCTCCACTTTTCTTAAAGTGTGGAATACAGCTGGTCTGGGCTTCCAAGATAGTATTTTTCAACAACACCCAAGCTTGATGTAAGTCTTTAACCTTTGAAACTGCTGCTTTTAGTTTTTTCTTAACTATTTTCCTCATTTTATCATAGTCTCCCTTTCGAAAGTTAAAAGATAGTACTGTGGATTTCCTTATTATCCCTCCTCCACTAATTAAATCAAATGCGATCATGCTATGATCACTATTGCCAAGTGGCCCCAACACCCTTATCTCTTGCACTAGATCTGGTGTTCCACTAAGGACTAGGTCTAATATGGCTACCCCTCTGGTCAGTTCATGAACCAGCTGCTCCAAGAAGCAGTCATTTATTTCATCTAGGAACTTTATCTCCCTAGCATGTCCTGCCGTGACACCGACCCAGTCGATACCGGGGTAATTGATATCACCCATTATTATTACTGCACTGTAACATTTGTTAGCTTCCTTGATTTCTTTTTTTTATTTTTATTTTATAGTTACAAAATGTTTCAATGTATCAAGAAGTTACAAACATTCTTGAAGAAACAGGAAAACATTGAAGAAATAAACATATAAAGAAACTGGAAGAACCAGAGCAAGCAAATAAACCAAACATTTTCCACTCTAGCCCACAGCAAGGAGTGGAGGAGCCATACAATTAATTGAAACCAAAAAAGATAAGAAACTTGAAGCAATTGCTACACTAAGTTACACATTTATGAGAGTACTGGAGAGTCCACAGCCGAGGGCTCCAAACGTTTAGCATTAATGAAAGCTACGAGTTGGGATGGTTCATAAAAAACATAGGAAACTGAATTTAACTTTACTAAGCACTTACAAGGATGCTTGAGAAAAAACAAACCACCCACCTGCAAAATACCGGGGCGCAACAAAAGAAATTATTTTCTATGTTTCTGAGTAGTCCTAGCTAAATCAGGGTAAATCCTAACTAGCAACCCTCTAAAGGGTATATTCCTTTTCCTAAAAAAAAGCTTCAACAGCCACTCTCTATCAGATAGGAGAGCAAAGGTTACCAATAACATAGAAGGTACAGGGTTTTCACTTTGAGAACTCTCTAGCAATTCAGTAACATTTAAAATGTTAACTTGTTTCTGAGAACTACCCATCAAAGCACTCCCAACAGTAGGCTCAGCCAAAGTTATCTTAGCCTTAGGTAGATAATAAGCCCTGACCAAAGGTGGGATTAAATCAGATGATACCCCCAACACTTCCATTAAGTATAACCAAAACATTTCTACAGGTGAAATAAACATTATTCTAGGAAAATTAATTATTCTGAGATTATTCAACCTGAAGGAATTGTCCAATTGTTCCAACTTAATCTGTGTGGAGAAAAAATATTTCTTGAAGAATCCACTTGTTCTTCCAACCCCTCCACCTTCTGTTGCACTTTGGTGACATCTGAATGCAGAACAGAAACTCTTTGCTGCAAAGCGTTCACAGTTAAACCATGTTCCTCCACTTTCTGTTCCAGAAAAGACACCTTAGGCACAATCGCTTCCCCTAAAGAGAGAATAGCCTGCCAAATAGTCTCCAACGTGAAAGTCTCAGGACGCTGTAAAGTAAATTGTTGTTGCGCCGAGGAGCTCTTAGAATCCACTTCCAAACCTGCTATCCGCTGCTGTCCTTGATCCACAGCAAAACGCTGATCCTTAGGCTCTCCTACACTCGGCAATGAAGCTGTTACAGACTCGCCCAGCCCGGCGACAGTCTGCGAGCAAACTATCCGCCCCACAGATCCTGGACCATCCGAGCCACTAGCGGCCCCCAGCTTCGGGAGGGCGCCAAGCTCGGCATCCTTGATTTCTTTGAGCATTTCATCATCCATTTGTTCATTCTGGCCAGTACACCCCCACTGCCATCACCTTCCCCTGGAATAGAACTGAAAATTGTCGAATGGGGAGCTTGGACTGGAAATGGGCTGAGGGGGGAGCTTAGACTGGAAATGGGCTGATGGGAAGAGCTTGGACTGGAAATGGGCTGATGGGGGCCTATGGAATAGGACTGGAAATGGCTGATGGGTGGCTAGGACTGGAGGGCTGATGGGCAGGCTAGGACTGGAAATGGGCTGATGGGGTGAGTTTGGACTGGAAATGGACTGATGGGGGCTGGAATAGGACTGAAAATGGCTGATGTGGGGGCTAGGATTGGAAATGGGCTGATGGGGGTGCCAGGACTGGAAATGGACTGATGTGTGTGTGTGGGGGGGGGGGGATGGGAGAATGAGACTAGAAGGGAGCGGATGCTGGGTGGGGCTGGAACTAGAAGGGAGCTGATGTTGGGGGAGGACTAGAAGGGGATGGGGCTGGGGAGTGAGGATGGAGAGTGAGGATGGAGAGGGGAAAATATGTATTTTGTGTGGGAGGGAAGAAAAATCTACGATTGGCTGGGTATTGGGATTGAGGTATTGGTACTGGGGATTGAGGACGGAAGGGTGAAATTTGAGTGGATGAAAAAGAAATAAAGAAGAAATGGAGAAAAGAGCAAAAGGGGAAAGATCAGTATTTTAAAGCAGATGTAGAGAGAGAATGGCTGAAATAGGCCATACTGCAGGTCCCCCATCAGTGTGTGATAGGTAGTTTCCGTAGACACACCTAGGATACATCTGTGTCCCTCTGTATTTCTCAGTCATGTCTAGCCCTTATGGGCGATGATGCACCCAGAATAATGCATATCCTGTGTTGGTGCCATGGTTACCTGATGTAGGTGGAAGGGAAGGGAAGGGAAGGGTGTCTGGACCCATAGGCAGATTATGTACCACCACACAACCCACCCTCTGGGGCTTAGGGTGGGAAACAGGATCACCCACCAATAGATCCACATTCTACCCCCTGCAATGGTAGCAGCAGAGGGGACCATCAACCCCTGCTGGGGAACAGACACCCTACAGGGCAGGCAATGCAGAGTAGTACACATCCGCACTTGCGAATGCCAGATCTATACGATCAAAATGGCCCATAGCTACCGAGCTTATATCTCACCACAGCCTTGACGTACTAATGATAACCGAAACATGGCTATCTTCTTGTGATAATGTCATCCTCAACCAGATGACACCCCCAGGCTACTCATTCTTCGCTTGCCACAGAACCAATCAAAGGGGAGGTGGCACTCTTATTATTGCCAGATCCTCACTCCAATTCAGATTAAGTAATACCACAAGTACCTCCCACCTAGACACACTCTCCATAACAAATGACACCTTTACCATCGACCTGTTATACCGAGCTCCCACTCCAGATCCAGATGACCTCCCCACCATAATCAACATTGCTGGTAACCCCCCCAACCCTCGCACCTTAAACTGGTTAGTAGGGGACTTCAATCTACCATCCCTACAAGACTCTCACTCTTCAGCATTCCTCGAAGCAATGAACCAACTGGGCTACAATCAAATTATTGATACTCCCACCCACAACAAAGGAAATACACTTGACCTGATTTTTGCACCCCATACTGCTATAAACTCCAATGAAAACCTGCTAATCTCAATAACACCCGTCCCTTGGTCTGATCACAACCTACTTCTCTTCAACATACCCAACATCCACCCCGTCAGTATCTCTAAAAAGAAGCAAAATACTCCCAGACCCACAATGGCACGCTCCCGACCTTTTGATAAGGATGACGTTCTTGAGAAGATCTTGCCTCTCCTCTCTAATACCTCTACAGACCCTGACGAGATGGTCTCGAAATGGAACGACACGCTCAAGGATGCTGCATACCCACTATCCAACACCGAGAGACAATCAAAGCGCGAACACGCACCTTGGTACTCCCAAGATCTACGAAAGTCTCTACTCCACCTCCGCAAACATGAAAGACAGTGGCGCCGTTCACGGATACCTGAAGCTCTCTGCGCATACTCTGCACTTTTACAATCTCACAGGCAGATGACAATGGAAAAGAGAAAACAACACCACTCTGAAACTCTGAAACGTTCCATGAATAAGCCCCGTGATCTATTCTCCATTGTTAAAACCCTCACAGGCGACCCTACCCTTTCCCAAGACCAAATGCCCCATCCACAAACCTACTCGAATTACCTTCAATCCAAAATAATCCAAACCAACATTAACACCTCTCCCACACCCCCCATCCCCGCAGACTCTATCACGCAATCAACTGTACTATCACAATTCCATGAAGTCTCCAGCAAACAAATCGAAGAAATCATCTCTTCTATTAACCTTACCACAGCACCCAATGACCCTTGTCCCTCCAGCTGGATTAAAGAGCTGAGATCTATCCTCAGCCCAACCATAAGTAGGATCCTCAACCAATCCTTTGCAACAGGCTCCTTCCCACAAAGCCTCAAATTCACATCAATCCGCCCACTGCTAAAAAACTGCAAACTTGACCCATCCAAAGTCGAGTCATTTAGACCCATTGCAAGCATCCCTCTTCTGGCAAAAATTATAGAAAAAGTAGTTCAACTACAAATTCAACACCACATCGACTCCGAAGCACCACTAGACCCTTCACAAAACGGATTCAGAGAAGCTCATGGTATAGAAACCATCCTCACTACCCTATTCAACAACTTAATCATGGGAATTAACGATTCACACCAAGGATTCATCCTAATATTCATGGACATTGCAGCCGCATTCGACTCTGTGAACCACGAGACACTCCTACTCTGCCTCAGAGACAAAGGTATACAAGGTTTGGCCTTAGCATGGTGCAGATCATATTTGAGCGACAGGCTACAACAGGTCAGAGTAGGCTCCAATACATCTGATCCATTCACACTCAAACAAGGAGTCCCCCAAGGTTCATCCCTCTCATCACTCATGTTTAATATTTATATGCAACCCATCTGCGACCTTATCCGTTCGTTCAACATCCAGTGCTTAGCATACGCAGATGATATCCTGATGTACACATCCTTCAAGCTTGATCAACCGGATTTCTCAGCATTAACAACATGCTTTGAAGCAGTATCTGAATGGCTCCTCACCCAAAACTTACGCATCAATCACAACAAGACTGATGTCCTATTTGTCTCACGAAATAAGAGCTTCATACCACCACCATCCATTCGAGTCAACAACTACGACCTCGCAGTCAAACCTTCCATCCGGTATTTGGGCATCATCCTTGATCAAAAGCTGGATATGTCCCCGCATATCAAGAATATCACTAAATCCATCTACCACAAGATACGGTCTCTATACCACCTCCGCCCGCTACTGGACCCCCCTGATTTTCGCTCTGTATTCCAAGCACTGGTTACCCCTCACCTTGATTTTGCCAACATTATCCTCCTTGGGCTCCCGCAAGCAACACTAAACCCGCTCAGGCTAGCCATGAACTCAGCAGCAAGAATACTCACTGGAACATCTAAGTCAGACCACATAACTCCAGTACTGATGAGCCTACACTGGCTGCCTCTACACGCTAGAATCCTATATAAAGCCCTTGTCCTAACTTTTAAGGCGTCGAAAAATCAGCCCCCCACTCCGCTCACCAAGCTCATCCAACCTATACCATCCAACAGAAATAGACGCTCATCATGTTTGAACAAACTTCAAATGCCAAAAACACTCACGAAATGTTCAAGGACAACATCCAGTAGAGCCTTCTCACTTTTTGTTCCAGGAGCTTGGAATGCTCTCCCCCCAGAAATTCGTGCCATTACAAATATCATTGCGTTTAGAAAGGCTATTAAACATCATTTGTTCCTAAAATACTACCCCAATTCCACTCCCACCAGTCAATCTCAACATACTAGGCATCATCACCAAAACCCACATCCAACACAACCCATTCTAGAAAATGGTTAGCTCAACACTCCTTTTACTTATCCGCTCTACACATTACAATGCCAACCTTGTCCCTTGTATGATATTTAAATTTAATTACTGGTATGATCCTTAAATTTAATTACATAGCTCTGTACATAGTTCATCCCCTTGTTCTTCCAAGTTGTACTCCCTGTTAATTGTAAACTCAATGTATCCTGTTACATTGTTGTACATTTTGTTTAAATGTAAACCGCACTGATTATAATAGCGCGGTATATAAAAAATGCAAATAAATAAATAAACAAATAAATAACGCAATAGCAGACAGACAGTAGGCCTGGAAATGCTCAGCTGCCCCCCACCACTGTCTGACATTTTCCAGCAGCAAGCCTCCAGCCGCTGCACCCTGCAAGGTGTTCCAGCAAGACGCATACTAGCTGCAGACAGTCTGCTAGCTAGTCCATAGTCCTGGAGGAGATGCATGTACCCAGAACAGGGATGTCAGCATATACACCAAGCAGATAAGTCAGTGATTGGGCCCTAAAATAAAACCCATAAATATCACATGAGAGAAATACTATATAGCACTATGAGGGAACCTAGCCATGCCGTGGTCACTGCTCAGTCAGGGTGAGAGTGACCTCCCAGCAGGACCTGCTGTGGCCACCCTGTCCGTGCAGGTGGTGGCCGGGCACTACAATGTCCGAGCCATTGCCCTATGCCCTGTGCAGATGCATCCAGGCCAGGCCACCCTATCCAGGCTATTCTCACGGTACCTTGCTCCTCATTATGCACATTGGCAGGCCAATACTGGCAACAGTGCTAGCAGTGTGGGCTGTGGAGGGTGTTTGCAACCACCACACACTGGATAGACAGACACACACTCCCCACACCTATGCCAGCATTGTGCAACTGTTTGGCAGCCCTGGCCACCGCACCAGTCCTGGGCACAGTGCAGGCATGTCTATGGTAAGCAATACTGTTGGGGTCACTCCCCAGGGTGGTAAACACTGTCAGACACCAGATCTGAAGCACACTCCACAGACATCAGAAAGGTTGCTATGATGCAGCTCAATCAGCGAATTGGGCTTAACTTAGGAATTGCTATCTGCCAGTGATCATAACAACCTTTTGATAGCTGTGTACCGTATTCCCAGGTTTAGGGTGGCATTGCTAAGGTATGCAAGTGCTAGTATTGGGAGATGCACGCAGGGCCCAACATCCTGCCTCTCCAGGAGGCATTGGATAATGGAGCCTGTGGGTGCGGGTGTGTCTGCCCCTGTTGGCAGAGGTTCCCAACTCCAGTCCTGCTGTGCCAAACACTGTTCGTGTTTTCATGCTCTCCCTCATGAATATGCATGAGATACATCTGCATACCATGGGGGTGGCGCATAGAAATGCAGCACAGGCATCTTTATTAGAGGCAGCATGGAACCGGAATGGTGTTTGGCCCTCCAGGACTGCATTTGGGAGACTCTGCTCTAGGTAATGCACATGTTTATGGTGTCTGTGCTCTGTAGGGTAAAATGTAGGTGTTTTGGGCATGTTTACATCATCTGCAATAAAGATTCTGTCTGTATTAGCACGTTGTAGTAGTGGGTAAAATATGGGGACTGGGTTGGCAGGAACCACAGCTGGGACTTGAACCTGTGACCTTATGCTTCTGAATATACTGGTTTTGTGCACTGCACCACCATGTTGTTACAGAGTCAGTACATTCCCTGGTGATACCATGACTGTTCGTCAGATAGGGCCTGTCTGTTGCAGTGCACGGCACCCACCTACACAGGGCTAGGCCACGGTCTGCTCTGGGCAGCTGCCACTGCCCCCTCCACCACCAGTATCCCTCTGCCACCATGCTGACATGCCCTTCTGCTGGTGGTGCTGGTGGAGCACAGTCTCAGACCATCCAGTCTGCGGGTAGGCGGCTGCCTATGGTGCGGGTTCTGGAGTAGGGGTGCCTGCATAGTTGTCCACGCTTCCCCCCAGCCCCGCCTGCCAATGTTCAGTGCCCTTGGGGGTAGCTGCTGGGTACTATCCCCTGTGACACTGTGGGAAACACACTCGTGCCCATGTTGGGCCTTCCGCAGTTGCTGTCTGGCTGCTCTGCTGTTTCAGCATTCATATGGGCCACCTAGGCATCACCCTAGTCCGCACTATGGCCCAGCTGCACCACAGCATGTGCCGCCAGCGGCCCTCTGTATCCCCTTTTCCGGCATCTGTCCAGTTGCCGTTCCGACATGCCCGCCCTGATGTTGCGGGACATGTGCATGCCATAGGAAACCTGTCCTATGGAGTGGAAAACCCTGATCAGAGCTATTTCACTGTGGGCTCATTCACCTTGTATGGGGACGGAGCATAGACCCTTCCACAATTAATATCTTTTTTGTGGAGCTTTCTCGGGGGGGGGGGGGGGTTTGATGTTTCCCATTAATCTCACTATTGGTCAGCTTGGCTATGGTTTTTTTCCAGTTTGTTGAGGTCATTTTCAATGTTTATGTGCCCTTTTGTTCTGTGCACATGTATCACAATTATCACTTTTTGTAGGTTTCCCTGCCTATGCTGTACATTGCTGACACTGAAATGGTTTCTCTCCCCTGCAAATGTGCATCTAATGGCAGGTTTTCAATCGCGTTAGGATTCAGCTCTTCAGATCAGCGCGTTAGTGTGAAGGGAGCCTCTCCCCGCCCACTCTCCGCCCAGTGACCCCTTCTCTCCGCCCTCTCTCCACCTTCTGCGGTGTTTTACCACGCTGCGGAACTTTACGGTCGTTACGTTACGTTAATGCGCGTTATGTAACGTTAACGATCGTTAACGCATCATAACGCGCGTTATGATGCGTTAACAATCGTTAACGTTACATAACACACGTTATGATGCGTTAACGCAGTTTAGTAAACATCCCCCTTTGTGTTAGGGGAAAAATCAGATTAGGAACGACAAAAAAAAAGTTCCCTTTTTCCCCATCATGCCCCTGCAAGCCGATATTTTTTGGCATGCAGAGTCATAGCATAAAGCCCTGTGCTGTGCCTGCCATCTTGTTCTATGGCTTCATGGCCCTCTTCCGGATAGTAACTAGAGTTGCCAAGTTACCCAGTTCCTGGAGTCAGATTTTAAGCCAGTCCTGGATTTCTGAAAAAAAAAAATTCTGATGCGTTATGGGGCCTGCACCACTGATTCCAATGGGTAAAATTAGGCACTATAAATACCATACTGCATTGCAATGCAAATTTAAAACCAGAACAGGCAAAAAATCTCACTCCTAGAACTGGGTGAAGTAAAGTCACAGCTGTGTATATACCCGCCCTGCTGCAGCAGTCCCCTGCAATCACTTCCAGCTTTTTACGGTCCTGTGTTTCCTTTGAAGGGCCAGTGCTATCACTGTTCAATGGCTACCAGAGGGCTGAAGGATCAGCCTCAACGGCTTCCAAGTTGAAGTTGGCCAAAAACAAGGTACAGCTTCTTTCTGTTTGATTTTGTTATTTCAATGTAAGAGCCACAGAACAAAAATATTCTGACTTATAGGTGTTCATCAGTGCAAAGTATCTTGATGTTTTATCTTTATAAGCATTTAATCAATGCCCTGTCTGTGGATAGATTGGACTGAATTTTGGTAAACGGTCTCTTACTAGGATACCAATACTGCAAGATTCTAGCCAAATCCATTTAGGGAGAGGGTTCCCAACACATGGTGTGAGAGAGCAGGGCCATCCATGATTTAGAATAAAGGCACATGTATTTTTAGTAGCACAGTAGTTACAGTAGCAGTTGTCATATGTTTGCTTGTCATATGTTTAGGCATACTTATTTTTGAGCTATTTCTAAGGGACTATTGGGTGGGAAATGTGCAACAATCTATACAGTTTGTGGAAACGGACAAGCTTCTTTTTCCATATTTTCCAATGAGATTGAAAAATTAGAAATTAAATAAAACCAGACAAAGCTAAATATCATGTTGTGGTGCTCTTTTTATTCGTCAAGCAATATAACATGCAGATCTTTGCAAATTTATATTCCGAATACGCTGCAAGAAAAAACCTCACTCATTGGCCTTTAATCTGACTCTTTGGGATGAGCCACTCTCAACATCTCTGTAAATGCATACAGTTGTGGTCAACATTATTGGCACCCTTGCATTTTAGGTATGTTGTGTACAATATCTTGAGAAATAATTGGAAATATTCCAGCTGTATGTCATCATAATATTTTAATAGTACGTTCAAAGGTATACAACAAAAAAAATGTCTGTGCAACATAGAAGTAGTAATTTCTGAGAAAAAAACAAAATATGACCTGGACATGATTAATGGCACCCTTCACTAATATTTGGTTGCACAACTCTTGGTGATAACAGCCACCAAATGTTTTTTTGTAGTCATCTATAAGTTTCTTACATCTGTCTGTTGGTAGTTTCTCCCAATCTTCAACTGTGATTTGTTCCTGCTCATGAATGTTTCCAGGTTTCCTTTTACCAGTGGCAGATTCCAACTTTTCCAAAAGGTTCTCAATTGGACTGAAATCAGGACAGATTGCTGGCTAGTTTAAAATAGCCCATTTCTTCCTTTTTAACTATTCTTTCATATTTTTGGGTGTATGCTTTGGGCAATTGTCCTGTTGGAGGACCCATGACCTTCAACCCAGACCTAGCTTCTGACACTAGGTAACACATTTCACTCCAAAATACCTTGGCAGTCTTCTGACTCATGATTCCTTTAATACAGTCCAGGCCTCCAGTTCCTGAGGCAGCAAAACAGCCCCACAAGATTATAGAAACTCCACCATATTTAACTGTAGGAAGTGTGGTTTTTTTTCTTTATAAGCTTCATTTCTTCACCTGGTCTGCATTGCCAAAGAGCTTAAGTTTGGTTTCATCTGTCAACAGAACATTTTTCCTGAAGGATTGTGGTTTCTCAAAGTGGGTTTTGGGCAAATATCTGGTAACCCTTTTTATGTCTGTCTTTGAGCAGTGAAGTCCTACTTGGCCTTCGCACATGAAGTCCTTCTTCGTTTACTGTGCGACGTATGGGGTGGGTTGAAACCACCACTTCAGATTGCTCCAGGTCAGCCTTATGTTCTTTGGTTATTATACATGGTGTTTTTCAAAAGTTCACACTAACTTCTGAAAATTTCTTGGGTTATATTTCCTCTTCCCACTATGTCCTGGGAGGTTGTTGACAGTTCCATGAGCAGAACACTTCTTAATAACATTGGGAACTGTAGACACAGGAATTCCAAGGTCTTTGGAGATGGCCTTGTACCCCTTTGACGTTTGATGTTTGGTGATAATGGCTTTTCTGATAATCTCAGGAAGCTCTCGTCTTCACCATTGTGGAAATGGAATAGTAAGTGAATGTGGCCATTTTAAACATTAGAGCTATCATTCATGGGTTGATTCAAGTCATGTGAGTGCTGACAATTGATCACAGGTATTTCGAATTTTATTGCAATGGGAATGTGGTTCTTCTGTTCAAACTGATTTGAATTGTTTATAAGGGTGCCAATAATCATAAGAACATAAGATATGCCATACTGGTTCAGACCAAGGTCCATCAAGCCCAGTATCCTGTTTCCAACAGTGGCCAATCTAGGTCATAAGTACCTAGCAGTTTCCCCAAAAGACACAGGTTCCTCAATGCTTGTATTGGGTCAAGCAGTGATATCCCATGTCCCTTTTAATAATGGTTTATGGACATTTCCTCCAGGAATTTGTCCAAACCTTTTTTAAATCCAGTTACACTAACAGCTTTTACTACATCCTCCAGTAACAAATTCCAGAGTTTGATTACACGTTGAGTGAAAAAATATTTTCTCTTATTAGTCTTAAATAGTTTACCCTGTAGTTTCATTGCATGTTCCTAAGTCTTTTTATATTCTGATGATGTAAACAATCGATCTATGTTTACCTGTTCTACTCCATTCATTAATTTATAGACCTCTATCATATCTCCCCTCAGCTGTCTCTCTTTTCCAGGTTGAAGAGCCCGAACCTTTTTAGCCTCTCTTCATAGGAGTATCCTTCCATCCCCTTTACCATTTTGATTGCTCTTCTCTGTACCTTTTCTAATAACGCTATATCTTTTTGAAGATTCGGCAACCAGAATTGCACACAATATTGCACACAATATTCAAGGTGCGGTCGCACCATGGAACGATGCAGAGACATTATAATATCCTTTGTTTTATTTTCCATTTCTTTCCTTATGATACCTAGCATTCTAATTGCTCTCTTGGGAACACTGCACACATGTCCTGGCAATGTCTAAGTTTTTATACTATTTCCTACTTTTTCCTTTTTTAATTGGTCTTGTTTTATTTGATTCTTTTCTTTTATTTATTTATTTTATTTAGCTGTATTTATATACTGCCTTTCACTGGGACAAAGCGGTTTACAAAAACAAGGGAGAAATACAGTGAAAGAAGTTATAACATAGGTAAAAAAGAGGGGGGGGGGGTGGAAGGTCAAATATATGTGCATCACAAGGGGTTCAAGACAGTGCAGTCATAATATTTACAAATTTCAGATTTGTTCAAAGTCTCATGTTGACCAGGATGGGGGATGAACATGTGGTCAGTTGGTGTGGTTGTGTGTCCGTTCCTGTCCTAGGTGGATGGTGAATTGGTGAGTTTTTAGTTTCTTCTGGAAGGAGGTAAGATCCTTGTTACCATGGATGTTGGTCGGAAGGGAGTTCCACAATGAGGGGCATATAAGTTAAAAACACAATTTATTTATTTTATTTACATTCTCTTATATACCGCACTATTCTGCATCAGTGCAGTTTACATTGAGCAAACTGAATTGCGGAATTGAACAAACAACAATTGTGGGATTGTTGGTTAAATTTTGTTCTTTCGCATGGTACCGCCAGTAGGTCAGTTGTGGGCTGTCATGTTGGTCTATTGGAGCTCAGTCTTGTTAGCAGGGTGCTCATATGTGTAGTTTGCTGTTTGTGGCATGCTTTGTGAATTAGTACCAGCATTTTATATTTGATCCGTGTCTCAAGAGGGAGAAAGTTGAGGTCTCTTAGTTTTGGGGTGATGTGATCATGTATTTTCCCTTTTTGTATGATCCTTGCTCTTGTGTTGAGGGCTGTCCGTAGAGGGTTGAGGCTGTTGGTCGGAGGTCCATGGCATATCGCATTGCAGTAGTCTATGTGGGGGAGAGTCATTGCTTGCATGACCGATCTGAAGTCTGGTGGGTCAAGGAGTGGTCTGAGGCATCGAAGCATCTTGGCTGTGTCTTTTGGGGAAACTGCTCGGTACGTATGACCTAGATTGGCCACTGTTGGAAACAGGATACTGGGCTTGATGGACCTTGGTTTGACCCAGTAAGGCATATCTTATGTTCTTATGTTGGCTTTGAAGAATATGGTCTTTGCTGTTGCTGTGATCTGTTGTTTGAAAGACAGTGCTTGGTCCACTATGACCCCTAGATACTTTACGTGAGGTTGGACCTTAATCTGTGTTAATCCTAGGGTGAGGTGGGTCAGGAGGGGTGAAGGTTTGGTCCTTTGTAACAAATAGAGCTTCTGTTTTTCTGAGGTTTATAGTGAGGTTGTTGTCCTGTAGCCATTTGGAGACATCGTTGAAACAGTTTATTTGGTCCGGGTTTGTTGGATTTGAGGTTGTAATGGGGCCATAGAGCATAATGTCATCTGCGTATACATGGAAATCAACATGGTGAGTCCTTATCAATGAGAAGAGTGGTTTGAGGTAGATGTTGAAAAGCATAGTTGATAGTGCAGAGCCCTGCGGTATTCCCTGTGTTTGACGGTAAGAGGTGGAGACAGTGGTGCTGGTTCAAATTAGTTGATGTCGGTCTGTCAGGTAGGATTGGAACCATTGTAGAACTTTGTCCTTTATGCCAATTACATGTAGGATGGTGTGAGAGATAGTATCAAATGCGGCAGAGATGTCCAAAAAGATCAAGGTGTATCCGGTGTGCTTGTTCTGGATTCCTTTGTTTAGGGTGTTTGTGAGTGAGATCATGAGGGTTTCTACTCCATGTTGAGGGCAGAATCCATGTTGCTGTGGGTCTGGAGTGTTGTTTTGTGTCTAAGTGATCCTGCAGTTGTTGTTGAACTATCTTTTCAATAAGCATTGCAGTGAATGGGAGGCTTGCTACTGGTCTGTAGGATGCAGGGTCTGCTGGGTCCAGTTTGGGCTTTTTGAGGGTCGGTCAGATAATTGATGTCTTGAGGTTGGCAGGCATTGATCCCTGTTTGAGGGATTCGTTTACAATGAAGGCAAATGCTGGACTTAGATCCTGTCTTGTGTTCTTTATCCAGCTTACTGGGCAGGGATTGAGGAGGGAGGTGATGGTATTGAGGCCTAATATGGAGGTTTCAATTCTTTCTTTGGTGATTGTCTCAAAAGTATCCCATTCAGTGATTGGTGTGGTATTGGGGTTGTCTCTTATGATTGTTTGCTTGGTGTCGGGTATCTGCTAGAGCTGTTTGTATTGCTTCACAAGCTGATGAGGTGGAATATTCAGAAGCTGGTTTTACTGGTTTGGGGTTTTGGTCAGGTACTTGACGATCTCAAAGAGTTCTCATGGTCTGTTGATTGATGCGTTTATCAACTTTGAGTGGTAGGTCCTCTTTGCGTTGTCGGTATCCGTGTGGTGGTGGTTTAGTTCCTCCATGTACCTTATCCTGTTGATTTCGTTTTTTGATTTCCACCACTTCCTTTCTGTTCTTCTGAATTGTGTCTTGAGTTTCTTTAAGGTGGGCATGAACCATTTTTTTTTAAACAAGTCTTGTGTTTTTCCCTTTGGATGTTGCCACGGAGCTTGCTGCTGAAGTTATTATGTTATTCCAGTTGCTTATTAGTGTTTGAAGGTCATGTTGATCCAGTTGTATGTAGGACTTCGTTGAGGAATTCTTCTTTGTTGAATGGTTTAAATCTTCTCGTTTGTAGTGTGTTTTTGTTGTTGTATTTGTTGGATCGAAAGGAGCTGAAGAAGGAGATAAGAAAATGATCTGACCAGGGGACAGGTGTGATCGTCAGGTTCTTGCTTGTGGAGGTAGTCTGATTTTTAAGGAATAGGAGATCAAGGGTGTTCTCTTTCTCATGAGTTGGGGTGTTGATGATTTGGGTAAGTTCCATGGCTTCAAGGAAGGCATTGGCATGTTTATCTTGCACTGATGAGAGATTGAAATCACCAAGGATTATGAGATCTTTCTTGGAGTCATTGCTGTTGGTTATTTGACAGAGGATGTTGACAGGTCCGAGTGTTGTAGGTGCTCTGTATACTAGGCAGATTGAGAGGAATTTGTTGGTGATTGTGAGAATGTCAAATTATTCTGTGGTTTCTGTTGTGCAGCTTTGGAAGTGTAGGGTAGATTTCGCTATTATGGCTACACTTCTTCCCCTAGAGTGAGCTTGTGATTAGATATTTAGCTTGTATTCATTAGGTGTGAGTTGGTTCATGAGAACGGTGTCTGTTTCTGCCAGCCAGGTTTCGGTTATGCAGAGGACATCGGTCTGATGGCATGTGTCAAATATGTGTGCAGATATAGTCCAAAGTATTTTCACTGGCCACTTTTTTAAAGTAGATATTGGACATTAAGAAGCAGATTCTGAAATGGGCACATCCAGGCTGTCTGGATGCCCCAAAAATGTACGGGCCCAATTTGTACCCAATTCTGCAACCACGGGAGCTATATGTTCCCACGGTTGCAGAATCAAGGCACTTATATGGCCACCAGTTCCGATGCAGGAGATGTCCATCGATGTGCTTGGCCAGCCCTCTCAACATTCTGGTTGGTGTACTGGTGCCATGGCACAAGCACATCTTGCCAGAGCAACCAAGTGCCCGGATGCCGACCTGACCACTCCCTCTCAGTTTGGCTCTCAGGGGAGGCCCCCATGGATGAGATAGGGTTCCGGATGCACCTCCAAAGTGATGTGAAGGGGAAGGGGGCTGCAGGTCGCATTCAGAGCGGTGGCCTTCAGGGTGGAATAAGCCAGGCATCCAAGTCACTTCCAAGGGTCGTACAGAGGCCTAAGTCGAATGGCCTCTGTACATCCCTGTGCTTGGTCACACCCTCGCTCCACCCTTGCTCTGCCCCAGTGCTGCCCCCTTCTGCCCTCATCCAGCACTCCCCGCACATCGGCCTTGTACGTGTGGGGAGCCTGGAGCAAAGAATTCAGTCCAGGAACTGTGTGTGGGTTGGATGTCCAACCCCACTATTCCTAGATCGGAATGCCTCCCTAAGGGGTTGAACTGCAAGGGTGCCAATAATGTTGACTACAACTGTAACTTTGTACTTGTCCACATTCAATTTAATCTGCCATTTGGATAACCAGTCTCTCAATTTTTCAAGGTACTCTTGAAATTTTTTACAATCATCTTGGGTTTTAAGAACTTTGAATACATTTGATCACCTCACTCGTTATTCCCATTTGTAGGTCATTTATGTTAGAAAGCAGTGGGCCAAGCACAGATTCCTGGGGTACTCCACTATTCATCTTTCTCCATTGAGAAAATTGGCCATTTAGCCCTACTCTTTTAACCTTTTCCTGATCCACAATAGTATATTGCCTCCTATCCTGTGACTTTTACATTTCCCCAAGAGTCTTTCATGAGGGACTTTGTCAAAGTATCGGGCCCTATGTGAATAAGTGTCAATCTCTCCTGCATTTCATCTATTCTTTGCCAAAGGAAATGCCTACATATATATTGCATAAAAGTAGGCACTCCAGAGAGTATTTTAGAGGGTTTTGTGAGGTGGATATATTTGAATGCTTCACTCCCTCCCATAGTGGTAATACTTTGAGGTTACTGCTAAGGGTCAAAGCCACTATTTTGAATCTACACTAGTGATGGGGCAGTAACAATGGGGATTGATCCTGTGCCAACCCCCCTCCCCCCATTGGGCGGCAGAGATAGGCTAGTAAATCCGGGAAGGGGGGGTTAGAGCAAGGGAACTCTTGGTAAGGGGGGGATGGAACAGTGGAAAGTATATGGGGGAGTTTGATTGAGGGGTTTGTTGGTGCAGGATCAGGGGTGGGCACAACTGTTAGAAAATCTCCAGCCTCTTTAAGCTGGCCACCAGGAGCAATGGGCCATGTTTTAATGGCCCAAGGCTCCTGAGGAGAAAAAATAGTGCAACTTGTGAGTTTGAACACAATTTGTATTATTAATTTACTGTGGGAGTTACTAATCTATGGTACTGACTTATCACAAGCTAGTGATTTCTGCTGTAAATTATTTGTGGTAAAATGTGATATTACTACTTTCCCGACTTTGTCTTTTTTGACCTGGTGCAAGGTGAGGTGTCCGGTAGAGATTTTGTTGAGGATAATATTCCCTGATACATACAAAGTAACATAGCAACATAGTAAATGACGGCAGATAAAGACCAGTATGGTCCATCTAGTCTGCCCAGTAAGGTAGCCAGAATAGGTGTACTCACCGCTCCATGCAGGTCACCCCCTATATTTCTTGAAGTATAAAATTAGTTAAGTCTATTTTGATTTTATCCTCTTTCTATGAAGGGATCCCTGTGTCTGTCCCATTCCATTTTGAATTCTGTCACTGTATTTACCCCCACCACCTCCATCAGGAGAGTTTTCCAAGAATCCATTACCCTTTCAGTGAAAAATACTTCTTGATGTTGCTTTTACGTTTTTTTCAGCTTCATTCTATGCTCTCTAGTTTTACAGCTTCCCCTTCTTTGAAAAAGGTTTGTTTGTTCATTAATACCCTTTAAGTATTTATAGGTCCATATCACATCTCCCCTATCCCTCCTCTCCTCTAGGGTATATCTATTGAGGTCTTCAAGTCTCTTCTCATACATCTTCTGGCATAGGCTCCACATCATTTTGGTTGCCTTCCTCTGAACTGTTTCAAGTCTTTTTATGTCCTTTGTAAGATATGGTCTCTAAAATTGAACACAATACTTCAAGTGAGGCCTCACCAATGACTTGTACAGGGGCATTAATGTCTGCTCCTTTCTGCTGGTTATTTCTCTCTGTATGCAACCCAGCATCCTTCTAGCTTTGGCTACCGCCTTGTCACATTGTTTCATCACCTTGAGATCCTCAGACACTATCACTCTGAGGTCTTCTCCTGGTTCATGCAAACCAACCTCTCACCCTTATCGCATACGATTCCTTTGGATTTCTGCATCTCAAGTGCATGAATCTGTACTTCTTCGCATTAAATTTTAACTGCCAAGCATTAGACCATTCTACCAGTTTTTGTTAATCTTTCCTCATGTTGTCCACTCCCTCAGAGGAGTCCAATCTATTGCAAATTTTAATGTCATCTGCGAAAAAGTAGACTTTTCCCTTCAATCCTTCAGCAATATCACATACAAATACATTGAACAGTATCTGTCCCAGGACTGATCATTGGTGCACGCCACTACTTGCCTTCCTTTCTTCTGAGTGAGTTCTGTTTATCACCACCTCCTGTCATCTGTCAGTCAATCAATTTTTGATCCAGTTCACCACCTTGGGACCCATCCTCAGGCTGCTCAGCTTATTGATAAGCCTCCTATGAAGAATAGCATCAAAGGCTTTGCTGAAATCCAGGTAAGTCACACCCATTGCATACCCTCAATCTAATTCTTTGGTCACCCAGTCAAAAACCACAATCACATTTTCTTTGATATGATTGTCCTTTGGTAAAACCATGTTGCCTCAGATCATGCAACTCATTTGTTTCTAGAAAATCTACTATTCTTTCTTTCAGGAGTGCTTCCATTACTTGTCCCACCACCAAGATAAGGCTTACGGGTCTATAGTTTGTGACCTCTTTCCCTATTCCCACTTTTGTTAAGAGGTACCACATCAGCCCTTCTCCAGTCCCACAGAACCTCTCCCGTCTCCAAGGATCTATTAAATACTAAAAAGGGAGCAGGAAGCATCCCAAGAAGGGACATTGGAGGAGACCACTATTTCCTTCTTAGAAAATTTGTAGGAGGAGGAACTGACAGAGTTTGTGAGGCTTCCAAGCATTGAAATTATCATTAGCCAGTCCAGGCAGGATGTGTCCATATCAATGGAGGCCTCAGGAGAAGCGGAAGAAGGGGAGAGAGAAAGGAGGCCACACTGTGGCATTCAGGTGAGAGGCCTCTGCAGGACACTGGAGCACCCTTTAGCCCTCTACAGCCAATGGTCTCCACAGGCTGGATACCACTATGTCCCCCATTGGGACATATCACACAGAGTAGGCCCCTGTTTTCTAACTGGCTCTGCACCTTCTGCAGAATCTCATTCAGGAGACTACAGATGAGATGGGAGATCTGAGACAGAGGTACACCTCTCTCACCAGTGACATGCGTTAACTGTGCCATGCAAATATGATGGTGGTGAAAGAAGTGATAAGAACATAAGAACATAAGATATGTCATACTGGGTCAGACCAAGGTCCATCAAGCCCAGTATCCCGTTTCCAACAGTGGCCAATATAGGTCATACGTACCTAGCAGTTTTCCCAAAAGACACAGGTTCCACAATGCTTGTACTGGGTCAGGCATTGATATCCTGGGTCCCTTCTTAATAATGGGTTATGGACCTTTCCTTCAGGAACTTGTCCAAACCTTTTTTAAACCCAGCTACACTAACAGCCTTTACTACATCCTCCGGTAACAAATTCCAGAGTTTGATTACACGTTGAGTGAAAAAATATTTCTTTTATCAGTCTTAAATAGTTTACCCTGTAGCTTCATTGCATGTCCCCTAGTCTTTCTATATTCTGATAACGTAAACAATCGATCTGTGTTTACCCGTTCCACTACATTCATAAATTTATAGACTTCTATCATATCTCCCCTCAGTCGTCTCTTTTCCAGGTTAAAGAGCCCTAACCTTTTTAGCCCTTCTTCATAGGAGTATCCTTCCATCCCCTTTACCATTTTGGTGGCTCTTCTCTGAACCTTTTCTATTAACGCTATATCCTTTTTAAGATACAGCGACCAGAATTGCACACAATATTCAAGGTGCGGTTTCACCATGGAACGATATAGAGGCATTATAATATCTTTTGTTTTATTTTCCATTCCTTTCCTTATGATACCTAGCATTTTATTTGCTCTCTTGGCCGCCACTGCACACTGGGCCGAGGGTTTTAACATGTTATCCACAATGACGCCTAAATCTTTTTCCTGGGTGGTGGTTCCTAATGTGGAACCTTGCATCATGTAACCATAGTTTGGGTTGTTCTTCCCTAGGTGCATAACTTTGCACTTGTCCACATTAAATTTCATCTGCCATTTGGATGCCCAGTCTTCCAATTTATCAAGATCTTCTTGCAATTTTCCACAATCCTCTTGGGTTTTAACAACTTTAAATAGTTTTGTGTCATCTGCAAATTTGATAACCGCACTCGTTATTCCACTATTTATGAATATGTCAAAAAGCAGCGGACCCAGCACAGATCTCTGGGGTACACTACTATTCACCTTTCTCCATTGGGAAAATTGGCCATTTAGCCCTACCCTCTGCTTTCTATCTTTTAACCAGTTCCTGATCCACAATAGTACACTGCCTCCTATCCCATGACTCTTTAGTTTTGCCAAAAGTCTCTGATGAGGGACCTTATCAAAGGCTTTCTGAAAGTCCAGATACACTATATCAACCGACTCACCTTTGTCTACCTGTTTATTCACACCTTTAAAAAAACATAACAGATTAGTAAGACAAGATCTTCCTTGTCTAAAGCCATGTTGGCTGTCTCCCATTAGACCATGACTATCTACATGCTGAGTAATTTTATTTTTTATGATGGTTTCTACTATTTTTCCCGGTACTGACGTCAAGCTCACCGGTCTGTAGTTTCCCAGATCACCCCTGGAACCCTTTTTAAAAATTGGTGTTACATTGGCGATCCTCCAATCTTCAGGTATTAGAGATGATTTTAATGATAGTTCACAGATTACTAATAGCAGGTCTGCAATCTCATATTTCAGTTCTTTCAACACCCTTGGATGTAAACCATCTGGCCCAGGTGATTTGCTACTCTTCAGTTTATCTAATAGTTGTAATACATCTTCTCGATGTATCAATATTTCCTTCAATTCTTCCGTACCTTTAAATACCACTTCAGTCATGGGCAATGTTCCCTCTAATTTTCTGTAGGCTGTGTGCGCATAAAATATCAGCTGTGTGCAGCTTTTGAAGGAAGGTTAAATTTTTGTGCGCCACATAATGACACTTGGAGTTATATACTTTAAAATTTGACTACACATCAGAATACATTATGTACACCACATTGATTTTAATCAAATTAAATGAAAATAGACAATTACTAAATGAAGCGGGAAATTTCTAGTAATTACAATCATAACTTTTAAATTTTAAGACCTCTGTGTTGTTTTCTATCAGAATCAGAGCCATAATTTTTGTGCGCTCTGTTGTAAAGTATGTGCGCTTGCTCTGCGAGGTGTGTGCGCGCGCACACACGCACAGCTTAGAGGGAACAGTGGTCATGGGTAACATCCCTACATCTTCCTCAGTAAAGACCAAAGCAAAGAATTCATTCAGTCTTTCTGCTATCGCCTTGTCGCCTCTTAGTGCCCCTTTAACCCCTCTATCATCTAATGGACCAACTGACTCTCTCACAGGTTTTTTGCTACAAATGTACTTGAAAAAGTCTATATTTCGCGTTTTTGCTTCCGCAGCAAGCTTCTTCAATGGGGCTGCAGTTCACAGGATCCCACTCTTAGTGGAGCTCCAAGATATGAGGGAAAATAAGCAGGCCCTGACAGGCCATGTAGGGCCAGATTTATTATTTTGGTGCCCATAGGCAAGAGTGGAGGAACATCCTAGTGGTTAGAGCAACAGCCTACCACCCAAGAGATCTGGATTTTATTACCACTGGCATTCCTTGTGACCTTGGGCAAGTCATTTTATCCTCCATTTCCTTGGAGGAAAAGGCTTGGCAATCTACTTCTGGTCATACCTTGCCAAGAAAATCCAGGGGCTGCTGAGTCACCAGGAGTCTGCATTGACTCGATGGCACTTAAAAAAAAGGGCAAGACCAGCAGCAGATCCAGAAGAGCAGGGAAAAGGTGGCATCTCTTTGAAGTAGGAATAGGCTCCTCTTTGGCCTGGGTATTTGACTCCTTCAAAACCTGGCACCCTAGACAGTTGCTTATATTGCTTATGCCTCAATCAAGCCCTGAGGCCACTTATATGAAAGCCTTAATTCTATGTCCCAGGCAGGCCTGTAGCCCTTTCTTCTTGTCATTTTTACCTTTGTAAAATATAGTATTGAGTTATTGGTTAATAGAAATTGTACAGTTTCTATTTTTGGATTCAAGAATGCTTATTCTACATGCATTTATTTACAGTGCATTGCAAAGGTATTCATCCCTTCTGTGTTTGCCCTGTTTTGTCACATTACAACCTGGAAGTAAAATGGAGTTTGGGGGGTTAGCGCCATGTGATATACACAACATGCCTACAAATTTAAAGGTGCAAAATATCCTTTACTGTGACACAAACAATAATTGAAACAAAAGCAAACTGAAAGCAGGAGTGTGCATATATATTCCCCCCACCCCCCAAAGTCTATGTTGTAGAACCACCCTTTGCTGCAATTGCAGCTGCAACTCTCTTGGGGTAGTTTCCATTAGCTTAGCATATCTAGCCACTCGGATTTTCACCCATTCCTTAAGGCAAAACTGTTCCAGCTCCTTCAAGTTAGATGCGATGCATTGGTGTACAGCACTCTTCAAGTACGCCACATATTCTCAATTAGACTGAGTTCTGTGCTTTGACCAGGCCATTCCAAGACATTTAAATGTGTCCCATTAAACCAGCTTTAGCAGTATGTTTAGGTCATTGTCCTGCTGGAAGGTGAACCTTTGTCCCAGTCTCAAATTTTTAGCAGACTGAAAAAGGATTTCCGTAATAAATGTCCTGTCATTAGTGCCATCCATCGTTCCTTCAATCCTGTCCCTGCCAATGAAATACATCCCCACAGCATGATGCTGCCACCACCATGTTTCACTGTGGGAATGGTGTTCTCAGGGTGATGGGACGTGTTGGGTTTGCGCCACACATGGCGTTTCTCATTATGGTCAAAAAGTTCAATTTTCATCTCTTCTGACCTGAGAACCTTCTTCCATGTGTTTGGGGGGGTCTGCCACATGCTGTTAAGAAAACACATTTGGAGTTTGCACATTTTCTTTCTTTGAGCAATAGCTTTTTTTTGGCCACTCTTCCATAAAGCCCCACTTTGTGGAGTGTATGGCTTAAAGTGGTCCTATGGACAGATACTCTCATCTCGACTGTGGATCTTTGCAGCTCCTTCAGTGTTATCCTTGGTGTCTTTGTAGCATCTCTGATTGATGCCCTCCTTGCCCGGTCTGTGCATTTTGGTGGGCGGCCTTCTCCTGTCAGGTTTGTAGTGGTGCCATATTCGTTCTATTTTCTGTTAATGTATTTAATGGTGCTCCGTAGGAGATTCAGAATATAGAATATTCTTTTATAAAGCAACCTCGATCTATACCTCTCCACAACTTTGTCTCTGACCTGTTTGGAGTGCTTTTTGGTCTTCATGTTACTTGCTTAGTGGTGTTGCAGTGTCAGGGGCCTTTCGGAACAGGTAAATTTCTACAGGTATCATGTGACAGATCATTTGACACTGATCACACACAGGTGGACCCTAATAAACGAATTATGTGATGCCTGAAGTTAATTGGTTGGACCAGATCTTATTTAGGGGTTTCATAGCAAAAGGAATGAATACATATTGTCATACCCCGCCCTCTGCCTTAGGCTTGGAGGGCTGGGGTAGCCATTATTTTTTTCTCTATTGAAGGTTAAATCAACCAACTTTCCTATCGTGATGCATGCTGGGAAAAGTAGTTTTCCTTCTGATAGAAAATAGCCATGAAGCCAGAGTTATAGGCAAAATTATAACAAAGTTTATTTCTCCCAAAAGCAAAGGTTCAAAGTAAGTTGCACCAGGATACTTCTTCAGTATTTGTTCAAAAAGGTTCTTTATACAAGTGTGCTGGCTGAGCTTTTACATTCATTCAATCCAAATGCAGCTGCTTCTCACGTATACAGCAAAAGAACAAAACATGGCAGCTTCCTTTACCAAAGAAAATATCTTCTTTTCTTTAGGTTACACTCAGCTTATACTATACAGTTTAGCAAAGGCTTTCAATACTGTTTACAAAGCACAAAGTACAATCCATAGGTTGTTCTGGCTGTAAGGAATCACTCTCTTTAGAGTCCACCTGCATTGCTTCAGGTTCTTGTGCTGCACTGCCTTGCTTTAAACTACTGGCAAATGCCTCAGGGTGTTTTCTCCCTAAAACTCCCTGTGGGTCTTTTAAACACAGCTCTAGTGAATAGGGATAAGCAGTACCTGAGCCTGAGGAAACTCCTTTCTGCAGCTGCGCGGCTATCTCTTGCCAGCTCTGGGGAAACAGTCCCTTGTCCCTTAGTTTAGGTTCCTCCCTGGAGCTCTGCCACGGTTCTCCGTTCAAGGCTGTGCTCTGCAGACTTCTGCACTGAGTCTGAGGTACCCACCTCTGAACTCTCTGAACCTTTTCCTTCAGTGCTGGGGTTTGAAGGTTTTCCTGCTCTTTCTCTCTGAGCCCTCCAGACCACCTTTGTGTCCTCTCCCCTTCTGCTTTGCTTGCTTCAGTTCCTTTCCTCCATGTGGCTTCCTTCCTCCAGCTACTGTGTTTCCTCCAACTGTGCTCCCGTCTGGGCTGCCTTCCGTGCTGCTCTCTCTCGTGCTGCTCTTGTTGCTCTCCCTCATACTGCTCTCTCTCGAGCTGCTCTCTTGACTCACTCTCCAGCCCTGGTTTATATCCCTGTTTTCGGATAAACCTCCCTGACTCTCTAGACAGGTGTTTGTAATCAGTTTCCAAGCCTGTTGCTACGTCATCAGGGCTTGGGTGTGTCAGCTTAGCTTTTGAATCCCTGTGTTTGTTTTCTCCAGAGAACTGCTGGAACATGTGCTTTGCAGGGCTGTGACCTTTCCTAAAGGTAGAATCATTCTTTTCTTCTACTTCCATGGGCACACTAGAGTCTTCCTTATCACAATATGCACTCACAACGTTTCAGTTTTTCATTTTTTTTATATATGCAAGGTATTTTATTGTAATTTCACCTCACCAATTTGGGCTATATTGTTAGGTTCATTACCCAACATCCAAATGAACCTCCATTTTCATTCATTTAAGTAGTGTGACTAAACATTTTTATTCATTTATGTAATGTGATTAAACATCACAAAAACCAAGGGGATAAATACATTTGCAAGGCACTGTATAGTGCCTTATAACTCTCAATCATGAGTGTTATATGTATTTTAGGAAAAACAATTGTGGCAAAACAAGATGGTTGACATTGGCAGTGTACATCTCAGAGCAGTATTGACACATCAGGCAAATCCTAGCCAAAGGGGAATGTTCCAAAATTAAACACTGGTGACAACAGCTTCTAGGGAAACAGTAAAACATAATATTAGGACAATTGTACCCAACATTTCACTTCCATGTAGAAGACTCAATGTCATTGGCAATGACTAAAAAACACTGGTGCTCTCCTGAGATCTGGAGAAGGGTATAGTTTTTTGGCCAATCACTAAAAATGTTTCTGGCAATCATTTGGGACAAAGGTTAATGCTGTGATAACAATTTGCCAGCTTACCACAAGAAATTCCATCTATGAGACATAAGGGAATAGATCACCATTGTAATGCTTGGTACAACATATATAAGGCAAAGAGACTATTCAGAGGCTAGCTAAGGGATATCACGGCACTTATTAGGAGCAGAAGGTTTCCACAACTTAGCTAAAATCTTCATGAACATAGAACGCATTATTAGACAGATTAGAATGTAAAGGATTATAGAATAACCATTCCTGACATGTGCTATTTGCCCCACATACATTATTGTATGCAGCTTTTTGCGTTTAATGCAGCACACTTATATATGTACAGTATGTACCTATGTGGTGCCTTACAACCTAAGCTGCCAAAATTTACCAGCAAGAAAATGCACTACTTAGGCTCTCCTATCTCTGTCTGTCACTGTTTGAATACATGTTCTGTTTCACTCCGAATATGTCAAATGGTATGAGGTTTTGAAAACAATGACAATGAAGCATAATGTGCCTTTTGCTGTTAAGTGTTAGTTATCACCAGTTCATTTTTCCTAGAAAAAAGTGCGGTACTCATATGTAGGGCTCTTTCATTAACACATAATGACCATGGGTGAATTTTAGCAGGCAGAGAAAAAGGTACTGGTACTCCATGCCACCGGTTACCACACAGTGTCTTACAAACACATGTCTTCTTACATTAGGGGAAGCACAAATTGTAAAGTTTAACATACTGTGTCTACATGACAGTGGCCCTCACTTGGTTTGCAGCTTGTGATGCTATGAGGGCTTGTGTGCATCAGTGATGTTGAGGGCTAAGCTATCGGTAGCTTAACTACTGGCAGGGTCTCCCAAGATGGACAGGTCTCAACTGAGGTGCCAGACCAAGACCAAGGTCTCCCAGCTCAATCCACAAGACCACTTCAACTAGTCCAGAACACCGCTGCCCGGCCTATAACAGGATCAGCCAAACATGAACACATAACACCCATTCTACAACAGCTGCATTGGCTACCAATTACCTTAAGAGTCAAATACAAAACTGCATTAACTATATTCAAAATCAGAAATGAAACATCAGCCGGATCCTTACAAGAGCTCCTAAATGCAAATACCAAAAATAGACCCAAAAGACAAAACACAAGAGAAACAATCCCAACTCCTCGCTCTTTCACTAAAGCCAACAAGACAACATCAAAGAGGGCTCTCCCACTTGCAGCACCTACCACCTGGAACTCCCTGCCAGAGAAAATAAGGACAACCAAGGACATTAAAGACTTCAGGAAACATCTAAAAACTTTCCTGTTCTCAGAACACTTCAAAGAAGACTTCCAATACTTACAGTAACATTACACACCTAAATAATTTTATACCCAAATATATCAACTGTAAATAAGTTATGCGCCTAGCATGTCCTGCATGTACCCCTTCCTACGTTTTTTAAATGAGTTCTCTGTAATGTTCTGTTGAAGTTGTAATGTAAACTGCTTTGATACTATGAAAGGCGGTATAGAAATCTTGTTAAATAAATAAATAAAATAAGACAAACCATCCATCTGAGCAGCAGCAGAATGGGACAGTGCTTGCGGTAGAGTATCACATTTCTGTGACAACGGTAACAAAGCTAGAATTAAACTGCGCGGAAGAAAGGCCTGGCAATCTACTTCTGTATCTTGCCATGAAAACCCAATGGATAGTCACAACAAAACAAATTGCACTATAGTGCTGGAAGATCAGAAGGCACTGAACTGACTACTGGAGAGGAGCTGAAGACTTTTCAGAGTAAAGCCAGCATATATGATGTGGTTGGATCAAAGCCCTCGGGACGTCTGACTGCTGATGTAGCTGCACATGCAATGAAAGTCAGAAGCTGCAAAGATGTCTTACATATTGGGACATGGAATGTACGAAGCATGAACCAAGGGAAGTTGGAGGTGGTCAAGAATGAAATGGAACGTGTACAACTCAATCTGTTAGGTGTCAGCGAACTGAAATGGACTGGCATCGGGCACTTTGCATCTGATGATCATATAGTGTACTAAGCTGGAAATGAAAGACAAAGAAGAAATGGTGTTACATTTATAATTAAGAAGAAACTTGCAGGAACTGTAATGAAATACAATGCAATCAGTGAATGCCTAATTTCTATTTGTCTATGAGGAATGTCCATCAACACAACTATAATTCAAGTATGCCCCAACAACAGCTGCAGAGGAGGATGAAGTTGATGAGTTCTATGAACAAGTGCAAGCTGAAATTGACAAAACATTCAAACAGGATTTCCTGATAGTCATGGATGACTGGAACACAAAGGTTGGCAACAAATAAGAAGGAAAAGTGGTTGGAAAATATGGACTTGGCAACAGAAATGAAGCTGGAGAAAGACTGATCGAATTCTGCAATACCAATGATCGATTCATCTCAAACACTTTCTTCCAGCAACACAAGCGGCAACTGTACATGTGGACTTCACCCAATGGATTGTACAAAAATCAAATTGACTACATCTGTGGAAGTCAACAATGGAAAAGCTCTATAACATCAACAAAGACAAAACCTGGCGCTGACTGTGGTACAGATCACCAACTACTAGTATGCAAACTCAAGCTAAAGGTGAAAAAGAGCAAACCACTCATGAATGTAGCAAAATATGACCTTGGGAATATAGCACCAGAATTTAAACACTGCCTGCAAAATCAATTTGCTGCTTTAGATACAAATGGCAGAGCTCCAGAAGAGTTATGGAATGACATCAAGAAGTTTGTGTTGGAAGAAAGTCAGAAGCCTCTACAAAAGGTGAAAAAGTAAAAATGGCCAAAATTGATGACCGAAGAAACTCTGAATATTGCCCAGAAATGCAAAGAAGCTAAAGCCAGAGGAGAAAGAGAGGCAATTGCAGAACTCAACAGAGATTTCCAAAGTGCAGCAAGAGAAGACAAGGAAAACTACTATAATGATGCATGCAAGGAAATAGAAGCAGAAACTATTAGAGGAAGAATAAGATCGGCTTTCCTAAAGCTATGAGTGTTAAAGAAAAAATTCCAGCCTCGAATTGGAATATTACAAGATGCTCAAGATCCATGTTGAATGATGCTGAGAAGATCAAGAAAAGGTGGAAAGAATATACAGAGCCATTATATGATAAAGATCAAGTGGACCAACAGCCATTTCAACCTGTAACTTATGATCTGGAATCATTGGTGATGAAAGAAGTTGAAGCAGCATTGAAAGCCCTATAAAAGAACAAAGCACCAGGCATTGATGGCATTCCCATTGAAGTATTACAGCAATTTGATGCAGCTGTTATCATACTTACAAGGCTCTGCCAGGAAATTTGGAAGACAACATCATGGATAACTGACTGAAAAAGATCTGTATTTATACCAATACTAAAGAAAGGTGATCCAACTGACTGTGGAAAGTATCACACTTAAGCTTTGATCCCACATGCCAGCAAGATCCTACTCAAGATTATTCAGTAGAGACTACAACCATAACTGGAACGAGAACTGCCTGAAGTGCAAGTAGGGTTCAGGATGGGGCAAGGAATGAGAGACATCATCATGGATGTGAGATGGATCCTTGAAAAGACTAAAGAATACCAAAAGGATATCTATATGTGTTTTATTGACTACAGCAGGGCTTTGAACTGTGTAAATCATGAGAAACTCTGGGCCACATTAAGAAGCATGGGTATACCAGAACACCTGATAGTTCTCTTGCGCAACCTTTACATTGCTCAAGAAGCAACAGTTCAAATGGAACAAGGAGAAAAAGAATGGTTTAAAATCAGCAAAGGTGTATGAAAAGGGTGTATACTTTCCCCCTTATCTGTTTAATTTATATGCAGAACAAATCAACAAAGACATGGGGAGGGGTGGGCTGCACAGAGTGGCAGGTGCACCCCTAAATGGGGAGGGGTGGGCTGCACAGAGTGGCAGGGGCACCCCTAAACAAAGACATGGGGAGGAGTGGCCTGCACAGAGCTGCAGGTGCACCTACTCATGCCATCTTACTGGGCAGACTAGATGGACCATACTGGTCTTTATCTGCCGTCATTTACTATGTTACTATGAGAAGCAGGACTATATGAAGACAACTGAGGTGTGAAGATTGGTGGAAGACTCATCAACAACCTTCGCTATGCTGATGATACCACATTACTGGCTGAAAGTGAAGATGATCTGAAACATTTGCTTCTCAAGATCAAGGAACATAGTCTTAAAATTGGCATGCCCTTTAATGTAAAGAAGGTAAAGATCCTGACAACTGACAAAATCAAAAGTTCATTATTGATGGAGAAGAAATTGAAATAGTGGACAGCTTTAACTTACTTGGATCAACTATCAATAAAGAAACAACAAGCAGTCAAGAAATCTGATGACGCATTGTTTTTCACTGAAAGGGTGGTGGATGCTTGGAATGCCCTCCCGATGAAAGTGGTGAGAGCAAATACAGTGACAGAATTCAAGATCGCATGGGACAGACACAGTGGATCCCTTTACAGCAACAGGATAAAATCAAAATAAACATAACCATCTAATTTCCCAACAAATAGGGGCGTCCTACAAGGAGCGGTGAGTTCACTCCTAAACAAAGACATGGGGAGGGGTGGCCTGTACATAGTGGCAGGTGCACCTACTCTTGCCATCTTACTGGGCAGACTAGATGGAACATACTGGTCTTTATCTGCCGTCATTTACTATGTTACTATGTTACTATGTTCTTGGCAAAATGGCTATGAAGGACCTAGATAAGATATTCAAGAGCAGAGATGTCTCTCTTCATACAAAGGTTTGACTTGTTCAAGCCATTGTATTTTCAATAACATCATATGGATGCAAAAGTTGGACAGTGAAAAAGATAGACAGGAAGAAAATTGATGCCTTTGAATTATGGTGCTGGCGACGAAAACTGTATATACCATGGATTGCCTGAAGAACAAACCAGTCAGTATTAAAGTAGACCAAACCTAAGCTTTCTTTAGAAGCTCAGATGACAAGATTTCGACTTTCATACTTTGGACACATCATGCGAAGAGAGAGGTCATTAGAAAAAGACATTATGCTTGGCAAGGTAGAAGGCCAATGCAAAAGAGGAAGGCCAGCAATGAGATGGATTGATATAATAACAGCAACTATGGGTGCCACTCTGTGAACAATGAGCCACCTGACTGAAGACCAAATACAGTTTAGGACAACTATCCAGAGGGTCACTATGAGTTAACACCGACTCGACGGCACCTAACAACAACAACAACATGACAGTGTAGTTCTAGCATACTAGCCACACACGATTTGCTTAATGGAACCTCCTAGAGGTGTTTTAGTCCAAGGAGTTGTCCATGCTGAACTGTACACAAGATTTAGAACAGCCATCCCACGGTGGAGACAAGTGGGCAGACAGTGACGCAGCCAAATATGCTGCAACATTCTAGTAATGACAGCAAGGAATGCTCCCTACATGTTAATGTGAGTGAAGACAACAGAAAACAGGCTGACCCTTAGTCTAGCTGGGTCTCTTACTGGATATGAAGCTTCAGTATTGCTGTAGATTAAAATGGGATTGGCCTCAGCATCCCCCAACATCCAGGGGAATGAATAGGCACGAAGAGCTTTTGATTGTTTTACATCCTGGGTCTGGCATCATAGCAACTGGAGAGAAAACCAGATGGAAAAGCCATTTGTGTGAGGAGATAATTTGGCCACTAGATGAGAAGCCAGAAGGCTATAACAAAATACATTTAACAGGCAGCACATATATCAATGATATACCCATTTTCAGCATCAGTTAATTTTTTCCTGAAAACATACTAATTTACAGCTTTTAGGTGGGGGCATGTCCTTCTGTCTCTCATTTTATATGTTGATATTTAAATGGAGAACATCTCAATAACATCCTCAATGGATACATCACAGCTATCATGCCTGAAAGCCAATGAAAGGCCAACTTTGCAACTTCTGAGCCAGAAATGGGCATGAATTTAATATTGGACCAAAGGAATACTCTCTATGGCAATACCATTACTAATGAAAAGAATAGAGCATGGCTGGCCATATGCAAGAAAGCAAATGCATTGCATTATGGAAATAGTGAGGCTGAGGATTAGAAATAAAAAGAGAGTACTATGAAGTGACACAAAAAAGAAGCATAAGAAGCATGGCCCTTATGTACATCTCACAGTCTCCCAGAGGGTCCAGCTGATTCCTTTGGAACCACGTGTCCTGTGGACAATGGATGCCATTGCCATCACAGGGGTGCAAGGCATATACTTCTAAACCAGAGATGCAGGTGTGCTAACAGCAAGTATATATGGGTGGTCACCTAGAGCATCAATGGTCAGGGGGCGCATGCTGCCACCCCTTTCTGGAACATGCAATGGCGGCAATACATTTAAAAAGACAACGTTGCGTCAGAGTTACCTTCTGTTCCGGTACCACGGTGCCATTCATGCTTCATCCCCCCTTTTACAGGAAGGAAGTTGACACAGAGGTGGTTCAGAAGCATGAACGGTATGATAAGGAAGTGGAATCGGAGGGGGGTGGGGGCATAAATAGTACCATGGTGCTGGAACAGAAGATAACTCTGGTGCTGTGGTGCCTTTTAAAATATTTTGCTACCTCTGCATGTCCCAGAAAGGGAAGCAGTGGCAGAATGGGCATGGGGGTGGAGCAGGGGTGGTGCTGGGAATGAGGTTCACCTAGGGCACCTCATACCCTCACACTGGCCCTGTACATGTGGTTTGTTTTTCAGCTCATAGATGACTATTTAGGTTATGATCTCGCACCACACTGACCATTAACATAGATCTGAAGTGGTAATGTAGTAACAGCTGTTTTGATATAGTGGAGGGCTCTTGAGCCCAGGCTTCAGTTCTCTATATTTTCTGTTTATCTGTCTGATAGCTTACTCTGTCACAGCTATTCTGTGTTGCTTTCTGAGACAAATGGCCATATTCAGATTTATTAACCTAAAAAAATAGGCTAGCCATCACTTACTGCGTTATGTATAGCCTACCCTTATATGGCAATACATGTGGCAGCACAGCTGAGGCCTCTGCTGGAATACCCTTAGAAAATGTTGGCCTGCCTAGCCAAAGCATTCCTACATTGTGTAACCCATAACTATGACCTGTCTTCTGCTATTGCTTTATTCTGGTTGCATACATACTTTACATTCCTGGAAGACTGGGCACTGGGCTTCCAAGCAGAATATCATGTGTGGCAGCACATGCCAGTGCATGCAACCAGCCAACTTATTTATTTAATTAGTTAGTTACATTTCTCTACTGCCTCTATAAAAATCACTCAAGGCAAGTCACAATTCAATATATAATCAAGTAAACCAAAATAAAATAAAATAAATATCATAATACCCATTAAAACATAAAACATACATTTAATAAAATTAAAAAGAAATCCCCAAATTCTACATTAATAAACCCAAATAAAACCTACAGAATAACCCAAATTATTCCACTAAAATTACAGCTCCACACTATTTCCTCTACGGCCACCCTGGATCACATTAGAAATCATTAAAAGGCCAACAAGAACCAAAGCCTTTTTGTTTTTTCAATAATTCATGTGAAGTAATGGCCAAAACACATATCCAAATTATGCCTTTCTTCACCTTTCCACTCTTTACAAGTGACACTGTACAAAAGGAGGATGAGGAGGCTGGACCATTCCTGCAGTACCCAGAGTTTCAGAAGGACAAGATGGAGCAGCAGCAGCAGCCCAGAGAGGAGATACATCTGGAGAATAAGTAGAGCAAGGAACCACTGACCCAGTGGTGGTGGCTCACCATTCATAGAAGAACTTCTATGGGAGGCAGACATGAGAGCACCCTACCCTGGGAGTCCAATCAATAAGCCTGCAATTGGAGAGGTCAATCAGAACAAGAGGGCCCATAGATTGTTGGTGCCATACCCATGAGCTTCTCCAAGAACTGCACCAATTTAGGGCTGCACAAAAACAGCAGGCTATTCATTACGAAAGCATGACTGCCTCCTTGCAGCTGCTAGCACAGCACCAGACCAGCATGACTGCATCCATGCAGCTGCTGACCCAACACCTGGCTTCCATAGCAGATGCTGCAATATCTGGGGATCCTGGCTTGGCTCCAGATAGTGAGCACTGTCCACCTGGGTGGCCACAAGAAATCCCTGGAGACTCACCCACTGTAGAGCCAGAAGCATGAGAAAAGGCCAGGCTTCCTGTTCAAAGAAATGACAAAATTCAAGAAAAAGTAAAGAAATTGTTCAATCAGTGGAAACTTTTGAAGAAAAACAAAGGGAGAGGAGGGAAACAAGAGGCAAATGAAAAAGAATTCCAGGTTGCAATGAAAAACCTATTTGATGTGGCGCATGCCAATGCAATGTCTTTAATTCATATTCAAGAAGACAAAGAATTCTTAATAGCGCAACGAGAACCAGGGCGCCGCGGCTCAATGTGCGCGATGGACAAGAAACTGGCCAACACGGAAGCAAGATCGCAACAGCGAGAAGAAGAACTGAAAAGGCGCAGACAAAAACATGTTGCCGAAGCCGAGGCAACTACAAGCCAAGTTCAGCTGGAAGGATATTCTTCCTCAGCAGAGTCAGGTGAAGACTCGTCGACATCTGCGGATTCAGATAACGGACAGAAGAAAGCAACTCCACAAACAAAGCAGTTTCGACCTAACAATGTCTGGACCCCAGAGCTTACAGCAGCCCTGGATCGGACAGGGACAACGGATCGCAATGCTCTGTTTGTGGTAGCTGAAACCGCCAGAAGTCTGGGACATTATCCTGGGGAGCTCAATATCAGCCGCTCCAGCGTCAAGCGCCATAGAGAAAAGCACCATCAGCAACAATGGACGGACCTGCACAACGCATTCAAAGCCAAAGGCAAAACATGCATTGTGCATTGGGATAGCAAGTTATTGCCATCTCTCCTCTGTTCAACCACATCCGTTGACCGCCTTCCAGTTTTGATAACGGCTGTCTCCACTGGAGAAACACAACTTCTTGGTGTACCAAAACTGACATCAGGAACGGGCGAGAATCAAGCTGCAGCAGTTTATGAACTGTTACAGGAATGGTGTTTGGATGAAAAGGTTGCAGGCTTCTGCTTTGATACAACTGCATCGAACATGGGATGTCGATCAGGAGCGTGCATTCTTCTAGAACAGAGACTCCGTCGCACAGTCCTTCATTTGGCATGCCGCCATCACATTTACGAAATAATTCTTGGTGCAGTATTCTCTACATGCTCTGGAGCTTCATCGGGTCCCGATGTCCAACTCTTTTGCCGGTTCCAAAAGAATTGGGGCTCCCTTGACAAGTCCAACTATCAAACTGGAAAAGACTTGGAGGTGCTGCAACCTGACAGGGATCGCATCATAAAGTTTGCGGAATCCAAGTTGGCACAGGGCAATCACCGAGATGATTACCTGGAATTCTTGGAGTTAACGATTGTCTGCTTTGGAGGGAATCTTCCTAGTTTCAATTTCAAGAAACCCGGAGCTTTCCATCATGCCAGATGGATGGCAAAAGTCTTGTACTGTCTCAAGATTTGGATGTTCCGAGGGCAACTCAAAGATCTTACCCAACGGGAGGAGTCCTGTGTTCGTGATGTGAGCATTTTCTCCATCCTGATTCATGTGGAAGCCTGGTTTTCTGCCCCTGATGCCACAGTTGCTCCTCGAACAGATTTGGAGATGCTGAAGAAACTACACTCTTACCACAATGACCGTGTTGGAAGAGCGGCCAGAGACAAACTGCAACAGCATCTGTGGTATGTGTCAGAGGAGCTTGTGGCACGGTCACTGTTCGATGAAGCTGTTTCAGCACCGACAAAGCAGGCCATAGTGTCGGCCATGATCCCGGCAGAATCAGATGAAAGCGATGAGGATGATGACGAAGACGAAGATCCCCCAAAGCAGGTCAAATTGAAAAGTTCCATGATTCCACCACTTGAATCTTTTGCAACTCGCAAGTCAATCCCTTTTCCTGAAACACCTCGACATCAACAGTGATTTTCTTAATGCAGACCCAGAAGACTGGGAAGAGAATGCATCATTCAAAGACGGTCTGAAGAAAGTAAAAAATCTTCCAGTGATCAATGATGTGGTTGAGCGAGGGGTCAAACTCATTGAGGAGTTCAACGGCCGACACACCACAAAAGAAGAGCAACTCCAGTTCCTTCTGGCTGTTGTCTCGCAACACCGTAAGATGTTCCCCACATCGTCAAAGTCCTTACTAGCATCTGGACCACATTGAGTGCTTGGCAAGCATGATACCCCCGTCTATGAGCGGATAATACCCAGTGGTCTGACGAACCCTGGGGGGGATCCAGGGGCCTGATAGATAGGGACCTTGAGCCACCCCTAAATATTATTTGATTGGCTTCAAACTTTGAACACATTGTTTTCTACATAAATGGAACCAGAATCAGGCCAGGGAGCACAGAAATTCCTACTTTTATTTTTTCCCCTATGGCAGTGGACCACCCTAATATGCATATAGAAGGTATTTCAGGCCAGAAGGTCATGGGTTCAAATCCCACTAGAGGACAGCAACCTTGGGGCAGAAGGACTGGGGCTTCTAGTTCCACAGGTGCTCCTTGTGATCTTGGGCAAGGCACCTAACCCTCCATTGCCCATGTTCCCTGTAAGTATTAGTGTATGTGTCTCATATCCCCTCATGTTAAATGTATCCCCCAATTGTGTTGTGACCACTTTGATTGAAGGATAAGGTGGTATACAAAACTGTCTAAATAAATTCTGTAATCTTGCATACAAAGTGTGTTACCCCATGTTTTTGGGTCCTATTCTATAAAGGACTTTATGGAATAGGGATGTATGGATGCGCTTGAGTCTGAAATGCTCACTGATGTAATGTGGAATGGATTGAAAGTACAAATGGAGGAGTCCTAATGACTGAGGAGGCAGCTCCAGTTCATCAAGGCACAGATAAGTGAGATTTAGGATAAGGAATTATCTTAGCCCTGAAGCAGAATAAGATACATCTATTTGAAATAGGCGTCATTGTGGATAACATGTTAAAACCCTCGGCCCAGTGTGCAGCGGCAGCCAAGAGAGCAAATAGAATGCTAGGTATCATAAGGAAAGGAATGGAAAATAAAACAAAAGATATTATAATGCCTCTATATCGTTCCATGGTGAGACCGCACCTTGAATATTGTGCGCAATTCAGGTCGCCGTATCTTAAAAAGGATATAGAGTTATTAGAAAAGGTTCAGAGAAGAGCCACCAAAATGGTAAAGGGGATGGAAGGATACTCATATGAAGAAAGGCTAAAAAGGTTAGGGCTCTTTAACCTGGAAAAGAGACGGCTGAGGGGAGATCTGATAGAAGTCTATAAATTAATGAAGGGAGTGGAACGGGTAAACGTAGATTGATTGTTTACGTTATCACAATATAGAAAGACTAGGGGACATGCAATGAAGCTACAGGGTAAACTATTTAAGACTAATAAAAGAAAATATTTTTTCACTCAACGTGTAATCAAACTCTGGAATTTGTTACCGGAGGATGTAGTAAAGGCTGTTAGTGTAGCTGGGTTTAAAAAAGGTTTGGACAAATTCCTGGAGGAAAGGTCCATAAACCATTATTAAGAAGGGACCCAGGATATCAATGCTTGACCCCATACAAGCATTGCGAAACCTGTGTCTTTTGGGGAAACTGCTAGGTACGTATGACCTAGAATGGCCACTGTTGGAAACAGGATACTGGGCTTGATGGACCTTGGTCTGACCCAGTATGGCAGTTCTTATGTTCTTATGACAGTTGTGGTCAGCAGTCTGGATATTCCTATGCATTATATGTAAATAGAGATCTCTTCCAAATTTTAACAGGTATTAGTGATCACAATAAAAAGAATAAAAAGGACTAATATGCAAAAAGTGATTTATCACAGTTTTGAATGAAAAGGTGTGACAAAAAATAGTGTTAAATATTATCAATAAGTTGTGAGCATATTGGGGTCTATTCTGTCCTGCGAATAGTGAGGATGGATGTTCCCCTTTCCATCCCTGACTAAGCGTCCCAAGGAGTTTGTAAGGGGAGGCTTAAATGGGGTGATGTGGAGGCAGAGTTAGGGCGGGCAGTTGGCAGTCCACGGCCCCAGATTTACAGCGCTGATTCTGAAGTCAATCCTGTACGTCCAGGACCGGCAGACTGGATGGGAGACTTATTCCACCTCAGAAGTGGAATAAGCTTCCCTAGATGTTGGGGATGAGAGGCCCAGCTGGGAACAAAAGATGAGGGGTCCTGGAGATACCCTGCGCCCGACCCTGGCCATGGGAGGCCAGATCAGGGTTCGGGCTGTGGGGAAAGGACAGAGTGGTTGGCGGCCAGGGATCGCGGTTCCTGAATGGAGCCACGGTGCCATGGCAACCGGATGCCATGGCACTGTGGCTCCATTCAGGAGCCTGACTGAGTTATCCAGGCATGGCGCAGTACATGCAGGCCGATCGGAATAGGGACCAGCCTGCATGTACTGACCCTAGATGCGATTCTGATCCTGCGGGGGCTAGACGTGCCCCGCGGGATCAGAATCGGGTCTATCTCGGTGCGTCTGATTCCGACCAGAAGCACAGAGGCTGGGACACACATATTAGAATGTGCCTCATTGTTCATACAGGATATAGTGGTAGCAATCTATAGAATCAGACCCATAAAGCAGAAGATGCCCTGTAGGGCTCATCAACATCAGAGCCACGACTTCTGTGAAGGACTGCACCAGAGTGCATAGGCGTCAAAGAGGCAGCTGTTTTGATATCAGGATGATGGAGGGTGAACAATGCATGTACCACCATAATTATATATATTACTGCACCTTTCACTAAAAAACTCTTGTGGTAAATATAAGTTTACCTTCAAGTTGCAAAGTCTTGCTCCACTAGTCTGTTTCTTTTCAAGACAGCAGGAGCTGTGGATGTCTGGGTTGGCAATATCAGCCTCAGTTTCTGAGTCCTCAGTGACCTCTTCAGGAGTCTGCCTCTCAGGCACTGGTACACTATGTTGTGTAGCAATGTTATATAGCATGCAATATACAGTGAAAGTCTGACTTACGTTATACAGTAATTCCCTCCGGTTTTGTCTGGGCACCTGAAGCCTGACTTCAGAATGCCAGAGATTCACTCAGCAAAGGCAGTGATTCTTTGTTGAGCATGATTGTACTGTTCCTCCTGAGGTGTTTGGGGCCATCTAATTGTGAGCAGCCACATTTGGAGAGTGTAGTCACCATCACTTGTAGGGCACATCATTTTACTGTAATGCCCTATTACTATGGGCCAGATTGTATATTAACAAGAAGAAGCTAGTTATATGAGGGCACAATGTTGAGGTGGCCCTTGGTGACCTATGAAAGTGCAAAAAACTAACAAAGTTGAAGAAAGAAGCACACAAGCAAACTGCACAAACCCTACACCCCTGTCCCCAATAGTAGAGAGTGCAAACACAGAGTAAGTGTTTGGTGCTATGGCAGAAAGAAGGTGAATGCGATAGATAAGTAGCTCTATTGTGCATAATGCAGCCTGCATCTCTTAAAGATGACGACCACATACATACAAAGGCATGTGAATAACAGTATTTCTTGTACATACCTAACTGTTGGGCATTTGGGAAATATCTACGAGCAAAGTCTTTTGGCAAGTTTAGACTGCATCAGTATATAAGCATTGTGACAGGATCTGGGAAACTAGCCAGTGCATCGGTGATTATGTTTTTGCTGTTGCTAACTACCTGCATATTCATGGAATGGAAGCATTTCCTATTCCTGAAACTGGCCTCATGTTGGGCAGGAGGCCTTGGAAGAACATGAGTGTAGTCTATATCCCCAAAACAGATGGAAAGTTTTTTGCCTCATAGAAACTCCTCCTATTTGTTGTTACTCAGCCCGGGTGTTTTAGAAGAAGATGTGATCAGAAAGTTTCTTCAGTATATGTTGAAAAATTGCTGTATGCATACACAGACGGCTGACTATGTGATCCCTGTGGTGTCACCCATTGTTGTTTGAAAGCCCCCTGTCACCAAAAAGTACAAGACCATGTTGACCTTGATATGTACTGGCCAGGAATGAGTTTTCTGTGTGGGGTTTTCCAGATAACTTTTTAACATATCACACAGATACAAAATAGTCTTTTTTGTGAATCAGGTGTGTGTGAACACTTGTTGGTCTATTAGGTCTAGAAAATTTATTCTGAGCCTGTATACCTCCTTCTCCCTCCCTGTCTCTGGTGCTGTGCCTGCTTTATCTACTGTCCAAGGTGCACATCAGTATCTCATCTGCTATTGTTGGAGAGTAAACCACCACAGTGAAATCATGGCTCTCTCTCAGGAATGCTGCAGAGTGATGATCTGCATCCTACAGTATAAAGGGTACTGACAACTCTGTAATGCAGTTCTGTTTCAAATGACACCACCCTGAAACATGGAAAAAGCTAGTCTATGTCTGTACGTTTTTGATCTCAGTTGCAAAATATTGCTGTGACATTGAAACTTGGATGCTGTGAGGGTCACTTTAGAAGCCCTGCGCATGATTTGGATGTCTGAAAACAACCATTCAGGTGTCCCAATCACGTCCATGCCCCAAGAGTTATTTCAGAACACCCTTAATTTATGTGTGTCCGGCATGATCATGTCTACGTCATGCAGGAGTGGAGTGGAGGAGTGGCCTAGTGGTTGGGGCAAAGTGCTTCAGGTTGGGGGTTCAAATCCCACTAGAGGACAGCAACCTTGGGCCAGAAGGACTGGGGTTTCTAATCCCACAGGTACTCCTTGTGGTCTTGGGCAAGCCACTTAACCCTCCATAGCCCATGTTCCCTGTAAAATAGTTATCTCCAAGTTATAATGCCCTGTTCAATGTAAACCACACTGATGCAGAATAGCATATTATATGAGAGAATGTAAATAAATAAATATTCCAGAAAAGATACACATGTGCACCATATTTCAGAATGAGACCACACACTTAAAAATGGCAGCAGACACATCCATGTGTATACTTGCTTGTTTCTGCCAGCTATCCACAGTAGAAAGAAAAGGAGAATGTGCCTCAAAGCCTCAATAATTTTAGCCAATTAAAAAAAAACTAATAGATACATAACGAGGCCTTATTGTCTGTTGCTGAGCCATTGCATGTCTCCATTTCTAAAATGGCAGGCTGTGATTTATATGTGGTAACATATATATGTGCACATTCCAAAATACCGGGACTGACACATCTATGTGGCTGTGTGGTAGTGTGGCGTGCTGTGGGAAGGGTTTTCTTTAAAACACAGGCCAGACAACAGTTCAAGGAAAATAAAAGCAGTTTTTGTTCTGTCCCAGCTTGTTAAACCTCCACAAACAAATCTGAAGATCCTCTGATATGACTAGTACTCTATGAATTCTCTTTTTATTTGTGCACATCAATCTTTTATCCTCTTCATGGATTTCTGCATTCCAAAATTTTATGAGATTGATATTCAGCACTGGCAATCAGCATCTTTAAAGCACCTGGCCAATGCCATTTTAACTAAACCTGGATATTCAGAGCCAGAGCCAATCTGGCAGAGGGACGCTGAATATCCAGTTTTGTCTGTCAGAAGTTTTGCTATCCAGTTAGTGGTGATATTCAGCCACTAAAGATATAGCAAAGCATATAAAGTTAGGACAGCCATTGACCTCTCCTAACTCTGTGGTTTAGCTATATGGTATAGAATGGATAGCTGCTGGGACAGCCCAAATTCCACCCATAGATCGCCTCAGAATTAACTGGGCATCTTTATTGTGGTCTGTGGGGAAATTCGCTGATACTGTCTGGATAGTACCATTACATATTGGGGTTGCCGGAGTTTATGCGGTTTGCAGGTGCTGCAAACACATAAGTACGTCTGAATATCAACCCTTATCATTTTAATGGGGTAATTTTGATAATGATAACGATGATATATTACTTGAAGAGGGTAATATAAGTTTAGAAGAAGCAAGTCACCCCTTAAAATATATATATTGGTTGATAATTAGCAGCTGTTAAAGACTCCGTAAGATCTTCAAGAAAGCATACATACTCGCAGCTCACAAATTAGATTAACCAGAAGTGAGGCAAATGAAAGGTCTGAGACCACAGAAGTCCAAATAAAGGGATTTTATTTCTTCAAACAACTCTACACAATTGTGTTTCATCAATAATGACTTCCTCAGGGGTGTCTAACTCAAAACATATGAATGAATAAATAAATTAAGAAAATTAAAAACACAAATATATAAAAACAGTTATTACACAACTAAGAGGATATTTATAGTAAAATAAATGGCAATGAAACAATTAAACAAAGTAATGCACATATATAAAATTAAACATACAACTGATGATAAAATAATCTTGTAAAAAATAAAATCTTAAATCAGAATAGTAAATGTATGAGCCTAAGAAACAATAAAATACATAATTATTAAAATGAAATATATAATACAATTAAAAAACAAATAAAAATAATAAATACATAATAAATATATTAATAAATCATTCTTATTATTTTATTCAGTTGTTAATTGTATTATCTATTTCATTAAACTAGGAATCATACACAATTTTGGTGGCTGAACATATGCCTTGACTTCTCCACCTAGTGAGTTTAACTTATCCATTATGAGTTCTGTCCTTTAGCATGTATTTTCTATTTTATTGTTTTTTTGGATTATATATTTACTATTCTTTGATTTGTTTAATATTCTGTTTTTAACAAGATTATTGCATCATCATTTGTATGTTTAATTTTATACATGTTTGTTTAACACAATTTCTTTGATTGTTCCATTGACATTTTGTAACTCACTTATAGTACTGTAACCCTCCCTTGCCCTAGGCAGCACACTGGAAGAAGGGCCAGGTCACAGAACAATTTTATCCCGGGCTCCTTCACTCAGCTAGCACACAATTTTATCACCAGGGAGCAGGTTTTCCATAGTGGGGAGCAAAATCCCTTCAAGGCCCTTGGTGCAGAAATTAAAGAGGCTCTTGATTCTGAATTGGGTGCTCTAGTTCTCTTTACTGCAAACAAAATGTCCAATTCAGACTGTAACAAGGAAATTAGTTCTGTACAATAAATACAGTTTTGGGTAACACAAATTGTGTTCCTTTTAATTATTTGTATCTTTGATCCCGTTTTATATATTTATCAGTTATGATGCTGGCAGAAAGATCCTGGATTAGGGCTTCTAAGCACTTAGCAGATTAGAGAGTCTTTTCTTCCTCCTCATTGGGATCCTATTCTCCAGTTGTCCTCTCTGTATACCTTGTAAGCAGTCACCCCACTGTACCTCTTCTAGCAAGCAATTCTTCGATACAGCAAATTCCTCTGTTAGGCTCAAGTAGCAAGCCTTCCCCTTCAGTCTGACTCCTTTGGTTAGGCTTGGGTAGCAAACCATCTCCTTCATTCTGTCCATACTCAGGCAGAGGGTTGGGCAAAACCTCTGACAGGCTCTCCAGCCTTCATAAGTTGACAAGATCAAGGGCTGATTCTGCGCAGGACACAAAAAGTAGAATAAAACTCAGCGCTGGGCTTCTGCACACACAGACACACACCGCAGACTGAATCCAAGCATAAGCCATGAATCACTGAACCCCACCTTATATCTTGTGTACTGAGGTTATTTAGAGGGCAGACAGAATGAAAGTAGCCATCCCAAGAGGGGGATGTTATAGCAAGATGGCATGCACCTATTGCTAAGGCTAGAAATGGAATGATCCTGTACACAAAGCATATGGGATTGGTAAGGGTACAGAAGGGATCCCTTATAGTACTATAAGCAGAGAAAAAATGTGAAGAATAAATTAAATAATCTTGATGATAAATGTCTGCCAAAAGCTTCTGTATAATGAATGCTCTAGCATTTTCTCTATCCTGCAGTGTCCTGCCAACAGAGCAACATGTGCTAATCTTAAATGTTCATTTTGGAAACTTTGAGGTACAAAACATTCATACCTTATTGCCCAGTTTGAGAATTCTTTTCCACTCGATATATTATCACTCATTCTTTTTGTCCAACTGGGAATGAGGATATGGAGACATTGTTTTGCTTGAACTGGATCCTATATTTTGTCAATAACTGCATCCAACTTGACCATACATCTGACTAACTTTACAATCCTTCTTTTGTGCTATAACCAAGTCACATGCCCTAGACAAAGTGCCTGTTTTCAGTTGAGGGGATGCCACTTGATCTCCCTCGAAGATACAGCAAAAAGGCTTTTCAGGATTCATTTAATTATTTGCTCTATATCTTTATTTCTCTATTTCTTTGACTAGCACTTTCTGGCTCTTTCCTATTTGGTCTCCATCCTTTCCTTTTTGTCCTTGTCATACAATTCTGATACCAAAATAGAATAAGGGGCATATTTACTAAACCGAGGTATGCTTTTGCAGGCTAAGGAACCGATGAGGCAGCACCGTGTGATCATCGCCATTTTGATTTAGGGGTGACAGGGCAGGAGTGGGGAGGACTCTTCTTTTACCTGGTGGCCACTAGACTACCAGGGATTTAAAGATAAGGCCATAGAGGGTGTCAGGGGGTGGGAGAGGGGGCTGGGGCAGCTCCCTTTGGCTGACTGGCTAGATGTGATTTTTGGATTTGAAGTGGGGATGGAGGGGTAAAGGGCCTGACTGGCTAGCTGGGATTTTTTTACATTGTCAGGGGTGCACCGATCCCCCATGGACAGTTCCCTATGGGATCTACAGCTGTCCAGGGGAGATCGGTGCTGAAGGGTGGGGCCCACTATTGATCTTGTTGGTGCTATGGATTGGTATATCTGTGGCACAGATAATGTTGGTAGGTTGGGGGGGGCAGCCCAATCGGTGCACCCCAACAAAGTAAAAATTTCCAGCTATTTAAGATGGTCTTTGCCAATGGACAGCTGCCGTGAAAAGGCCCATGCAGTATTGGCCGCAGCTAACACCACTTCTTGACTATCTACAGCCCTGATTGGGCCATTTTTGGCAGTTATCACACTAAATATTTTTGGATGGTGGCTGCCAAATTCAGCACTCCTACTCTCTGCCCTATCCTGCTCTCCTCCGACTCTAGCACATGAAATGCAGGTATTGCACAAATGTGCTTGTGATACATGCATTTCTACTGTGTTAGCTGCTACCACCAGGCAATGTTTTTGCGTTAGCCCTGCAATAGCAGCTAGCACCATTTTGTAAACATACCCCTAAGCCTGAGTTAGAAAAAGGGAAGATTTCTTCAATTATTTATTTATTTATTTATCCATTCATATTTATAGATCACTTCATCATAAATACTCAAAGCAAATTGCAGACAATTGCTTAAACAATCTTTAAAAAGCATCATTCAATAAAACAATAACCCAATCACCACAAATCAATTAAATAAGTTCAGTGGTGATATTGAGCCGTTGCCAAGTTTTGCCATGGATAAAGATAGGTGTGGCAAAAGCTAGCCTTCCTTTACTAGGGGAGCTAACCAGACAGTGACTCAGTATTGCCACTGACCGGTTAGCTTCTGGGCTGTGCAACTGATCTGCATAAGAACATAAGATATGCCATACTGGGTCAGACCAAGGTCCATCAAGCCCAGTATCCTGTTTCCAACAGTGGCCAATCTAGATCATACTTACCTAGCAGTTTCCCCAAAAGACACAGGGTCCACAATGCTTGTACTGGGTCAAGCATTGATATCCTGGGTCCCTTCTTAATAATGGTTTATGGACCTTTCCTCCAGGAACTTGTCCAAACCTTTTTTAAACCCAGCTACACTAACAGCCTTTACTACATTCTTCGGTAAGAAATTCCAGAGTTTGATTACACGTTGAGTAAAAAAGTATTTTCTTTTATTAGTCTTAAATAGTTTACCAGGTAGCTTCATTGCATGTCCCCTAGTCTTTCTATATTCTGATAATGCAAACAATCAGTCTACGTTTATCCGTTCCACTCCGTTCATTAATTTATAGACTTCTATCATATCTCCCCTCAGCCGTCTCTTTTCCAGGTTAAAGAGCCCTAACCTTTTTAGCCTTTCTTCATAGGATTATCCTTCCATCCCCTTTACCATTTTGGTGGCTCTTCTCTGAACCTTTTCTAATAATGCGATATCATTTTTAAGATATGGCGACCAGAATTGCACACAATATTCAAGGTGCAGGCTCACCATGGAACGATATAGAGGCATTATAATATCTTTTGTTTTATTTTCCATTCCTTTCCTTATGATACCTAGCATTCTATTTGCTCTCTTGGCTGCCGCTGCACGCTGGGCCGAGGGTTTTAACATGTTATCCACAATGACACCCAAATCTTTTTCCTAGGTGGTGGTTCCTAATGTGGAACCTTGCATCGTGTAACCATAGTTTGGGTTGTTCTTCCCTAGGTGCATAACTTTGCACTTGTCCACATTAAATTTCATCTGCCATTTTGATGCCCAGTCTTCCAATTTATCAAGATCCTCTTGCAATTTTCCACAATCCTCTTGGGTTTTAACAACTTTAAATAGTTTTGTGTCATCTGCAAATTTGATAACCTCACTCGTTATTCCACTTTCCAGGTCAATTATTAATATGTCAAAAAGCAGCAGACCCAGCACAGATCCCTGGGGTATACCACTATTCACCTTTCTCCATTGGGAAAATTGGCCATTTAGCCCAACCCTCTGCTTTCTATCTTTTAAACCGTTCCTGATCTATAGTAGTACACTGCCTCCTATCCCATGACTCTTTAGTTTTGCCAAAAGTCTCTGACGACGGACCTTGTCAAAGGCTTTCTGAAAGTCCAGATACACTATATCAACCGACTCACCTTTGTCCACCTGCTTATTCGCACTTTCAAAAAAACATAACAGATTAGTAAGACAAGATCTTCCTTGTCTAAAGCCATGTTGGCTGTCTCCCATTAGGCCATGACTATCTACATGCTGAGTAATTTTATTCTTTATGATGGTTTCTACCATTTTTCCGGTACTGACTTGAGGCTCACCGGTCTGTAGTTTCCCGGATCACCCCTGGAACCCTTTTTAAAAATTTGGTGTTACATTGGCGATCCTCCAATCTTCAGGTATTAGAGATGATTTTAATGATAGTTCACAGATTACTAATAGCAGGTCTGCAATCTCATATTTCAGTTCTTTCAACACCCTTGGATGTATACCATCCGGCCCAGGCTGTATATGGCCCCAACATTGAATATCCAGGTTTAACATTCAGCAATGATGGCTAGACGCTGTAATCATGCTTGTCCCTGCTGAATATTGGGCCCAGAATGTCTAAATGCCGAAATCAGAGGTAAAACCCAAAAGAATATAAACATTTTATCCATGCTATCACATTCTGACTGCTTTACCCAGAAAAGGAAATATTTATCAGACACATTCTTATCTTGAAGAAATAACTCCAAATGACTAGAGTCAGTAAAAGTATACCTATTCTCAGTATGGCAAACCTGCATTTACTATTTGTTCTTTAAGCTGAAGAAAACATTTTCTCCTCAGTTTTATAGACCATGCCAGATCTGGGAATAAGGAAACCTTCAGACCAAAAAAGGAGGCATGCTTATTCTCAAAGAAACTCCTCATAGCAGGTTCTTAGTCATCTTGGACCAAACAATCACACTATGGTAGCCATAGCTGATATATCCCTTTGAGATGTCTCTAAGAAGTTAGATAAAGCCAGGCTATCAGCTGAAAAAATAGTATCCATTCCCCACCTCCTCTTTCTGCTCCACCTTCCTACCCAAAGGTTTGTGACAATCCCCATGGTGTTCCTACTTGATATTTCCATGATATCCTTCAAGGACATCTTCTAAAGCTCAACAGGAAAGTTCAACGGTATCAAGTTTTCACTCCTCATACGATTCTCCAGGTTTTATAGTTTATTGTGGATATGCAGGCTGTCTTTAATATGGGCAGCCCCTACTTCTTGCAAGGAGGCAGCTTAGTTTCCCACTTGATGCAATTATTTTTCTAATTTGCCAAGCCTCCAATTTGATACCAGACTCTCTGAAAAATTCAGCAACCTGAGAAATAGAATCAAAGTATTTTCCATCTGACTAATCACCTTGCAGATATATTACAAGGATACCTGCTTATGATCTGTAGCAGTTCTGTTTGCAACAGCAAAGGTGGTACATCTACCAGCATATATGCTCTACCGATGGATGCAGATAAAATAACCACCTGGGTCATGGTACTTAGTTCCTCCTGGGACATAGCCACTATATGGTTAGACTTAACCTACCTTCCACTGCAGAGGTAATCTATAGTGTCTTAAGTATCTAAGACCCCTATACCCTAGTTTAACCACTTCAGGAAACAATTCCTAGGATGATGATGCCTAATGCGATGCAGCACTAAAATTCTGTGCCATTGAGGGTGGAGAAAGTGATCAGCTGCCCAGACTGAAGGAGACATCCAGCTCCTCATGTGGGGAGAACTCCCTTGCAGCGGCAAGTTTTGTAGGATGTCAGTGAATGCAGAAGGTACATCAGCCCCCATATTCACCTTTCCTTTGCCCATACTACAGCGTCAGGTTGAAACAGCACCAAAGTAAAAACCAGCACAGGAGCTTACAGCACACATATCCTACAGTGGTGCCATCTTTACATGCCCTCTCACTATGACAGCTTTTCATACAAATAAGTGGCTCCCAAATCACAGAGAACTTTGAGTGCCTGCACTATGATCTTAAATTTAACCCATGCTTCTACAGGCAATTAATATGGTCCTTTTTTAAAACATGACATGTGATATTCAATGCTGTTGCTTGATATGGACCTGGTATTATTTAAATTCCTAAATAAAGAAAAGTAGACCAAATTATATCCAACTGATGAATATTAATTTTTTGTCGGAATCTTTGTCATGAGGCACTATACCTCTTGAAACAAATTTTCCTTTTAATCATTTAAAGGTTTACCAAGCATTTAGTGAACCCAAACTGAAAGTGTGTTCAAACATAAAAATATGTGAAACACCCCAGTTTTCAGAACCTGTTGGTTTAAATAACAAAATAGATTGGGGCATTTTTTGGATCTTATTTTTGTAGTGCACTGTTTTTGGGGTGGTCCTTTTTTCTTCTTCTTTTTCCTCTTTCTTTTGTTTGAAAAAAAAAACACTGTGTGGCTCCACCAACTTTTCCTTGATTGGCTGTCTGAAGATTTAAAAATAGTGGCAGTGAGGCAGTTTCTTGCTGCTGGAGTGAATGCTGGGAACAAACATTTTGTGAGAATCGCCCCTGATGAAGCCGGGAACAGCGAAACCGAGATCTTTGTTGGATGACTGTGGGTGATCATTCTGCCTGAAGAGCTGACTGTTGCAAGCTAAGTACTTTTAAGCAATTGTTTGTGATCATTTGTTGCCCCCTCCTGTTACGTTTGCTGCTTTCTGTTTCAGGAGAATTGGTACTGTTAAATGGTGGTGAAGTGATGGTGTTCACTATATTTTTGTGGAAATGCTTTATTTTGATGAAGTTTATTTATTTTATTGAAATATAATTGATAAAAATTTGGTCTCCAAATTCATTAATAAAAATTATATTGAAGAGTTTTTCTGGCTGGTGATGGTGAACAAATGTATTCCCTTCGGGCAGGTTCCTGCCATATAGAAGGAATATGATAGAACTATTGAGGCCTTTTCTCACCGTTTAAAAAGATTAAAAAAATTTTTAAAAAAAAGTTAGTCATATATTTTGAATTAAGGTGGCTGTTCAGGCAGACCGATAAAGTTGCTCACTGTTTAGGAGTATTAGGTTTGACATTGATAACCTACTTTAGTTAATTGTTAGAGTTATAATTTACATGTATATGACATAGGGGTTTTTTGGGTTGGTGGGTTTTAGTACTACTGGGGTGGGATTTGTTTTGTTTGCATTATTCTTTATTTTAGACCAAAAGATAGAAAAAAGTATACATATCTTAGTTCTCTTCAGCCTTCATTAGCTTATAATTAATTTTAGCTGGAAAACAGTATTCTCTCCAGCCTTCAATAACTTGTAGTTTATCCAATGTGTAGTTTATCCAGCAAACACAGCACTGTGTTTAGAGACCAACCTCCGTTCAGGGTTCTTTCTCAACGCTCAACCGGAAGCATTCACATGGAAAGTGTCTTTTTTGTTAACAGCCTCATAGCAAATGAACTGAACGTCCTCCCAGCTGGTTTAAAAAGCACCTGTAATTTCACATTGAAAATGGCAATATCCACAAGAACCAAGGAAAATGTATCTTCTCTATTACATAAGATTCCACCAATCGAGCTCTTGATTCAAACCAGCAGGTGTAACCTTGACTAATTTGAAGATCCATGATTGTTCAAGTACTTGCGACTTCTGCTCCCGATCCCCTCCTCTAGGATCTGGGGAAACCCAATTCAATACTCTCAATTTAAATCAGAAAAGGCATGATCTAATTGAACGCAATGGCTTACAATCGGTGTACTTAAAACTCTATTATTTAAACGAGATTGATGTTTTCGAAGTCAGACTAAAGCACTCCCTCTCTACTCCTTATATCTTCCTGCAATTTCTGCATGTTGTCGATCATGATATGTATACTCTGCTTTCTATTTGCCTGTAACACATGTAGGTAAGCTATATATTTAAAAATCACTGTCTATGCATGGGGATGCTTTCAACATAAGGGCCTTAATGAACTTTGTTGTCTTACATCTGATACTGCTGTTGAGTTGCAAGTTCAGGAAAGGCTCAGCATAGAGTTTGGTGTATTGGGAGTTTGCAGGAACAAATCCACAAAGTTTGAACATGTAATACTTCCTTTGATCAAAGACAACTTGGTTTTGGCTCCTCAGATGGAGCAGGCTGAAAATGCATTAGGAAAAAATAACTTGAGACTCAAAAATTATTCCACGTTATGGCATTTTTCAGCATCTAATATACGGAACAGATCCATGATAGAAATTCAGAATACTCTATCTAAATCCGTTCCCCTTTTGGCCATGGTATAGATTATTCCAGAGGAAGGGCAATGCAAGAACCACAGCCTGCTGGAAGAATTGCTAGATGTGTCTACTCTGGAACCACCCATAATAGGATATAAACATCCTGTCTTGGGCCGTTTTACATTGAGCTACTTTCACAGTGGGATTTCCTTGTAGCATATGATGGGGAATAAATGTGTACGTTATGATTTTTCTGATCCCAAACAGCTTGTTTTCTTTTCCTGTGACAGAGCAATGAATGCAATATGATATTCTCTCCTGTAGGACAGACTCATCTGTAGTTTCCATGAATGCTATTGGTGAAACCTCTTAGATATACCTCAAGCAATGTAACCATTTTTTATTTTTTTGTAAGGCATTTTCCCTTCATATATGTTCATAGAGTAACTACATCCTGACTCCGCTGTTCCTTCTTAGATTACGGTCTCTTTTGATTTTATAGTTATAGGTATGGAGCCGCATTCTGGGAGGGGGACTTCTGGACCGCTGAAGGACCATCTCTTCCTCAGAAGTAAAAAAAAAAAATTTGAAGTGTGTTATTTACGTTTGCTTTGATACCATCATCTTGCTATATAAGGATCCTCAGTTTGGCCCATGCCTTTTTTGAATTCCGACACTTTTTTGCCCTCACCACCAACATCAAGAAAGTATTCCATGCATCCACCACCCATTCCATGAAAAAGTATTTCCAGATTGCAGAGAGTGGTAGTAAATGGAATTCACTCAAACTAAGGAAAGGTGAGCAGTGGAGTGCTTTAGAGATCAGTTCTGGGGCTGTTTCTTTTCAATGTCTTCATGAGGGATATTACCAAAGGGTTAAAAGGAAAAGCTGACAACATGAGAAAAGATCTACAAAAATTAGACTAGACTAATGCCTGGCAGTTAAAATAAAATGCAAAGATATACAGTCATGCACTTGGGAAATCCAAAGGAGCTGTATTAGATAGGAGGAAGGGGCAAGTAGCTGATGTGCATGGAACAGAAGAGAGACTTTGGCGCGATATGGTTGAATAGTGTCAGAGGATCTCAAAGTGATGTGAAACAATGTGACAAGGTAGTTGCCACAGTCAGAAGGTTGCTGGGATGCATACAGAGAGCCATAACCACAGAAGGAAGGAGGTATTAATGTCACTGTAGAAGTCGATGAGACCTCACTTGGAGCATTATGTCCATTTCTGGAGACTGTAGCTTGCAAACGCTTGAAACTGAAAGGAAGATGACCAAAATGATATGTGGCCTGTAACAGAAGACAAATCAGAAGAGACTTGAAAACCTAAATATGTGTACTTCAGAAGAGAGGAGAGACAGGGGAGATATGATACCTTTTTAAGTATTTAAATGTCTGCATTAATGAACAAACAAATCTCTTTCAAAGATGAGGAAGCTGTAGAATTAGAAGAGATGATATAAGGCTGCAAGAAGGTAAAACATCAGCAAATACTTTTTCGTGGAAAGGGTGGTGGATGCCTGGAATGCCCTCCTGATAGAAGTGATGGTGGCGGCAAAAACAGTGATGGAATTCAAAAAGGAATGGGCTCAGCACAAAGGATCTCTACATAGCAAAAGGATGGAATCAAAGGAAACTCAAAAGTAGAGAGAGTAACCTGCTCAGACCAGCAGGTACAACTTTAGCCCCCTTACTGGGAAGACTAGATGGACCATGCTGGTTTTTATCTTACTCATTTACTGTTACTATGTTACCACAAATGTTTCAGAAGGTTGTTGTTGTTGTTGTTAAGCACTGTCAAGTCGGTGTTGACTGATGGCGACCCTCTGGATAGTTTTCCTAAATTGTGTTCGATCTTCAGTCAGGCATTGTTGACAGACTGGCACCCGTAGCTCCTGTTATTGTATCGATCCATAATATTTCCCTTTGCAAATTAGTTATAAGATCCATGAGTACAAAGTATTATCTGGAAATGTTCAGTTATTTTGGCTATTTGAACATTTTCCCGTTAAGAGCCGAGTGTTTCTAGGGCTCAGCATGTGCCGTGCATATAGCTGAGTAAATGAGCTCTTGTGGGCTGGTCTCTGTGAATGTTAGCACATTAGTGGATTGTCTGTGATGTTTTATTCTTCTGTGTTTTCAAAGGTCTTCTCTTTTGGGCTATGTTGATGATTTTATTTTTTGCACAAAGTGCATTGTATTTTTTTGAGTAAAGACCATCCAAATATCAGCTATTTCAACACTTGATATTCCTTTAAATCTAAAGGCCAAAAACATTTTGGGTGAATCCAGTCCAGAGTGATTTCCACGTTAAAAAGTAAAGATAAAAATGAATAGCAGATTACGGAATTTTGGCAATGTCACACTGGGCAGCAGGTTTGGCTAAAGACTATGCAGTCAGTCGACATTACAGATCACAGTTAGATCTAGGTTTATTTAATCTGTGACCTGAAGGAAGCTCATCATGCCAAAACACAGGCTACTGAAAAGAAAGACATCTGTTTTCTGTCAATGTTGCACCCATTACTTAATGATTTATTGAACCTCAACATGGCTATTTTGAATTATATATTTAACTTATAAGAGAAGCAGGCTTTGTAATCTTTCCATCTATTAAAACATCTTTTATTTATAGCTGTAATTTTTGATGAATAGTAAAAGAACTAAGCTAATGCTGAAATAGCAATGGCAGAGATGGTCATTCTTCCCAAAAAGAAAAAAATACCACTCATTTAGGGCCCCTATTACTAAAGCCTGCTATGGATTTGTCATTAATGTGCCAATGTCATGTGTATTGATGGCAAAGTCCACAGGTTAGCTGTTGGGGGCATGTTCTGTATGTCCCTGGCAGTTAACATGCAAAGGGTTTTCCCAAAGTCCACTCCACTAAGTCAGGTTCACTTAACAACTCCTCCGGAGTGGTCATTAGATGAACCCACATTAGGAGCTGAGAACACGGCAATTGCCCTGGTGCTAATGGCAATGCACCCTTCACACCCATGCTTTGCCCATTTCCTGCCCCATTCTGCATTCGCCCATTAACATGTGTTTTAGCATGTGAAGGCAGACACTTTAGGTCGTTAGTGTTCCCGGCTGCCTGCAGCTGTGCACTAAAATGCTTATTAACCAGCTAACGGGCTTTAGTAAAAGAAACCCTAATCGTATAAACTGATGTAATGCTAGATCGTGATTCACCTATTGATCTGATCTCATACTGATGCGGCAAATGATTAAGAATCTGTTGGTAATCTGGCAAGCAAGAAGAAGCAACTCAGATTTTTCAGAGAATGACTATTCAGTATGAGAAATGTTAATTATAAACTAATAATAGCTTGCACAATAAGCACTGGAGAACTGCTTTGGGGGTTGGAGCATTAAGATTCAGCATGTGCTCTTAGGACATTTAGCAGTAAGAGGCCAGTGTGTCAATAGCATGCCTATAAAAAAAATGTAAAAAAACAAGTTAAAGGCAGATTACACTTATATAAGCACACTTATATAAGCATAAGCATATATAAGCACATAAGGGAGGAGTGGCCTAGTGGTTAGGACAAGGTACTTAGGGCCGGGGGTTCAAGTCCCACCTGGGGACAGCAATCTCAGGCCGGAGGGACTGGGATTTCTAGTCCTATAGGTACTCCTTGTGGTCTTGGGCAAGCCACTTAACCCTCCATTGCCCATGTTCCCTGTAAGTATTAGCGTATGTGTGTCATATCCCCTCGTGTTAAATGTATCTCCCAATTGACCGCTTTGACCCGGTGAAAAGCGGGATATAAATACAGCTAAATAAATAAATAAGCCCTTTAAGATAGGTTTCTAGAATAATCACTTGTAGCACACAAATGCTCTAGTACAACGTTGTATCGACTTTGAGGCAGGTGCAACTTTTTGTATGTATTTTGTGTGAGTGAACGTGTATTATATAAAGGACTTGTGTACCTTACAACTTCACCCCTGCTTTGCTCAAAGGCTGCTCTCGGGAACACCAATGTACATTCATATAAAAGTATGTCTATTTCATTTAATTTATTTATTTTGATTTAATGGGTTTTCTATGCCACTTTCTCATAGATTCCAAGCAATTTACAATGTATCTTGAAGTAAAATATACATTATAACAGGGACAAAAACGTGGAGGCAAACAAAATAATAGGGGTAAAAAACTTATAGTAATATGAAATAAACATAAACAGTTATCTCAGAGGCTTTGCACTTAATGCATGTTAGCTTTTGTGGGAAATGTACGTTAGATGCAAATACCTAACACACTTCAGTAAAAGGGCCCCTAAGTAAAACAAAAATATTTTTCCACTCTAAATATTCAGTTATTTATCATGCTCAAAAGCTAGAAAAATAAGAAAGAGGCAAAGAGACAACAGAATCAGCTGAAACTCAGCACTTCTAAAGCCTTTGCCATCTGGCTTACTGGCAGCAATTTGGTTCCGTCACTCTTCTCCCATTCTTGATGGAAAACCTCTTCAGCCATCCCCTACTTGAAATATTTTGGGGTTTTTCTGGACTCTGCACTATCCTTCAAAAAGCAGGTTAGTCACATAGTTCAGTTCTCATTCCACGTACAGCATCAGATTCGGGCTCTTTGCCCTTTTCTGGATCCTCCAGTCCAACACATTTATTTATTTATTTACATTCTCTTATATACCGCGCTATTCTGCATCAGTGCGGTTTACATTGAACAAACTGAAAGTACATTGAACAGGGCATTATAACTTGGAGATAACTATTTTACAGGGAACATGGGCTATGTTTGCACTTAGTTGTATCATCTCCTATATAAACTATAGTAATCCCGTCTATGCGGGCTTGTTCCAATCTGAGTTGAAAAGATTCTACGAGGGGGTACCCAAAAAAAACAGGAATTATTTTTTAAAAGCTATTTATTTCAAATTCTTTACAAAACAACCTTATCCCCTTCAAAATACTCTCCATTACAACTGATACATTTGTCCCACTGGTGCTTCCACTGTTCGAAACATCTTTTGTAGTCATCTTTAGAAACGGCTGACAGCTCCTCCCTCCTTTTTTTCTTGACTTCTTCAATGTTGTCAAATCGGTGTCCTTTCATGCCCCTTTTCATGCGTGGAAATAAGAAAAAGTCGCAAGGAGCCAGGTCAGGCGAGTAAGGTGCGTGGGGCAGCGGAACCATGCCATTTTTAGCCAAAAACTGTCTAACAGAGATGGCTGTGTGTGCAGGTGCGTTGTCGTGGTGGAAGAACCAGTCTCCTGTCTGCCACAAATCGGGTCTTTTTTGACGAACACTGTTGTGCAATCTTCTTAAAACTTCCAAATAAAAGGTTTGATTGACGGTCTGACCTGGGGGAACAAACTCTGAATGAACTACCCCCTTGGCATCAAAAAAGCAAATCAGCATTGTTTTGATGTTTGATTTGACTTGCCGACATTTTTTTGGACGGGGTGACGATGACGTCTTCCATTGGCTTGACTGTTGCTTTGTTTCTGGGTCGTAACCATAGCACCATGACTCATCACCTGTAATGACCTTTGACAGAAAATCTGGATCAGTTTCAAGCTGTTGTTTCAAAACACAACATGTTTCAACTCGATGTTCCTTTTGATTGTCAGTCAGAACCCGAGGAACAAACTTGGCAGCAACCTTTTTCATTCCCAAATCTTCCGTTAAAATTTGCTGAACCGAGCTCCAAGATAACCCACTAATCTCTGACAGTTGATCAATTGTCTGTTGACGGTCTGTGAGCACAAGCTCTCAAATTTGTTCAATATTTTCGTCGATTCGGGCAGTTGATGGACGCCCAGAACGAGGTTTGTCATCAATCGACATGTCGCCATTTTTAAACCGAGCAAACCACTGGTACACTTGACTTTTTCCCATAGTGTCATCTTGATAAGCTGTTTTCAACATTAAAACAGTTTCAGCAGCATTTTTACCGAGTAGAAAACAAAATTTCACAGCTGCACGTTGTTCACTTAAACTTGTCATCATAAAAAAAGAAACAAGAACAAAACAGCGCTAGCAAAAACAATCACTGCAGATGAACAGAACAAGCCAGGTCGACAACACAGGTGGCACTGAACTGACAATGAGTTGCACTATACACACCTAGCGGCAGAAGTGCGTACTACACAAGCCCCGCCCATGGCAATGTTATTCCTGTTTTTTTTGGGTACCCCCTCGTAAACCATACAAAACACTGCAGTGCATATCCTCTGCCAGGCAGGCAGATTTGATCACGTTACTCCGCTTCTGTTCTGTCAACACTGACTCCCCATCCTTTACCGTATTAACATTAGCATTCTCAGTCTGACCCACAAGGCACTACATACTGATACCTCCACCTACCTATCTTCTTTGATCGCCTTCCATGCCCCAGCCAGAGCTCTGTGCACTATACATGTTAACTAGCTAGATATCCCTCTGGCCTCTCGTGCTAGCCTGGAGAGCACCAGGCATACAGCCGCCTTCTTCATAGCCCCTACCTTCTGGGACGCCCTTCCTCTGGTGCTCCCTATGGAACTTTCCTATAAAGCTTTCAAATCTGCGTTAAAAACATATTTGTTCAATGAGGTTTTCCAAGATGGTACATACATAGTGTGATGGGTTAGCACCTGCAACTTGCAGCCTACATCCTACACTTACAATTGTAATCTATGACTTCTATGTATGTCTCATGATGCTTATTTGCTATTCAAGCAACTTTGCTCTTTCTTTTCTATTCCTTTCCTTTTTTATTTGTAGTTCTTTTCCTTTTCCAGCCAGTGATTTTATTGTAAACAGCCCTGCTGTTGGTTTGAAGGGTGGTATATTAAGACAAATAAACCATAAACCATAGAAAGGCTTGCAAGACAAATAGCATATTCCTGTCTTCTTACTCTCATTCATTGGGCAGTACACTTGTTGTTTATACAGTACACCTTAAATTCAGTGAGAGCTAAACTGATTTAACTTGCACTAATTTATGAATTAATGCCTATTAAATTGATTAGCTCTCATTAAAAAGTTCTGTGCGTTAACATTTTTATTAAAACAAAAGCATAAAACGAATGAAAAAAGTCTGAAAACAGAAAATTCCTAAAAGAACTGAAAATCAATTGAAAATAACGTTTCTGACCTCTTCACATCCCTAAAAAGACATCCTTTTACTTTTCTATTTATAATATATTGTGCTTAAAGATGCTATCAAGTGTCCGTAACATATTAACCCGAAGATGGGCAATGTTTTGCTAAGCTGCATCAGTGTTTTTCTTTTAGGATCTCATCTCTGAAAAGATATGAATGATTAGTCTCTAGTTCACAATAACTGGAGTGGAGGAGTAGCCCAGTGGTTAGAGCAACAGCCTAGTACCCAAGATATTATTTATTTATTTATAGTCTCTTATATACCGCACTATTCAGCATCAGCGTGGTTTACAATAAACAAGGAGTTACACAATTCAACGGTACTTTGTGTTTACAGAAAAAACAGGAAATACAACTCGGATAACAGGGTAATTAATTAATATAACAGACATTAAGGTTCAGTTCCTGTTAGCACTCCTTGTGATCTTGGACAGGTCACTTTATCCTCCATTGCCTCTGAAGAAAAGGCCTGGCAATCTCAATACTTCCAGCCATACCTTGCCAAGAAAACCCAGGGGCTGTTGGGTCACCAAGAGTCAGTTTACTTGATGGCACGTAAAGAAATAAATTCACAGCTGAAGCATTTTAGCCACGATTTATGCAGATGTTATGAGGCAATTTTATGAAAACCTAGAAGGGCCTTTTACCAAAGTATGGTAAGCTTTTGCCCTTACCATGTGTTAGGAGTTGAACACAACTCACAGTACGTGCAAAACCCTTGTGGTAACTGTTCAGGGCATGCCCAGCATGTTCCCTGCACTTCCTGCATGGAACAGTCCTCTCCTGCATGTTAGGTTTATTTGCAATTAGCACAGGTGCATTTAACATCTCGTCTTGAGTGGTGATAAGTGCATCTGTGCTAATTTGACAGTCCACGGTACAAACTTGACAGTCCAGGGTAATTACTGAACACTAACCACAATGTGCAGTCCACACCTACTCTCCTCTCATAGTTTGCCCAGGCCCTGCCCCTTTGCAAACTAAGCAGTTAACGTGGGATTTTTACTACCGTGGCTGATCTTCCCACCTTGTAAACTGTTAACTGTGAGCCCTCATTAATGCACATTTTACCAGAAGGTATCCATTAGTAAGAGGGCCTCAGAGACACTTATAGAGTCATTTTATAACAGGTTGCCTAAGTGGTGAGGTGCCGCATTTGGGCCTATTTAATAAAGACACATGGAGTAAGTTTGCTAAGTGCACTAGCTGTGCACACTTGGTATGTGCGCTGAGGTCCCATTGAATAACATGGGACCTCAGGGCACATACCACACATGTACCTACCTCATAGTCACACACTATATGTGTGTTTATAAAACACAGCACAATACCAGCAGAAAGTGCAGGTAAGATGAACTCTCATTTATATTTGCTTGAGAGTAGTTGTAAATAGAGGTATGTGAGAAGTGCACATAAGCACATATTTTGTAAACAACATGTGTAAATGGCAGTTCTGCCCATGTTTCACCCAAACTATGCCCCTGAATATGCCTACACCTGAGTTGCATAAAAGTATGCAGGGGTGGGCTTTTTACATGCATATACTGGCATATACACATGAAAATGTCTTGAAAAAATGACTCCCTTTATAAAATATCTCTCTATAGGTGCCTATTTACCCTCCCTACCTAGGTAACACGTTATAAAATGACTCTTATACTTCATGAAATGCAACATATACATGTAAATCTCAGCAAATACTCATGTTTATTCATGCCTGCCCCAGAGCAAGTATATATGCACACATGTACCAGCTGTCACCGGATACACGTGTCAGCTGCAATTTTTAAAGGAAACGTATGCATGATGTGCATCCCCTTTCTAACATTTCTGCTGTTTAAACTTACACCATCTGCATCCATTTCTAAAATTGCTCTTCAGAAATGGCTAAGGACAATTTCTAATCATAATGAAGAGCTTGAGTTACTAAGGTATACTGCTGCTGTTTAACACACGTTATTTATTGCAGGTCCCATTTTATTTAATTGCACCTAGTTACTAAAAATGCACATGAGCAGTAACGTTAGCGCACTAGTAGCCTTAAGCTTGCTAAATTCTGGCTAAAATGCCCCCAAACTTAGTTGGTAGTAATTAGTCAGGTCTCCGTGGACAAGCAAGAAGTAAATTCTCACGTATGGCTGATGTCACTGATGGAGCCCATGTGGAGTGCTCTCCAGTCTCCATTGGAAGTTTTCAGGAGCTGCATCATGGCCTAAGTATGCAGTGTGAGCCATGTTTGATGCTTCAAGTCTGCCTGCAGAGTAGTGGTGGTGGGCATTGGTGCCCAGCAGCTGGCCTGGCTCCAGTCCTTTAACTGGAGCAGTGGATCTAGGATAAGCTGGCCAATGTTCCCTGTAGTGGGGAGAACCTTTTTGGGAAACCAGTGGAGGAGAAAGCAGGTGAGCTCAAGAACAAGTATGTGATGCTCTCTAGGGTCTTAAGGAAGATGATGGATCCCACACATAAGAAATACCAGAGCAAGAAGGCTTTCCACACACATCCACGTTGGTGCTACCTGGGCCCCCAGAGTGCCCAACCGAAGGCTCAGGCCCCTGCCAGTAGTGGAGGGAGAAGCCTTAGAAGGCCCAACTGGCCCCACAATCCAAGCCAAGGTCAGGCTTTTGACTGGTTCTTCAGGAGCATAACCTGCCGGTGTTCCCCCTCACGCAGGGGGGCCCTTATTACCTCAGATGCCTGGGTGCTGCAGCTCATCCAGCAAGGCTACTAGCTGCACTTTATCCAGCTGTCACCTCCCTTCGCCCAATGGGAGTCTCCCATGGACCCACTGCACTGAAGCCTGTTGCAAGAGGATGTCTCCGCTCTGCTGACAGACCTCGCCTTCAAGCCAGTTCCACTGGCTCAGGTCAGAATGGGGTTCTGTCAGTACCAGGCTTCAGTTCCTTAGGTCTTCACTAAGTATCTTGCGATAGAGGCCGTCTACCTTCTCACCATGGGAGTCTTTGTCTTCCCGTATCTGGACAAATAGCTCACTAAAGGTCCCACTCTAGACGCTGTCTGACAGTTCACCCATCTCACCATGTAGGTTCTTGAGCAGTTGGGGTTCATCATCAACTACCCCAAGTCCCATCTCCAGCCTACACATCGGCTGGAGTTAATCAGGGCCCTCCTCGATACCATTCGAGCCCAGATGTTTCTACCAATGGAATGCATGCAGTGGCTGATGAAAGTGGTCGATGGCATGCGGTGGTGATGATAAAAGTGCTTTGCCACATGGCCTCCACTGTGCATGTTACCCCCCCCCCCCCTGGCCTGCCTCTTCATCCGGCAAGCACAATGGACTCTCAGCATCCAATGGAAACAAGCCACGGGTGGTGGTCACCGCTCCCTTGGCTCAGTCCCTCGACTGGTAGTTGGAGCCACTGAACCTGTTACGGGGCCTCCCATTCCAGGCAGAGCCCTCCTGCAGGACGCTCACAACTGACATGTCGAAGCTGGGGTGGGGGGCTCATCTAGATGGCCTGCGCATGCAGGGACTATGTTCCTAGCAGGAGAACTTGCACCAGATCAACTTTCTTGAATTTTGGGCCATAGCTTCCACCCCCCCTCCAATGCAGACTTCCGGTTTCTGATTCTGTTTCCTTGCTATATCATTGTAGAACTTCTCTTTATCTTCTTGTGCATGTTGGCCATTTCTGTTAAGTAACCGAGGTACCCGGAAGCCCAACCCCACACATACCCCCAAATAAACCAGCCCACACCAGCTCATGCTAAACATATGCTTGGTCGCAGCTTTATTAACAACAGTGAAAACCCGGCCCAACATGGGCCAACTCAATATTACCAACATTGCAACATAACCCCCCCCCTTTTCCGGATGATGCCCCACCAGCCATTTCTAGCAAAGTGGTGCATCATCCACCCCCCACTTTTTCCCGCCGCCCGCCTCGCCATGCTATTAGCAGAGGCAGGCTCCAGTTGCCTTCCATCGGGCAGAGACCCCAGCCGGGACGTCTCTCCCACCCAAGGAGCTGAACCGCTCCCACTCAAAGCAGCAACAGCCTCAAATGCCCCACCGGGTCGACGAGCGCCAGCTCGCTACCCCGCCACCGGCACAAGGTGAACCCTAACCTTGTGCCGCCCCCCCCAAAGAAAGCTGCGACCAGCACCAACCCTCCAGAGCTTCCTGCCAATCGTTCAGTAGCAGGTCCTGCCCAACCGGGGCAAGGTGGACCCCATCCAAACGATACAGGCTGGCGCACCGGACATCCACCCATGGATGCAACACCTGCAGGCCCCCGGACTGCTGAACCCACCGCCCAATCTGCCGGTTGATCTTGGTGAGACCCCGGGACCAGCGTCGCTGAGACCAGCACGCGGGCCGAGGGATAATGTCCGACCAGATGATGGCCACACCCGGGAGGAGCTCCCGCACTAGTTCAATGTCCCGTTGCACAGCTCTGATGATCTGACAACACGACCAGCTCGCCAAATCATTGCCACCCAAGTGTAGCAACAATCCAACTGGGCGCTGCTGCTGAACCATCTTCGCCTGTACACAGGCCACTAGCTGCCACCACCGCATGCCGCGGTGACCCATCCAGTGCAGCCGAACTCCAGCAGCTTCAAGACCGAGATGGATGCCCAACGGCCGCACAGCCGCCCGACGCTCCGCCCAGTAGACGAAGGAGTGTCCGACGATCCACCAGTCTCCCAGGTGCACACCATCTGAAAAAGGGAGAAGCCGCACTGCCACCAGCAGCCAACTCTGCAACAGTAAAGAAAACATTAGGAACCCCCCCCCCGCCCACCTAGGCAGCCATCGAATAGCATGCCCCCTCCCACATGCCGGGGCAGATCCACTTACGGGCGAATATAGCCCTCGTAAGCCCCAGAACGCCACCGACCAATTCGCTGAATCACCTGGGGTTGTAGGCCTGCCGCTGCCGCGCTCGTGGCCGCCCCAATCCGGAAGGAATGAGAAGCGTAGCTGTTAGCATCATAGCCCAGCAACCGCAAGACCCTACGCAGCACAGCCGTGAACTGAAACTGCGTCGCCGGCCTGCCATCCGCGTGAAGGAAAAAATAACCTCGGCCCACCGGCCGGAGCCGTACGTAACACCGAAGAGCATGCACTGGGCAGGACTGAAGCGGGAAGATGGCATTGAGGATTACCCAATCCCCTTTTCCGGCCTGGTTGGTTTTGGAGCGCGAGACATAGATACGCACCAAAGATGTCTCCACCGTCACATGCTCGAATTCCAACCCGCCAAACGTGCCCCGCCTCGCGGACCTCGGTACGAGCTCACAAACCCGAAACGCCCCAAAGAAGGCGGACGTAAACAATGCCCGGAACAGAACGTACTCGAAATCCGAGGACGCGATGCGTGGTAAGGACTTGCAAATCCGTAACAATAAGTCGTGGGAAACAGGAAGCCGCCAGTCCCGCGGCTGGGGACGCACCCGAGCCCAACCTGCCAGCAAACGCTTAACCAGAAAAGTTACTCGGGGGTTTCCCCAGCCCGCCGCCTTGCAAAAGAAGGAAAACCCTGCCAACGCGGAGGCGACCGCAGACCGTGCCCAGCCCGCACCCTTGGCCCACAACACAAATTGCCCTACAAGCCCATCCAGCACCCGCCCTCCAGACCAGCCCCTTTCGCCCATGAAAACACTCACCTGGGCATAGCCATGCCGATACCCCGCCCAGGTACCGCGTGCCACCGATGCAGCCAGCAAAGCCATTAAGTCGGGGTCCCAACACTCCAGAGATGCTCCGGAACCGGCGACGCCCCCTCCTCCGCCTCTGGTGCCAGGCGCCGGAACTGCTCCCACTGGAAACGGGACAGAGCGTCAGCAATGGAGTTCTGAGTGCCCGGCACATGCCGCGCCCTGGCAGCCACATTCAACCGTAAGCAAGCCAGCACAAACAGCCTCATCAGAGACGCCACTCATGGACACCGAGGCGCATGTCTATTGATCACCTCGACGACCGCCGCATTGTCGCACCAAAAAACCACCTGCCTATTCTGCAGGCGATCCGGCCAGACCCACAAAGCGACCACTATAGGAAACAGCTCCAGAAAAGCGATATTACGTACCAAGCCAGACTGTACCCAATCCGCCGGCCAAGGCTCCGCACACCAAGCCCCCTGGCAGTATGCCCCAACGCCGGAACTACCCGCCACATCGGTGAATAGGTGCAAATCTAAATTCGAGATCTCCGGCAGCTGCAACACCGAGCACCCGTTGAACGTGGCTAAAAACGAGTCCCACATCTGCACATCCTCCCTAATGCCCTCCGACACACGAATCCGATGATGCGGGAGCCGCACCCCAGCCATGGCCAACGATAACCGCCTCGAGAACGGACGCCCGATGGGCAGGACCCTACAAGCAAAATTAAGGTGCCCCACTAAAGACTGCATGACCCGCAAGGTCGTCCTCCCCGCAGATCCCACGGATGCCACCAACTCCTTGAGCCGCTCGACCTTCTGGGCAGGCAGGCGGACGACCATGGCTACTGTATCGATCTCAATCCCCAAGAACATGAAGCAGGTGACTGGCCCTACGGTTTTGCCAGCTGCTATCGGAATGCCAAACTCCCCCGCCAAGCACAGGAAAGCGTCGAGCAAGGTAACACAATTGTGATCCCCCCCCAGGCCCACGAAGAGAAAATCATCCAGATAATGGACAATACCACTGAGGCCCATCCGCCGTTCCAACACCCAATGCAGAAAAGTACTAAAGGCTTTGAAATAGGCGCAGGAAATGGCACAGCCCATAGGCATGCACTTGTCGAAGTAAAACGCCGACTTGAAGCGAAAACCCAGCAACGGGAAAGCAGAAGGGTGGACCGGTAACAGTTGGAAAGCGGATTCAACGTCCACCTTCGCCAGCAGCGCCCCAGCCCCGCACTGCCGCACCAGGAGCACTGCCGCATCAAAGGAAGCGTACCGCACGGTACACCTTTCGCGGGGAATGCGATCGTTCACCGAATCACCCTGGGGGCAGGAAAGGTTGTGGATCAGCCGGAACTTACCCGGCTCCTTCTTGGGAACCACCCCCAGTGGGGAAATGGTGAACGGCGAAAAGGGGGGCTCACGGAAAGGCCCCGCGACCCTGCCCAGCGCGCACTCCTCAGCGATCTTCCGCCTCACCACCTCCGCGTGGGCTGTGACCGAACTAGCATTACGCGAACCCCTCCCCACTGGGAAGCCCCGGCACGGAATACGAAAGCCCTCGGAAAACCCCAGCAAAAGCAGCCGCCCTGCCCTACCCCGCCTCCCACGCCCATAACTGGCTAGCCAAGGTTGCATAACGGAAACCCGGACAGGCGTGGGGGCCAAAGTAACGCAAGCACCCTCACTTACCCCCGACGGGGGCGCCCGCCACTCCTTTTCGACTGCACTTGAGGGCCGCATGTCCGCTCCCGCACAAGGAACAGACGTGCCGGAATTTACAGTTGGGAAAGGGGCACGACGCCTTGTTGAAACGCCAACAGACGTCACCCCTCCCTGCGCCCCCTTTTTGCTGCGACTGAACGGGAGCTGAGGCCCGAAAGGACCGCAAACCCCCCGACGAAGGAGACGACCCTAACCGACCACTCCCTCCCCCAGCACCCCCACCCCGAGAGCGAGTGGACATCTGCGTCAACCACAGATTGATGTCCTTCGTCCCCCACGAGAGCTGCCCATTCTCCTCCATCATGTCCCGAAACTCCTCATCGTAATTTAACCAAGCCCACCCCTTGTGAGCCTGGGAGGCCGCCAAAATAGCATCCGCGTAAGCCAACAGGGCCCCAGCCTGATCCGGGAAATAATGACCCCAAACGCTAGCTAAACGCAAGAAGGCGCGAGTCCAGTTCAGGGTGTTGCGCGACGCCCTCCTCACCCTGCCCGATTTCTCGTCTTCCCTGCGCTTTTTACGGCTTTCACCAGAACGCTTTCTACCATCCAGTAAGCAGAAAATATCTATGTACTTGCGCCGCTTAATCCGATGGCGCAGCTTCCGCAGCATGCCCTCCCATAGTTCGGAACAGTGCACCACCGCGGGCCCTCCATCGTCACCGATCCCGCCCCCCACCGTCCCCGAAGCACCGGAAGAAACCGAAGAGGACGATGAGGAGGAGGATGAAGACGCATGACGACAACGGCGCCCACGTTTGCGCTTCTGTCTTGCCTTCTTAGCCGTGCCACCTTCCACGCCAAGGGCCTGCGCCCCACCCTCACCCCCGACATACTCACCAGCTGGAGAGGAGGAAGCCACAGGAGCATTCACAGGCCGAGCCGCTGCCACCGCCGCAGTCCGCTCCTCAGGGGCGCCGGCCGGTCCCGAACCCTGAACCATGTCCTCCCGAGTCACTCGAGCCATCGCCATCGGGGGTACCTGCAGGGGAAGAGGAGAAGAAAAACCAGCAGCCACAGGCCCAGACGCACCGAGAGTAGGGGCCGGCCCACCACCCCAGCCCCAAGTGGAGGAGCCAAGACCGCCAGCGTCCCAAGCCGCGGCACCGCAAGCCCCGAAACGGACTGGCCCCCCACGCCCTGCACCCAACCAGTCACCCCACCCACCCCCCCAAGGTCCCATAACCACATTCTGTCCCATACCCAATGCCCACAGGCCCCAGGACCCGTAGCACCCCGGGTACGGCACTGCATGGAACTAGGCCCCCCAGGGGATCCATTGAAACCCTCCGGTGCTGCCAGGCCAGCGGCCCGTGCCCCCCCTGCACCAGGGACCACCGCTGACGCCTCGCCGGCTGTGTCCGAGCCCACTCCTGCGTCGCACCCTGCTCCGCCACTCACCCCTGGGGACAGCAGCCCAAGCCCGCCAAGCCCAGAGTCCCCCGCCGCCCCCTCGGGTGCCCTGACCCGGGAGCCTTGCAGCGAAGCCCCCCGGCCCCGCCCCCGTTTCTCCCTTCCCCTGCCACGCTCTGTGCGCGCCGCGCACAGCTCACTGCCCGGCCTAGCCCCCCCTCCAGACGCCTTCCTCCTAGGGGACAGCGAGCCCTGACCCCTGGCCACCCCTACCGCCCCCTTGCGCTTCGCAGCTCCTCGCCCACCTGTCCGGCGCGGAGTAGCGCCCCCGCCCATGGCGCACAAGACAAGGTGCTGCTAGGGAGAAGCCCCCACCACAACCCCCTCACTACCCTGCCCCAAGGCCAAGGCAAGCAAAGACCCTCTCCGGATACCCTAGTAGGGATCCACGGACCACCTGTGGGAGCTAGAATTAGCTAAGCACAGGGCCAAACCGTCACCTCCACCAACCCCTTGCGAATGCTACCCAAACGCAGAAGCGGGAAACGGAAGGCAGCCGCCCACCGCTCCGTGGCCGGCAGCTAAGCAGCACACTCACCCTGCCCGAGGCTAGGCCCCGCACGTGCAGACGGCCCCCAGAACACGCTCACTGAAGCGCGCCGTGAACCCCTGCAGCCATCCCACAGGCACCCGGACCCCGGCGCAAGGACCCCAACCCACACCGAGAGCAGCCCCAACGCCTCGACCCCCAGCGCTCCAACCGCCAACCATGCTACAGGCCCAAAGGAAAACAGCGAAACGCACCACGCACCTTTTTCCGGGGCTAGCAGGGCAAGAGAGGGAGAGAGCGAGGACCTGCTCCCCCTCGCAACCTGCTGCCCCGCCCCCCCCCCGCCGTCCCAGCCAATCCTGGAGCAGGCGGACTGCAGACGACAGCCCGCCCTTGCTCCTTGAGCTCACCCCCCCCCCCACTCCCACAACGTCACCCATCTCACGTGCCGAGGGTTCGGGCCCCGGGGACCCGGTTACAATGCTGGCCTCGGGACCCGGCCCTGCGGCAACGGCAGAAATTTTCATGATTATTTCTTTTTCCTCTGGCTTTAGCTTCTCTGCATTTCTGAGCAATTTTCAGAGTTTCTTCAGTCACTCATTTTGGCCATTTTTGATTTTTTACCTTTTGCAGAGACTTTTCGCTTTCTTCGAGGACAACTGTCTTGATGTCATCCCATAGCTCTTCTGGTGCTCTGTCATTTGTATCCAAAGCAGTGAATCAATTTCACAGGTAATCTTAAATTCCAGTGGTACAGTATATTTTCAAGAACATACTTTGCTACAGTCATGAATCGCTTGCTCTTTTTCAGCTTTAACTGCCAGTGATCTGTACCACAGTCTGGTCCAGGTTTTGTCTTTGATGTTGAACTTTTCCATCATTGACTTGCAGACATGTAGTCAATATGATTTTTGTACGATCCATTGGGTAAAGTCTATATGTGTAGAGTCGTCACTTATGTTTCTTGAAGAATGTGTTTGAGATGAATAGATTGTTGGCCTTGCAGAATTCTATCAGTCTTTCTTCAGCTTTGTTTCTGTTGCCAAACCCATATTTTCTAACCACTTTGCCTTCTTGTTTGTTCTCAACTTTTGTGTTCCAGTCAACCATGAGTATCGGTATATCTTGTTTGCATGATCTGCCAATTCCAGCTTGTACTTGTTCATAGAACTGTTCAAAAAGTGTCCTCTTCTGCATTTGCTGTTGATGTATATACCATAATAATCATTCTGTTGATGAATCCTTCATTGATTACATTCTATTTCATTAGAGTTCTTGTGACCTGGATTGGCCAATACTAGAAACAGGACACTGGGCTTGAAAAGTATTTGGTCTGACACAGTATGGCACTTATATTATGTTGCAGGTTATATATTTATTCTCCTTAGGTCCTGTTTTGGTGATTTATCAATCCCTCTTAAAACTGAGATGCTATTTGGGAGTCATTTAATTGATTCCCAATTAACTGTGAAGCTGCATGCAAAGAAGTTAGAGCAGAACTCCTTTAAAAACAAATTTGAGTACTGAAGCAGCTTATCATTTTTGACTGTCACTGATTTTTGGACAGTATTTCAGACTGTGCTTTTTGAGGGGTGAGATTTCTTATGTATTACTCATGGGACTTTGCTTTTCACCATTAAAGTTTGGTTCAAAGGGTAGTGTGCGTGTTCATACACATCATGCACACAACTCTGTGGCTACAGCAACTGGTTCTGTTACGGATTAAGTTTAAATGATTATGTTTAAGTGCTTTTATGATTATTATCCTCCCTCACTTGGTGTCTTGCTTGTTCCCTACCAGTTACTTAGGCCATTATAGTCTTCTCTGAGAATATTTTAGAAGCACCATTGGAGCATGTTGTTCAATGAGAATTTTTGTGGTCACACATGATTTCAATAGTTGTGCAACATCGTGGCTGAGGTTTATATCAGATATTATATTAGGGAACTGGTAAAAACTTGGTTGTTCTTGCAGATCTACTATTGCTATCTAAGTTGTTGGTACGTTTTTGTATACGTTTTATTAGTGTTAGTTATAGGGTCTATTCTGTACTGCAAATATTGGGGATGGACATCCCGCTGGGATGTCTATCCCCGCTATTCGCCCCCTTCTGTCCCTGGCAAAAGCCTCCCCAAACGAACAAGGAGTTTGTATGGGGAGGCTTAGACAGGAGCTTGAGGAAGTGTTGCAGAGGCGGAGTGAGGGCAGGCAGTGGGTGGTCCAAGACCCCGGACCACCCCAATTCTGAAGTTCACCTTGTATGTCTGGGGCCTTGGATCTAGATGGGGGACTTATTCCACCTCGGAGGTGGAATAAATCCCCCTGAACATTGAGGGATGGCAGGCCTGGGCAGCAGCAGAGAGATGAGGGGCTGCAGGTGGTTCCCCGCAGCCTGATCCTGGCCATGGAAGGCCAGATTGGGGTTCGGGCTGCGGGGAAAAAAGATTGTGGTCATTGGCTGGGGATCACAGCTCCTGAATGGAGCCACGGTGCCATGGCAACGGGACGCCCTGGCACCGCAGCTCCATTCAGGAGCCTGACTGAGTTAGCCGGGCAGGAGTCTGTACATGCAGGCCGATCTGAATCAGGTCCCAGCCTGCACATACAGGCCATGCCAGATTCTGATCCCGCAGGGCACGTCTAGCCCCCGCGGGATCAGAATTGGGCCTGCCTCTGTGCATCCCGATTCCAATCGGGTATACAAGGGCCTGGAGAAACACATTAGAATGTGTTTCCATGTGGTTTTTTTTTAGAATTTTATACATTTCTTTGTAACCTGCCTAGTAATTTTTGTTAGATGGGATAGAAATTGTCTTAAATAATCAAACAAATAAAAAAGAATCATATGGACTAAAGGTGGAAAAGGAATTGATGAGACAAAGGCAAATACAAACTGACACTCATGGAACACCAAGTGCAAGCACCTCTCCAACTATCAGATCATCAAAGACAAGTTTGTGGTGTTAGTATGTTTTATAGTTGTTGTAAATGCTGGTGTCTAAATGAGGAGTCTTAAATGTATTGCCCTTAATAAAATCCTGCATATATGTCTGAAAGGAATGCCTTGAACATACTTCAAACACCTCTCTGCTGATATCTAAAACTCCTTATTACGCTATACATACAGGTAAGTATAACCTTTCCAAAATTGCTATATGCACATATTTACTGTTTTGCATGTCTATTACTTATGCAGGCAGCAGTACCTAAAGCTTCTCAAATGGCCTTCATAACTTATAGGTTCGCTGGCTCAGTTTTGCCGTTGTGCACATAAAACTTTTGTCTTCCCCTTGACACATCCCAAATCTCTTTCCTATTCGGGATGTATAACTTGGGCTGTTTTAGAGGTGATTATATAAAGTCATTCTTATACATATGTGACCATATATACACATAAATGACCTCTTATAAACTATTGACCAGTGTAAAAGTATGTACTTTGATATCAAAGCATGTATTTTGACAGGAGTAGAATGTGGACACTGTGGGGTCTTAGCCCACAGGACATTTTTCCTTTCTTCATCGTGCAAACTGCAGGCAGGCCATGATTACAGTCACAGATAGCAGCTGAAGGAGCAGAACTATCCCTAAGCCAAAAATATCCCAACAACACGCATAGATGATAAAATATTACAATTTACGTGCATAGTTGAAAGATATAGGCAATATAGGTGCATGTTGGGCTACTTATGCTACTATTTTATAAAGACAAGTAGGTGGCTACTTATAAAACAGGCTTCACATAAGCATCTTAAAATGCACGTTAACTAGCCGTCCCCTTATAAAATTACCCTCTGAGACTAAAGCAGATAAAATTATACATAGAACCACACCAAATTTAAAAAGAATTTGTTAAACAATCGGCACTGCCACAAACTGCATAAATGCTATTGAATATTGAATATTGCTATCGATACATGAAACATTTGTCCTCGATTTAACTTAATACATAGACCCCTGTATGTAGATCTAGCAATCTATACTTTCGAATTTTACAGAAAATCTGCAGTCCAGGCGTTTCAGAAAATTATAATCCAAAAACAAGCTGAGTGGAACAAATCATAAATACAGATTTCATATCCATTTTCGAAAGAAATACCACAGAAATGACCTTTTCTGATTGTTTACAAAAAATTCAGATTCTCAGCAGTTGTGTGCAGATAAATCCAAGCTTTAAATCATATACAACCATACTTGGCTTTAAATCACATCGAGCATCCCTGTAATTGATTAGCTTTCCCATAAGTATACCATAGACACTTGGAATTCAAGGCAAGCACATTATTTGGAACTAGGTATGTCATTATTAAATGCAATTATTTTTGCTTTGATATTGCTTGTAATGTCATTCTGGGATTTTACAGCTGAAGCACTGTAGCTCTGTTGTCTCTGATTTATGATGACAAAGAAATTCTTTTAAATTGCAGGTTTTAATCATTCACAGAGAAGGCTTTCCTCTTCATGCCAAACAGATGTGTGTCTTGAGGCATATTTTAATTTGGTAAGAAGGCAATGAAAATATAAGAATTTACTATAATGATGAGATTTTGTTCAGGCGACTTGAATCCATTGGCGTAGTGGGTTTAGCGGTGAATATGCTCTTGTTGGATGGCATTCATTAGGTAGAATAGATGGTGGGAAAAGAAAGCACTTTTATAGTTTAACCCAAGCATAACAATTTAAAATGTAACTTGAGAAAATGTGGCCAGTCTTTCAAATCCCCAAAAATGCCTTTGCTTCTTTTTAGGATAGTATAAATAAAAAAAGTCTTTTGTATTTATTTGCACTCGATAAATTGCCTTACACAAAAAAGGCCCACAGTGATACACCGTCGCGTAACACAGAAAATATACAAGTTCCATTTTGCTTGGAGTGTCTTGTCAGAAATGGAACATCCAAGTCTGAGTCCTCACATTTTGCAATCTATTCTTCAATAGGCCCACTATGGGGCATGTTGACTAAGATTTGGACTGGAAGCATACGTTCAGCCCTGATAATGAGCATGGGGATGACGCTCAACCCATGCTACAAAACGGAGGCATGCTTGACACGGTTCTCTGTAGCTAGCATGCGTTTTGCACCACCGCTGTGCTCATGTTGTTTGGTGCAATCAGCATGGGTGCACTTAATGGCACTTATTGAAGTGGCAGAACGTGCACCCATGCTAAGTACAACATTGCCGGTGAGTGCATGCCAAAAATGCCCATTCTACGCTCTGCCTCAACCTGCGTGACCCGGATAGCATGCGATTGTTAGCGTGGCTGCATTTTTGACGTGTGGCTAATTTTACCACTGCACATTTGACAGACACCAAACTTTGTGTTACCCAGTATTGCGATTTAGTAAACAGGCCCCTAAATGGCCAAGTCTTTTGTAAAATGCATATAGGGTCAAGGGAAATACTTGTGCATTTCCCCAAATGTGCAGTGGAACAACCCTTGTATAATGAAATTCATATAAAAAGCGCAGTATCACTCTGCAATCTATATGTGCAAGCAGCAGTGCTTACATGTGCAAGTGCCAGTTTTGCAGCTTACACTAATGAGCATGTTGCAAAACTACCAGGAAAGGAGCCACTCTTGGAATGATGAACTTTTACTTTTTTGAGGTCATTTTAAATATCAGAAGATCAAGCCTCCTCAGTCATGCCTCTGAATCCCTGGATGAAACGAGCAGTCTGCTGACACTTATGAGTGACTTTGAGAAGGTGCAAAATCTAACAGGGAAATTTCTTGAATGTAGTTGTTTAGCTGCTTGATCTGCCTCCATTTTACTTTTATGATTGCATTATAATTACATTTATTTTATTGTAGATTTTTGACTACTGGAGGAGTCATTTTAGAATGGTTGTGCCCCATTTACTATGTAATAATGGCATGCAAAAGACATACATATGCAAATACCAATTTTTATAGTGCTGCTCTTTACATGTGTTTGATACTGCAGGATGCATACTTCTAAGAGGATATGTTCTAGACACGGTTTGGATAGTGCAAAATATATGTGTGCCATATTTTAGTAAACATTCCCCTAAATGTAAGTCATACTATCTTTAATCTAGCTCTGAAGATCACTGGTAGCCAATAAAATTAATCACAGATTAGAGAAATGTGTGCTCTGAAACTGACACCAGAAATTAAGGGGGCAGATACTAGCATGTGTTAAAGGGATAGATACATAACTGTAACTCTGCTAATGCTCCATTCAAATTCTGCACTTCGGCACATTTACAGTACAAATAGATGCTGGCTTGCATTGTGTGTATTTTTAGGTATGGCATAACTTTATAAGAGCTCATTTATGGGCATAGACCAGCATTAACAAGCAAATATGGTTTATAAAATGATCTTCTTTACATATAGCCTGAAAGTGACAATAGTTCAAACTAGCAAACTAATGGTCCTGAAAATCTCTGGTCAGGTTTCAAACAAAGATAACCTTTGTTTTACAGGGATTAAGGGAGAGATTATTATACCTCATCCACAAGGAGATAGCATCAATACAATGACTCATTGCTGCAATAGACTTAGCCAACATATCTGTCACCAAACAATATATTTGAAAGTCATCAGCATAACACGGCAAGTTGAAACTCAATGACTTAATATCATCTAAAACTGAGGGCAGGCAAATGGGTAACAAAACAGGGGAGAGTATAGTGCCTTTTGGTACTCAGTAGTTTAACTGAAAATATTTGGAAGCAGATTTCCACATAGGCTGGTTATCTCTAGCAGACACATTTAAATCGGGTACAGGCCCGCTTCAGTCCTAATTCCACATCCATGTGTATAGACATTCCTATGTTTATGGAATTGGCACGTAGACATGTCCAGTGTGGCACATCCATTGTGCTGTTTAGTGACCCATGCACATATTCTGAGCAAGAGGCACACATTGGTGCCGGCACGGGCCGTAGACTAAAGTGGAGAAACCTGTTCTCGCTAATATTACTGGACACAAGTAGGTGTTGAAATGGGTTTTGGACGTCCCCACACTCACCGTATTCTGGACAGTTGCATGTTTCTGCACGGGCCGTAGACTAAAGTGGAGAAACCCATTCTCGCTAATATTACTGGACACAGGTAGGTGTTGAAATGGGTTTTGGACTCCCCACACTCACCGTATTCTGGACAGTTGCATGTTTCTGCTTGTGCCTGTCTCTGCAATATACCCATGGATGCCTCAGACAGCCACGCCTCCTTGGTTAAAACGTGCATCTCTTAAGCTGCTGTTCTCACTGATAGTATTTTGCAAATGCAAGCTAGACATAAATACTAATGATAAATGAATAATGATGTAAACTATATACTAGTCTTTTTCATGCCCAGAAAAGTGCTAATCTCAGTGCATTCTATTATAAGAGAAAGTAAATATTAACATGTTTGTGATGACATACCTTTCATCAAAAAGTGCTTGGCAGTATAACAGTGCTTTAGTTATTCTTGCATTAGTTATCTCTAAAAACATTCTTTAAAATGCTAAGCATGGACTTTTACCAAGTTCACAAAAACCTAAACTAATTTTGCAATTCCCCAAAGGATGCATGATATTGCTGAGCTACAAAAGTATGCTCTTTTTAATAACTATAAAAGCACAAGCCCATATAGGTTCAAACACCTGAAAGAATTAACAAGACAAAAAGAACCCAAAGTGTGTAAACAGCCCTCCTCACACTTAGAGGAAAAAGGCAAATAGCAGGGGGAAAAAACAGAAAAAGGCAAAATTTGTTATTGGCCTCAGTCATCTGGGGGAGTGGGTATACACTTGCGCAAATAATGCAGCACACCACACAAATCAGTCCCCCATAATATCAATCATAGGCCACCAGTTAGTTTATAATTTTAAATGCATTTAAAACACCTTCACTTAACTGAAAATAGGAATGTCCAACAGAAACCACAACGGAACTGCAAGGCTCTCATGCTGAAAACAAGACACATTCAATCTGCAGTCCAGCCGACTCGAGTTTGGCCAGTGTATTCAAGGCTGCTTCAGGACGCAAGGCAGAAAAATCAATGGCCCCCATATGCAATACAACAGTCTCAACATTTGGAGACCTATATAGGAACCGGAAGCGACATACAAGCAAGCAGCCAATCAAAGGCACTAGGAACAAATAGACGGCAACGCGCCAATGATGATGTGAAGCAACAGATGGTCAAAACAAAAACAGATGATGAAAGGACTAAATTGCTGACATCCATTCAGTCGAATCATTTAAGCTCAAGGGCTGCACCACCCCCAGGCGAAAAATCCATTTTTGTTCAAGGCAGGCCAAGCGGCGATCAGCTCGGCCAGCCTGTAGATTGGGGACCACATCAACCACACACCACCAAAGATCATACCAATCATGATGGTTATCAACACAATGTTGATCCATAGGCGCAGTAGGCACCAAATTCTCAAGTCGAGATTTATGTTCAGTCAGGTGCAACCGAACCGGACGACAGGTTCTCCCAACATAAATACTAGGACAGGGGCAAATAATAATGTAAATAGCCCAAGAGGAAAAACAATTAATAGTGTGTTTTAAATCATAAGCTGTCCCATTGACAGGATTTATTTATTTTTATTTTATTTATTTATTTATTTATAGCTTTTCTATACCGCGCTATTTAAAATCAGTGCGGTTTACAATTAATAATTCTTTGTACAAAGCAGGGGGATCTACTTTGCACTTACAATGAACAGGTATACCAACTTGGAATTATAACTGGGTAACTATATACAATCAGAGCATATTCTATCCAAGTGTCGATATCCAAAGGAATTCACACATACTGCAATGGCCACACGGGCCATGATGCCCTTTAGGGGACACAGAGGTAAAAGGTTGTGCAAAATCTGTGGAAAGTCATCAGCATAACACTGCAAGTTGAAACTCAATGACTTAATATCATCTAAAACTGAGGGCAGTTCATGACTGAGGCCTGCCTATGACAGATTTTGCCTTTTTCGTTTTTTTTGCCCCTGCTATTTGCCTTTTTCCTCTAACTGTGAGGATGGCTATTTACACACTTTGGGTTCTTTTTTGTCTTGTTAATTCTTTTAATAACTATGGCTTTCTGGCTATGGCATCTGATTCCCACATATCTGGGTACTGACATTTCTCACAGCAGTTCCTTACATATCGCTACACCTGTCCCATACAGTGTCCACCCTCTGCCTTGGCTTATTTCAGTCTGTGTACATCCGCTATCTGTGGGTCAACCCTGTCTGCCTTCCCACAGTCTGCTTTGTGACAATGCTCCCCTGGTCAGGCCTGTGTGGGCATGGGAGGGGGGATCCCTGTACCATCATACCAAGTAGCCAGCTTCCAGATATATCACTATTCTCACAGCTTGCATGGATCCTGGCCTGTGTAAGGATGTAGGCTTCATGGCACAATCTGGGGAATGTTGGCACAACATCAGTCATGTCTCCCAGTACTTGGCCCAGCTGATGTGTGGCTTCCCTATCATACTGGCACTGGGGACACTGCGATCATCCATAAAGTTCAGGTATTGGTCAGGCATTCATGTCCTCCCTGAATTACAGATCAGCACACCAGATCCACCCATGCAATCTTAAAACCATACATATACACTGTTACTTGCAGGGACGAATTGTAGAACACAGCAGAACATTTTCTAAGTACTGGCTTTATTCTACATCTCTAACAGGAATAATGGGCACATCTGCGGGGATGTAAAAAAACGGACATAGGCCTTTCCAGAATGCATTACACATCTCTGTAGCAAACCACACCCCCATTCCACCCCTTCTGGCCACAGGCAGAGATCCTCTTGCAAGCGCTATGGACATCCCTGCGTGCCAGTACCAGAATATGCCTGTAGACGTTTTTGCTTGATACACATCCCCTGCGCACATGAAAATGGCCTATTCTGGTTCTGGAATGACCTCCTTGGCCTCTTTCCAAAGGGATCTTTTACTCAAAGAGCTAAATGATTGATTGGAGCATACAGCCTCTGACACTGACGCCCTCCAACCTAGACAAGAAGATTGAATGATCTGTGGTGTCAAATATAGCACATAGATCCAGTAAGATCAGGAATGGTTTCCCTCGAACTACATTTAGCCTAAAATCATCCAAAAAGACCATGAATACCATTTCCATATTATAACCAGTACAGATTCCAGCTTGCTGGAAGTTCAAGTACTCGTGTTAGAAAATTATTCAATTGACTAAGAACGTCATCTATTTTGCAAGGAGTAAGAAATTAAGAGACAGATCTGTAATTCTCCATGAGGCTGGTTTCTAAGGAAGGCTTTCAGTATTGCTTTAAATAAGGTGTGTTTTCATGAACCAAGAAGTGACACTTCTGCAAGGCAAGCACTTGACATAGTTGCTAAGGGAGTTCCCACAGAAATTCCAGTAGCTTTTACCAAAACAGAAGTGTAAAGATCCAAAAGGCAACATGATTCCTTGGTCTTACTTAATCAAGTTAAGGCTTCTTTCAAAAAGACTGGAGAAAATTCAGACCAATTGCATGGGACCTAGCTCTAAATCTATATTCAGTCCTATTTCCTCTCATCTTAGGAAGCTCACAGTCCCTGGAAGGCTCTTCTGAATTTTTATCCATCAGACAATTAGCAAATTCAGAGTAAGTCGAAGAGGAAGAAATGCTGACTGAATGTTAACATTTGAGAAAATAAGCAGGTATCTTATATACATAGAGGACTTTTATTTATTTATTTATTTGCATATTTAACCGTTTTTGTTATACTCCTTTATCATTTTAGACAAAGCGGTTTACATTGTAACTTAAACTTGGTAATGTACATTAAACTGCAACATTGATAATGGATTCTTCTGAGTGATATACATGTCTTAGTACATTTTATTCCATTGCCACATACAACATGCATGATTTTAAATATATGGAAAGGAGACATGCTCTGGCATGTTCTGAGAAGTCCTTCAAAGTATACGTGCATTCTGTATTTCTATAATAGCAATACACACATACCCAGGCATTTCTACTCATTAGCACATACACATGGTCAGACACGCATAACTCCAGACTAACTTGTCTTTTGAACCTGGGGTTTGGGGGTGGAGTGGTGGAGTATCCAAGTAGTTAGAGCAGTGGCCTAAAAACCAGCAAAATCCATGTTCAAACACCATTGATGCTCCTTGAGATCTTGGGCAAGTTGCTCAACCTTACATTTTCTCAGGTCCAACCTTAAAATGTAAGCCCTCCAGGCACAGAAAAATATCTATTGTTCCTGGAGGCAAATTGCCTTCAACTACTACTAGAAAGGAACAAGCTAAAGACAGTTGGGTCAATCTTCAAAGTCCTTAGCCAGCCACACAAAGGAGACTGGCTTGCTAAAGGCATCAAGTGTGATGTTTAGCAGCACACACCAGCTAAGTCTCCGCACTTGTTCAGTTTGTCTGATTTTGTTGTTGTTGTTCAGCTGGAACTCAACCAGATTACTTTGTCCACACAAAAAGATGTCTTTAATTGTATTTCAGTTAAATTACTGCTGGAAAAATCATGCTGAGTGGATAGTGACAAACTTTAGCTGGTTTATGCTGCTCTTCAGGGATATTCAGTGGCAGCTCAATCCGGTTATGACTGACGGGCACGGCATTGTCAGTAGGTCAGAATATTGGGCCCAAAATAAACAAATGTTTAATGGCTGAGATTTGCTCACCTCTGAGTCACAAATCCATCTCCTTAGGACAAAATGTGACATTCTGAAAGCAGATCCTTTCCTCATGGCTATTGTGCAAGTAGATTTGTGAATTTGTTCAAACCAGGTTTTTTTGGAAAAATATTTCTTTTTTAGAAGAGATGTATTGATATTTTCATCTTCTTGGCAAAGTCCACATCATATTCTATTACATTTTCTAACCTGGATTAATCAACGTGATTCAGTTCTAAAATTTACAGTATAAGAGAAACAGAGAAAATATTATTTTTGAATATCAACATTGTTTAAATGGCTTTAACACAGGAGATTGAGAGGAATAATTGTCTTAATTATGGAAACCTAGAAACATGACGGCAGAAAAAGACCAAATGGCCTATCTAGTCTGCCCTTCCATATCAACTACAATAATCCCCTTTTTTTCTTTAGAGATCTTCTGTGTTGGTATGCTTTTTTGAATTCAGATGCTGTCCTCATCTCTACTACCTCCAGTGGGAGACTTCCACACATCTACCACTCTTTCCGTAAAGAAATATTTCTGCATATTATTCCTGAGTTTATCACCTTTCTCCCTCATACTATGTCCAGGGCCAGTGCTAGGGTTTCTAGCGCCCCCTGCAACCTATAAATCGGCGCCCCTCCCTCATTATTATTAATGTTGGCTGCACCCTATCCAAATATAAAACACTGCAAAAGTCACTGAAAATCTACAAAGTCAAATCTACCATACCATACCAGCATACACTTCCAAAACTCATACAATAAGGGGCATACCCAGAAAAAAGCAATATTGCAATGGGCCCCAAAACCTCCATACACCTATTTGAAAAGCTGTACAAGTCAAATTACTACAGTACAGATCCCTACGCACAAACTTCATGTTAACAGAACACCTGGCCTTGGTCACATACTCAGAAAACAGACCCTCACCAAGTACAGAAGAAGTGACCACAACCTAAAGTAAAAATAAAAATATGTAGACAAAAATTAAAATGAAACCCCAAGAAGCCAGACTCCACATGCGGTGCCACACCAGATAAGAGAGGCAGTTCCCCATACTGTTTGAAATATAAAGATAGCGCCAAGTCCAATCACTAAATTGAAAATAAAATTATTTTGTCTACCTTTTGTTGTCTGATGATTTGTGATCATGCTGGTCCCGATCTGAGGTTTCTGTTTTCCTCTGTCTTCTCTTAGATCTTTTTCTATGGTCTATAGTCCATTTGCCATTTCTTGTCTCTCCTTTTGCTTTCTTCATTTTCTCCCATCAGCCTTTTTTCAGTCCCAGTAATCTTCCCCAGTATCAGTCTCCTTTACAGCTTCCCCTCCCAGTACCTTCCAGTTTCAACCTCCTTGCATTCCCAGCACCACCACTGGTGTCTATTCCCTTTTAGTTCCCCTCCTTCTCCATCGTCCAACCCCTTCTATTCCAAATACCATCCCAGGTATCCATGAACTTCCAGTCCCAGTGCCCCCCTGTGTCAGTTCCCTTCCAGTCACCCTCTCCTCTGTTTGCCTTCCAGTGCCATCCCTGGGTGTCAGCTCCCTTCAAGCCCCCACTTCCCTCCAGCTTCCTCCTTCCCCTCTTTTATGCTCCCTTCCAACCCCCCATGTGAGCTCCCTTCTAGCTCCCACCTTCCCCCCTGTTAGTTCTCTTCCATCCCCCCTCCTATTACCCAGCCACCTTCCAGCCCCATCCCCAAGTGTCTGCTCCCTTCTAGCTCCCCCCTGTGTCTGCTCCCTTCCAGCTCCCCCTGTTTAGCTCCCCCATGTCTACTCCCTTCCAGCTCCCCCCTGTGTCTGCTCTCTTGTAGCCCCCCTGTGTCTGCCCCCTTCCAGCTCCCCAGTGTCTGCTCCCTTGTAGCTCCTCATGTCTGCTTCCTTTCAGCCTCCTCGTGTCTGCTCCCTTTCAGCAACCCCCATCTGTGCTCCCTTCCAGCTCCCCAGTGTCTGCTCCCTTGTAGCCCCCCATGTCTGCTCCCTTTCAGCTCCTCAGTATCTGCTCCTTTTCAGCTCCCCAGTATCTTCTCCCTTTCAGCTCCCCCTGTGCCTGCTCCCTTCCAGCTCTCCCCATGCCTGCTCCCTTGCAGCCCCCTATGTCTGCTCCCTTTCAGCACTCCCCCCATGTCTGCTCCCTTCCAGCTCCCCAGTATCTGCTCCCTTCCAGCTCCCCCCCATGTCTGCTCCCTTTCAGCCCCCCTCTCTGTCCCGTGTCCACTCTGATTCATCCTTCAAAAAAGAAAGCAGCCGCAGGAACATTTCTCTGCTCCCGTGGCTCTGCTATTGTATGGGGTATAGCGTGCTCTTAGGGAGGCCCTGGTAAATGGAGTTGCAATAGTCATATATTAAGGTGATTACTGCTTGACAAATAGCTTGGAAATCAATTGGGGAAAGGAGTTTGCTTAGGTTCCTTAAGGTGCGAAGCTTGAAGTAGACAGATTTGGTAATTCAGCTTATTTGTGGTTGGAAGTTGAATTCTTGGTCGAGTGTGATGCCCAGATAATTAATTTGGATTTTGACTGAGAGTGGGGTATTGTTTATTATGATTGAAGGTGGAGGATTGAAATACTTGTTTCTTGTGATGTGGAGTGCTTCTGATTTGTTGTGGTTAATTTTGAGATTGTGTTCTTTAAGCCAGAAGTTGATTGCTGAAAAACAGTTGGAAATTTTGTTATAGTCTGGTGAATTGGTGGAGAAGAGGGTGAAGATCATTATGTCCAGGACACAGGGCAGGGGTCAAGAGGGGAGGTGGTTGTGTTGATAGTCGAAAGTATAAAACCAGTGTTCTTGAGGCTGATGAGGTTGAAATTGTTCCATATGTGCTCCTGCTTTGATTTGCCAGATGAGGAGGGGAGCTCAAGCTGAAGGATTGTCTGGCTCCCGTGGTTATCTTGAAGGTGCTGAGCCATCTGATGTGGGTTTATTAGAGGCTTCAGATTTGTTATTGTGCTATATCAAATAATTCTCTTGGCTTGTTGATAGAGGTCTTGCTTTGTTTTGTAGGTGATGTGGCAGTATTTATTTAGCTCCTGTAGATACAATGCTTGCATGTTGGTGTTAATGGGGGCTCTCCATTTATTTATTTATTTTTTATACCACGCTCTTTAGAATCAGTGCAGTTTACATGTATACTAACAGGTACTTTTTATTCACTTGTCCCTGAAGGGCTCACAATCTAAGTGTACCTAAGGCAATGGAGGGTTAAGTGGCCTACTCTAGGCCACAATGAGTGGCCATGGGACTAGAGATCCCAGTCCCTCCAGCCTGAGGTTGCTTGTCCCCATGCGGGAATTGAACCCCCAGCCTTCCAGCCTGAGGTAACCTGTCCCAACCACTGAGCCACTCCTCCCCATTTGCACTCAAGTTGGCATAGTTTAGATTTCTGGTCTTTTAGGTTCTTGGAATACCAGTGGGATGTATTTGGGTAATTACATTTATGGGCCTTAGGTGGTGCTTTAGCGGTGGCTGAGATAGTGATGTTCTACTTGGTTATCAGAAAGTCTAAATGGTCATTTGGGGAGTGTGAATCAAGCATTGGAGTAATTTTACTGATGAAGTCCTGGCTGTCAAAAGGAAGAAGCTGCAAGAAGCGTAAGTGGGTTTGGTATGTTGTTTTTGAGTCTTTTGTTGGGTAAGTTCAAAGGTGATTTGATGACGGTCGGACCAGGGGATTTTATATATATGGATGGAGGCTGTCATGAAGTTGGTGTTGTGTGCTAGGAGGGTAGTGGGAACTATGAGGTCCAGTGTTCCACCTTTAATGTGAGTAGGATTGGAAATAATTTGTGCAAACTGGATGTCCTTCATGGCATCTATGAATCTTGTGACTTGTTGTTTAGTTAATGAGACTAGGTTAAAATTTCCTAGCAGGATGTTCATGTTCTGGTTACTTGTATGAGTGCATATTGCATCAAGGATAGTGGGGAGATCATCTTGGCTAGAAGAGGGTGATCTGTAGACCAGACTGAGCGTGTGTTTTTGTTTGAGAAGTGATCATTTCCAGATTGCGTGTGGAGGTAAGCTCTACATTGATGAATTAAAGTAGCTTATTTGTAAGGATGCACACCCCTCCACTCCTTAGATCCATGGGCAATTGTGGATATTGTGGGTAGATGTATTTAGCTGATTTACGAGCACATTGTCTGTTTCAAGGAACCAAGTTTAGTAAGATATAGGATGTCAATGTTGTTATCTTCGATGAGCTCTTTTATTATGTGGACCTTGTTTCTACTTGATCTAGTATTGATTAGTGCACATTTAATGGTGCTGTAGCTTCCTCTGTGTTTGGATTGGTTGGAATCCATTCTTGAAGTACCTTGTGGAGAAATTCTGATGAGGTTGGAGTGATTAACATGTCTTGGTGGGTTCCAGAAAGACCAAAGATTGGGCTATTTGATGTGTCTAGGGTAGTAGAGGACTGGGATGGAGGCATAGTAGAAGGAGGAGCTGCCTGTTAGGACATGATGATAAGCCCGATTAGGGCAAGGAATAAACCTTGAAGGTGCATGTTGACTAGGTGGTGGAATTGATTAGAGTCCTTACTAGATAGCAATAGTGCACTGGAAGTTGGTTAACCGGTCATTTGTCTGCTTCTGGATGTGGGAGCTTTATTATTGTTGGCTCTGTGTCAAGGCTCGGGTGCAGTATGGAGCTGACAGTAGAGATCCTTGTGAGTAGGAGTGTTTTAGTGGAGTGGTACAGTACTTACATTTGTAGGCGTTATAGGTTTCATACAGGTGGCATATGGCAGATAGCTGAAATACTGCCTAGAACTGTCAGTGTGTAGGAGCTTTTCTTGATTGTAGCATCCACAATGAGCTGGGATGCTTTGGATGCAAGTGGTCTGGGTCTCTGCGTGTAAGTGATGTACCTGCTCTGCAGGGCTGTTTGGCTGTTTGTGGCCCTTTCCTAGGGACCTGTGCTAAAGGGCCAAGCCAAAGGACCATCTCGTGAGGCTCTCAGGCACAGGCCTGCCAGGCGCAGGCATGCCTGAGTGCGCTGATGAGTTTGAGTCTGTCCTCCTGACCCTGATTGGCCTCTGCTGCAGTGGGGGGGTGGGGGGTAGAGGAATCCCTCTTCCTGCTCCCCTGTGGCCAACTGCCAATCGGGGCTTGCTGCTGGTGCCGGTAGTCACACATACACAATTTACAGCTTAGGAGCAGTTGTAAATTTGTACATAGAAATTTGTAGGCTACTGAGAATAGCTCTGGGTGCATATGTTATACTCTTTTACTAAAGGGTGCTATGGTGATGCACCTAACACACAAAAACCATGGTGTGTTAGGTGCAACACCGCTGCAGTAACTGTTGTGGGGAGGGGGGAAAGCAAGGTTGCAGTCAGAGCATGCTGTTTGCCCCTGTGCTAATTGTGCAGTGCTCACCATGCTCATTCTCCACCCCTAACCTGCCCTCTTACCACCTCAATGCACAATTCGCAGCATGGAATTAGCCCACACTCACTGTCATGGCCCTACACTAATTGTCAATGCTTGTCCCATTATGCTTTCAGCATTTTCAGAACACACGCTAACTGCTAGTTATCTCCAAGTTATAATGCCCTGTTCAATGTAATTTCAGTTTGTTCAATGTAAACCGCACTGATGCAGAATAGTGCGGTATATAAGAGAATGTAAATAAATAAATAAAATAAAATGTCACCTTTATAAAATATCCTAACATGCCATCAACTAGCCCCCAACTTGACCACTACTGTGATAGTAAGTTCAATGTTACTTTTATAATAAATTATGGACCATCATATTTCCATGGAGCTGTGACCTAATAAAAATAAACCCCGAAACTGCCTGTCAAGAACAAACAGCAAAAATACGCTAACCACGCCAAAGGAATTCTCCAAAGCTAAGCAGTGCACTTCGAACAGGACCTTCTCTCTATATGCATCAAATCTGTGGAACTACCTACCGAACAATATCAGATACACGAAAGACACTAAAGAATTCAGGAAAATGCTGAAAAAATTCCTCTTCATTGAACACTACAGCAACATCACATAGAATTCACTGAAACCATCCATCCACACCAGACCTGGACAACAACCACTCAACAATTCCCACAATCATACAACATGACCACAAATTGTAAATAGTTACTTATGTAAAAAAAGTTAAGAAACATACAATGATGATTACAAATTTTAGTCTTTAAAACACCTGTTACAATGTAAATAGTTAAGTTCAATGATGGAGTTTTAATGTAAACTACCTCATTGCACAAGACAAAAGATGAGTTCAATGTAAACCACCTTGATTTAAATAAAACGTGGTATATAAATACTGCTAAATAAATAAATAATCCCTCATGTTGTTTGAGTGATCTATAGCGATAGTATGGAGAAGAGGCTGAGGTGTGAATTTTATGAACTAGTCAAGACTGTGAAGGATTATCCCATTATCCCTGATACTGAATCTGAAAAATGACATTATGTTAGATGGGGGATATCCATATGGGGAAGAAACCTTAAGCATACTGAATATTAAAGAAAAAACACTTTTAGGCGGTCATTTTATAAAGTAATTTTCATGCATACCTGGGCACAAATGTATACAAATGGCCTCTTATGAAATTCTGACTGCTATAAAACTAAGTGCTTTGACAGGATGGTCTGTACTTTACCAGGATGTGTGTAGAGGGGCAGCGTTTGGGTGGAGCATGGGTAGAATGTGCAAATAAATGTCTGGTGTAAATGTCCACGCCTGCAATGTAGGCATGAGATCTGCCACGTCTAGTATTTTATAAAGAAGAATAGGCACTTGGCTGTAAAAAATGGGCTTAAAATAGGCATGTCTTGGCTGCCTTAATAAAAGTACCCTGTTATAAAATTATCCTCTTAATGTGGATTAAAATCAAGGGCACTTGTTTTAATAATAGCAATATAGCAAAACAGGACCAATGGAGAAGGTTGGACATTGTTCAGTATCAACTCTGTGGAAATCTGATATTCCATAATATATTAAAGAAGTAAAATCTAAATTATTGTCCCAGTAGTGATCAAAATTGGAGGCTGGTAGTTGACTATTAGGACCCGATATTCAAAGGCCACTGCTGCACAACCCTATGTTAACCGGTTAGCATAGGGGGCATGCCGGGGGCGTTTCGGGGTGAAACCCATCGATACCCGGGCAGCATAATATTGATCCACTGCCTGGTTACCGACATGCAGCAAAAGGCTGGCGCAGGTTTATCAGGTACTTAGACACGATCCTACTTTCAAGATTAAGGAGGAAGTTGACTCTGCTCTCATTTGGTGCCTCAGCAGGCTATCTAACAAATCGTGAAGCATCTTTCTTAACAGTATCATATCTGATAGTACCAACTATATATACTTTGGGTCCACTAATAAAATGACTATTTGAAGATATCCTTGGTGTGGCTGTGACCTTTTTTCGCTTTACAGTTGGACTTTATCTTCTTGCGGAAAACATATCCTCTCTTCTTTGGTTTGGCTTCCTGAGCACACACCATGGCCTACACCCAATGGGACAATGTCTTCAGTTACACTGAAGAACCATTTGAATAAGCTCCTACAGAAACCACCACTTGTAGACGAAGAACCAGAGAACATCAGCTACAAGAGTGATGGATCGATTTTGTGCGCATCAGGAAATCTGTTATCCATTATGAACTTTATTATGCAGGTCTTCAATATTGCAGAGTTAAGCGCATTCCTAGAGGTCTTAGAATGACCAAAGAACCAAACATGTTTCATGATGAGAAAGCTTTCACAGATAGGTGGTGTGCGATTCTTAATAAATGTTCGCTTGACCTCATGGTACTCCTTGCAGAAATCTCAAAAAGGAAAGCCAACTCCATTAAAGTAGAGGTTGAAAGAAAGATGGAGGTGTTGAAAGCAGAGGACAGAAATTTTAATAATTATTAAGTGATTACGATAAAAAGTTAAAGGAGTACCGTAAAGAGATTAAGACAGATAAACTCTAGAAATTGAAATGTGATGAATTGTATTATAAAATTGGTAACGCATATATATGGTTAGGGTCCCATTCTTCGGGCAATGTACAATGGCAGGTTAGTTTTAAAGGCACAACTGGAGAATGTAGAGATCAGGATTCTAAAAAGAATAACCAGTCTGATTGCAGAAACAATGAGGGACAGGATAGGAATAAGAAACGGATAAGAAGTGACTCAGAAAAACTTTTGTCTCCCCTAGTTCCACCCCCTACCCTCCTCCCCTAGCACTTTCAAAGATATTTTTTTCAAAGACATTTGGGAAAAGGAATCAGCAAGGTACAAACCCACATGCAAACAGACTCCCTCTCTCCAGATGGAATTCAGAGGGAGAGGCAGAGGCAGAAGGACACGGTGCTTTCACAATCTGTCTCACGACCCTTACTGACATCCTAAACCAATCTTCCCATTCTCAATCTTTCAAAGATTTCTCTTTCAAAACGAGAATGTGATTTACTTCAGAAAGGGCTTTCATTTGTTCACATGGCATGATATGATTCATTTCAGACTCGTATTGACCTTTACAAATTCTCCTGCAAGCTTCAGATCACCCAATTTTTTACAGACAGATCTGAGGACGTTGTAGATCCCTCAGTTATGCGCAATAAATCTCAGTGGGTCCCTCCCGGCCTCATTGATTTTGCTATGCAATCATATGTGAACTGCATTCTTTGTGATGTAGGACTACTTGAGAACAGTTGTGCTTGTAGATATGATAATCTCACACGGAATGAGAGACAAGCTATGAGTTCCCTTCCACAACATAGGGATATTCTCATTAAACCTGCCAACAAGGGAGGAGGGATTGTTATGTTGAGGATCTTAAAAGTCAACTCAGTGATAATCAGTTTTATCAGGTACGTACATATGATCCTACGCTCAAGATTAAGGAGGAAGTTGAGCCTCTGCTCTCTCTTGGTGCCTCAGCAGGCTAGCCAACGAATCGTGAAGAATTCTTCTTAAGAGTATCACATCTGATAGTACCCACTATATATACTTTGGGTCCACTAATAAAACGACTGTTCTAAGATATCCTTGGTGTGGCTGTGGTCTTCTTGCGGAGAACATATTCTCTCTTCTTTATTTGCTTTGAATATCAGTGCCTCTGCCGACATTCAGGTGGCACTGCTGCACAACCCAATGTTATTGACATGCAGAAAAAGGCTGGTGCAGGAAAGACTGGCCCTACTTTCACCGCAGAATATCTGAATATTAGAATAGACTGCATATTGCCGCTGCCAGGTTGTGGTCCTGGCATTGAATATCTGGGTTTAGAGTCCAATGACAGCGGCTAGCCTACATCAGCTAATCTCCATTGCTGAATACCACCCCCCCCACCCCACCCCTTAGATTACAATTTTTGTCCAGACCAGATTTTTGGATCACAGGGTTTGGTTATATTATTTTATAAAATAGGCATAAAGTAAGCCCTTTTTTGAACCTGGACATAAGTGCCATCTTATATAATTTCCCCCCGCCCCCCTCCACCCTCCCTCTCATAGTGGCTAGATTCTTTCCTTTCTATTTAGCATAATAGGCTGAAATCACAACACCATGGGAATAAGCTGGCTCAAAGAAACTGAGAAACTTTGTCTAAAGCAAAGGCAATAATTTATTCTGATTGCAAGAACCTGGGGGTAAGAGTAACACATTTACAGCACAGAACAGGAAAAGCGTTTCATTAACTCAGACTGGGAACTCTGAGTTACATTAGAGCTGGAGAGAACACGTCTCACATTTCCACTGCTATTCCAGGCCACAGATATGTAGCCAAGTACTTTGCCAACCTCAGCTATATCTTCAGCTCACTGATTCATTCCCATGCGAAGAACTAATCAAAACAAACAGGATAGAGGAAAACTCCTTTTGCTAGGGTTTTCAAGTTCAAGAGAACAGCGAGATTATATGAACCTCTCACTTGATCAGAAGACGCAGAAAACTCAGCTGACCTCTCTCGGATCCAGGAAAGCAGTGTACATGTTGGCTGCAGAATGACAGGCTTTTCCTGGGTGGTTTGTTATAATTAAATTTCATTGTTATCTCCCCCTGAAGTTTTTGGGCTATGCTGAAATGGGCAGTATTTTTTTATTTCTCCTTTTTTATTTGTGGTGTCAAACTGATTTTGTTATTCATCTGTCCATTCTGTTTCTGTACAAGCGTTAAATGCTTGAATATAATTGAAAATGCAATAACAGTAAAATTTAACAAAAGCAATAAAAAGGGAGACAATCTCTTCTTCCACAAATACTTATAACTCAGAATTGGCAAAAAAAAAATAGTATTTGTACTTCAATATTTGCACACTTTCATTTCAAGAGAGAACTGCCACAAATCAGAATTGTCAGAGACCTAATTCATGCCCTGGGCAGTGGAAGGGGTGAATCTATCTGCAAAGTGATATTCACCTAGCTGGGAAGGGAGGGCTTTCTTCAGTGGTGATTAGGGTTGCCATCTTTTTCACCGAGAAAAACCTGACACCTGTGGCTCGCCATGCTCCACCCCTGCCCCGCTCCCAGTCCCACCCCCAGTCCCACCAATGCTGCACACCAGTCTCACCCACAAAAATTACAGAGGATTCACTCACCCCCCCCCCTAGTGCTGGTTCTCTCTTACCCCCCCTCTTAGTGCTGGTTCACTCACTCACCCCCCTCCCCGCTGGTTCACTCACCCCCCTCTCAGTCTTCTTTCCAAAACGCTCAAGGAGCGGCCTATTGTTGTCAGAATAGTAGCCATAGTAGATGATCAAGGTCATCACCTTGTCAGCGATTTACCCATAGTGAATGCTTTCAGATCTTTCTACTTGGAGCATTATTCGTCTGAGGTTGAGGAGGAAGCGGGAGCCTTTGAGAAATCTAATCAAAATCTGGCGCATCCGGTACTCTCAGATGAATTAGCTGCAGGTCTCAAGTCCTTTAATAATGAAGAAACTGCACTCCGCTTTATTATCTATGCAACTGGGGAAAGCTACTGGCCCCAACGGGCTACTGGTAGAATTTTACGGAACCTTTATGGTATAACTCGCTCTCCATCTTCTTAACTATTTTGATATGCTTCAACCACAACCTTCATACAGTGGCTCCATTGTGAATGCTAATGTCATTATTTTAGAAAAACCTGCCAGGGTTCCTTAAAAGGTTGGTAATTACTGGCAGATATCATTTTTGAATGCTGACTATAAAATCTACTCTTCCATACTAGCGAATGGGCTTGCGAGAGTCGTTCCCAACTTGATCGATTCTGACAAATGTGGTTTTATAGCAGATTGGTCTACTGCAGATAATACTAGATTGCTATGTTTATGTTTGTTTATGTTTATTTAGAATTTGATATACCGCTCAGGCCAGAGGCATTAGAGCGGTTTACAATGCAATATCATTCAAGGAAATAGGAAAAGAACGCCATTTATATGATAGGACAGAATAGAGGACAGAGACAGTCAGACAGAAAAGAAAAGGAGAGGAGCAAGGAACAGCGAGTTACCACAAAATAGACGCAAGTCGACCCAGTCCATGTCTTCATATCAACCCACAGCCACAGATGCCACGGCCCTACGCCTAAGGGCCACGCCAAAGGGCCCTCAGGCGCGGGCCCGCAAGGCGCGGGCGCGCCTCAGAAGCGGCGGTTTTTATGCCGAAGGTAGGGGCTGCTGATAGGCATGCAGGGGAAGCGAGGAGGAGCTCCTGCTCACTCCCTCCGAAGATGGCTACTCCTGTTCTCTTGGCGGGCCTCAGAAGCGGCGGTTTTTATGCCGAAGGTAGGGGCTGCTGATAGGCATGCAGGGGAAGCGAGGAGGAGCTCCTGCTCACTCCCTCCGAAGATGGCTGCTCCCGTTCTCTTGGCGCGCCTCAGAAGCGGCGGTTTTTATGCCGAAGGTAGGGGCTGCTGATAGGCATGCAGGGGAAGCGAGGAGGAGCTCCTGCTCACTCCCTCCGAAGATGGCTGCTCCCGTTCTCTTGGCGCGCCTCAGAAGCGGCGGTTTTTATGCTGAAGGTAGGGGCTGCTGATTAGCATTGTTGGACCATCTAGATTCACCTTGCGTTGGCCTTTCTCTTGACGGTGAAAAGGCGTTTGATAGATTAGAGTATTTTCGGTCTTACGGTATTTTCAGTCTTACGGTAGTTTTGATTTTGGAGCGAGATTTATTGGTATGATTATAGTGTTATACTCTAATCCAATTGCTAGGATTTCAGCGAATTCTACATTGTCACAGGCCTTTTCACTTTGTCACAGTACTTGGCAAGGTTGTCCCCTGTACCCTTTCCTTTTCAATCTTGAGCTAGAACCATTGGCCATTTCGCTTAGGCTGTTGGCTGATGTCCAAGGCATAGTTGGGGGAGATATGCATGTTAAGCTTTCTGCATATGCAGATGACCTTCTGCACTTTCTGTAACCTTCCTCCATCGCCTGTGTTTTGGATTTGTTTGGGTACTATTCCTGACTATCGGGTTACAAGATCAATTGGTCTAAGTCAGTAGCTTTCCCTCTTAATCACTTAACTCATAAGGCACTGGTAGCTTTTTTCCCTTTTAAGTGGGAACCAACTGCTTTTAAATATCTGGGAGTCCACTATTGTACCTTAGTGGATGATACTATCCAGCTTAACATCAAAGACACTTTTGATATGGTATGCACCATCACTTTAAAATGATCTCCTCTCCACCTCTCAGTGCATTTTTACAAGGATGTTGAGAGACTGCTCGTTTCCTTCCTTTGGTGAGGGAAACTGCTCAGAATATCCACAAAAAGTTGAAAGCCAATAAAGTATGTGGCAGAGTCCATTTTCCAGATTTCCAGTGGTAGCACAGGGCATTTCTATTAAAGCAGGGAGCTAAGTGGACAGAACTTGAAGCAAGACTGCTCGACCAGTGTGGTTGTTGTTGGAAGAATATTTGGTAACTGGTGCTGCTTCCACTTCTTATAGGCATGAGACATTCTACCTACTAAAAAGTTGGATGTATCATCACCATCACGCAACATGCTTTCCAATCTCTTGCACCTCTTATTCTCTCAGTCAACCCACTCTCATCCTCCATGCCTCTATAGTATAACCCTCTGTTTAAGATCCAAAAGAGAACTTTTGCATGTCTTAAATGGCAATCTTGTGGACTCTGGACCTTAGGGAAATTATGGGAGGGCTCTTCTTGGAAGTCTTTCTCACTGTGACAATCAGTTTGGTCTCTCATTATCCTGTCAATTTCAGTGGATGCAATTGAAACGCTGCATCATTCACTCCAAGGTAGACTTACATATGCTCACTCAAGATTGGAGGCTTCATCGGATGGTTGTTGTTTGTACTAAGGGGGAAGTTTCCGCATTTTGTGCTTTATTTCAAGACCGTTCCTTGAACAGTCCACAGGAACTGGAGCGGTTATGGGAAAGGGAGTTTTCTATCTCTCCTTTGTCACAACAGTGATCTCGTTTCTGGGGAGCTTCAATTAGAGTTGTTAGACCTGTTGGCCTCATTCAATCCCTATTTTTCTTAGCTCATTGAGCCTATATCATTCTGATTTAATTAACCAAATGGGATCCAAATGCAGGGAATGGATGTTGGTCATGTCAAACTATGCTTGGTACCTTGGCACACATGATAGTTGAATGCCCTAACATTCAGCTTTTTTGGGGCCCTGTATGGGAGAAAATACGATTAATGTTACATTCCAGGGCCCCTTTAACCTGGTGCACTGTCATGCTAAGATCTTTGGCTCAGATTCTTTCATTAGCTAAGGAAAGTTTCTTTTTACTGGATTATATGATTGAGGTAGCCTTGAAAGTTGTAATCTCGCATTGAAAATTCTCTGTTTCGTTGGACTGGCACTTGTGGTGGAATCTAATTTTTTACTCCAAATATGAATGGGTTTATACAGCCTCTGCCCCATTGGGCTGATCCAGTGTTAACAGATGAAAAGCTATGGGCGATTGTTTTGCGGGCACCCATTTAAGTTTTAGGACAGCCACAGTTGCCTGAATCTTGCTATGAACCCTCATTTGTCTACATATTTTGGTATATTCCTTGGTATATTTCAGTGGCTGGATGATGTCTGGATGTTATAACTTTCCAGTGAGTCAGGGAGGGGGGGGGGGGGAGTTGAGGTTATACTCTACTGATCGTTATTGTATGTGTTTATTATTTGTTGAGAAGTTAAACAAATCTATTAAAAAACAAACAAACAAACAAGAAGATGGCTTCTCTGATCGACATGGAGAAATACAGAAGCAGATTGACCAGTACAGAACTGAGTTGAGAGCAATACAAGTTAAAAAAAACGTTTAAGGGATGAAAAAGAAATAAAAGATGGTACCATTTATAATTGGTCTAAAATTCAAAATTGGAACAATTTCTCATACCGCTGTAAGGTGAGTTAGATTTATCCCCTGAAATTCCCCTTTCTAATGGAGATGAAGACCAATGAGAAGCTTTTTTTATGGAAAAGGGATCAAGGGAAAGATGCAATTGGGACATCAGAAGATCAGCACAAGGAGGAAGGAAGGGACCTTTTACCCGCTCCCAACGGTATCAATATCAACAGTATCAACATTATCAGCAGTAGTAAACCTATCTTCTAGAACATTATCTTCAGCGCAACATTCATGACTGTGTAGATGGTTGTCCTTGACCCCTTCTATAGCTCTTTTTATAATAGAGTGGCTATAGAAAAATTTATGAGAACTTTACAATTTAAATTATTTTTTGATAATAAAACGGCACAAGAGGACAACTCTGTGGTTCGTAATAAATCAGCTTGGACACTTCCAGGTTCAATGGACCCGGCATTATTAACTTTTAAAAACCTTGTGCTGCGTGATCTTACAGAATTGGGAAAACTGCAATTTCAGCATTTACCTAATTTGTCCAAGGTAGAAAGATTAATGCTATAGTGGTATTGAACAAGGTTGACTATGATGCTGAAATTCAGAGACAGTTAGCCAATGTTCATCACTACAAAAAGCTATTTAAAGATCCCACAGTAGAGTTACAACAAGAAATTAAGTCCCTCACAACTACATCTTATGAGATGGGCTATTTGACAGCAAAGGAAAAGGATTATTTAAATCCTGCTTTCCCTAAAATACTGGTATTATATATCTTACTGAAAATCCATAAATCATTGCATAATACACCAGGTAGACCCATTCTTGTTAGTAATGGGTCATTACTAGAGTCTTTGGGATGATACCTTGATGAATTCCTTAGATAAGAAGTCCCCCTCAAAAAGTCTTATATAAAAGATACAACACATTTTTTACAAATTCTTGAAGGAATATCAGAGGTGAATGCATTATAATGACGTCACTATGGACTTTAGTGCACTATACACCTCGATTCCCCAAGATGAAGCATTAGATGTGCTATATCAAGTATGGGAAAGACAAATTCAACCGCATAAGTTGCCAACACACTTCTTGTTGCGGTCGGCTGAGATAGCACTTAAAAATAATTTCTTTATATATCTAATTCTATCTGCAGACTTCTGGGACAGCAATGGGTGCTACATTTGCCCCCTATTTAGCCAATCTATGCATGCAGGCCTATGAAGATTACTACTATTACATATGGTTGTTTGTATAAGGAAAGATTATAGAATGACGCAGGTACATAGATGACATTTTCTTTCTCTGGGGTGGTACAAGAGATCAATTGGAGCAATCTGTTGACTTTTTGAACTCCTGCAATCCAGCCATAAAGTTTGACATGCACTGTGATCAATCTTCTATCAACTTTCTAGATGTTCGGGTTTCAAAAAAGATAGATGGGGTTGTTACCACCATTTATTCCAAGCCTACAGATTGCAATACTCTTCTATATACAACAATTTTCATCCAGTTCATTTAAGGAATAATTTGCCATGCTTCCAATTTTTATGCGTCAGGCATATTTGCTCTTCTGCTGAATAATTTTGGTCACAAGCTTAATATTTTAAAACATAAGTTTGAGAAGCATGGATATTCAGAAGCTGTATTAAAGAAAACATACAAAAGCGCTTTATTTAATCATCGGGAATGGTTCTTGGGACATAAGAGCAATTGCAGCAGCATATCACACAAGAGCCCGTAACCTGTGTTTTACAATATTCATCTCTATCATCTCATATTGCGGCTATAATTACCACTGGGCTGTATTTCAGCTACACCCTTGCTTCAATCAGTGACGACCAAGAATAGCATATAGTAGAAGACTTCAATTCCATGAGAAAGCAATGTGGGTTGCTTGACAGGCCATTTTTAAATATGGGAAATGTCAATGCTGTGTGATTATGGAAGAAAGAGATCAATTTATTGTTGGCATTAGGACTTTGAAATTAAAATATGCTACTTCTTGCCTTTCCACTTACATGGTATATATTGGGAAGTGTCCATATAAAAAAATATTTAGGAAAAACTATTCATCAGCTGCACATTTGATAGAGCACAAGTATTGTTTATCTAAACAGAAAGTAGAAGCACCTCTTGTTGATCATTGTCAACAATTTAATCATGCATTTCAAGATTTAAGGTGCATGTTTATTGATCATATCCCAATAAATTTCTGCAGGGGTGATAGGGGAATATTACTCCTGCAGCGTGAACAGAAATGGATCTTCAAGTTAAATTCATTGGAGCCTTCTGGCTTGAACAACATGATTGACTGGGGAGTATTCTTTTAAGATATTTGATTTTTTGGAGCATTTATGTATAACAGTAGTAGACTTTTTGAATCATTATGTGTAATCTCCTTAAGAGTAAGATATGATTGTTATGTGGCCCCTCTTCCCCTTCTTTTTGGTTGGTTCTTGATTGGAATATCAGAGAGTACGGTGACATCAGACACTATGCTGGAGCTCTCCGATTCTCTGAGGGATACAGGAAACAGGAAAAGTTTGTACTAACTTTAGAAACATTGCGGTCCCATGGCTCTTAAAGCAGCACAGTCATGGGAACAATGGAGAATGCTCCCCCGACTGTGCTCAGCTGCTTTAAAGGGTGAGTCAGTGAAGAAGGCTACGAGCACCCTTAAAGATTTGCACCCCGAGCCAGTCCCTCATTGGCTCACTCGTTAAAGAGACAGTAATGAGCAAAGGGAGGCTCAGACCCTGCGTGGAACAAGCTGCCCCCTAACACTGGCACCCCCCTGCCATGCTTACTCACTTTACCGGGTAGTGCCGACCCTGAAAATGATGTTCCTGGCGGCAGTCTCCCTCCGCCACTGCTGCTGTTCCTATAATTGCAGCGGTAGTAGACCTTAAACTTGAAACATGCGGAAAAAAAAGTGTGGGTCCACACTTGGAAGGAATGCAAATGCCCATCTCTTCTGATATGTCAGAAGGGGCAGGCATTTGTAGGAGGAAGGCTGCTGACGTGATTTTCTTTTGATTTTTTCTTTAATGCAGTGTGAGGCAGCTGCCACTGGCCTGTTTTGGGGTGGGGGTGAGGGGGGCATTTTTGCCAGTCCCAAAATTTGCCACCTCAGGAGACCACTTCACCCTGTCTCATGATACACTCCCTGTGTCTGATTTACTTGCATCTAGCTTTTTATCAATCAGAATGGAGGTATCCCAGGTGATCACAACCTCTTCATTTTCCATAATTCTCTTACAGTCAACTTCCGGAAATTGCATCGGAGGGGGGTGGAAGCACAAGGTCCTAGAGACTAGAAACCACGACACAGCACTAGAGACCTTAGGTAGGTGCTGCATTGCAGTTTTAAAAAAATTGTCAGTCAGAGGCAGCAGCAGTGGCAATAGGCACCCCTGGGATGCCAGCATTCGAGGTGACCACCTAGTTTAATGAATACTAGTGCCAGCCCTGCTAGAACAAGAGGTCACAACATGAGGCAAAAGGCATCCCAGTATGAGGATCTAAGAAGGTAGGCATAGGAGCAACTTCAGGAAGTGTTTCTTCATGGAAAAGTTGATGGATGTTTGCCATGACCTCCCAGGGGAAGTGGTGGAAGCAGAAGTGATGGAATTCAAGGAAGTATGAGATAAGCCCAGAGGACTCCTGGCTATGAGCAAGTGAGGTGAAGGTCAAAAATCATTGAGATCCATAGAACTGCAAGAAGAAAGCAGAGCTGCTTTACCTTAAGGCCTTATCTGCCATCATATTCTCCGTTTCTGTTTCTACTGTACATAACATAAAGTTAAGAAGGCATTCATCTAACACTAAAACATCTGGCTTTTTGGCAGGCTACTTACTGACTGTAGATCTGTAATTGTTCTGTTTCGAAAGACAATCTGGATTTACTTTGTGTCTAATGTCTTTTATTTTATGCAGATTTACTTTGCATGCCATTTCTGACTTCAAAGTCATTGACATAAATACAAGCAAACAACAGACTAACATCACTAACAGCTCCTCCTTCATGAGTGAAAAGAGAAATAACATTTTTAATCTGTATTTCGTAATTCTGATGTTTTATTGGAACACAAAGTTATGATGAAGGAGGTCATTTTAGTAGGGTTGTACAGCATTTACATGTGTAAAAAGATGGTTTACATATGTAAATGGGCTTATTTGTGTAAGGAAGTTCAGAATAGCAGCTACTTACTCATGTACATCCCTAGCATATTCAGATTTCGAGAGGACCTAGTGAAAACAGATTTTTAAAATAAACATATTGTGATAAAGAGAATAAGTTTATGCTTCCAAAATTTCCTTTGCTATTTACACCTGCTCTGAATCACTTTTACATGACAGCAAACTGTTCATTTGGACCTGGGATTTGAGAAGTGAGTGAGGGGGCAATTGTGCTTATCAAGGCCAGAAATTTGAGGTTTAGTACTTAGCTCTTTAACTGGCTTCTCTTCTCCATGTAATTTACAAGAATCAGCACTTACATATGTAGTTGTCAGAACACGCATATGAGGAGGGATCTAGCTAAGCTTGAAGAATGGTCTAGAACATCGGTTCTCAACCTGTGGGTTGCGACCCCCATGGGGGTCGCCACAGGATTTAGCGGGGGTCACCTCGTCTCCACCAAGTTAAAAAAATGTAAAACGCGCACAAGTTGCTGCCGCTGCCGAGTCCACTTCTCGGCAGCGGCAAACTCACCGCCTCCCTTCTAATGCAGCCGCGGCTCCCTGCCTCTTAGGGAACAGCGGCTGTGCCTGTAAAACTGTTGCGGAGCCTTCCTGTCTCTCTACGGGCTCCGTGCAGCATTGTCCCGCCTCCAAAGGAAGTGGAAAAAACTTCCTTTGGAGGTGGGACAATGCTGCACGGAGCCAGGGAGGCTCTGCAATGATTTTACAGGCACAGCCACGGTTCCCTAAGAGGCAGGGAGCCGCGGCTGCATTAGAAGGGAGGCAGACATGGGGAGAGGGAATGAGGGGGCAGGGAACCTGCAAGACGGCTGACATGGACAGGGGTGGCTGACATTGACATGGACATGGACAGGGGGGAAGGGGCTGATATGGATGGATGGAGGGAGGGGGCTGAAATGGACAGAGGGGGGCTGACATGGAGGGATGGAGGGAGGAGGGGCTGACATGGACGGAGGGGGGCTGACATTTATTTATTTATTTATTTAACTGTATTTATATCCCGCTTTTCACCGGGTCAAAGCGGCGCTACATTTAAGGGAGGGAGGGACATGGATGGGACATGGATGGACATGGACATGGATGGGACATGGATGGGACATGGATGGGGCTGACATGGAGGGAGGGAGCTGTTATGGATGGATGGATGGATGGAGGGAGGGGGGCTGACATGGACGGAGGGAGGGAGGGAGGGGGCTGATATGGATGGATGGAGGGAGTGGGGCTGACATGGAGGGATGGAGGGAGGGAGGGGGCTGACATGGAGGGAGGGAGGGAGGGGGGCTGATATGGATGGATGGAGGGAGGGGGCTGACATGGACAGAGGGGGGGTGACATGGAGGGATGGAGGGAGGAGGCTGGCATGGACAAAGCGGAGAGACAGGGGGACATACTGGACAGATAGGGGATAAATGCTGGACAGAGGCAAGAGACAGTGTGGGTTAGGATTATAATGGGCTGATGGGAGAGCTAGCACTGGTAATGGGCAAATTGGGGGGCTAGGACTGGTAATGGGTTGATTATGGAAGGCTAGGACAGGGAATGGACTGATCAAGGGGGGGTTGGGACTGGTAATGGGCTGATGGGGGGCTAGCATTGGAAATGAGCTGATCGGTGAGGTTAGGACTGGAAATGGGCTGATGGGGGGATTGGATTGGTAATGGGCTGATGGGGGCGGGGGGTAGGTCTGGTAATGGGCTGATTAGGGGAGCCTAGCACTGGTAATGGGGTTGAGGGGGGACTAGCACTGGAAATGAGCTGATTAGGGGAGGCTAGGACTGGTAATGGGCTGATGAGGTGGAGTAGAACTGGTAATGGACTCATGGGAGGTTAGCATTGGAAATGAGCTGATCGGGGGGGGGGGGCTATGACTGGAAATGAGCTGATTAGTGGAGTCTAGGACTGGTAATGAGCTGATGGGGGGACTATGACTGGAAATGAGCTGATTAGTGGAGTCTAGGACTGGTAATGAGCTGATGGGGGTAGGACTGGTATTGGGCTGTTTAGGGAAGGCTAGCACTGGTAATGGGGTTGAGGGGGGATTAGCACTAGAAATGAGCTGATTGGGGGGCTTTGACTGGGAATGGGCTGATTGTGGGGAGGGGAGGATAGTGCTGCTGGCCCTGGAAGAAAACTGGGGGCTAAGGCTACAAATGGGCTGATACGAGGGGATGGGAGAATGGAACTGGAAGGGAGTGGATCTGAGAGGGGCTGCCATGGTATTTGTACTAGAAGGGACTGCTCAGTGGGGAAGGAGGGGGACTGGAAGGAAATGGATACCAGTGGCAGTCATGGGAATGCAAGTTGACATTGGAAGGTACTGAGAGTGAGGATTGGAAAGGGGCTGATACTGGGGATGGTTACTGGGACTGGAAATAGGCTGACGGAAAGAAGTGAAGAAAACAAAAGAAGAGATAAGAAATAATAGATGGACCATAGACCACAGAAAGAGAGCTAAGAGAAGAGAGGAAAGCAGAAGCCTCAGATCGGGACCAGCATGATCAGAGAATAAATTGGTCAGACAACAAAGGTAGAAAAAATAATTTTATTTCATATTAGTTTTTTGACTACAAAATCATCATAATTTTGAAATCAAATATTGTTACTTGTTATTGTGATTAATTATTGTGGTTTAAATAAGTAAATTTTATAAATAAAAACATATTGCGAAGGCCTATAATATATTAATAATTCAACAAATGATTACAGCGACAATGCGTTAACGGTAAAGGAAGAGAGACGCATTTGATTTTATCATTGGGGGTCACCACAAGTTGACCAATGGTAAAAGGGGTCACGGTACAAAAAAGGTTGAGAACCACTGGTCTAGAATTTGGCAGCTGGGATTTAATGTTAAAAAATGCAAGGTCATGCATTTGGGCTGCGGCAATCCAAGGGAGCAATATAGTATAGGGGATGACATACTTTATCCACTAAAGAAGAGTGGGACCTCGGCGTGGTTGTGTCTGTTGATCTTAAAGTAGTTAAGCAGGTAGAAAAGGCGACAACAAAAGCTAGAAGGATGCTTGGGTGCTGTGATGCAGCGGACCCTCCTTTGGAGAGAAAAACAGTTCTGGATTCTGAAAGAAAAAGAAGTTGCCTGCAATATCCAGAGGATCCACCTAGAGGGAGCGGGAGAGTCAGGACAGAGACCACAGAACCACGCCTCTGTGGGCAGGACTTATGTTCCAAAAGCTCACATTTAAGGGGAGGCAAGCAAGAGTCAGGAGGAAGCTCATACGCTGGGAGCTTACCTGCAAAAAGCTCATCTGCCTGGAGATCCACTACTGGGGAAGCAGTGGAAGGATTACCCCCCTCAGCTGGGAGAGAACAAGCGGGAGCATGTTCCAGAGAGAGATTGAGGACATGCTATGAAGGTACCAGAGCAAGATTGAGATCTAGTCCAAAAGCAAACCTGAGTAAAAAGACAGGCTGGGAGAGGAGAACCAGTCCTGTAAGCCAAAGGCTAGGCCGAGAAAGCCAAAGCCAAACCAGACCGGGCCCTGAAACCCACAGGAGGGCAGGCCTCAAAGGCCTGAGGAGGAAAGACTGGGAGAGCCGAAGGAGAATACCTGAGAGCACTGATACGGAAGGCAGCAGCCAAGGTAGGCCTCCTGTCTCGCCCCAGAGAACCAAAAGAAAACCCAGAGGTAAAGCTTTTAATCTTTGCTACTGTTTTCCTAAAGCCAAGTTAAGAGAAGAACCTTGGGAGGGAGAGTCTCCTTACCTAAAGCACAAGCCAAAGCCAAAGTTAAAAGACAGTTTGAGCAAGGACAGGACTTTTAGAGGAAAGCATTATAAAGAAAATGTTTTTAAACCTCTAGAGGAAGAGATGCCATCATGGTATTCCACCACGCAGAACCGTAGGCCCAAAACAAACTGCTAAGTCCTGGGAAGCAGTGAGCCAAACCCACATAAAGGACACCTATCCTGACTCCTCAGAACAGTCAGAAGAGGCCATGCAGGTGGAATCCGTACATGAAGATCTTGATAGCCCTATGGAATGTGCATATTGTGTCGTGAGTGATATAGAGTCACTCCAGAGCTCTTTGGAGTGAATGAAGCAATATTGTTTTGGTAGCTTTTATGCTGTGAAGTTAACAGTTTCTGGTTGTTTTTCTGGTGCTTACAAAAGCTGCTGTAAGGACTTGTTTTGCTACGTCTGCCAATGTGTTTATCCTATGTTCTGAACCCTTAGTGCAAAAAGGGAAAATAAAGCCTTTTTCTTTTTCCCTCCACTTTTGTGCAAGACTGTATTCTCTTTGGGAGTTGGCAACGAGGCCGGCACAAGGCCCTGGCCCTTGACCCTCGCACCTGGCCAATCCCAATCACAAACATCTTAGTGGCCCCGGGCCCAGCCCTTCGGTGGAAAAACTACGCCGCCACCAGGGGGGCTGGTGCCGCGGCAGGGTGACAGTGCATAGGGAGAGGAATGGCTAGCAGAAAAAAGGAGGTGATAGTGCCTCTGTATAAGTCTTTGGTGCGACCTCATTTGGAGTATTGTGTGCAATTCTGGAGACCGCACCTTCAAAAGGATGTGAATAGGATGGAGTCGGTGCAGAGGGTAGCTACTAAAATGATTAGTGATCTTCATTATAAAGCATATGAGGACAGACTGAAGGATCTTAATATGTACACCTTAGAGGAAAGGCGGGATAGAGGTGATATGATTGAGATGTTTAAATACCTCCATGGCATAAATGCACAGGGGGAGAGCCTCTTTCAATTGAAAGCAAGTTCTGCTACGAGGGGACATGGGATGAGGGTGAAGGGAGATAGATTCAGGAGTGATATGCGGAAATATTTTTTTACAGAAAGAGTAGTGGATCCGTGGAATAGTCTCCAAGTGGAGGTGGTAGAGATGAGGACAGTAACTGAATTCAAAAAAGCATGGGACAAACACAGAGGGGTATGTTTACTAAACTGCGTTAGTGCGATTCACGTTAGGAGCCGCGGTAGAGACAGAAACCCCAAATAAGGACATGGGCGGTACATCGTTACTGATAACGCGCGTTACCAGGCGTCATAAATGAACGAGCGCTACAGGGCACGTTACCACGCGTTAATCTTAAGAAGGCGCACAGGCATAAAAGCACAGCAACAGAGCTGTAGCACAATGGTTACAACACTGACTGATGGTACAGGGGTCATGGGTTTGATTCCCCAGTGGGCCTAATGTATAAGGCTGGCTGAGGCAGCACCCTTTACATTTTAGTAGTGATTGTTGAGGCATTTGACGTGTATTTTAATTAGTGCTGCCAGCAAACACACCCTCATGGTGGCATAACCTAAGGTGCCGCATTAGGCACCCCATAACGCACTCCATAGGACACATTATAAAGTGTACTGTCCGCCAAGGCACCCTATAATGTCCCCTATAGGACACCTTATAAGGCTGTGAACAAAGCCCTGGCTGGCTGCAGAAGGATTGCAAGTCACCACACAAACTGTCTGCTGTGGTTACCAGGATAGGGTTAACCCACCCGTACCCATGATGCACTGCACATGCAAATCAGCAGTCGAGAGATGGGCACAAGATTGGGTATGCACCCCCACAGCACCTCGGCCTGGTAGGGGGAACAGACCATGTGTGGCACTGCCACAGAGTAGCCACAGACAGTCACATTGTGTGGGTACTGTGCCCACCCTGAGGTTGAGGTGGGGCGCCCAGCACCAGGTCCACAGCACCTTTCATGGCTGAAATATACCATGGTGCAGGTCCCCAGCAGTGTGTGATGTGTCTAACGAAACTACCTATCTACTATACATCTGTGTCCTGCTGTATGTCTCGGTCATGTCTAGTCCTTATGGGCAATAATGCACCCAGAAGAGTGCATATCCTGTGTTGGTGCCATGGTTACCAGCTGTAGGTGAAGAGGGGGGGGGGGTGTTTGGACCCATAGGCAGATTATGTACCACCACACAACCCACCCTCTGGGGCTCAGGGTGGGAAACAGGATCACCCACCAATAGATCCACAGTCTACCCCCCTGCAATGGTAGCAGTAGAGGGGACCATCAACCCCAGTCCTGCTGGTGAACAGACAGAGCGGTACACATCCATAACGCAATAGTAGACAGACAGCAGGCCTAGAAATGCTCAACTGCCGCCCCCCACCATTATCTGACATTCTCCAGCAGCAAGCCTCCAGCCGCTGCACCCTGCAAGATGTTCCAGCAAGACACATACTAGCCGCAGACAGTCTGTCAGCTAGTCCATAGTGCATGGTCCTGGAGGAGATGCATGTACCCAGAACAGGGATGTCAGTATACACACCAAGCAGATAAGTCAGTGATTGGGCACCAAAAGAAAACCCATAAATATTACATGAGAAAAATACTATACTGCACTATGGGGGAACCTAGCCATGCCATGGTCACTGCTCAGTCAGGGTGAGAGTGACCCTCCAGGCAGGACATGCTATGGCCACCCTGTCCGTGCAGGTGGTGGCCAGGCACTACAATGTCCGAGCGCCATTGCCCTATGCCGTGTGCCAGATGCATCCAGGCCAGGCCACCATATCCAGGCTATTCCCACAGTACCTTGCTCCTCATTATGCACATTGGCAGGCCAATACTGGCAACAGTGCTAGCAGTGTGGACTGTGGAGGGTGTTGGCAGTCACCACACACTGGATAGACAGACACACACTCCCCACACCTATGCCAGCATTGTGCAACTATAGAGGTGTTGGGCAGCCCAGGCCACCACACCAGTCCTGGGCACAGTGCAGGCATGGCTATGGTACTGTCAGACGGCTGCCTGGGTGAGAATGTTCACAGTCTTGGCAAGTGCATATATCAATATGATTTGCAAGGGATTGTGGGAAATGCAGTCCATTCACACCAGACACAGCTGCTCACAATAATTAGTGTGCTTGAGTGTTAAAGCCAATAAGATATTTATTTATGGGTTATTTCTTCCAACACAGATATGCTTTGGTAGCACATAAAACAGGATACTTGCTTTCAGTGTGTTAAACTCAGAAAACAAAATCAGGAAAAACAGTTGAACTTGTCAGGCAATCAAAGCAAAAGGATAAAGACTCTGGTTGGTAAACAAACTGTTCTTTTCTGTAGGCTTTAGCTAATATTTTCTTAGCAGTGTTTCAAACAACAAGCCAAAACCCACAAAGAAGGGAAAAACTGTTCTTATTCAGGTTAACTTCTTATATCTTCACACATAGATTCAGAAGTGATTCCCTCAGAGCTCACAAGCAATTGCTAGCAGTTACCCCAGCTGTAACCCCTTAGCTGGCTGGCTTCTCTACTGCGTGGCTCAAATCCTACTTCAGGAGCTTTTCTGAGTAGATTAAAGAACAAGTTTGTATTTCTTTGTGATGGTTGTTGTTACTTTGTAACAGAAAATTACCAAAGGAGTTTTAGACAGAGAGCAATCCATATTCACAGCCTGTATCTAAGACCGCTCCCCCTTCTTCAACAATCATGGTTCAATATCATGGATTGGCAACAGAGGAATTTCTCAATGGAGCACTTTCGGAGGAATACTTGTTTCCCTGCTGTCTTTCAAGGTTATAGCTAGGGCATAGATCAGTGTTCATACCTGAGCTTCCATTGCTGTTAGAGTTCCTCTCTAAATAGCCTGGCCAGTATGTAGTCCAGTTCTTATGTCCAGCCTTCCAATCCAGATCCCTGGACACTGGATCTCTCTTCACATACCTTCTGGCACGGGTCCTAGGGTCCCTTCCCCTTGCACGCCGTCTCCCTCACAGGTACCGTCTGGAGATTCCTAGCTCTGCAGCACCATTCCTCTTGGCTTTCCCCAGTCCAATGGTGTATGCTGGCCTTTTGAATGTCTCCCAGTATAAGTACTGCTCTGGACTCCTTTAGACCTCCCAAATGCTTTTCTCTTCTTTCTTCCAAAGGGTTTCTTGCCCTCTCTGTCCGTCCGCTCTGGCTTCTGCTTCTGATGATCCTCCAGATGATGAAGCTGTCCAAGATACTGAGGATCTCCAAGCTGAATCTGAGGATGAGGATCTCCCAGATGAAAACTGAGGATGAGGATAATTCTCTGTAGAATAAACTCTACCTTTATTCTGCTTTGATGAGTGCTCCACCCTAGCACAGCGCAGCTGCGGCTGAAATCAGGCCCTGCCCTTTGAGATGAAGGGCTTGGGCTTACCTCATAGCCCTCCTGATTTGAACACACGTTTCCTCACTTCAGCTCCTCTAATGGCTGCTGGAAACCTGGTGCATTCTGGGACTGGTAGTCTTTTATGGCAAAATTCTGTTTTCTTATTTCTACCAGAACTGACAGGTTGCTTGTTCAGAGTCACTTCACCTTTACTATAGCTCCTTCCTGAGCTATGATAAGCTTCCTTATCACATACCCCCCCTGCTTAAGTTATACGGGCTGGTTGTAACTGGTAAAACTTCTTCTCTACAGTCCGTAATTATACGGGAAATGGCATCCGCATTCTTGTGTAAACTTCCCAGCACGATGTTCCACTTGAAAATCAAATGCCTGTAAGGCCATGTACCAGCGTGTCAACCTGGCATTGTGGTTCTTCATTTGCTGCAACACTTAAGTGGGCATGGTCTGTGACCAACTGGAACTTTCTCCCTGTAAGTAAAACCTTAACGCCTCCACTGACCACTTTATAGCTAAACATTCTTTTTCTATTGTGGAATACTTTTGTTCAGCCGGTGACAACTTCCTGCTCAGGTACATCACAGGATGCTCCTCCCCTTCATGACACTGGGATAGAGCCGCTCCCTAGCCCTACATCCGATGCAGCGGTTTGAACCAGAAAGGGTTTCCTGAAGTCCACCCCTTTCAGTACCGGTCCTGTACACAATTTTCCTTTTAGGACTGAAAATGCTTTTTCAGCTTCAGGTGTTCCACTTTAGCTGGTTTGGACAATTCTTCCGCAGCATATCCGTGAAAATTGCACTTTTCTCTGCAAATTGCGTTATAAATCTGCGGGTAGTATCCAATAAGTCCCAAGAAACTTATTATTTGTTTATTTGTTGTTGGAGGGGGAAAATTCCTGATGCTATCTACTTTACTCATTAGAGGTTTAATTTTTCCTTTCCCACTAGGTGGCCCTGGTATTTTACCTCCCTATTTGCAAAGGCACACTTCTTTGGGTTTAAAGTGATTCCCGCTTGCTTCATGGAGCACAAGACTGCCCTGATCCTCTTTAGATGCTCCACCCAGGTGTTACTATGGATTATGACATCATCCATATATGCAAAAGCATAATTTTGGTGGGGTCGAAGTACCTGATCCACTAACCTTTGGCAGGTAGCACGCTGCTCCATGCAGTCCGAAAGGCATCCTCTTGAACTGGAAAAGGCCAACGGGGGTGCTGAACGCAGTCTTCGGCTTCGACTCCCTGGTGAGAGGGATTGCCAATATCCTTTTGTCATATCAAGGGTGGTTAAGTATTGAGCCTGTCCCAGCTGGTCCAACAGCTCTTCAATTCTTGGCATTGGATATGCATCAAAAACTGATATTGTGTTACCTGCCGGGAAGTCAATATAAAATCTTAAAGATCCATCAGGCTTCGGCACCAGAACTATGGGGGCTATTCCAGGGACTCTTTGACTCCTCTATTACTCCCCCGTCCAACATCTCCTGGACTTGTGCCACTACTTCCTGTCTCTTGGCTTCAGGCAAGCGATATGGCCTTTGACGAATTAATTTCCCCGGTGGAGTTATTATTTCATGGGCAACCAAGTGTCTCCCCAGGTATGGGTGTCAACACATCTGGGAATTCTTTAAGCAATTTCCTAATTTCTTCCTGTTGTACCACTGTCAGGTCCTCACCTATTTGGGGCTCTGATTTTTCTTTACAATCAGATACCTGGGGTCCCTAATCTTCCTCTTCATTCACCTCCCTCTCTCGGGCATAGGTGGCAGCTAGGCTTTTAACCCCTTTGACGTCAGTAGAACCAAAGCCTTTGGTTCCACGCTCAGAAATTTCCAGGGATGTGACCTCCTCCACAGGTGGAAAACCCAGTCTCTCACAGATCAATTGGGCAATTCTGTCTCCTGTCTTCACGTGATAATCATTCTGACCAAAATTAAATAACAGAACTTTAATATAGCCCCTGTAATCGGGATCAATTACAACCGCACCCACATCGAAGAAATATTAAAGGGCTAATCCGGACCTGTTTGCTACTCTCCCATAGCATCCAAGAGGTATTTCCACTTGGAGACCAGTGTCCACCAGGGCTCTCCCTTGGCTAGGTACAGTCACATTTTCTATACTGCACAGGTCAAAACCCAGCAGCTTGAGGGGTTGCCCGCTTAGGAGCTTGGGCCTTCTCTGTGACCCTATGGTACTTTAAGACAATGTCTGCTTTGGGGTAGCTTGGTCTTCTGGACGCTTAAACCATCTTTTTAGCTGGGGTCTGAGGACTTCCAAAGTAAAGGCCCGGGAGCTATTACCATTAATCCTTCTCACTCCTTCTTTCATAGTCCTTCCACTAGACCCTGCTTAAATCTTGGCCAGTCTCTTCCTAGAACCAAATCAAAGGGTAGCCTAGGCACCACTGCTAACAGGACTTCCTCTTGTTTCCCCAGGCACTTAACCTTTAGCCTATAGGTGGGATATGATGTTGCAGCACCATGAATGCATCTGATGTGAACTTGTCTATCAGGGGTTTCTAGGCACAAAATCCTTCCTGGGCCTCTATCTTCTTCCAAAGCCTTTTTGACATCATACTCTGGTCTGCCCCAGAGTCTAACAAAGCATTTGTGGTAATTCCTTGCACATCAACCATCAAAAGAAATCCTTCTTTGGGCTGTTTTAAATCCACTCCCATTAAGCTAGTGTGTGTCTGGCATCCCTTTTCTAAATGTCCCCATTTTCCACACTTGAAACATTTCTTTCTACTCCACTGTGTCATCTGGTTTGGCACAGTACATTCATTTTCAGAAAACATTTTTAACTAATTTCTTTTCTGATACAGCACAGCTTGCCTCAGCACCCATCTTCAGAGGGCCACCCATTCTATGGCAAGCCTGCGTGGCTTCCAAGAATCTCTCTGCTAGCATGGTTGCCTCTCCAAGATTTTGGCAATTTGCTGTATAAGGAAAGTGTGCAAATCTTTAGGCACCGCAGACATAAATTGTTCAAGCATAATAATGTCTAATAACATTTCTACCGTCTTTTGCTCAGGCTCCAACCATTTTACAGCTAATCCTCTGATTCTCGGACTCAGAGCCCTGGGGGGTTCACCCACTCTCAATGGAGTAGCGCTAAACATTCGCCTAGACTCTGAAATAGACAACCCTAGGCGATCTCTAATAGCAGCCTTACATCCTTATAATTCAAAGCCTGGGCAATGCTGGCATTGCTCTATAAGCTGCAAGCGCCTCTCCAGTTAATGAGGCTGCAGCCTTATTGCCCACTGGGTCTCTGGCCATGCTAATGTTTGTGCCACTCTTCCAAAGACTCTAGAAAATCATCAACATTATCATCTGGAGTTAGCTTCCCAAAACTAAATGCCCCAATTCCCTGATTGAGTCACGCTGTCCACATGTGGTGTACCAGTATTTACTGCTGGTCTTGCATCTGGTCCACTTTGGTTCTGCAGTTTAACTAGGGCTTGCACCAGATCAAGTACTGGCCTCTTCTGGTCCATTAAGTCTTTCATAGCAGTGTCATGAGCCTGCTGTGCTAGCTCCTGTTGCCTGCTAAACTGGGCTGCCATCCACTGAGGTAGTTCCCTTGGATCAAATTGATCCCTACAAGAAAACACAAAGAAAAAAACACAGTGCACCACCTTCCAAACAGGTGTTTTTCTACTTTTTCTTTTCAATTACCCCTGTGCCTTACTCCCATCCACCACTAGACATGCCCAGGTACTTGTTACCTTATGCCAGTGATGAATCCAGCTTTGCACAGGGTCTATTCTTCCTGGAACAGCTACCTGGAACAGCCATCTCTCCTCCAAAGTGCAGGTGAGGGAAAATCTTTTCTTTCAGCTTTTAAGCTTGAACTGTCTTTTCCTTCAGACTTGAGTTGTAATCCTAAGCAAGTAAATCCCTTTTGCGCACAAAGCAATCCGAAAAAACTATGCCATTTGACAGACGGCTGCCAGGGTGAGAATGTTCACAGTCTTGGCAAGTGCATATATCCATCTGATTTGCAAGGGATTGTGGGAAATGCAGTCCATTCACACCAGACACAGCTGCTCACAATAATTAGTTGTGCTTGAGTGTAAAGCCAATAAGATATTATTTATGGGGTTATTTCTCCCAACACAGATATGCTTGGTAGCACATAAAACAGGATACTTGCTTTCAGTGTTAAACTCAGAAAAACAAAATCAGGAAAACAGTGAACTTGTCAGGCAATCAAATCAAAAGAATAAAGACCTGGTTGGTAACAAAATGGTCTTTTCTGTAGGCTTTAGCTAATATTTTCTAGCATTGTTTCAAACAACAAGCAAAACCCACAAAGAAGGGGAAAAAAAACTGTTCTTTTCAGGTTCAACTCTTATATCTTCACACATAGATTCAGAAGTGGATTCCCTCAGAGCTCACAAGCAATTAGGTAAGGCTCAATTGCTAGCAGTTACCCAGCTGAAACCCCTTAGCTGGCTTGCTTTCTACTGCGTGGCTCAAATCCTACTTCAGGAGCTTTTCTGAGTAGATTAAAGAAACAAGTTTGTATTTCTTTGTGATGGTTGGTGTACTTTGTAACAGAAAATTACCAAAGGAGTTAGACAGAGAGCAATCCATATATTCACAGCTTGTATCTAAGACCGCTCACCCTTCTTCAACAATCATGGATTGGCACAGAGGAATTTCTCAATGGAGCACTTTCGGGAGAATACTTCTGCTATGGAACAACTACCATGCGAAATGAGAGCAAACAGTGACTTGTTGGACTTCAAAAAACTTAAGAACCTTCTTTCCAGATGCATTTCTATCTGCTAACCACCATGTACTCACACTGGGTCACAGAACAGGCACAAAGAAAGAACTCTGTGTTATAGCAACAATAGACCCAGCGATTATGTAAATATGTATATACATGTGAAATTACTAGCCTTCATCAAATGTGAATCATATAATTCGAGTGATAGACCTGTACTTTTCCACAACGAATCATATGTATGGCTTTATACCTGGCCTGTACAGCCGCCACTTTATGTATAGCAAACCGCTGATGATCGCTGGAAAGCTTAGCGGGATACAAGTGTACACTAATAAATAAAAAATACTTGTTTCCCTGCGTTCTTTCAAGTTATAGCTAGGGCATAGATCAGTGTTCATACCTGAGCTTCCATTGCTGTTAGAGTTTCCTCTCTAAATAGCCTGGCCAGTATGTAGTCCATTTTTATGTCCAGCCTTCCAATCCAGATCCATGGACACTGGATCTCTCTTCACATACCTTCTGGCACAGGTCCTAGGGTCCCTTCCACGCGCAGCTGTCTCCCTCACAGGTACCGTCTGGAGATTTCCTAGCTCTGCAGCACCATTCCTCTGGCTTTCCCCAGTCCAATGGTGTCTGCTGGCCTTTTGAATGTCTCCCAGTATACGTACTGCTCTGGACTCCTTTCGACCTCCCAAATGCTTTTCTCTTCTTACTTCCAAAGGGTTTCGTGCCCTCTCTGTCCGTCCTATCTGTCTTATGATTATGATGATCCTCCAGATGATGAAGCTGTCCAATACTGAGGATCTCCAAGCTGAATCTGAGGGATGAGGATCTCCCAGATGACACTGAGGATGAGGATAATTCTCTGTAGAATAAACTCTACCTTTATTCTGCTTTGATGAGTGCTCCACCCTAGCACAGCGCAGCTGTGCTGAATCAGGCCCTGCCCTTTGAGATGAGTGCTTGGGAATTACCTCATAGCCCTCCTGATTGAACACCCATTTCTCACTTCAGCTCCTCTAATGGCTGCTGGAAACTGGTGCATTCTGGGACTGGTAGTCTTTTATGGCAAAATTCTGTTTCTATATTTCTACCAGAACTGACAGGTTGCTTGTTCAGAGTCACTTCACCTTTACTATAGCTCCTGTCCTGGAGCTTATGATAAGCTTCCTTATCACAGTACGCAATAACTTTAGGAGGGTCACTCCCCAGGTTGGTAAACACTGTCAGACACAAGACCTGTAGCACACTCCCTACAGTCAGTCAGAAAGGTTGCTATGAAGCAGCTCACTCAGAAAATTGTACTAACCTAGGCTTGCTATCTGCCAGTAATCATAGCAAACCTATTTGATAGATGTGTACCATATTCCCCGGGTTTTTAAAAGGGTGGCATTACTAAGGTATGCAAGCTTCTAGTATTGGAGACAGCACGCAGAGCCCAAAGTCCTGCCTCTACTCAGGAGGGCTTTTGATAATGGGGCCTGGTGGGTGCGGTGTGTCTGTCCCCTGTTGGCTTGCTGGTTTTATGGCAAGAGGTTCCAACTCCAGTCCTGCGGTGCCAAACACTGTTCCGGGTTTTCATGCTGTCCCCTGCATGAATATGCATTGAGATTACAGGCTGCAATTACCATGGGGGTGGCGCATAGAAATGCAGCACAGGCCATCTATTATCAGAGGTAACATGGAACCCGAATGGGTGTTGGCCTTCCAGGACTGCAGTTTGGGAGGCGCTCTGCTCTAGGTTAATATGTGCATGTTGATGGTGTCTGTGCTCTGTAGGGTAAAATGTAGGTGAGTCTTGGGCTGTTTTTACATTCATCTGCAATAAAGGTGCTGTCTGTATTAGCAACCTTGTAGTAGTGGGTAAAATATGGGGACTGGCTTGGCAGGAAACCACAGCTGGGACTGGAATTGCTGTGACTCTTCTGCTTCTGAATACATGGTTTTGTGCACTGCACCACCTTGTTGTAACAGGAGTCAGTACATTCCTTGGTGATACCATGACTGTTCGTCAGGACAGGGCCCGTCTGTTGCAGTACAAGCGCACCCAGTTACACAGGGCTAGGCCCACGGTCTGCTCTGGGCAGCTGCCACTGCCCCCTCCACCAACCAGTATCCCTCAGCCACCATGCTGACATGCCCTTTGCTGGTGGTGATGGTGGTGCGCCAGTTAGTCTCAGACCATCCAGTGTGCAGGTGGAGGCTGCTGCCTATGGTGTGGATTCATGGGGTAGGGTGCCTGCATAGACTGTACCACGCTCCCCCCAGCCTCCGCCTGTGCCAATGTTCCATGCCCTTGGGGGTAGCTGTTGGGTACTATCCCCTTGTGACACGGTGGGAAACACACTCGTAGCCCATGTTGGGCCGTCAGACAGTTGCTTGTCTGACGGTGCTCTGCTGTTTCAGAATGTCGTATTGGGCCACCTATAGGCATCACCCTAGGTCCGCACTGTGATACCAGAGCTGACCACAGCATGTGCGCCTGCCGCCCTCTGTACCCCTTCTCTCCGGCATCTGTCCAGTTGCCGTTCAGACATGACCGCCCTGATGTTGCCGGGAACATGTGCAAGCCATAGGAAACCTGTAGACGGTGGTGGGGAAAGCCCTGAGCAGCGCGATTTCACTGTGGGCGTCATTCACCTTGTTATGGGGACGGTAGTATAGACCCCTTACACGATTTCTATCTGTTCTATGGAGCGTACTCGGGGGGGGGGAGGGAAGGGCTAAGGGTTGATGTTCTCATTGATTACCATTATATTGGCCAGCTTGGGTATATGTTTTTTTTCCAGTTTGTTGGGGTCAATTTGCAGTGTTTATGTGCCCTTTTGTTATGTGTGCTGTGCCCCAATGTATCACACTTATCCACTTATTTTTGGTTTCCCTGCCTGGGCTGTACATTTGCTGACAACTGAAATGGTTTCTTACACCTTGTAATGTGCATTTAACGGCAGGTTTCAACGCGTTTGGAGTGGAATTCACGCCTTCAGATCAGCACGTTAGGGTGAAGGGAGCCTCTCCCCGCCCACTTCCCACCCCCTCCGCACACTGACCCCTTGCTTCGCTCTGCCCTTCCACCTCCACTTCTGCGGGGTTTACCGCGACGCCGCGAGCGGTTACGATATCGTTAGCGCATTCATAACGCGCGTTATGTACCGTTAATGGATCGTTAGCGCATCAATAAACATGCGTTATGATGCACTAACGATCGTTAACAATTACATAACGCGCGTTATGTACCATTACCGACAGTTTAGTTAACAACATTACCCACCCAGGGCATCTCTAAAGGTAAAAAGGGGACTGTTGTAGTTGTTATGGCAAGGACAGACTAGATAGGCAAATGTGGTCTTTTTCTGTTGTCAATCTATTTCTAGTTCTATTGTTTCTAAATTAAAAAGCCATGGAAAGGAAGCAATATATCTAATATTGGGAATAGGAACTGGTTCAAAGACAGAAGGACGGAGTAGGGCTAAATGGCTAATTTTCTCAATGGAGAAAGGTAAACAGTGATTATCCCAAGGATCTGTGCGGGCCCACTGCTTTTTAACATATTATTTTAGATGACCGGAAATGGAACAACAAGTGAGGTGACCAAATTTGTTGATGGCACAAAATTAGCAAAATTATTAAAACGCATAAGTGTTTATTCAAAACAGAAGAGGATTATAGAAATTGCAAGAGGACCTTGATAAACTGGGAGACTGGGCATCCAAAAAGCAGATGACATTTAATGTGGATAAAGTGCAAAATTATGCACATAGGGAAGAAGGAACCCAAACTACAGTTACACGACGCAATGTTTCCACATTAGGAACCCAAACCCAAGGAAAGGATTTTAGGTGTCATCATGGATAATACTTTGAAAACCGCTGCCCTGTGTGCAGTGGCAGCCAAGAAAGCAACAACATAGAAAGCTAGGAAATCATAAAGAAATGAAAAGAAAATAAAACAAAGATATTATAATGCCTCTATGATCGCTCAATGGTGTGACCATACCTTGAATATTGTGTGCCATTTTAGTCGCCATATCTTAAAATGTATATAAACAGAATTAGAAAAGGTACAGAAGAGTGACCAAAATGGTAAAGGGGATGGAAGGATATCCTTATGAAGAGAGGCTTGAAAGGTGAGGGCTCTTCAACTGTGGAAAAGAGACGGTTGATGGGAGAGATGATAGAGATCTAAAAAAATAATGAATAGAATAGAAGGGTAAACGTAGATCGGTTATTTACCCCTTCAAAAAAGTAGACAGGACTAAGGGCATGCAACGAAGTTGCAATGTTGCACATATAAACTAATCGGGGAGAAAACATTTTTTCACTCTGGAATTCGTACCAGAGAATGTAGTAAAAACTGTTAGTGTAACTGGATTTAAAAGAGGTTTGGACAAGTTTCTGGGGGAAAAATCCATAAATCCTTATTAAAGAGGACTAGGGAAATCCTCGGCTTACTCATTGGACAAGCAACATGGAATATGTGTACCTTTTGGGAAACCTGACAAGTAATTGTGACCTGAATTGGCCACTGTTGGAAATAGGATATGGGCTTGATAGACCCTTGGTCTAACCTAGTATGGCATATCTTATGTTCTTTTGCAGGACAGATGGTAGATCAAGTATTTGAAATGTTGTAATTGTTTCTGTTTTATTTTGGAGATCTGCCTTAAAACACCAATGTTACCTGTGTAATAAATGATGAGCCAATTTATTCTAAAATGTAGAAAAAATATTTGAACAAAAACGAAATCTGTTAACAGAAAAGAACTTTTACTGTAAGAGCACTCCCAAAAGAGGAAGGAAAAAATGTAAAGAAGAACAAAATTAATATTTAAAAAAATAAAACAGGTATTGCTGTTTTGGATGTCAGTCTGGAAAAGCGTAGTACTCACCTGTAACAGGTGAGATCCGGGAACAGCAGGAATTTAGTCTTCACATATGGGTATCGTCGGTACCGACGGAGCCTGCGTGGGAATGCTCCCCAGCGTCCAATAGGAACGCTTTTGGGAGCATACCTCAGCACATGCGCGCTGCCTTCCTGCCTTTCCAACTGTCCCTCTTCAGTTAAGTTTGTAGCTGAGTGAAAGGATAGAGGGAGAGAGGAAAGAGACAAAGAGATAGAGAGAAAACTCCTAGGGGAGGAGGGTGGGTTGTGAAGACTAAATTCCTGCTGTTCCCAGGAGATCACCTGTTACAGGGAACTACGCTATCTCCAGGAACAAGCAGGAATGTAGTCTTCACATATGGGGACTCCCTAGCTGAAGATGCCAGGGGAAATAGCCCCAGGAAGGTGCCACCCTAGAAGGTGGGAATCCTTCTTCCCATGGATCTCTGGCATTCCACCAGGGTTGGTGGGTAGGAGTTTGATTTAGGGCTGAAAGAGATTTTGAAGAACAGCTTGGCCAAAGAAGGCATCCCAATGGGAGGCTTTATCCAGGCAGTAGTGGGCTGTGAAGGTGTGTACCGAAGCCCAGGTGGCTGCTCGACAAATGTCATTGATAGACACAGAGTGGAGATTAGCCATAGAAGCTGCCATGGCTCTCACATTATGAGCTGTGACATGGTCCTGAAGAGGAAGACCCTTACTCTCATAGCAAAGGATATGCATTGGGCAATCAATTAGATAAAATTCTTTTGGAGACTGGAAAGTCCCAAATGACTAGGGTCACTAGCTATAAAAAGTTGCGAGGACTTTCTATGTTGCTGTGTTCTTTGTATGTAAAAGGCTAAGGCCCTTTTACAATCCAAAGTATGAAGGCTTCTTTCTGCATTAGAGGCGTGAGGCCTCGGAAAAAAAACCCAGGAAGATAAATGATTGATTTAAATGAAAAGGCGAAACCACCTTTGGCAGAAAGTATGGGTGAGTTCTAAGAACAACCTTATCAGTGATGAATCCTAGTATAAGGAGGATCAGCCACTAAAGCTTGCAATTCACTAATGCGATGGGCAGAGGTGATTGCAATTAGGAAGATGACCTTCCAGGTCAAAAATTTAAGGGCTGTAGTGGCCAAAGTTTCAAAAGGCGGCTTCATGAGCTGCCCGAGAACTAGATTTAGATCCTCATGCCACCGGTGGTGGCTTGATGGGAGGTTTAGTTAATAAAAAAAAAGGCCCTCTCATACATCTTGATATGAGTGGATGAGAGGAAATAGGGTTCTCCATTCAGAGGCTTATAAGAAGCTGCAATTGCACTAAGATGGACTCTTACCGAATTTGTCTTTAGACCAGAATTCGATAAGTGAAGGAGATACTCTAGTATCGATTTCTAAGGTATGACAAGGGGGTTAATCCCTTCTTGGAGCACCATATAGTAAAACGTTTCCACTTGAAGGCATAAGATCTTCTTGTGGAAAGTTTCCTAAGAAGCCTGAAGGATATCTTTTACCTGTTCGGACAGGTTGAGATCCTGGAGGTCTAAGCCTTCAGCAACCAGGCCATGAGGTGCAGGGACTGGGGATTCGGGTACCATAGTGTCCCGTTCTCCTGGGAAAGGAGATCTGGAGAATTCCCTAACTCCAGAGGCGCTGCTTGAGAGAGATGTAGAAGCATGGGGATACCACATTGGTGTGGCCATCGTGGTGCTATGAGGATCATGCTACCCCTGTCTCTCTGAAGCTTGAAGAGTATTTTGGGGATGAGGGGAATGGGTGGGAAGGCATAAAGGAAGTCCTGACCCCAGTGAAGGAGGAAGGCATCCCTTGCCTGACAATTGTGAGCCGGAATCCTGGAACAGTACTGGGGAAGTTTGGCATTCAAGGGACTTGCAAAGAGTTCTATGTCTGGAGTGCCCCAGAGATGAAATATCTTTGCCACCTGATCTAGGTGGAGGGACCACTCATGAGGCAACAGTACTCAACTGAGTTTGTCTGCTCAAAGGTTTTGAATGCCTGGAAGATCTACACACTAGAAGGTAAATTTGATACTCTCTGGCGAGGGCCCACAGTCACAAAGCTTCGTTGCAGAACGACAGAGAGCCTGTTCCGCCCTGCTAGTTCACATAGAACATGGTTACTAGATTTTTCGTCTGGACTAGGACTGTCTTGTAGCTGAGCTGGGTGTGGAATACTCAAGAGCTAACTAGACTGCTCTTAATTCCAGGAGGTTTATGTGTAAACCGGTCTCCTGTGGAGTCCAGGTTCCCTGGGTAGAGAGATAATTCAGGTGTGCTCCCCAACCCACCTGTGACGCATCTGTTGTTAGGGTGGCTTGAAAAGAGGGTTGATGAAAAGGAGACCCCACTGGTCAGGTTTTCTAGTGACTGCCACCATTGGAGGGACAAAACTAGTCATGAGAGTTGTCACACGGTTGCCCGGTGACACAAAGATTGTGCGCCACTAGGTAGCGCTATTAAAGAACAAAGAGTCCGAGTGTAGGGTAATAAGGCTTATTATTTCCACGTTTAAAGCAAGGTTCAACTAAGAGATATTTTTGATAACAGAAACAGTCCTTTGTTTCAAAAGGTACCAATATTCTCTTGCGCAGTTAACTGTTACTTCACAGTTTAAAGCAGGTTTTCTTCAAAGTAATATTCAGTATAATAAACAATCAAATTATATTGCATTTATTCTTCTGTGGAACATACACACTTTGGAGCATAGGCAGTGCACCAATCACATTCCATTTCTTCAGGCAAAGGTAAGGGAATAGTGCTGGGAGAATCCACTTCCATCAAATCCTCTCCCCTGTACTGATTCAAAGGGCTTCCACTGTCCCTGTCTATTTCAGCATGGTAATCTCCAGCTTGGGAGCTTGGCTTCACATAACCAGGGACTCTTAAGGCTGGTGGTAGTTTAGTGAACCAGTCTGCACTCTTGTTTCCCTTAGGAGGAATCCTTCTTCTAGCATAGCTTTTAGCAGTACAATCATTACAGTTAATCTTCAATGCTCATACCTTGGCTCACTGAGTAAAAACTTCCGTTGCTTATAAATTGCTCTTCCTTCTGAATATGTGAAGCTGGGCAGTGATCCTCTAGAGATAAGCTTCTGTCAGAACCTCCCTCTCTGGTTCTTAGCTTTCTTCTCTCTATATCACAAAACAGGCAGAGTATAGGAACTAGGCGTGGCAGGGCCTCTTACCTTGGAGCAACTTTCCACCAAACTCCCCTTGCACCACAGGTTTAGTTTGGGCTTTATGGCTTCCCACCTTGTGAGGTCTGTTTCTGTTCCAGCTTCCAGCTTGGCTTCTTCCACAGCAATCAGCTTATGTCCTTGATAGCCTCCAGGCTTCTCTGCTGTTTCACCTTCTAGTCCCAGCTCCAGTTCCTTCTTCCTCTTTCTCCTCCTTCCTCAGCTCCTGCTGCTTCTTATGCTCATTCCAGTGCCGCCTCTGCTCTCTCTGCTGTCCAGAAGCATTCTGCTCTGGCTTATAAAGTGAACCTTTACTGCTGACTTCCTGGTTCCCTTTCAGCTGCAGGTGATCAGTGAGATTAGGTTCATTAAGACCAGTATGTCTATTCCTGCTCCCTCTAGCTGTGCCTGGAGGTAACTGCACATCTAGTTCTTCTAAAACAGGATTTCTTTTCTTAAAACCAACTTTATTAGTGCCCGCATCATGACAGAGTTTATTATTTTGTCCGACAAATGACCTGTGGCCTGTGTTCACTGTGTGGATAGGGTCCACTGAGCTGCTCTCATGTGGAGGCGAGCATATGGGACTACATGAACTGTGGAAGCCATATGTCCTAGTAACTGTAGTAGCTCTCGAGCAGTGAGAGAGGATTTGCCTGCTTCTTGAGTTGTATTATGCAAAGATACCGGGCCTGTGGAAGGAAAGCCTTTGCTTGTCTGGTATCTAGACAGGCTCCTATGAATTCCAGGCATTGGGAAGGAACAAGTTGGGATTTTGGGAAGTTTATTACCAATCCCAAGTATTGGAGAATTCACATTGTATGGGACAGTGCAGTGCTGGCCTCTACAACTGTAGGGGCTCGATGAGCCAGTCGTCTAAGTAAGGGAAGACAAATATCCCCAGGGTTCGTAGAAATGCGGCTACTACTGCCATGCATTTCGTGAATACCCTTGGTGCTGAAGCCAGACCAAAAGGAAGAACCCTGTACTGGAAATGTCTTCCCCTGAAAAGGAATCATAAGAATTTCCTGTGATCTGGATGGATGAGAAGGTGAGTGTATGCATCCTTTAAGTCTAGAGAGCAAAGCCAATCCTGGCTCTGAAGATATGGCAGAAGAGTTCCTAGAGAAATCATTTTGAACTTCTCTCTAAATAGGTATTTGTTCAATTCTCTGAGGTCCAAAATGGGTCTGTGTCCCCCTGTTTTCTTTGGAATACAAAATAGGGGGAGTAGAACCCTGCACCCCGTTGAAGAATGGGCACTTCCTCTATTGCCCCTTGAGCAAGAAGTGTGGAGACCTCGTGATCTAACAGATTGTCTGTTTGTGAATTGAATTGCTTTAGAATTGTAGGATGGGGCATGCTGTGAAAATGAAGCGGTACCCTTCTCCTACAATGGACAAAGTCCAATCTTCTGCTGTTATCTGATTGCCATCTGTTGGCAAAGTCGCATAACCTGCCTGGGATATTGGGGGGTTGGGGACCCCTCAGAGGCAGGAAGGCAAAGCTCTCTAGGAAGGAGTCAAAGCCCTTAAGGGGGCTGAACCTGGAGAGCTGGTTGGGCTCTCGGGCCTTTTGGCTTCTTTTGCTGTCTAGTTTGTCATTTTTGGGCAACCTGACCTGAGTCTGACTCTGCTGGGTATAGGAAGGATAAAATTTCCTATTTTTGCTAAAAGAGGGTTTTTTATAAGGCTTCCTTTTGGCTGGAGTGGCTGTAGATTTTGACAATCTATCTAGAGTAGTATTGTCAGCCTCTAACTCATTAGCCTTTTCCTGCCAGTTCTTGCCGAAGAGATTCTCCCCCGTGCAAGGAATGTTGCCGAATTTGTCCTGTACCCAGGTCTACAAGTCTGATGCCTTCAGCTAGGCAATTCGTCGTGCACCAATGGCAATAGCAGAGGTTCTGCTGATGCATTCGAAGCAGTCAAAGGCTGCACGATTTACAACTTGGAGACATCTTGAGAATGCTTAACTAGAGCAAGAAAATGTTGTCTCTTGTCATCTGGGAGAAATGGGCTCATAAGTTCCAAGTCTCCTGTGACTTCCTTAAGGAACATTCCCATATATAGAATATATGAACTGATCCTAGCTGAAAGCATGGAAGCTTGAAAAGTGCGGTGCACAAAAGCATCCAGATTCCTGCATTCATGACCTGGAGGATTGGATGCATGCCTCTGCACTTTTCATTCTACGCATGGCTGACTTCACTGCCATTGAATGGTGTGTGGCAGCTGAGTTTTCTGAAATCCAGGACATGGCGGAACTCGATACATAGTATCAAGTCTCCTAGAGTGAGGAGAAGTAGTCAGAGGTGTCTCTCACATTCTGAGCATCAAGTTATGCAGAATCTCATGGATAGGCAGAGTAGCTGCCTCCTTAGGAGCTTTAGGATATTGGAGAATTTCCAACTCCTTTGCTCTGGGTTCCTCTTCAGGAGCTACTGTGATTGAAAGACCTTTGGCCATATCACGGATAAAATCCTGAAAGGACATGTCTTCTGGAAGTGACGTTCTGCGCTGGGGGGAAGAGGGATCTTCTGGGAGAAACCCTCTAGTGCCAGCAGAATTGTCAGAGTCTTCGGAATCGGAGGAATCAAAGTATTCCTGACCCCGATGCTCCTGCAAGGCACGGTCCCGGTACCGATCGAAGTCGGTACCGAGCTGTCCTGATACCGATCTGTCAATTCCAGCCAGAGATAGCATGGGAAGAGTTCCCACCGGGGCCGGTAGCATTGGTACCGGTATCGTTGGTGTTGGTACCGGTGTCTGTACCGGCATCAGTGTCGATGTCGGTACCGGTGCCCGATGGACCACCGGTACTGCAGTTTTAAAGAAGAGATGCGATGCTGCGCTCGATAGCGAGGAACCTCTGGTCTATCGATGCTGCTGATGCCTGGGTGTCGGTACCGGTAAAAGCGTCCGGAACCCCTGAGCATGGCGCAGGTAGTTGTTGTGAGGTTGAGGCCTCGAGAACATCCTGAAACCCCATCAATACTTTGGAAGCCGAAGCCTCCCGCTGGGGCTGTTTTGCCGGTGTGGTTCCCTCAAGGGAACGCCAACGGCCTCTTGATGCTTAGCAGGAGAGCTACCCTTTGAGGACCGGCTTTTATGTTTAGTTACCTGAGATCCATGGGAGGAAGAAGAGGCCCTTGAGGATGTCGATGCAATGGATCTGGCATCCGAAGAAAAGAGGGTACCAAGCTTTGCAGCCCGGTTCTGCCTTCCCCTTTAGTCATCCCCATACAGGAGAGAGATTCATTTGGGGAATGTTCAGGTCCTAAACATTTAAGACACCAATCATGGGTGTCAGTGACGGAGATGGTACCGCCACACTTAGTACATTTTTTAAAACCACTAGTTGCTTTTCCATGTTTTAGGAATATGGGGCCTAGTGCCCAAAATGGCGCCTGGCACCAAAGAGAAAAGTTTCTGAAGAGAAACAGTCTAAGTCTAAGTTATTATTATTGGTTTTTTTTTTTAAAGCAAGAAAAGAACGGGCGGGACCGGTAAGCGTTGTTCGGTAGGCAAACGCGACCACAAGAAAAGAAATTTAAAGACGGAATTTTCTGCGGTGACAGGGAATAGATCCTGTCGGCTCCGCAGAAAACGAACTGAAGAGGGACAGTTGGAAAAGCGGGAAGGCAGCGTGCATGTGCTGAGGGATGCTCCCAAAGCGTTCCTATTGGATGCTGGGGAGCGTTCCCGCGCAGGCTCCGTTGGTACCGACGATACCCATATGTGAAGCTACATTCCTGCTTGTTTCTGGAGATTACTTCTTTCTCACTATAAAAATCTAATTTATTGCACATGCTGGTATGAGGTTTATGCTTGGAAAAGAGGATTTTCCTAGTCTGCAATTATGCCAAAGCTCTTTTAAATATAAATCCCCTGGAATTTGGGTAGATTCCTTTTCCTTTTTTTACCCTTTTCTTTCATTGGGTTGTTTCTTTTGTCACAGACAGGTAGGTGGTGGGCTCCTTCTCAGCAAAAGGTCAACTCTGCAGGTGATGAAGTGTACTAGATTTGAGGAGGGAGGCAGTTTGGCATGCATGAAAAAACTATTTCCAGACCATTCTCAGTCTATCTAGCAATTCATGACAAAGCAACAAGCTGAGCAGGCAGAGCTAGTGGGACCCAATGTGCAAACTGTGCACTCACACAGGGCAACAATCATGGGAGGCCAGCACAGGCCCAGCTGTAGGATTAATGGTGGCAGGCAATGGACAGCAGAGGCAGAACAAAAAAATATCAGCTTTGGGGCTTTGGAACCCGTGTGCATGCAGCATGTTTGATGTGTCCCCGCACTTCAGTAACAGGAAGTTGCATCAGAGGAGGCAGGGGCGTATCAGACATGCAACATGCTCATGGACTCCAAAGCCCGTGCTGCTTTCTTCTTTTTCAAATTCAATGCAGTAACAAGTTAGTCATCATTATAGAAAAGAGGAAGCAAGGCCAGGCAAGGTCAGGAGGGCGCCATGGCACTGAGTGAGTCATGTCTCTCTTACTGAGTTCTGATTAGCAGGAAGTGGTGTTCTTTGGATGCCTTTCATGAGGAGAGGTGGCAAAGGCTGCACGTGAAACTTTCTGAGAAGCAAACGGGAGCAAGACAGCAAGCCCATTGCATTCTTCTTGGGCCAAGGGCAATGCTGGATTTGGCCAAGTCAGCAACGGAGATCATCTGTCCTGTTATTCTTTATTATTTACTGCCTATTATTATTAGTGCGCCACCTTCAGAAACTTCCCTCAGAGTCTTTTCCTTAATAGGATCTGCAATTTTAATTTCTATTTCATTATTTCCCATAGGCAGTGGAATTTCTGTAGACAGTATGTTTTACTTCACAAAATAAAGATAAAATGAGCTCAGTCAGCTCTTATCTTTCAGACCTTTGGAAGGGAGGGCAGCAGATATTACAGATTTGAGGTACCCGAGTTGTGGAGTACCTGATTTGAAAGCAGTATTTAGGGAACCCGCAAATTTTGTATTTTGTGCATTTGCTGAGAATTTTTCTTTCTCATTGATTGCACCCATAATTACTTTACATTTTTTCATCGGTTAGACGTTTGCTTTTTTGTTTTTGCTGATGTTTCCTGTGCTTGTTTGTAAGCATTTTTTGAAAATTCTAAATAAAAAAAAAAATAAAAAAAATACAGACAGAGTTTCATTTTTATTCTTGAGTGGAATTTTCTTGAACTCAGAAGGTGGTGTGCCCACAGACAGATAAGGTGCTATCTTTTTATTGCACTAACTGGTATCAACTACTACTACTACTAATGAACATTTGTATAGTGCTACAAGGCGTAGGCAGCGCTGCACAGACACATGTTACAGATGGTCCCTGTTCTCGGAGCTTACAATCTAGTCGAGACAGACAACACAGCAGCTATAGACATGGAATACAGTTAGGGGGAATGGTAAGGAAACCCAAAACGACATCAGGTGAGTCAAGATCCGAAAGTGGCAGCAAAGAGATGAGTTTTCAGCCTGGAACTGAAAAAGGTCAGAGAAGGCACCTGACGTACAGACTCAGGTAGTTTGTTCCAAGCATAAGGAGCAGCAAGGTAAAAGGAGCAAAGTCTGGAGTTGGCAATAGAAGAGAAGGGCATGGATAGAAGTGATTTACCAGAAGAGTGGAGTTCCCGAGGAGAAGTGTAGGGAGAGATAAGAGAGGAAATGTATTGAGGAGCTGCAGAGTGAATGCACTTATAGGTCAGCAGGAGAAGTTTGAACTGGATGTGGAAACGAATATTAAGCCAATGAAGAGACTTGAGAAGAGGGGTAATATAAGCATTATGAGACTGGTGGAAGATTAGCTGCACAGCAGAGTGTTAAAACAGATTGAAGGGGAGAGAGATGACTCAGAGGGAGTAGGTTACAATAGTCTAGACGGGAGGTGATTAAGGAGTGGATAAGTCTCTTGCTAGTGTGTTCAGAAAGAAATGGGTGAATTTTGTTGATTTAGAGAAAGAAATGGCAGGTTTTAGCTATCAGTTGGATGTGTGTGGAGGAGAGAGGAGTCAAAGATGACCCTAAGGTTGCGAGATGAGGAGACAGGGAAGAGTAGAAAGTTATCCTCAAAGACTGAGAAAGGAGGAAGGGGAGAGGGGGGTTTAGGGGAAAAATAAGAAGCTCAGTTTTGGCCATGTTCAATTTTAAGCAGCGGTGAGACATCCAAGCAGCAATGTCAAAAAGGCAAACAGAGATCCAGGTCTGGACTGTCGGAGAGATTTCAGGTGTAGAGAGGTAGATCTGGGAGTTATCAGCATAAAGATGGTACTGAAAGCCATGGGAAGAGATGAGTGCACTAAGGGACTGCGTATAGAGAGAGAAAAAGAGTGGACCCAAGACAGTTCCTTGGGGTAGACCGAGAGTGGGATAGCAGTAGAGGAGGATCCACCAGAACAAACACTGAAAGAGTGATGGGAGAGATAAGAAGAGAACCAGGATAGCACAGAACCCCTTAAAAGCAAGTGAAGACAAGGTATCAAGGAGAAGGTTGTGGTCAACAGTGTCAAAAGCAGCAGAAAGATCAAGAAGGATGAGGATCGAGTAAAGGCCCTTGGATTTTGTCAGGAACAGTTCACTGGAGACTTTGGCAAGATCCATTTTGGTAGAATGTAAAGGACGAAAGCCAGATTGTAGAAGATCCAGAAGGGCTTGAGAGGAGAGAAAGTTGAGGCAACCTTTATTTCTGTGCATTCAAGTAGACTAATATGACCGCCACACTACTGTATTTAAGAAAATGAATCATGAGGCCCAGAAACAGACTTTGCATAGATACTTTCAAAACAAATTTTATCTATATTGGCACTAGGTCATGCATAGGGAAAAGAAACGAGGGGCTTTTTCCCAAGGAATGGGCAAACATCAATGTTTAAAAGATCTTCCCAGTCAGGCACAGTTCTTTTTTGTACCAATCAGATGTATAGGAAGGGACATATTTTATCAAAGTTAAGACAGATCTCAGAGTTACTGATGACATACTGCATTTATAACCTCACCCATACATAAACTTTATAGACTAATCAATTTATTGAAGCATGAGCTTTCAAGAAGAGTCCCCTTTGATGTGGGCTCTTATCTTTGAAAGTTCATACCTCAAAGTGGTTAGTGCAAAAGGTGCCACCTGCCTCTGTCATTTTTTCTGCTCCAGAAAAACATGGCTACCCCTCTCAGATTTTCAACATGTTGAGACAAAAGAGAAGCGTGTGTAGGGCTCCATTGAAACTGGTGGGGGTGGGGACAGCAGTGACGATGGGGACAGGTGGGGAGCAGAACAGTAACCTTCACACAGGGCAGTAAAAAAGGAAGTACTGGCCCTGTGAGCAGGTATTTTACTTAAATGCAAGCGGTATCATATTATGCGGACTCGTCATACATAGGGGCATGTTTACTAAACCATCTTAATGTGCGCTCTGTGACATTATCACGCACTAAGGTACCTTAACGCGCGATAATGGCGCTTTAGTGGGCACAGAGGTACCTTAGCGCGCGCTAACGTGCGCTGAAGACGGAGAAAGGCTCCCGGAGGGCGGAGGAAGGCTCCCCAGGGGCGGAGAGAAGGGGTCAATGGGTGGAGAGTGGGAGGGGAGAGGCTCCCCGCACACTAACAATGTGAAATCCGAGGCTCAAAACTAACGCCAGTGAAACCCTGGCGTTAGAGCTGATTTAAAGGGAAGAGAAACCATTTCTGTCAGCAATGTACAGCAAAACCAGGGAAACCTACAAAAAAGTGATAAGTGTGATACATGTGCACGGAACAAAAGGGCAAATAAACATTGAAAATGACCCTAACAAAATATAAAAAAAACATAACCAAGCTGGGCAATAGTGATATTAATGGGAAACATCAAAAAACACTCCCAAGAAAGCTCAAAAAAAAAGATATGAATTTTGGAAGGGTCTACACTCCGTCCCCATACAAGGTGAATGATCCCACAGTGAAATTGTGCTGATCAGGGTTTCCCTCTCCATTGGACAGGTTTCCTATGGCATGCACATGTTCCACAACAGCAGGGCGGGCATGTTGGAATGGGCAACTGGACAGATTCTGGGAAAGGGGACACAGAGGGCTGCAGGAGGCACATGCTGTACTGCAGCTGGGCCACAGTGCAGACTAGGGTGATGCCTAGGTGGCTCATAGGAATGCTGAAACAGTAGAGCAGCCAGACAGCAAATGATGAGGGCCCAGCATGGGCATGAGTGTGCTTCCCACAGTGTCACAGGGATAGTACCCAGAAGGTACCCCCAAGGGCACAGAACATTGGCAGGTGGTGCTGGGGGGAAGCGTGGACAGCTATGCAGGCACCCCTAACCCAAAACCCGCACCATAGGCAGCTGCCTACCCGCACAATGGATGGCCTGAGACTGCGCTCCACCAGCAGCACCAGCAGACGGGCATGTCAGCAGGGTGGCAGAGGGGTACTGGTGGTGGAGGGGGCAGTGGCAGCTGCCCAGAGCAGACCGTGGCCTAGCCCTGTGCAGGTGGGTGCCATGCACTGCAACAGACAGGCCCTGTCTGATGAACAGTCATGGTATCCCCAGGGAATACACTGTCTCTGTAGCAACACGGTGGTGCAGTGCACACAGCCAGTGTGTTCAAGAGCAAAGATCACAGGTTCAAGTCCCAGCTGTGGTTCCTACCAGCCCAGCCCCCATATTTTACCCACTACTACAACGTGCTAATACAGACAGAACCTGTAGTGCAGATGACGTAGACATGCCCAAAACACCTACATTTTACCCTACAGAGCACAGACACCATAAACATGTGCATTACCTAGAGCAGAGTCTCCCAAATGCAGCCCTGGGGGGCCAAACACCATTCAGGTTCCATGCTGCCTCTAATAAATGTGGCTGTGCTGCATTGCTATGCACCGCCCCCATGGTATGCAGATGTATCTCATGCATATTCATTATGGACAGCATGAAAACCCGAACAGTGTTTGGCCCTCCAGGACTGGAGTTGGGAACCTCTGCCCTAGAGCAGTGGCCAACAGGGGCAGACACACCCGCACCCATAGGCTCCATTATCCCAAGCCTCCTGGAGAGGCAGGATGTTGGGCCCTGCGTGCATCTCCCCATACTAGCACTTGCATACCTTAGCAATGCCACCCTAAACATGGGAAAACTGTACACAGCTATCAAAAGGTTGCTATGATAACTGGCAGATAGCAATTCCTACGTTAAGCACAATTTGCTGATTGAGCTGCATCATAGCAACCTTTCTGATGTCTGTGGAGTGTGCCTCAGGTCTTGTGTCTGACAGAGTGACCCCAACAGTATTGCGTACCATAGCCATGCCTGCACTGTGCCCAGGACTAGTGTGGTGGCCAGGCTGCCAAACACCTCTATAGTTGCACAATGCTGGCATACGTGTGTGGAGTGTGTGTGTCTGTCTATCCAGTGTGTGGTGGCTGCCAACACCCTCCACAGTCCACACTGCTAGCACTGTTGCCAGTATTGGCCTGCCAATGTGCATAATGAGGAGCAAGGTACTGTGGGAATAGCCTGGATAGTGTGGTCTGGCCTGGCATAGGGCACAGGGCATAGGGCACAGGGCATAGGGCAATGGCTCGGACATTGTAGTTCCCGGCCACCACCTGCACGGACAGCGTGGCCACAGCATGTCCTGCTGGGAGGTCACTCTCACCCTGACTGAGCAGTGACCATGGCATGGCTAGGTTCCCCTATAGTGCTATATGGCATTTTTCTCATGTGATATTTATGGGGTTTTTTGGGACCCAATCACTGACTTATCTGCTTGGTGTGTATGCTGACATCCCAGTTCTGGGTACACACATCTCCTCCAGGACTGTGGACTAGCTAGCAGACTGTCTGCAGCTAGTATGTGTCTTGCTGGAACACCTTGCAGGGTGCAGCGGCTGGAGGCTTGCTGCTGGAGAATGTCAGATAGTGGTGGGGGGCAGCTGAGCATTTCAAGGCTTTCTGTTTGCTATTGCCTTATGGTGGTGTATAGCTCTGCATTGCCTGCTCTGTGGGGTGTCTGTTCCCCAGCAGGATTGGAGTTGATGGTCCTCTCTACTGCTACCATTACAGGGAGCTAGAATGTGGATCTATTGGTGGGTGATCCTGTTTCCCACCCTGAGCCCCAGAGAGTGTGTTGTGTGGTGGTACATTATCCACCTATGGGTCCAAACACCCCCACCTCCTCCTCCTCCTCCACCTACATCATGTAACCATGGCACCAACACAGGATATGCACTATTCTGGGTGCATCATAGCCCATAAGGGTTAGACATGATTGAGAAATACAAAAGGTCACAGATGTAACCTAGGTGTGTCTGCAGGAACTACCTATCACACACAGTAGCACTGATGGGGACCTGCAGCATGGCGTATTTCAGCCATGTAAGGTGCTGTGGACCTGGTGCTGGGTGCCTCACCTCACCCGCAGGGTGAGCACAGTACCCGCACAATGTGACGGTCTGTGGTTACTCTGTGCCAGTACCACACATGGTCAGTTCCCCCTACCAGGCCGAGATGCTGTGGGGGTGCATACCCCATCTTGTGCCCATCTGTCAACTGCTGCTTTGCATGTGCAGTGCATCATGGGTACAGGTGGGTTAACGCTATCCTGGTAGCCACAGCAGACAGTTTGTGTGGTGACGTGCAGTCCTTCTGCAGCCAGCCAGGGGTTTGTTAACAGCTGTAGCCCACTGGTTACTTCACTGCTTGTGAAGCCAGAGGTCAAAGGTTCAAACGCATGGTGGGGTTATTTGATAGGGCTGTCAGAGGCATTGTCTATTTTAATGTACATTAGTGCTGCCAGCAAAAACACCCTCAGAGTACTGTAACCTTAATGTGCCTCATAAGGCGCCCCATAAGGCGCCCTATCAAACGCCTTATAAGGTGTCCTATAGGGGACATTATAGGGTGCCTTGGCGGACAGTGCACTTTATAATGTGCCCTATGGAGTGCGTTATGGGGTGCCTTATGCGGCACCTTAGGTTACGCCACCGTGAGGGTGTGTTTGCTGGCAGCACTAATTAAAATAACAGTAAAATGCCTCAAAAAATCACTACCTAGAAGTTAAGGGTGATGCCTCAACCAGCCTTATGCATTAGGCACACTGGGGGATCAAACTCATGACCCCTGTACCATCAGTCAGTGTATTAACCATTGTGCTACACCTCTGTTTTTATGTTTGCATCTCTGGGCGCCTACTTAAGATTACCGCACGTTAACGCACTTAGCAGCGCTTCGCCCGATAATGTGCGCAGCAGCGCGTGTTATCGCGCGCTAATCCCATTTTGCTACTTTTTGACCGGAACGCCCACTCCTTTTATGGCATGCACCTAATGCCAGGTGCACATTAAGAAGGTTTAGTAAACATGCCCCATAGAGTGCTGTCCTGGGGCAAACATTTACAGAAAATTCAAAATCCATTTTTATCAGTACTTTATAGAATTTTTTCCAAGGTAACATCAGTGTTCAGCACTGTCTTCCTTCTAGCATTCAGCTTTACCTAAGGACCTGGGGTAATCACGCTAACAACATAAGGTCTAGTTTTTAAAAAGACTGACATTCAAATGCCACGGCAGTCAGCCAAAGCGCTGGAATATCGGCGGGACATTCAGCAGCAGTACCTAGATAGATATATGGGGTGAGTGGTGCAAACCGGATAAGTGCCAGCACATATTTGATCTATGCAATATTTAGCCGGCACTTATCCAGATTGCAACACAGATCTGCTTTTTATGCGGCCTACATTGTCCAGATGCATGCTGATTGCATATCTTGCTTACTGGATAAATACCAGTATGCCTTTGTTCTGCCCATGGACCACCCCTGCACTAACCGGATAGTGCCAGGGCATCCTGTGAAGATATTCAGTGGCACAATCTGAATACTGCGGTGAGGACCCTTATCCAGATGATCTCCTATTGGCTGGCTGGCTAAGGGTTCTCAATATTAGTCCCATATTGTTTAGCAAAAGCAACTAAGAAAAGCCTCATTAGCAAATGGTGTGGTAGGACTGTACTCTATGAACTCAGTTCTTTTGGGAAATGATCTTAGGTGAAACAGTATATTTTATCTCTTCTGTGCTTTCTCAAGAAAACTTTCTGACAGCTTCCTCCATTACAGCAGGCCCCAGAAGGATCAGTCATCAAATCCTTTGGATTGATCCTTCTCCTTCAGGAATGCAGTTAATATCCTATGCACTAGATTCCAGACAAAGAAAATGATCTCATTTGCTGCTACTTTCCATGGAAAGGCTTCTTCATTAAATACAAATAGAATATTTGCTAACAGCTGTTATTTCATTTGAAGTACTCTGTCTTTACATTTATATATTTATTTATTTATTTAACATTTCTTATATACCGCCTTTCATGATATCAAGGCGGTTTACATTGAACAAACTGAAATTACATTGAACAGGGCATTATAGAAACATAGAAACATATAAATACGACGACAGAAAAAGACCACAAGGCCCATCTAGTCTGTCTTTCCATAACAAACAATTACAACAGTCCCCTTTTTACCTTTAGAGTTCCTCTGTGTTTGTCCCATGCTTTTTTGAATTCAGTTACTGTCCTCATCTCTACCACCTCCACTGGGAGACTATTCCACGGATCCACCACTCTTTCCGTAAAGAAGTATTTCTGCATATCACTCCTGAATCTATCTCCCTTCACCCTCATCCCATGTCCCCTTGTAGCAGAAATTGCTTTCAATTGAAAGAGGCTTTCTCCCTGAACATTTATGCCACGGAGGTATTTAAACATCTCAATCATATCACCTCTATCCCGCCTTTCCTCTAAGGTGTACATATTAAGATCCTTCAGTCTGTCCTCATATGCTTTATAATAAAGACCACTAATCATTTTAATAGCCACCCTCTGCACCGACTCCATCCTGTTCACATCCTTTTGAAGATGCGGTCTCCAGAATTGCACACTATACTCCAAATGAGGTAGCACCAAAGACTTATACAGAGGCATTATCACCTCTGTTTTTCTGCTAGCCATTCCTCTTCGTATGCACCCAAGAATCCTTCTAGCTTTTGCCGTCGCCTTTTCTACCTGTTTAGCTACTTTAAGATAATCAGACACAACCACACCTAGGTCCCGCTCTTCTTTAGTGGACAAAATTACTTCACCCCCTATACTATATTGCACCCTTGGATTGCTGCAGCCCAAATGCATGACCTTACATTTTTTAACATTAAATCCCAGCTGCCAAATTCTAGACCATTCTTTTTTTCATATAACTTGGAGATAACTATTTTACAGGGAACATGGGCAATGGAGGGTTGAGTGGCCTGCCCAAGACCACAAGGAGCACCTGTGATCTTTATTTATATGTACAGTATGTGCTTTATTCATCCAGATTATGTCCCATAGACACAGGGTGGGAGAAAAGCCACAATCTATTAAGTTCCAGCTCCATTCAGTATGGGTCAACTATACATAGGGTGAAGGCTGGCGCTACCATCAGGTGAACTAGGTGGTCACATAGAGCGCTGACCCTCCAGAGGCACCCATTGCTGCCGTTGCCGCCTCCCCTCTGGGGTCTGCAGCAGTGGCAATGATTCCCAAACCGCAACACAGCACTTAGCAATGAACTCTGGTGCTGCATTATGGTTCCTTTCTCTTACTATGTGCTGTTTCTGCCCCCCTTCCAACATAGATGTCTGGTTTGCAGCTTATTTTCCTGTGAGGGCTTCCGTGCATCAGTGATTCTGAGAGCTGTGCTATCAGTAGCTTAGCTATCAAGATGGGCAGGTCTCAGCTGAGTGCCAGACTAAGAGGTATGTCTACTAAACTGTGTCAGTTTTGGCCTCTAATGCACTGCGTGGTAAGCTGAAAATCTAAGCAGTATCTGCAGGAGGAGATCCTGAAGATACCACTGCACTAAGATCTGTATTTCCCACGGAGACACCGCATTACCTGGTTCAGCAGATTCTGTGGGAAAGATCCGGTAGTGCCTGCTGAAGCAGGTACTGCAGGTCCCCATGGTAAATCCATGGGAGGGATGGTAGCAATCGGGTGCACAGAACTGTCAGCAGCTCTGTGCCCGATTGCTAACTTGCTCTCCAACAGCCGCGATTGGAGCCCCCCTTCCCCAATATTGCCAGTGCTGTAGTGCTGTGATCCACAGCACTGTCAATATCCAAAATGAATTGCTGACCTCTCTGTAGACAGCGCCTGATTTCCCATCAGGAGTTGCCCAGGGGCCTCGATACATACCCCTAAGTGAAAATGTATCCTGGCTAGCCAGTCAGACTAAGCCCCCTCCCTTCCCCCCCCCTCTCGTTCAAGGACTGGAAAGGAGGGGAGCTCTACAGTCACCACCCTCCCCCTCCCTCCCATGTATCTGATATGAAACAAATGTCCTGACTAGCCAGTCAGCAAAGGTGGGGGGGGGGGTCCCATGGCCCCTGACCCCTCACCAGCCCCATGACCTCCCCCTAAGCACATACTTCTGATTAACCTGGTGTTCTAGTGGTGGAATGGGGCAAGAGCACTCTCCTGGGCTCCTGCCCCATCATTTGGCCAAAACAAAATGGCTGCCATCACGAGGTGCTGAACAATAGCCTTATATTAGGGGGCAACACCACAAGATAGCAGTCCTTTTTATTATGTCCTTTCAGAAGGGCAGGAGAGAGATGAATAATGAAACTCTTCCAATTTAAATAATTCAAACAGATACTTCAGCTTACCAATCTGCAAAGCATAATGGACCAAGGAGCAAATCTGGAACTCCATGCACTGCTTAATCAAGAGCCAATGAGGTACCTTCAAATAAGGGGTAATATGGGCTCTTGACGAGCAGCACATTATCAGTCTCACTGGGAATTCTGAGGTGACTGCCATGCATGCAACATTTAATCAGATAACCTCCCAGGGCATTAAAATAGTCCACTATGGACCGCATGAGGGACTATACCACCACATGAAATAATTCCATAAGATGTAACTTGTATAGGCAACTAGTCAAAATGTGTTTGGAAATTCTTCTTAATCAGGGCCGTGGCTCCCAAAACAATGGGAAATATTTCTGTATCTTTCCTGCTTTGTCTCTACTGTAGTGCTTCTCCACCTTCTCCTGGAAGCACAACTAACTAGTCTGGTTTTCAGGATTACCTCAATGAATATGCATGAGAGCAAGGCCTAATCTGTGCCAGACCAGGGTGCACCTCCCCTTTAAAACATGCATCTCCTAAACTGCTGTGCCCACGGACTGTGATGTTCTGATTCAAAATTACAATGAAAGCTGAAGATACATATAAGTGGATTTCTGCGAGACAATAGAAACTAATCTGTGGCATGCCCAGAATGCTACAAAGCAATTGCAGTGCACTGTAATGTAGTAGAACAAAAAGCAGAGAGTGATCTGTCTGGCACAAGATGAAGTGCAGCACTACAGACATGGCAGTAGAAGACCTCCCTAGGTATGCATGTTGTGGACATCTCTGGAACATGTCTGTACAATGCTAAATAAGGACATAAACAAAGCAGAACAGGTCCCCTATAGCGAACTGTCCAAACATGTCCCTTTCACTAATAAGGGGCCTTCGGAATGACCGCAGTCAGCAGTGCAAGAACCACACAGACATGCCCAGAGACATGCACAACTGTTCATGTTTCTAGAGACCACTGATTCTTGCACTGTTGCATGCCCTCCTTCTGAGGGCCCTTATCAGTGACAGGTATATGTTTGGACAATTAAGCTACTGAGGACCTGTTCTTACACGTGCCTGTTCTCACTGGCACCTGGTGATGCTGTAGTCATGCCTACGGTCCAGATACCTGCCAGCCATTCCTGTCACCCCCTCAGATATGTGCATGAGCAATCTAGATTCCCTCGTGCAGCCCTCCAACCACACACACACACACACTCGCAGTTTCACAGAAACATACATATGCCAAAAGGATGCCCTGCACCTCACAACGTAGGAAATATAAAGGCAAACAGAAATCAGTATAACTCAACCCAGCTACCTTCATGGTTCTATAGTTGTAAATGTATATATAAATAGAAGATAAATAATACAGAGGACTTCAAACAGATTTGGAGCTTCACTAGGCCCAAACATAATCTCCAGTACATAAGCCTCAAGGGCCAAAACTAGAATGTTCATTGTACATCATAGGTCCACATTTACATCCAATCTAAACAGTGAACTGTGCACAAAATATATGACATATAACCACTGGCTTAATACATCACCCAATATTGTGGTTCAATAAGACACATAACTACACTTCACCACTATCGGCTGCATTGACGAGCAGAGCAGAAAAGTTTCAAAGTCTTGCCCTTATTCCATGTTTCCACAGCTATAATGTGGATGTATGTGGGGAATAATGCGGACATACATGGGCCTCTCCTGAATACAATTTATACGTCTCTGTGGCTGGCCACGCTCCCATCCTGCCCCCTCCTGCCCATGTCCTGAGATCTTCGTTTTAGTGCTGTGTATGTGCAGGGCGGCGAAGGTTCAGAATACGGTTCTAGACATTTTTGCGAGAAAAACGTCTATCCTGCATGTCCACGCAGCTTATTCGTGTTTCAGACCCCCAAACTGTTTCTTGTATTTCTGGTGATCTTCGTTCCTATTTCCTGAATGGCCTAAAGATTGGCTGTAAAGTACTTTTCTTTTGCCTGATTAGCAGATACAAAACATGCACTTGGCAGTGTGTGCGGTGACATTTACAGTAGGGGATTCAATAAATGTGCTATATATTAGAGCAATGTGTAACCATAACGAAAGTTGTTGTACTCCCTTGTTTTGAGTTGAACTGATGGTGCGGCTTCTTGAAGGAACTATGGAAATGTCCTTATTACTTGAAACTAGGAATGTGCATTCATTTGAAAAGACATGGGAAATATCAACAATATTTCATAGTCATTTCATATTGTTTTTAATCTGAATATGATATTAAAAAATCCAAAATTCTGTTTATTTTGCTGGCTGACCTCAAACCACTAACCACTAAGTTTTTAACCTAGTTTTATTCACGGTTATTATGGGCTGTCCCAGGACTGGCATAAGGAGATGAGGTGCCCTACGTGAACCTCATCCCTCGAGCTTGCTTCACATTGCCACTGCTGCCACCCCTTACTAGGCCCTACAGTGGCAGCAATGGCTTGAAACAGTCCCATGGCTCTTACCTTCAAACGCTGGCACGACAAGGCTGCTTGTTTCTGCCCCCACTGAAGTCAATTTAGTGTTTGCATGGGGATAGAAGCGACTTCTGCTCCCATACAAAACAAAGTTGGCATCGGTGGGAGTAGAAATAACCCCATGGCACTGACGTTTGAAGGAAAGCATTGCAAGGCTGTTTCAAGTCATTGCCGCCTCTGTAGGTCCTGGTGAGGGATGACACCGGTGGCAATGGGCGTCCCCGAAAGGCCAGAGGTCTGGGTGACTGCCTCATTTGCCTAATGGTAGTGCCATTCCTGGACTGTCCTCAAGCTGGTGACCCATGAAATGGAAAGCACTCCTTTTCCAGGAAGAGTTATTTCACCGGATATTCAGCAATGATGGCTAGCCAATCTAATGTGGGTAACCGTTGCTGCTGAACTTTAAATCTGGAAATTTAATGCTGGGTTATATCTAGTTCCAGCATTGATTATCTGGGTTGCCCACACTGGAAAGAAGCTAACTGGGTAGCGGTGATATTCTGCCATTGCCTGGTTAGCTTCCACAGCGAAAGTAAGGCCAGCCATTGCTGTGCCTTATTTTTGTTGCATAGCCATAACTGGGCAGTGACCACTACATATCCCACATAAAGGGAGTAACACAATTAACAGGTTTGCTAACAGTATTACTCCCTTTGAATAGAGGCTGGGTTTCTTGGCAAGATATGACCTGAAGTACATTGTCAGGCCTTTTCTTCCAAGGCAATGGAAGTTAAGTGACTTGCTCAAGTCACAAGGAGTGCCAGTAGGAATCAAACCCTAATCTCTAGAACTAGCAGGGATGGGCCAAGGGTGGTGTGTGGCCATGTGCGGAGACCCATTGTGGGGCCTCATTTGCATTTCCAATGGACCTCATTTTCATAAATTAATTTATTTTATTTTAAAATGTATATGTTGTCAACTAAAATTTTAGATGGCTTTTAAAGCAGCCCTTCACAAGCCTCTCTTTTGTCCTGGCAATGACTTAGGGGCATGTTTACTATATAATAATGTCCGTTAAGTGCCACTGCGCTAATAGCAATAAATGAGTGTTCCTGCATTTAGCGCACATTAACATTTGTGAATGCACATTAACTTTTAAACATGCCTCAATGAGTGTCTGAATACCATTTGCATGGGCAGTGAGGATAAAGAAATATTACCAGATTTCTACATTACTATACACCAGTGCCAACTGCCAGGCACATTAGGAAGTACTAAAAACCTTGCTCATTTAGAACCAATGAAACCAAAATGCCCAAAACCCAGGGGCTTTAGGGAATACCACCTACCCCATAAAATCCAAACCAAAAAACTAAATTTTTTGTCGGATGATGATCATCATCAGATAAGGACATGCCCTATCTGAAAATCGCATCCCTTTTAATCATTTGCAATAAAAAGTTATAGAAAACCACACTTAACTGGCATAATGGAGTCCATGCAAACAGGTAGATAAATGACAGAGTCTTGTGTTTCAGGCAAAACCTTTTCACACCCTGCTTCAGGTTCTTTTTCCCCATAATTGCACTCCATAATACAGCCTAAATTCACAGGGAAGGAATTTAAATCCACAGCGATTGACGTCAGCTAACCACATGTTTATTGCTGAGCCGACCAAGGGCAGAAAACAGCTCTGTAGACTTTATACATGGCTGACTTTGAAGATAGTTTTGTCTATCCCTCCGAATGGTTTCAGGAAGTTTTATTATGGAAACGTTTTTTAGATGACATCTTTTAGTTATGCACGGGAGGAGCAACTCATTTACCAAACTTTGTGGACTGGCTGAATGGCGAGATCATAATATTAAATTTACAGTGAAGTCTGACATACACTGAATTGAGTTCTTGGATATATTGGTTAACCCTGGAATTACTGAGATTTTTTGCACACGCTGAATACCATTGCGGTCATAAATGACCCCACAACGAATTTTAATTTTTAACCATGAAAATTTTAAACTAAACAGACAAAATATTATTCTGAGTTAATTATTTATTATATGAAGGTTAAATGTTTTGAAATTTAATGCTTTATCATAAAATTACATGAAGAAGAGTTGCCATGAAAGCAGTTTTTGCATTAACTTGATGAACACAGTAAAGTACTACAGTCATTTGCATGAGACACAGACAATTTCTGAATGTTCTTTGCAAACATTGCGCTTGCAGGAGGTGCAGACTATGTTGCTTTTCGTGTCTTTTTCTCTGGAACAGCAGTGACACTTTGCCCTTTTCTTTGGGATCCTGACATTGCAAACAGCATCAGTGGCTTCTTCAATGCTGGAAGAAGTCTCGCTGCAATTACTCTGAAGCAGCTGCTTTCCTAATTCCAAGAGGAATAGACGACGTCTGTGCTTTGACTTGGACTGCCATTCTGGATTTAGTGACATCCAAACAATGAAGGCGTTCAAAGCACTGATGTCCAACATGTTGTAGAAGATTGTCACTGGCCAGCGTCTTGTCATTTGTTTTGTGGTATATGTGTGCAACATTTGATCTGCTGGATCTACTCCACCTTTACTAGAATTATAGTCCAAGATCATGCTTGTTTTTTTTGTCTGGACGTGTGTTATCTACTTCTTCTTGATCATGCAAACTGCTCAGAAGAACAACCACTTTTCCTTTCTTCGAGCAATAGGAAACCAGAGTGGCGTTATCGCGAAAGGCAAACAGTGAAGTGAATACCTCGCAGCCCTCTGCTGTTACAAATTCTGGAGGTAATTCTTTTCTGTTCTTTTGAATTGTCCCCAAAAGTGTCATTTGTTTTTCTAGCAATTTCCGTGACAGGGATAAACTGCAGAAGAAATTGTCAACAGTAACATTTCTGCCAGATCGCATCAATCCTTCAGTGAATTGCAGCACAACCCTTTCACCCTGATTCTGTTCCCTGTTTTGTCCGAGTTCCCTTCCTGTATATACTTGAAGACGCAGAACATATGACATTGCACTGTCACACAACATCCATAGCTTTATGCCATATTTCCCAGGTTTGCTGGGAATATATTGTCTGAACGGAACACGGCCACAAAATGTAAGCAGTTGCTCATCCACGGTAACATTTTCACCAGGAACAAAGGCGTCACTTAGAGTTGCTTCCCAGGTATCAAAAATGTGTCTGATTGGAGCAAGCTTATCCACGCCTCGTTGTTCATGTCTGTTGGTTGCATCATCAAATCTGAGAGCACAAGAAATTTGCTGAAAACGGTTACGGGCCATATTTTTGCCGAAAACAGAATGACCATCTTCAAGGTTCCACAACTGAACTATGGATTCATTTAGTGACTTGTACACGCCTGAGAGAATCAGAAGTCCAAGAAAATGTTGAAATTCTCAGTCTGTCAAATCTTTCCAGGTGTTGTCATAAATGTGTCTTCCTTGTTTGCTCGTCCACATCATGATTTCATTCAATAAGTTCTTCCTCATGAACAAGTGGAATGCTGCGAGAGGGCCATCAACATTTCGTACAGCATACCTTATAGGACCTTGTTGTACAGGCATGACATTAGCTCTGGCGTATCTTCCAGCAGCTTGCTTTATAGGATTCCTGTTCCATGATGTGGCATCCTTAGATACATAGGCTTCAATGGCAACATTTGTGCTTATAGTTGATGACCTCTTAGCTCCTCTACGACCACAACTAAGATTCCTCACAGATGATACTGACACTGAGAACTACTGCCTTCTTCCCCATCCAGCACAGCCTTGACCTTTGCCTCGACCTGTAACTTGACTCTGCTGCAGGCGATGTTACCGGCTCAACATCAGTCTCACATTCACTTGGCGACCAAATGCTGTCGCCATCTGAATCATGACTGTCATCATCGGATTTATCGCCCGAACTTGGCTGATATGCTTCTTCGCTTGCTGAATATGCTGCATCATCAGATGACTCAGAGCCGTCACTGTCAGCATCTTGTTGCAATATTTCTCTTACTTGGGCAGCTGAATACTTTCGTTTTGACATCATAAACAACAAACTAAAATAAATAAACAAAGATAAAGTTGAATAAAACACAAAACAGTTTTACTATAGGTGTACAATAATCATGATGGACAAGCTGAAAGCATTTAGATTTCATCAGAAATAATGAGAGAACGTATGATATCAATTTCAGAAAATGTGTAATTTTCATAAAATAAGAGTACAAAAAATAAATGATACATAATTAATGATAAATACCTTTGTGAGATCAAAAAATTCACAAAACTGCAAATTGTATCACGATCCAAACCGGACGTAAGCAACTGGGGTCAAAAATGACCCCAGTGGTACTCTGTGCTGCAATTAATCACTAGCGTCACCTAGCGGATGAAAATTATTCCTCTCATGGAGCAATATAAAGAGAATATTGACATGTGAAAAGTCATAAAAAGATTGCATTCTTGAACAACTAGTTTCCGAGATACGCGTTGTGAAACTTGCAATGGGGTCACTTTTAAACCCCATCGGTACTCCCAGGGTTAAACTTGCTAATAACAGCATATCAACTTCTCTATTTCAGAAGCCAGTACAGCGGAATACTCTTTTAAACTATGGAAGTTTCCACCCTCCCTCTTTGAAACGTGCTCTTCCATTTGGTCAATTTCTGCATATAAAGTGCATTTGTACATCTTTGGAGGATTTTAGGACTCATGCCCATGAATTATGTGAGCGTCTACTTTCTCGGGGCTGTCCAAGATCCTCCGGTAATGAACAGAGTTTGATTACACGTTGAGTGAAAAAATATTTTCTCTTATTAGTCTTGAATGGTTTCCATTGTGTGTCCCCTAGTCTTTCTAATTTTGATGGCATAATCACCCAATCTATGTTTACCCATTCCATTCCATTCATTAATTTATAGACTTCTATCATATCTCCCCTCAGCTGTCTCTTTTTCAAGTTGAAAAGCCCTAACCTTTTAAGCATTTCTTCATAGGCGTATGCTTACATCTCCTTTACTATTTGGGTCACTTTCTCTGTACCTTTTCTAAATCTGCTATATCCTTTTTAAGATATGGCAACCAGAAGTGCACATAATATTCAAGGTGCAGTCACACCATGGAACAATATAGAGGCATTATAATATCCTTGGTTTTATTCTCCATTCCTTTCCTTTTTCCTAGCATTCTATTTGCTTTCTTGGCAGCTGCTGCACACTGAGTGGAGGGTTTCAACATATTATCTACGATGACACCTAAATCCTTGCATTGTGTACCTGAAGTTTGGGTTGTTCTTTCCTAGGTGCATAACTTTGCACTTGTCCACATTAAATTTCATCTTCCATTGGAATGTCCAGTCTTCCAGTTTATCAAGGTCTTGATGTAATTTTTCAGAATCCTCTTGTGTCTAAACAACTTTGAATAATTTAGTATGATCTGCAAATTTGAACACCTCAATCATTATTCCCATTTCCAGGTCATTTATGAACCTGTTAAAAACCAGTGAGCTCAGCACAGATCCCTGGGGTACTCCACCATTTATCTTTCTCCATTGAGAAAATTGGCCATTTAGCCCTACTCTCTGCTTTCCATCATTTAACCAGTTCCTGATCCACAATAGTACAATGTCTCCAATCCCATGACTTCTTAATTTGGCCAAGAGTCGCTGATGAGGGACCTTGTCAAAGGCTTTCTGAAAATCCAGGTACACTATATTAACTGGCTCACCTCTGTCTCTCTGTTTCTTCACACCTTCAAAAAAATATAACAGAGAGTAAGACAAAACTTTCCTTAGCTAAAGTGATGTTGGCTTTCACCATTAAACCATGACTACATGTTCAGTAATTTTATTCTTTATAATGGTTACTACCATTTTGCCCGGTACTGATGTCAGGCTCACCAGTCTTTAGTTTAATGGATCACCCCTGGAACTCTTTTTAAAAATTGGCATTACATTGGTCATTCTCTATTCTTCAGGTACTAGAGATGATTTTAATGATAGTTCACAGATTATTAGGTCTGCAATCTTATCTTTCAGTTCTTTCAACATCTTTAGATATATACCATCCGATCCAGGTGATTTGCCACTCTTCAGTTTATCAAATAGTTGTAATACATCTTCCCAGTTTATAGATATTTCTTTCAATTCTTCTGATATATCACCTTTAAATACCATTTCATGCATAGGTAACTTCAGAATTTCAATAGTAACAAATGACACAGAAAGATATAGAATCATGGAATTCCAATCAGAAAATCTTGTATATTCCCAAAAAAGTGTTTGTTTGTCTTGCTACACCATGAAAATAACCTTAAATTAGGGAGGAAGGAAAAAGACCTCAGAGACTACTGTTCAGCCATCTTGGGCCACTCAGGTCTCAGACATCATAGGCCAAAAAAACTTACAATTTCTTTTTTTAATGTTTTATATGTGAAGTGGAATTCTACAAATGACATCCAAGTGCAATCTGGGACATCCAAGCCAGAACATCTGAAAAAAAGCAGGCATGTCCAAGTTGAGGCACCATTTCATAAAGGTAGACATGCCCAATATCAACGTTTGGGAGGGAAGAGTCTACATAGACATTCCCAGAATAGCAGTCCAGCTTGTGGGCATTTAGGAATATCCTAATGAAAGAACAGTGGGCTAGGACCCGGTTTTGAATCACATTGCTGCTAGCATTGGATTTGTGCAGGGTATTGGGGATGGTGAAGTGCTATGTCCTCTGGATGTCTGATTTATTTAAAAAACATTTATATACTGCTATCATGTACAACATTCTAAGCAGTTTACAATAAGAAAATGCTACTATAAATAAAACATAATACAGGGAAAATGCAAAATAACAAAACAGATTATGGCCCCCACCCATCCACTCACCTCCTCACTCTGCTACAAAAAGGTCTTCAAAACAAGCACTTTCCTGATGCCTATTCACGCCTATAGAAGGTATAACCTTAGACAAGACTCCAGATGTCCAGGATGTTTTGGAGATCAGGCAATGACATCCAAGGTTTTGGGAATGCCTCCACCACACCTCCATCAGACTTGGGTGCCCACAGACCAGGCTTTAAAAATGCTCCAGAGATATCTCCGAGTTTTTGACATCTCTTTGCCTGTATTCAGACATCCAAAGCATGAAAACGGCTTCTAAAATAATCCCCTTTTTATATCATAAATCTTTTCAATCCTGATTATCTATTAAGACATCAAGCAAAAACATGTGCAATATTGTGTACTCTGCATCATCTGACTAAATCGTATATTTTACATCTCCCTTCAGAACTGCCCCCTATATTTCAGTAAATTGATATCAAGAAGAGTGGAGTAGCGTTTTGAATTCCCTCTTTTTAAATAAACTATAAACTTCCCATGCAGACATTGGAAACTCTGATTACATTTAAATACTGTATAAACAACTGGAAGATCAGATTTACTTTTATCATGGGAACTGCTGGTGTGTATTATTTATTAGGGCATGGAAAGATGGCTGCACATTTACAGTAGAGATAATGTTTGGCACAACTAACTCTTCAGACATGGAAAACATTTCTTTTATCTAATGTAACTTATTTTTACTGTTTTTTGTTTAAAAAGAATTATGCCAAGCCATCTAGGTACACTTTGATATTTTTGTAATTATAATAACAGATGGACATAATGTTCCTTACAGATGGACATGAGTTCCTTGCAGTATTATCAGAAGTGTAGTTTTACAGATGAACAGAGCTTCTATTTTCCTTGGAAATCTAGGCTATCTTGCTAATACATTCCAAATGAAAATATTTCATTGTGAAATTTGTTCTTTTTAAACACTGACTTGTACAGAAACACTGCCAGCCAAATATTATTTTCAAACTTTGAAGGAAAGATGTGCAGTGTGGAAATGTTGCTTGACTTTTCTTTTGCATCATATTTCTTTTCATTTCATTGAGTTTTGTTTTTTTGTTAGGGCATGCTAACGTGAGCTAATGCCTACTAGGATGAACTAATGCATGCTAACGCAAAATAATGTGTATTTTGCATATTGGTACACATTTTTTAAATTGTAGTTGAAGGTATCTAGTGAATGCTAAAAAAAAATAATAAACACTAAAATGAAATTAAAGTCAACAAAATAAAGCATATCACTAGTGAATACTGTATTTGTATATCAGCAAACTAAAGTACTAACTGATTCTTAAGGGCCCTTTTACTAAGTGTGCCCCTAGCCTACCCAATCCCTGCCTAAACATGCACTAACAAATTAACACAGTGTCCCATGCTGCTTTTTTAATTTTTATAATTTATTTGTTGTTTCTTATATACCACCCCTTCCTGAGATCAAGGGTGGTTTACATTTAAACAACATTATTACATAGAACAAAGTTTAACAGTCAATGAGTTCAACAAATAACTTAACTATATACATACAGCTGTTAGCTTTAATTATTTACAAAGGGTGAGGTGCATGAACGTCATGATACATTGGGTGGTAGTTATGAAGAGGATTGGCTTTGGGATTGTTCTATGGAGGGAGTGGTGTCTTGTGTTATCTCCGTAGTGCTAGATGAAGAGGAAGGCTTTTAGCTCCTTCCTAAATGTGTTTAGGTCTTTGATGTTGCAGAGGGTGGCTGGAAGGACATTCCATAGTAAAGGTGCCACAAGGGAAAAGGCACTGTTGCTCGTAGATTGTTTAGACTTTCTGAATGTATGGGGAATCATAAGTGTGTTTTATAAGTGTTGTCTTCTAATTCTCGTATTTGAAGCATGAGTGATTAGGGTTGAGAGGAATGATGGAGTGAGGTTATTTGTAAGATTGAAGAAAGGCTAAAAAGGTTAGGGCTTTTTAACCTGGAAAAGAGACGGCTGAGGGAAGATATGATAGAAGTCTATAAATTAATGAACGGAGTGGAACGGGTAAACGTAGATCGATTGTTTACGTTATCAGAATATAGAAAGACAAGGGGACACACAATGAAGCTACAGGGTAAACTATTTAAGACTAATAAAAGAAAATATTTTTTCACTCAACGTGTAATCAAACTCTGGAATTTGTTACCGGAGGATGTAGTAAAGGCTGTTTGTGTAGCTGGGTTTAAAAAAGGGTTGGACAAGTTCCTGGAGGAAAGGTCCATAAACCATTATTAAGAAGGGACCCAGGATATCAATGCATGACCCAGTACAAGTATTGTGGAACCTGTGTCTTTTGGGGAAACTACTAGGTACATATGACCTAGATTGGCCACTGTTGGAAACAGAATACTGGGCTTGATGGACCTTGGTCTGACCCAGTATGGCATATCTTATGTTCTTATGTTGAAGATAGTCATGATCATTTTGTATTTTACTCTGCTCATAATAGGTAACCAGTGTAGGTCATATAGTAGAGGAGTTATGTGATCTGATAGGCGTGCTTTGCAGACAATTCTTGCAGTAACATTTTGTGCGATTTGTAAACAATATAGATGTTTTTTGAGGATACCGTGTAGGAGACTATTGCAAAAGTCAAAGTAAGGGGTGGTTAGAGCATGTACTATTGATTTGAAATCATGTGTGTCAAGAAGGGGTCTAAGGTGTTGGAGTGTACTGTTGGCTTGGTGCCCTTAGTGGATGGCAAATCCCATGCTAATGGTTAACATGGTTTTTTGTCAACATGCCCCTAAGTGGTAAAGTGCATGCCTACTTCATGCTGTTTTAGTCATTAACATATGTATGCAGTCATACAGGCACATTAATGTAAGAGTACAGTATGCATGTTAGCATGATGTTGTATGCTTTGACAATGACCATACACATGGATGGAGTTTGGGAAGAGCATGGGAAGTTCACGCAATTGTGTAAGTTGATTACAAAATGCAATAATTTATGTGTGTACTTGCAAAATGTTGATGCAGTCATTTACACCAGCTGTAGGGCTAATATAAGGAATTGTGTTTTAAGTTAAGATACATTCTCTGCCACATACAGTATGCTAGTGTTTTATAAAGAGTGCAAGGAAGAGGGCGAAGATTCATACTGTGAAGTGGATTGTAAAGTGAGTTTTTATTGGTAAACCGAGAAGTTCCACCTTACTTGGGCTGTGTTTTGGCTGGTAGGTGCCTTCGTCAGGGATAAATGGGACTCAGAAGGGCTACCTGGACCAATGCCAACATAAGATGCTTAGTATACCATAGAGCTGCAGTGTACACAATCAGCACCGTTTGCGGCTTAAGTGCAAATGAGTACACAGGCCGTGTTTTGGCTGATAGGTGCCTTCGTCAGGGGTAAATGGGACCTTGTTAAAATAAGAACATAAAATACATATAAATAAAAGCTATAAATCCATATACACACATATTCAACCATATATAAAAAACTATAGTAGACACATATTAATGGCAAAACCCATTATAGTTTTTTATATATGGTTTTAGGCCCTCTAAAGAGCCTCTGATTCCTATAGTCTTCTCATGTTATGTTATATGTAAACTGCACTGATCTTTAAGAGTATGGTATATAAAAGCAAATAAATAAATAAATAGTGCCTCTACTCCTAGCACCCTCAGCACTGACTTATAGGACATCATTGGTCCTACCAGATGCCACTCAGAGGGTCCTTAAATCCTTGGTAGTTGTAGCGTGCTTCAATCCCCAATTCCATCCCTGCAGTAGTCTTGTAATAAGAACAATCTGCCACTTACACTTTGTATTGGCTACTACTTTTAAGCAGAAATCGCTGAGTGATGTTGTTTTTTCTGAAGATGCCCTGAGATGTCTCTGCATGCTCCGCCGTTCATATTGCCAGATACACCCATTTTTCCCCATGGCCTGATAGCTATTTTACAGAAGGCTCTGTGTTCAACAAGCCTTTTGTAAAATGTGCTGCATGTTATACACATCTCACCTTGGTTGCCCTTTTTTCTGTTCTATCTGATCTATACAAAATTGGGGTTTTAATTTGTACTCCTAACCATTCCAATTTAGACTTGCTGGATTTTGGAAAAGTATCAGCTGAAAATTTATCTGGCTAGGTTCAGATGAATATTGAACTAAAGATAACTGGGTAAATTGATCTGCTTTTCTTACCCACTCAGTGGATTTTCAATATTGCTTTTATGGTATTTTTGACTTACCTATGGGGCATGCTTATTACAACATGCTACTGGCTAGCATTTAGGTTCATCACATGCCAGTTGTGCCATGGTAAAATTTACCACATACTAAAAAGGCAGCCCTGCTAAAAATCCTGCACTACCTTTTGGGGCAGAGACTGAGCAGTTTAGGGGCAGGGCACGCACATCACTGGTAACATGGGCATTTGTGGTGCCTGCTCACTGGTAATGCTGCACTTAGCTTGGGTGCACTTACTGCCACCTCAGTAGCTGGCATGATTATGCCAAACCAAATGAGCACCAGTCGTGATGTGAAACATGCCCTAGCTACATGGGAACACATCAGGCCTGCCTCCATTTTGTAGCATGAGTCGAGTACCACATCCACGCTATCAGTATGACTCTTAGTAAACATGCTCCTATATGTCTTGCCTGGCCAGAGCCTTGCATTGATGCTAATCGAAAAACCAGGCTATATTTTATATGGTTTGGATGCGCTGGTTCTATCTCATGACAATCTGGTTCTGTTACAGGACTTTAATTAATCAGTTTACCTCTTCTCCGACTGTGTGTGAGAGAGGAAGTCCTCGTATGAATCATGTCTGGGACAGCTCAGACAGGATGTGTGACTAACAGTTAAGTCAACATGTTCTCTATTTCAGAGGGGAACAGACTTGAGAATGTGGTATGTCCCAAGAGTGAGCATTTGGATTATTAGTGCTCTACTACTGCTTGAAGTACTAGAGAGCTATAAAAAAGAACCGATATTAGGCTGACTCAGCTCAAATTCTCATCTGGTTTTCTGAGTCAGCTGTAAAATCTCAGCCGTTTTTTCAGATGGGTCTGAATTTCTTGGCTTGACAAAACTTATCATTGGTGAGAAGGGACCTGAAAACTCTCGACAAATCTGGACAGCTGCTTCCTGTTTGCTTTCATTGGGCTTCAGATGACAAAACAGGAAAGGAAATGTTTTTAATAGTGCTGCTTGAATCTAGATGCTTTATGAGATTTTCAAGAAATGGTAATGTTTAGTGATGAGGTGGGAGCTGAGGAACAGAGTAGAACATAGAAACATGATGGCAGAAAAAGACCACATTACCCATGTAGTCTGCCATTCTATATCAATTACTGCGATAGTTCCCTCTTTTCCTTTAATCCTCTGTGTTTGTCCCATGCTTTTTTGAATTCAGATACATGTGCAAGGCCGCAGGGCTGGGTCCCGAGGCCAACGGTAACTGGGTTCCTGGGGCCTGGTCCTCGCCAGCGGGCGTTTGGTGGCTGGGGAAAAAGGGGGGAGGTGGGGGCTGGGAGCGTAGAGTGCGGGTGTTGTTTGAAATCGCCCGCGTTGATGGGGGGGGGGGGGGGTGATTTCATTGGCGCTCACAAAAGGGGGGCGGGATTTTTGTGGTGCCAGTTGGGGCCGCGTGGAGTGAGTTTACCTTGCTTTTCGGCTCCTGCCTGTGGCGGTGTTGGTCAGCTTCGGCGGCGATTCATGGTCTCTGTGGAGCTGTGGTGAGTGAGGCTGGCAGTCAGGAGTGCAGCCAGCATCAGAGGTTCTGCCCACGAGTCTTGGAGAGCAGGTGTCTGCTGCAGTGTCAGAGCGGGAGTGCGGCCGGTGTCGACATTTTGCCCGCGAGTCCTGATGCGTGGCTGTCAGCGGCGGGGGTCGGAGAGGGGCCGGCGGAGAGCGGCGCTGCGGAAGATGTGGGGCAAGTACCGGTTTGAGGGGCTTTGTTGTTGTATGCAGGGCAGAGCGCAGAGTGCTAGTGGCATAATTTTCTTGTGAGGATTTCGTTGTGGTGGGACCGGGGAAGGGTTCCTGGTGAGTAGCTGGGGGGGTGGGCTTTGCCAGGAGTGTGTTCCCAGTGAGTGTGGGGGGGGTCATTAGTCAGGGTGGACTGTAAAAATAAAAAATAAAATAAAATAAAGAGAATATTCATTAAAGGGGAGGGAGAAGATACTGGGGTATGGAGAGGAGCTAGTGGTTCCTGAGTGGAGGGAAAACTACGGTTGGGGTTCTGGAGGGGGGATGCAAGTCTCGTAGGGTCATGGTGCAATCGCGCAAGGGGCAAGGTGGCAGGGTGCAGTAGGGAGGTGCAGAGGCGTGGCCCGGGAGCAAAAGGGGGTGGTTGCGGGGGGCAGAGTCTCCAGGGGGGGGGCGCTAGGGCATCCGTGCAGGCGACACGGCGGGTTGGAGGGGTGGCGAGACTGGGTGCTTGTGGGGGTAAAAGGGGAAGGTTGGGTGTGAGGAAAAGGTGCGGTAGCGGAGTCCATGCGTCAGGAGTGGGGAGGACACGGGATGGCAGATGGGACGGTGACGGGTATTGCAGGTGCTGTGCGGCAGTTGAACAGAGGAGGTCCTTCGGGGGTGGGGGGGCAGGCTTGGGGTAGCGAGTGAGGCCTTGGCAGGCTCAGGGGTTGGTGTGGTTGGGTCAGATGATATTGGGGTCCCTTCAGGTGTGAATTGTCAAGCTGGTTATATCCCAGTGCAGCTGGGTGGCCAGCTTCTGCATTATCCGCCTATAGGGGGGCCAGGGAATTGGTCACCTGGTAGGGGTTACTTCAGTGGAGCAGGGCCATGGGGCCAGTACAGCGGAGCGGGGCCTTGGGGTACTGGCTGGGGGGATTGGGATGGGATGGGGTTTCTGGCTATGGGGGTGGCACCAGCAGTGGGGGGAGCAGGGTGGGCTCTTCTGCATGGAATTGGGGTAGCGGGGGGATAGGGGGACTGGTGAGGCCGGGAGGATTGCTGCTGGTCTTTGTCCTTCTTTCCCTGTGCAGGTGCCGGTGAGGGGAGCTGCGGGGACTGATGTAGCTGACCTAAGCCAGGCAGGTGGAGCGGCTTTGATGTTGCGGAGTTCGGACCAGTCCAAGCCCATCTCCAGTGAGTGATCCACTGGCAATGCTGTGGCTGGTGAGTGCGGGGGGGAGGAGGGTAGCCTAGGTGGAGGGATAATGTCCAGTGGAGAAGCGACGGTAGCTGGCCGCAAGGCCAAGGCAAAGCATAAGCATGGGAGGCGCCGTCGTAGTTCATCGTCTTCATCCTCCACTTATTCAGACAGTTCCTCAGCGGGTTCCTCAGAGGCAGCTAGCGGTAAGGGTGACCAGGCGGCCCCATGGTGGTTTGTTGTGCGGAGCTGTAGGAAGGCGTTCCGCATAAATTGAGGCATAGGATCAATAAGCGGAGGTACATTGACATATTTATTTATTTTATTTTATTTATTTATTTAGCTGCATTTATATCCCGCTTTTCACCAGGTCAAAGCGGTTGGGGGATACATTTAACACGAGGGGATATGAGACACATACACTAATACTTACAGGGAACATGGGCAATGGAGGGTTAAGTGGCTTTCCCAAGACCACAAGGAGCACCTGTGGGACTAGAAACCCCAGTCCTTCCGGCCCAAGGTTGCTGTCCTCTAGTGGGATTTGAACCACCGACCTTCCAGCCTGTGGTACCTTGCCCCAACCACTAGGCCACTCCTCCCTCCCTATTTAGGTTATTAGAAGGCCGGAAGCGCTCGGGTGAGAGTGGGAAGAAACGCAAAGAGGATGAGAAGGCGGGGAGGGTGAGGAAGGTGTCGCGCAATACATTGTATTGGACGCGGGCCTTCTTAAGATTGGTGAGTGTGTGTATGGGCATTACGACCCGGGTCAGTATGGTGCATTGTTGGCTTACAAAGATGCAATATTGGCAGCATCTCAGGCGCATGAGTGTTGGGCTTGGCTCAGCTATGACCAGGAATTCCGTGATATGATGGAGGAAAATAAGCAGTTGTCATTGGGGATGAAGGACATTAATTTATGGTTGACACAGATGTCAACCAAAAAAGGCGCTGCGGGAGGAGCAGGTAGTAAGGTTATGATGGCTGGGCCAGTGTCGTCGGCGGGCCTTCGGTCCTTTTGTGCCCCAGTGGGGGCACCCGTGTTGCCAAAAGGGGGGTCAGCGGGGGGGGACCTCTGTTGGCGTTTTAACAAATCTTCCTGTCCCTTTCCGGATTGTAAATTCCGGCATGCCTGTTCGCTTTGCGGGGGGGGGGGAGGGGGGGGACACCCCGCCACCCCGCCACAAAGTGTAGTCAGCAAGGAATGGCAGGTTCTGCGGGTGGGGGCAAGTGAGGAGTTGCGTAGGGCCTTAGCGCCGACTCCTATCAAGGTCACGGCTTTACGGCCTTGGTTGGTGAGTTATGGAAGGAGTTGGCAGGGTAAGGCTTGGAGGGAGTTATTGTTGGGTTTTTTGGAGGGGTTCCGCATACCTTTCATGGGCAAGGTGACGGGGGTAGTGGCCTGAATTAACAGTTCTGTCCGGTTGTTGGGTGAGGTAGTCCGAAGGAAGATAGTGGCCGAATGTGTGTTGGGCAGGGTAGCTGATCCCTTTGTCAAGCCGCCATTTTCACCTTTTATTGTCTCACCTTTGGGGGTTATTCCTAAAAAAGAGCCATGGCATTTTAGGCTGATACACAATTTGTCGTTTCCGCCCGGGGGATTTGGTTAATGACCATATCTCGTTCAATTTGTGCTCGGTATATTATGCATCGTTCAATGTGGCAGTTGATTTGGTGTGCCAGTGTGGTGCAGGGGCTCTCTTGGCAAAGGTGGATATTGAATCTGCCTTCCGGCTTTTGCTGGTTCACTCGTCGGCATTCCCGCTGTTGGGATTTCAGTTTGAGTCCCAGTTTTATTTTGACAAGTGTTTGCCCATGGGCTGTATGATTTCGTGAGCTTATTTCGAGGCTTTCAGTTCCTTTCTGCACTGGGTCCTGGTTCAGCGGTCTGGGTGTCGATCCATTGTTCATTATTTGGATGATTTCTTGTTTGTGGGTCCTGTGCAAGCGGCGATGTGTGCTATGCTGCTGAAGGCCTTTCATGAGATGGCTAGCGACTTTGGCATTCCGGTAGCGGCTGAAAAGACGGTGGGGCTGGTGACATGCCTTTCCTTTTTAGGTATTGTGGTAGACTCGGCAGTGATGGTGGTCCGTCTACCAGTGGAAAAAATAGAACGGCTTAAAGAATTGGTGGCGGCGGTGGGTTTGTCGTCGAAGGTAGCGCTTGAGCTTGCAGTCTTTGATGGGTCACCTTAATTTTGCTTGCTGGGTTATTCTGCTCCTCCCGCCGACCATAAAGTTCCCCCGATCGGGGGTAGAGCACCTGAGCAGGAGGCCGTCCCGCTCAGAGGCTCCTGCCCAATCGGGGCAGTGGGAGGCAGATAAAGCCGCTTCCCAGCCGGGCGCACCTGCGCCTGGCGTACCTGCGCCTAAGGGCCTCGCCAGAGGGCCCTTTGGCATGGCCCTTAGGTGCGGCCACAGGAGCGACCACAACGACCACAGCCACAAACCCAAAAAGAGCCCAACAAAACAGCGACGGCAAGGGACCTGAGTACCAGAAAGATCCACCTACAGACAACCCACAGCCCATGGACTCCAACAACAGCCCCATCCACCACTTCATCTGACCAGACCTAAGCACCAGCAGAGAAAAAGCCCATCTTGAGCAGCAGGAAGACAAAAGACCCAGCGCCCAAGAAGCCCTGCACAGCAGCACATCCCTATGACTCCCAGGTACACCTCAAGCCATGCCACCATTCCTAGCTCCAATATACCCCCAAACACTGATCCCAGTCAATTACTACCTCATTAATACCAGCGCACACCACAACCACCCCACACCAAGCACCACAACCATCCAACATACAAACACCATCAACTCCCCCCATACGAGGAGCACTCACACACCACCCACACCAATCCACACCCCCAATCCCTCAAACGGCAACCCTCTCTCCATCACACTAATAAACGCACGCTCAGTCAGAAACAAGCACCACATGCTCCAGGACCTGATCATAACAGAAAAGATCGACATCCTCTGTATAACAGAAACATGGCTAGCAGACACCGATACAGTGATCATGAACCAACTAACACCAAATGGATACAGTCTTCACAACTGCTCCCGAGCCCATGCCAGAGGAGGAGGAGTAGCCATCATTGCAAGATCCAACCTCCACCTCAGGAACCATGCATCAGAAACAACCAACGAAGCGGACATACTCACCCTTACCAACAGACACCTCTCCATATGTCTAATCTACCGAGCGCCCACACCAAGCACCGATCTATCAGACATACTAAAGCATGTATTAGAGAGTGCCATCTCCACAAAAGAACAATTAATCCTTGGAGACTTCAACCTTCCCTCACTACAAGATAAACATGCCGAAGCCTTCATCAACACCATGGAAGCAATGGACCTAACACAGATCATACATGATCACACGAAAAAGGGAACACGCTTGATCTAATATTCCTGAACTCCCACAGCACCTCTTCATCTACGAACCTGAAAATCACATGTGTGCCATGGTCTGACCACCAGCTCATCAACATTACCCATATATACAATCACACCAACATCAGAGAGAACAACCAACCTAAAAGAAGATTCAAGCCATTCAAAAAAGAGGACTTCCTAATACAAATATTACCCAAACTCCAATCAAACTCCTCCAATCTTGAAGACCTGATCAACAACTGGAACACTACAATCGCTTCTGCATCCTGTGCAACAACAACCAGCACCAAAGCAAGAACTGCTGTGACAAGAGCAAGATGGTACACCCCAATCCTACGGAAGCTAAAGACTCAACTCAGAAGAACTGAAAGAAAATGGAGAAAGACCAAAAAGGAATCAGACAAAGCAAAATACATAAGCAACCTCGACACCTACCACACTGAAAATGATAAAGCAAAAAGAACCTACCACTCAAAAATCATCCATACCTCACTAAACAAACCACGCGAGCTCTTTGAGATAGTCAAGAAGCTAACAAAAGCACCCAGCCACTCCGATCAGCTACCGAACATCCCACCTGAACTACTAGCATGCCAATACAAACAGCTCCAACAACCAAGCAAACCACAACTGAATACAACATCAACAACCTACCATGCCACCAAAGTCATGGATTGGAGCACATTCGAAACAATCACAAAAGAACAAATAGAATCCACTATCTCCTTCCTAAACACCACCACCTCTCCACTAGATCCCTGCCCTGCAGAGTGGATAAAGAAATCTAAGGAAGACATAAGCACACCCCTAACCCACGAATCCCTCAAGCGAGGACATATACCAGACACCCTCAAGACCTCTATCATCCGTCCGACCCTAAAAAAAACAACATAGACCCACTCGACCCAGCCTCTTTTAGACCAATAGCAAGTCTCACCACCAAAATTATGGAGAAGATAATTCAATGACAATTCCAAGACCACCTAGATACCAACAACATACTGGACCCGCAACAACACGGATTCCGCCCATACCATGGAGTCGAGACCCTCATGACGATGCTACTGAACACCCTTATCAAAGGCACACAGACCAAACACTCTGGATACGCATTGCTCTTCCTAGACATATCCGCAGCCTTTGACACCATCTCACACAGCATTCTCCTACACAGACTCCAGGAAATAGGCATTAAGAACACCGTACTACAATAGTTCCGCTCCTACATGACAAACAGACAACAACTGATCTGCACAAACACAGCAACCTCCCCCCCTTTCAACAACATCAAGGAGTACCACAGGGTTCAACACTATCCGCCATGCTCTTCAATATCTATCTGCAACCACTCTGCTCAATCATACGAGAGCATAACATCAACTACCATATATACACAGACGACATAATGCTCTATGGACCAATCACAACCACCAACCCAACAAACGACCACCTGTCAGACTGCTTCATTGAGGTCTCCGACTGGCTACAAAGGAACAATCTATCCATCAACATCAAAAAACCTGAAGCCCTCATAGTAACCAAGGACCCAAACTTCACCCCACCCCCACACCTCATATTAGGAACCACCCAAATAAAGATTCAACCCCACATAAAATATCTGGGAATCACTATAGACCAGGCACTCACATTTACTCCACAGATTAAAAAGACTACCAGAAAAATATTCCACAAAGCAAAAATGATACAACAGCTCAGACCACTCATTGATCCACAGGACTTCAGAACTGTCATGCAGGCTATGACGCTCCCCCACCTGGACTACTGCAATATAATCTATCACGGACTTCCTGCTACCCACACCAACCCACTACGGACTTCCCTGAACACCACCGCAAGAATCATCCGGAAAGCAAAAAAACACGATCACATCACTCCAGTCCTGAGGGAATTACACATACTACCACTCGAAGCAAGGATCAAATACAAATCTGCCCTGCTTATCCACAAATCCCTCTATCAAACACAGACTTCCCACCTCCGCTCCCTACTACCCCATCCCACCCACAACAGACCAACCCAACAGACTGCCAACAACATCCTTACCATCCCCCATGAACGAACAAAATACAATCAATGAACCTGCAACAGAGCTTTTGAACTATACGCACCCTCCCTCTGGAACTCACTACCGAGTCAAATCAGAAACAATGGTGATCTATCCACGTTCCAGAAAAAACTAAAAACCATCCTCTTTCATGAATACCTTGGACCAGAAACAGACAACCTTCACTGACAACCCACAGTCCTCCTGTCAGAACCCCAAAATACCCTCTAAGAGACTCATGTCAATTGTCTAAGTCATTACTATCTGTTCGGATCATCAATGTTGGCCCCCTCGGTGACGGCTCTCCCCCCCTCTGTATAATGATTACTGTCCACCCCCCCTTTTTGTTAAACTGCTTTGACCCGGTGAAAAGCAGTATATAAATACAGTTAAATAAATAATAAATAAATAAATAAATCCCACTGGGAAGGCCTTTTGCACGGTATTTATCGTTGGCAATGGCAGGGGTCCGATGTCAGTATCATCACATTAGAGTATCGTCTGGCATGCAGGAGGACCTTAGGGTTTGGGATTCATTCCTCTCTGAGTTTAACGGGTGCTCGGTGGTGCGTTACCAGAATTGTCGAATGTAGACTTGCAGTTATTTTCGGATGCAGTGGGGAGCTCGGGTTTTGGCCTGTACTGTCAGGGGTCTTGGTGTGCTGAGACTTGGCCGTCATCCTGGAACGCGTCAGGGTTGATTCGTAACATAGCTTTCTTGGAGTTGTTTCCCATTGTGGTGGCCTTGTGGATCTGGCCTGAGAGGTTGCGGAATAGGAGGGTTGTGTTTTGGTACGACAATGTGGCGGTGGTGCAGATTATTAATCGACACTCGCCAAAAAGCCCGCGGGTGGTGGCGCTAATGAGGGTCTTTGTGCTAGCTTGTCTGCGTCTTAATGTCATGGCCAGGGCGCATCATGTACCGGGTATTCAGAACTCAATTGCTGATGCTTTGTCCAGTTTTCAGTGGTCACAGTTCCGGTTTCTGGCCCTACAGGCGGAAGAGGCAACGTCGGCGGTCCTGGAGCACCTCTGGCAGATTGGGACCCTGGGATGATGGCGTTGTTGTGTTCCTCAGTGGCTCAAGGGACGTGGTTATCGTACCTGTGTGGATACTCCAAAGTGCTTGAGTTTCTGTGGAGAAAGGGTTGGTGGGGATGGAGTGTGACTCCTTTTTTTGCAAGGCTGCGGGTTGGGGTAATCCTAGAGGGTCATTTTTAGTGCAGCGGTTGTTGGCAGGGTGGGCAAAGGAACACCCCAAGTTGTGGGATTGGCGTCACTCAGTATCGCATGAGTTGCTCATGTGGATCTGGGAGGTGCTGCTGGTGGTGGCAGTATCGGCTTTTGAGTCAGTGTTGTTTCGGGCTTTGTTTGTTACAGCATTTTTCAGTGCTTTTCGAGTAGCTAGTTCCGCGGTCCAAAAAGCAAGGGGCTTTTGGATGTCCAACATGTCACCCTGACGGCGACGCAAGTGCAGATTTTTCTGGCGCAGTCCAAAACTGACCAGTGGGGGGCAGGAGGTTGGGTGTCATTTACAGCAATCCCGGAGTTGTGCTCTTGTCCGGTGCGGAATTTATTTTTGTACTTGTGCCGGCGGCCGAAAGTGTCAGGCTATTTCTTTCGCCATGAGGATAATCAGTCAGTCAGTTTACGGCGGTGCTTCGGCTGGCCTTGCGGCGGTTGGGTTACGATGAAACGCAGTTTGTATCGCATTCCTTCCGGACAGGGGCTGCTACTAGCACGGCGGCAACAGGGCTGGAAGGGGATGTGATTTAGAGGATTGGTAGGTGACGTTCGGGAGCCTATGCAGGTTATGTCCGCCTGGAGAATTTGGATTAGATTGCAGGGGTGGACGGGGAGGGGGCAAAAGAAAAAAAAAAAGGAATAAAGGGGGAGTGCCGGGCTGGGGGAGATTTGGGGGTCGTGGGGGGGGGGGCGTTAATGATGTTGTTCATTTTTGCAGGGTATGAGACGGAGGTCAGAGTCAGCCCGGGGAGCAAGGGTGCAGACAATGGCCGTGCAGGCGAGTGGTGGCTCATACGACATTCGTCGGTGTACTGGGCCGAACAGACAGCAATGTCGCGCCCTTTAGGAGTACACTTGGACCTGGCTACCTACAACACTCGGTTGACATGGATGGGAGCGGGTGGCATGCGGTGGTGGCAGCTTCTTCCAGTGGTGCAGCGGCAGGCTGATCAGCGACAGCGACCTGTGGGTATCGTGCTGCATTTGGGCGGCAATGATCTCTCCAATTGGACTTGTAGACAGCTTATTCGTGCTGTACAGCGTGACATTTGCTTGCTCCGGGAGTGGTGGCCGGGGGTGGTGATTGTGTGGTCTGACATTATCCCGCAGCCGGCCTGTCAGTCTCAGCGGCGGTGGTCGCGAGGACTGGTGAAGATGAATCGTCAAATCGGGCGTTGGGTGCTGCAAACGGGGCGGTTGGCAGGTCCAGTACCCTTAGGCAGAGGTGAAATATATTGGGCTGTATCGTAGGGATGGTGTTCATCTGTCTCCAGTGGGGCAAGATTTATTATTAAATGATTGGCAAGAGGCACTAGAGACGTTGGTTGGTTGCAGCTTTATGGGTGGGGGGCGGCGCTAGGATAGGTAAGCTACCTTGCGCCGGTGGCGGGGTAGAGAGCTAGCGCTCACCGAGGCAGTGGGGCTTTAACAGATTAAGGTGCTTTTGGGGAGCAAAGTACTCCTCGGGGGGGGGGAGACATCCTGGTTGGGGGTCTTGGCCCGGTATTAGGGGAGTGGGGCTGGCCTTTGCTACTAACATGGCGAAGCAGGTGGTGGGGTTTGGGGGAGGATGATGCTCCACCTTGCTAATAATATGGCTGGTGCGGGCATTGTCCGGAGTTGGGGGCGGGGTTATGTTATGATGTTTAAAAATGTGGGCCAGTGTTTGGGTGGGGGAAATGGGGTATGCTGGAAAAGGGTGGAAAAGAGGAATTGGTCAGTGGCCGGTAGGGCGAGGAGGAGGTTCTCCGGGATACCCTGGTTAATGTGCAAGGCTGCAGGGCCGGGTCCCGAGGCCGACGGTAACTGGGTTCCCAGGGCTGGGTCCTCGCCAGCGGGTGTTTGGCGGCTGGGGAAAAAGGGGGGAGGTGGGGGCTGGGAGCATAGAGTGCGGGCGTCGTTTGAAATCGCCCATATCGATGGTGGGGGGGATTCATTGGCGCTCGCAAAGGGGGGCAGGGTTTGTGGTGCCAGTTGGGGCCACATGGAGCGAGTTTACCTCGCTTTTTGGCTGCCTGCGGCGGTGTTTCCCGACCGCCCTCCCTTGTGGTGGGGGGAGTGGGTGAAGGTTGTTGCAGCTTGGAAGGGGGGGGGGAAGAGAGCAAGCACTCGCCGAGGTGGCGGGGCTTTAACAGATTAAGGTGCCTTTGGGGAGCAAAGTGCTCCTGGGGGGGGGGGAGACATCCTGGTTGGGGGTCTCAGCTTGGTATTAGGGGAGTGGGGCCGGCCTTTGCTACTAAGATGGCGAGGCAGGCGGTGGGCTTTGGGGGAGGATGATGCTCCACCTTGCTAATAATATGGCTGGTGCGGGCATTGTCCGGAGTTGGGGGCGGGGTTATGTTATGATGTTTAAAAATGTGGGCCAGTGTTTGGGCCGGTGTTTATGGTTGTAAATAAAGCTGCGACCAAAGTGCTTCTATAATTGATGTGTGGTCTTTTATTCCAATTGGGAGTGGGTGGGGGAAATGAGGTATGGTGGAAAAGAGGAATTGGTCAGTGGCCGGTAGGGCGAGGAGGAGGTCCTCCGGGACACCCTGGTTATGTCCTTATTGCTACCACCTCCACTGGGAGACTATTCCACACATCTTCCACTCTTTCTATAAAGAAATATTTATGCATATTACTCCTGAATCTATCCCCTTTACCCTCCTCCTATGTCTCCTTGTAGCAGAACTTGCTTTCAATCGAAAGAGACTCTCTTCCTGTGCATTTATGCCACAGGGATATTTAAAATCTCTATCATATCACCTCTATCCCGCCTTTCCTCTAAGGTTGTACATATTAAGATCCTTAAGTCTGTCCTCATATGCTTTATAACAAAGACCACTAACCATTTTAGTAGCCACCCTCTGCACCGAATCCAACCTGTTTATATCCTTTTGAAGGTGCGGTCTCCAGAATTGCACAAAATTCTCCAAATGAGGTTGCACCAAAGACTTATACACAGACACTATCACCTCCTTTTTTTTGCTGGCCGTTCCTCTCCCTATGCACTCAAAAATCCTTCTAGCTTTCACCTGTTTAGCTACTTTAAAATCATCAGACACAATCATACCCAGGTCCTGCTCTTCTTTTGTGGACAGAATTACTTCACCCCCTACTCTGTACTGCCCCCTTGGATTTTTGCAGCCCACATGTATGACCCTGCCTTTTTTAGCATTAAATCTCAGCTGCCAAATTCTAGACCATTTTTCAAGCTTAGCTAGATCCCTCCTCATGTTGTTTACTCCTTCCTGGGTGTCCACTCTATTGCAAGTTTTGGTATCATCCGCAAAGAGACAAATCTTACCCAATAGCTTCTGCAATATCACTAACAAAGATGTTAAAAAGAATCGGACCAAGGACAGATAATTGTAGCATATGACTGGTAACCTCCTCCTCCTCAGAGTAATCTCCATTTACCTGTACCCTTTGTTGCCTTCCACGCAACCAATTTCTAACCCAATCAGTAACTTTAGGGTCCATCGCTAGGGTGCTTAGTTTTGTTTGCCTGTGCAGAACGGTGTCAAAGGCTTTACTGAAATCTAGGGCTGTCCTTCGGTCCAACTCCCTGGTCATCCAGTCAAAGAAATCAAGCAGATTTGCCTGACATGACATGCTTCTGTTGAATCCATGCTGTCTCGGATCCGGTAATCTATTGAACTCCAAAAACCTGGAGAGGTTATCTTGTTTCTTTTTGTTATTCTTGCTTTCTCCTTCACCCAATTTGTTGAACCTTCATGCTTTTGTGTGTTCTATTTCCCTGGCTGCCCAGTTTGTCATATTCAACTGTCATGTGAGTGGCTTCATGAAGACACTTTATTCTATGAGCGGTGGTAGTATGGCCTTCTCCCAATTGGAACTTAGAGGTATTCACATCTAGAAGTGTACATCCAACATGTTACATAGCCATGCAATCAAACTCATAAAGTCACAATCAATGGAAGGGCTTTTTAATGAAGTATTTATTTCATATGATAGGTTGGAGCTTTGGGCTTAGCACGACAGGAATCTGTCGTCCCTTCCTTTTCTTCTTCATTTATAGCTTTGTTTTACTGATATGTACATGTACATTAAAACCAGTCCTTGACTGTGCCTTCCAAGAATAACAGGTCTGAGACTAAAAATCTGTTTGATTATTTTCATCTAATTTCCATGTATTTTGGTGTGCTGAAAACAAATAAAATATTGAAAAAACTCCTAGACGTCATGATTTGCCACAACATGCAAAATTGTCTTCAAATGTATCAAATTTTTTCAAATTACTATTAATTAATTCAAATTACTATTAATTAATTCACATAAGTGCATTTAAGATATAAAATGCCAAAAAAACCTTAAAGGGGTTGTCCGAGTTATGTAAAAAAAAATATAGCACTGTAAATCTGATGGTCAGCAATATATATAAGCTAAGCAAGTTTTAAGTCCGTGCTTCTAATGGTAGAAGGGGTTAATCTTTCCTGAAGAATCCAGTGGGAGGGAGACACAGGGCAGATAGCAGCAGCTCCGGTCAGTGCAGGGGGGCATGGCCAGCACTGTGACGTCTCGTGTACAGACACAGAACTGCTCTCTCCTGCATGCCACACTTGTGCATGAATCATCATCATGTTCTTGGTTCTAGGCTGTTCACACTTTTTCATCGCAATTTGTGTTAGCTCGTCATTCTTCAACCGTTATGTTATGGCTCCGCGAAAGTGTAATTCGCCAGACAGTTTCTGTTTCATCTGTGGTGAATATACAGTGTTGAAGCAACAGCAGAATATTACAGACTTTGTGAAAAAAGTATACTTTGCATACTTTGCACTAAAAATTGGAGATCAAGATAAAGTCTGGGAGCCTCATAAAGTGTGCAAACGGTGTGTTGAGGACCTACGAAACTGGTTCAAGGGTAAGAAAAAATCTTTCCGTTATGGGATTCCTATGGTATAGCGAGAGCAAAAGAACCATAGTGACGACTGTTACTTTTGTTCATGCGATGTGAAAGGGTTTAATTCCAAATGGAAGCATTCCATTTCATACCCCAATCTTCACTCGGCAATTCATCCCATCCCCCATGGCACAGATATACCAGTACCCAAGCCCCCTGCTACCTTGGAAGAGATACCTAGCTCTGATGAAGGTGAAGTCATACCTGAACCAGATGACGAATCAAGTTCTGACTTTGAAGATGATACAAGACCAAAATTGTTTTCTCAGGAGGAGATGAATGATTTGGTAAGAGACTTGAATCTTCCCAAAGATGCCGCTGGTTTATTCGGATCAAGGCTGAAAAGCAGGAATTTATTGTAGTCAGGAGTGTCATCTTCATGGTTCAGACATCGTGAAAAGGAGTTCGTTCCTTACTTCACCCAGGAAGACAAGTTGGTTTATTGCATCGATGTCGAAGGTCTGATGGGTCAATTTAAAATCCAATATGATTCAGAGCAATAGCATCTTTTTATAGATTCTTCAAAAATAAGTCTCAAAGCAGTTTTACTCCACAACGGTTTTTACGCTTCCATACCTGTAGGTCATTCGGTACACTTGAAGGAAACCTACGAGAACTTGGAATTGGATCTTCGTAAACTTAAATATGAAGACCATGGTTGGCAAGTGTGTGGGGACTTGAAGGTCTTGTGCATGCTGCTCGGGCAACAAGCTGGGTATACCAAATATCCTTGTTTTCTGTGTCTATGGGACAGTCGAGACTGACAAAATCACTGGATCAAGAAGAGTTGGCAGCCGAGGGTGCTAACAGTCGGTGAAAAAAATGTCCTCCAAGAAACTTTGGTACCTTCCCATAAAGTTCTTCTACCACCTCTCCACATAAAATTGGGATTGATGAAGCAATTCATAAAATCACTTCCAAGAGATGGAGAATGCTTCAAATACTTGGTCACCAAGTTTCCAGGCCTGTCGGAGGCAAAATTGAAGGAAGGTGTGTTCGTCGGACCAGACATTAGAAGGCTTATAGTTGATCAAGAGTTTGTCAATACCATGACGGATCCTCAAAAAGAAGGGTGGATTGCATTTAAAGAAGTCGTACAGAAATATTTAGGCAATAACAAAGATCCTCACTACAAAAAGATCATCGGACGAATGCTGAAAGCATTTCAAGCTTTAGGTTGCCTGATGAGTTTGAAAGTGCATTTCCTCCAGTCCCACCTTGACTACTTTCCTGAAAGTTTGGGAGCTGTGAGTAAGGAACAAGGTGAACGATTCCACCAAGACATTAAAGAGATAGAAAGGAGATACCAGGGAAAATGGAGCATTACAATGATGGCAGACTACTGTTGGATGCTTCAGAGAGACATTCCAGATGCTACTCACAAGCGTAAATGCACCAAGAGGAGCCTCACAAGGAAGAAGAATCGAGTTTGATGTGTGTAGGTGAGCTCATTTCAGTTCAAAAAAGGATTTTCATGAAAATATTGTAATAAAACTAATTTTATAAGTCTATTTCCATTTATTTTGAGGTATTGCCTTATTTAACATAGTTACCTAAATTGTGAGGAAAAGTGATGTCCTATGACAAAATGGAGATCATTTTTGGATTCAGCGCACCAAAAAACATAAAGATTACGTAGAATAACCAAAACAGCTCTCGAAAAAGGTTTTTTACAGACCTGTGAAGTGGCCAGGCTAATTGCTTTCGGCGTAATATCTACTGTTTTGCTGGTACTTCAGCACTGAGAAGTTTATGATAATTTTATTGAAGTTTCTGTAAATGCAGTAGTAATTTGGGAGTTAGTTCTTTGGAGTAATATCCGTACCCCTGCTAGGATTTGAGCATTCAAAGTACTTAAGGGGTATGTTTACTAAAACCCCGGTAATGTGCGGGCCGCGCTAGTGTGCGGGTGCCATATAAGGAGTGGGCGTTTCTTTCTGAAAAAGAAAAAACGGGATTTAAATATGCGCTAAGGTGCGCGGCGCCCATGTGCGCCCCGCACATTAGCGCATGAGAAAGCTGCGCGGGAGGCATAAGTGGCGCGCTGATGTGCAAGCAGGAGAGCAGAGCCACAACACACTGATTAAGGCACTGACCAATGGTGCAGAGATCAGGGGTTCAATCCCCCACAGTGTCTAATGAACAAGGCTGGCTGAGGCATTACTTTAGGAGCCAGTTTAATATTGTGCGGCATAAGGCGGTGCGCTGATGGGCATAAGGCGGAGTGCTATTGCTTTAGGAGGCATTTTAATATTAGGTAGCATAAGGCGGCGCGCTGATTTGCAAGTACAAGAACAGAACCACAGCACAATGGTGAAGACACTAACCAATGGTGCAGGGATCAGGGGTTCAATCCCCCACAGTGCCCACTGAACAAGGCTGGCTGAGGCATTATGTATTATGGGGAAGATTGCTTTAGGAGGCATTTTATTTTTATTTTAATTATCACTACTAGCAAACGCACTCTCAAAGCGTGTTAACATAAGGCGTCCCATAAGGCACATTTTAAAGTACACTGTCCGCCAAGGCACCCTAGAATGTTGCTTATAGGGGGCTTTATAGGGTGTCGTATGAGGTACCTCAAGGTCAGAGTACTGTTTTTGATGTCAGCACTGTGCAGTTTAAGGAATGAAAAGCATAAGTAGGTGCGCTGACATGCAAGGAGGAGCAGCAGTGGAGCACAATGGTTAAGGCACTGACTGCTGATACAGGGGTCATGAGTTTGCTCCCCAGTGTGCCTAATACGTAAGGCTGGCTGAGGCATCAGCTTTGCAATGTATGTTTTGTTTCCTGCAGCACTTTATTTTTATTTTATTAATTGCTGCCAGCAAACACGCCCTCACGTGCCATAATTGAAGGTGCCGCATAAGGCACCCTATAAGGCACTCCATAGGGCACATTATAAAGTGCACTGTCCGCCACGGCACCCTAAAATGTCCCCTATAGGGCACCCAATAAGTTGCTCCACAGGATAAAGTACAGTGCACCTTAAATGGATGGTAACCATAAGGCAACCTATAGGGCGCCCTATAAAGCACCTTATGGGTACAGTACAATGAGGGTGTTTTTGCTGGCAGCAATAATGTACATTAAAAAGAGATAATGCTCTGGGCAGCCCCATCAAATAACACCACTGTGGGTTTGAACCCATGATCTCTGGCTACATAGGCAGTGAAGTAACCATTGTGCTACAGCCCTATAGCTGCTAGCATGCCCCTGGCTAGCTGCAGAGGGAGTGCACGTCACCACACAGACAGTCTGCTGTGGTCACCAGGATAGGGTTAGCCCACCCGTACCCATGATGCACTGCACATGCAAATCAGCTGTCCACAGATAAACAGAAGATGGGGAATGCACCCCCACAGCACCTCGGCCTGGTAGGGGGTACTGACCATGTGTTTTACTGGCACAGAGTAGCTACACACCGTCACATTGTGCGGGTACTGTGCTCACCCTGAGGGTGCGGTGAGGCGCCCAGCACCAGGTCCACAGCACCTTCCATGGCTGAGGGATGTCCAAAGCAGTGTTAATCTGTGAGATAGGTAGTTTTTGCAGAAACACCTTGGATGTCTTTGTCTGTCTCAATCAGGTGTAGACCCCATGGACCCCCCAAGTGGGCCATGTACCACCACCCCCCTCCCTCAGGGCTGAGAGTGGCAAACAGAGTCTACCATCAACAGATCCACATTCTACCTCCCTGCAATGGTGGTAGTAGAGGTGACCATAAACCCCAGTCCTGCTGGGGAACAGACACCCTACAGGGCAGTCAATGCAGCTCTGTACACATCCATAACACAACAGCAGACAGATTTTAGGCCTGGATATGCTAAGCTGCACCCCACCACCATCCAACATTCTCCTGCAGCAAATCTTCAGCCACTGCATCAAGACGCATACCAGCTGCAAACAGTCTGCTAGCTAGTCCATAGTGCATGTTCCCAGTGGAAATGCATGCACCCAGAACTGGGATGTCAGCATATACAACAAGCAGACAAATCAGTGACTGGGCCCTAAAAGAAAACCCATAAATATCACATGAGAGAAATACTATATAGCACTATGGGGGTGCCTAGCCATGCTGTCATCACTGCACAGTCAGGGTGAGAGTGATCCCCAGCAGGACATACTGAGGTCACCCTGTCTGTGTAGGTGGTGGCCGGGCACTACAATGTCCCAGCCAGTGCCCTATGCCCTGTGCAGATGCATCCTGGCCAGGTCACTCTGTCCGGGCTATACCCATGGTACCTTGCTCCTCATTATGCACATTGGCAGGCCAATACTGGCAACACTGCTGGCAGTGTGGGCTGTGGAAGGTGTTTGCAGCCACCACACACTGTATAGACAGACACACACTCCCACACCTATGCCAGCATTGTGCTACTATAGAGAGTTTAGCAGCCCTGCCCACCACACCAGTCCTGGGCACAGTACAGGCATGAATATGCTACGCAATACTGTTGGGGGTCACTCCCCAGGGTGGTAAACACTGTCAGAGACCAGACCTGAAGCACACATCGCAGACATCAGAAAGATTGTTATGATGGAGCTCAATGAGCAAACTGTGCTTAACGTAGGACTTGCTATCTGCCAGTAATCATAGGAAACGTTTGATAGGTGTGTACCGTATACCCAGGTGTAGGGTGGCATTGCTAAGGTATGCAAGTGCTAGTATTGGGAGATGCACGCAGGGCCCAATGTCCTGCCTCTCCAGGAGGCATTAGCCAATGGGGCCTGTGGGTGTGGGTGTGTATGGCCCTGTTGGCTGCTGCTTTACGGCAAAGGTTCCCAACTCCAGTCCTGGTGTGCCATACACTGTTCGGGTTTTCATGCTGTCCCTCATGAATATGCATGGGATACATCTGCATACCATGGGGGTGGTGCATAGATATGCAGTACAGGCATCTTTATTAGAGGCAGCATGGAAACTGAATGGTGTTTGGCCCTCCTGGACTGCATTTGGGGGATTCTGCTGTAGGTAATGCACATTTCTATGGTGTTTGTGCTGTGTAGGGTAAAATAGAGGTTTTTGACCCATGCGTATGGTCTCAGCAATAATGGTTCAGTCTTTACTACCATGATTTCTTCATTGGTAAAATAAGGGGACTGGGTTGCCAGGAGCCCCAGCTGGGATTTGAACCTGTGACCTTCTGGTCCTGAAGGCACTGGCTTTGTCCGCTGCACCACTGTCTTAGCACAAAAACAGTGCATTCCCTGGGGAGTCCATGGCTGTTTGTCAGAAAGGGCCTGTCTGTTGGAGGGCACTGCACCCACGTGAAGGGGGCTAGGCCACCGTCTGCTGTGGGCAGCAGCCACTGCCCCCTCCACCAACGGTACCCCTCCGCCACCATGCTGACATGGCCTTATATTGCTGACAGCATCACAGCTACATGATATGTGGCCCTCCAGGACTGCATTGAGGGGACTGTGGTCTAGGTAATGCGCATGTTTCTGGTGTCTGTGCTCTGTAGGGTAAAATAGAGGTGTTTGGACCATGCTTATGTTATCTGCAAAAAAGGTTGGTCTTTACTATCATGGTTTAGTGGTGGGTAAAATATGGTGATTGGGTTTGCAGGAGCCCCAGCTGGGACTTAAACTGGTGATCTTTGGCTCTTGAACATACTGTCTGTGTTCTGCACCACACTGTGGCCACAGAGACAGTGCAGTCCCTGGAAATAGGAAACCTGGCCAAAGCAGTCATAAACCCTGCTCTGCACAATTTCACTGTGGGATCATTCACCTTGTATGGGGACGGAGCGTAGACCCTTCTAAAATTCATATTTCTTTTTTGGGGCTTTCTTGGAAGTGATTTTTGATGTTTTCCATGACTATCACTATTGCCCAGCTGGATTATAATTTATTAGAATTTTGTTGTGGTCATTTTCAATTTTTATTTGCTATTTTGTTCTGTGCACATGTATCACACTGCTCACGTTTTGTAGGTTTCTCTGGTTTTGCTGTACATTGCTGACAGAAATGGTTTCTCTTCCCTTTACATCGGCTCTAACGCGAGGTTTTCACTCGCGGTATTTTTTTAGTTGAATTTCAGACCCGCTCCTGTGCGGGGAGCCTCTCCCCTCCCACTCTCCACCAATTGACCCCATCCCTCCGCCCCTCGGGAGCCTTCCTTCGCCCTCAGAATGCCTTTCCACGCCTCTATCGCACATCAGCGCGCCGTGCACTTGTGCGGGCCCGTTAGTGCAGCGCGCACGTGTGCGGGGCACAAAAACGCACTATTAGCATGCGCTAAGGTACCTTAGCGCACGCTCAAGTGCGCCCCGCACAATTGTGCGGTTTAGTAAACATACCCCTAAGACTTCAAAATGAAATCACTGCATGTATTTACTTTCTCCACCCACACTGCACCTCTGGCTCCATCCCATTCCACAGTAGGGAAGAGTACACATACTGTATAGTGAATCATTAGCTGTACATTTGGCCACTGACAGGAAGGCCATTTTCAGCCTGGGAAATTAATTGAAGCACTGGTGCTAGTGCTTAATTTAACAGTCAACATGGCAGCTGAAATCTGACTGCGATGCACATAATATCTATTGTTGTATATTCTTTTTAGTTCAATTTTTATGCATGTTATATTATTATATTGAATACATGAATATTCAATATAATAATATAACATGAATATATATTGAATATATGAATATCCCTCACTTGTTTTCCAGCTTGTGCTGTGAGGGCTTGTGTGCATCAGTGATGTTGAGGGCTAAGCTATCAGTAAATTAACTACTGGCAGGTTCTCCCAAGATGGACAGGTCTTAGCTGAGGTGCCAGACCAAGCAAAACCAACCATCTGGGCAGCAGCAGAATGGGACAGTGTTGGCAGTGGAGGATCACATTTCTGTTAAAACGGCCACAACACTAAATTTAAACTGCATGGAAGAAAGGCCTGGCAATCTACTTCCGTATCTTGCCACAAAAACCTAATGGATACTCACAACAAAACAAATTACATTATAGTGCTGGAAGATGAGACCCGCAGGTCGGAAGGCACTCAACTGGCTACTGGGGAGGAGCTGAAGACTTTTCAGAGTAAAGCCAGTATTTATGATGTGGTTGGATCAAAGTCCTCGGGACGTCTGATTGCTGATGTAGCTGTGCATGACATGAGATTCAGAAATTGCAAAGATGTCTTATATATTGGGACATGGAACATAAAAAGCATGAACCAAGGGAAGTTGGAGGTGGTCAAGAATGAAATGGAACATGTACAACTCGATCTGTTGGGTGTCAGTGAACTGAAATGGACTGGCATTGGCCACTTTGCATCAAATGATTACATGGTCTACTATCTGGAAATGAACGACAAAGAAGAAATAGTGTTACATTTATAGTTAAGAAGAAACTTGCAAGAACCTGAAATGAAATACAATGCAATCAGTGAACAGTTAATTTCTATTCATCTATGAGGAATGCCTATCAACACAACTATAATTCAAGTATATGCCCCAAACAACAATTGCAGAGGAGGAGTGAAATTGATGAGTTCTATGAACAAGTACAAGCTTGAAAATTTGACAGAAACATGGAAAATTAGGAATAACTGCTAGTCATGGGTGACTGGAACGCAAACGGTTGGCAGCAAAAAAGAACGGCAAAGTGGTTGGAAAAATATAGACTTGGCAACAGAAATGAAGCTGGAGAAAGACTTAAAGAATTCGCAAGGGACCAATTGATGCTATTCATTCTCAAAACACCTTCTTCCAGCAACCAAAAGCTTGGCGGACTGTTACAAAACATGGACTTTACCCAATGGATTGTACAAAAAATCAAAATTGACTAACATCTGTGGAAAAGTCAAGAGATGGAAAAGTTCTATCAACATCATCAAAAGACAAAACCTGTAGCTGACTGTGGTTACAGATCACCAATAATAGTATGCAAACTCAAACTAAAGTGTGAAAAAGAAGCAAGCCACTCATGAATGAAGCAAAATATGATCTTGAGAATATACCCACTGGAATTTAAAGGAATGACCGCAAATAGATATAAATGACAGAAGTTCCAGAAGAGTTATGACATCACAAAAGGTTGTGTTGGCAGAAAGTGTAGAAAATCTGTACAAATAAGATGAAGAAGCCAAAAATGGCCAAAATGGAATGACCGAAGAGAAAACTAGAAACTATATGAAATTGCCCAGAAAACACAGAAAAGCTAAAAGTCAGAGGAAGAAAGAGAGGTAATCGCAGAACTCAACTGAGATTTCCGTCATGCAGCAAAAGACAAGACAAGAGAAACGTACTCTCAATGACGGCATCCAATGAACTAGAAGCAGGAAGAAAACTATTATAGAAGGAAGAACCAGATCGTCTTTCCTAAAGCTGCGGACAGTTAAAAAAAAATTCCCGTTCTCGAACTTAGAATGTTTACAAGATGTTCAAGGAGCCATGTTGAATGATGCTGATGAAGATCAAGAAGAAGGTGAGGAAAAGATATATACAGAGTTTTTATATTGATAAAGATCAAGTGAACAAACAGCTATTTCAGCCTGTACCTTATGATCTGGAACCATTGTTTGATGAAAGAAGAAGTTGAGAAGCAGCATTTGAAAGCCTTGTCAAAGAAAGCCAAGTGCCAGGCATTGATGGAATTCCATAGACAAGTATTACAGCAATCTGACAGCAGCTGTTGTCATACTTACAAGGCTTGCCAGGAAAAATTTGGAAGACCAAACATCATGGCATAACTGAGTGCGAAAAGATCTGTGTTTATACAAATACTTAAGAAAGGTGATCAAATAAGGATTGTGGAAATTATTGTACAATCGCTCTGATCCTACATGCTTGCAAGATTCTACTAAAGGATTATTCAGACACAAATACAACCACACCGGGGTCGAGGAACCACCTGAAGTGCAAGCACGGTTTCAGGAAAGGGCGAGGAACTGAGGAGTCATCATCGTGGGAGGGGTTGTGAGATGGAAATCCTTGGAAAAGTGACGATAAAGAATACCAAAAGGATATCTATTTGTGCTGTGTTGACTACAGCAAGGCTTGTGAATGCATAAACCATGCAGACCAAAACTCTGGGCACACCATTAAGAAGCATGTGGTATACTAGAACAGGCTGATTTGTTCTATTGCAACAACCTTTACATGATCAAAAAGCAACAGTTTCAAAACAGGAAACAAGGAAGGAAACAAGAATGGTTGTTAAAATCAGGCCAAAGGTGTATGACAAGGCTGCATACTTTCTCCCCCTACCTGTTTTATTTATATGCAGAACAAAAACATCAGAGAAAACAGGATTGTATGAAAGACAACAGAGGTGTGAAAAATTGGTGGAAGGGACATCATTCAAGAACCTTTGCTATGCTGTATGATACCACATTACTGGCTGAAAGTTGGAAGACGATCTGAAAACACTTGCTTCTCAAGATCAAGAACACATCATAGTCTTAACAATGGGTCTGCACCTTAATGTAATGTAAAGAAGGCCAAGATTCTGACAGCTGGAACAAATCAAGAAGTTTCATCATTGATGGAGAAGAAATTTAAATAGTGAACAACGTTAACCTACATGGATCAACTATCAATAAAGAAGCAACAAGCAGTCAACAAATCAGATGACGCATTGTTCTTGGCAGAATGGCAATGAAAGTCCTAGGACAAGATTCTCAAGAGCAGAAGATGGTCTCTATACAAATATTTGACTTGTTTCAAGCCATGGCCATTTTCAATAACGTCATAGGATGCGGAAGTTGGACAGTGAAAAAGATAGGAAGGAAGAAAATTGATATCTTTGAATTATGGTGATGCTGGGCGAACGAACTACTGTGTATTTTACCATGGACTGCCCGGAGAACAAACCAGTCAATACTAGAGGAGATCAAAAAACTAAGCGGTCTTTAGAAGCTCAGATGACAAGATTTAGACTTCCTTTCATACTTTCGGAACAACATTCATGCGAAAAGAAGCAGATCATTAGAGCCAAAGACATCATACTTGGCAAGATTAGAAGGTCAGCACAAAGAGAGGAAGGACGGCGAAAATGAGATGGACTTGATACAATAACAACAGCTACGGGTGCCATTCTGTCAACAATGAGCCGCGTGACTGAAGACCGAACACAATTGAGGACAACTATCTAGAGGGTCGCCATGAGTCGACACCGACTCGACAGCGACTAACAACAATAACATATGAATAAACTATGTTGTCAGATGATCTTAATGAATCTCTTACATATATTTGTTCTCATGCATTTATTGTTTTAAATTGGCATTTTTATTTATGTCACTATGCACATAGATTATGTTTGTGCATGAATGTGTTCAACTGTATGTAGACTGTACTGATAGAAACGACCCATACTGGGTTTGGATGTTAGGAATTCATCTATGCAGAGGGACATGCACTGATGCATTGACAACCTCGAGGGCTCTTTACAGAAGGGATCTGGAGGAATAGTAATGTGATAATAAGGCCCTTTAGGTCTACAGAGACATGGTTCCATGAGAAAACCAATGGACTGGTAACTATACCAGCTATACTTTATTCAGACAAAGGTTAGGGTAGGAAGAAGGGGAGGAGGGCAGTGGCACTATAAGTTAAAAATAATTTTAAAACAGTGGAATTACAGAGTTTAAAAGGGAGAGAGGGAGGTATTGTGGGTTTTAAACTAGAAAGAGGGAAAAAAATCTATTTGCATTGGCGTGATTTACAGCCCTTCATCACAAGAGGAAGAGGTGGATGGAGAGTTAATTGAGACATACGCAGCATTTGCTAGAGATGGGGAAGTGCTACTGATAGGGGGATTTCAATATGGCAGATGGTGATTGGCACATTCCTGTTGCACAGTAGATCATTCTAGAAGTAAGGAGATGCCGGGATTCTCTACAGGGGAGAAACTATTCAGGGCAATTGGTTAACAGACCCCACACGTGATGGGGCCATACTGGACTTGGTGCTTACCAATGGTGAAAGTGAAGTTTCTGATGATATATGTGGAGATAATTTTTTTGTTTTGGGCCATCCAGTGATCACCATAAGGGCGTGGTTCAGTATTTGGACTAGGGATGACCTAGAATCCATTTCAAAAACGAGGGTCTTAGACTTTAGGAAAACTAACTTGGCCAAGATGGGGCCAATACCTCAGGGGAGTCGTTAGCGGGATGGAAACAGATGGGGGATGTAGAGAAAACAGTGGGCAAAACTGAAAGGGGATATTTTTAAGGGCAACCAACCATTTTTGTTTAAAATGGTAAATAAAGGTAAAAGGAAAAGGAGGACCGCTATGGTTTTCACAAAGTGCATGGGCCTGTGGTAGCTGGTTTGGTCCGCTCCAGGGGAATATTTTTGTGCCCCATACTTGGAGGACTGCCTCATCCAGGCGACAGTCACAAACACATGGCCAGGCCTCTCTTTCTTACACAATGCGTGGACTACAATAGCTAGGCCCTGTCTGAGATCTCGTGGAATCCTTTCTGACTCCCACGTAAACGCTGGAGCACATAGGAGCAAGGCTAGATACCAGGACTGCCAAAGGACCTACCTGACTCAAGCCTCGCTTGTCCTCGCATTGTGCAACGTGTTTGGACAGCACTACAAAAAACTAACCTCTCGCCTCGAGAGATACAGACAGCTGCTGGGTCACATGGCATCTACGGTGCATGTGGTCCCCTACGCTTGTCTCCAATGAGACAGCCCAGTGGGACCCTCTCTTCCCAGTGGACGCAAGCAACAGGCTGTCTCTCAGATTGTGATAGTAAAACTCAAAGCGCCATTACTCTGTACCGGACTGGGTGGAGGTCAGGCACAAAACCTGTTGGAGGGGTCACCTTTCCTTGAAAACCCCTCCCTCAGATCCTCATTAAAACAACAGATGCCTCCAAAGTGGGGTGGGCTGCACATGTATTGGACAACCTCCACCCAAGCCACATGGAATTGTCTGGAGAGTCATTTCCACATCAATCTGTTTGAGCTCTGAGCAATTTGCCTGGCTCTTCAGGTCTTCTTTCCCTTCTATGGGGCCCAATGGAATACTACTTACGCCGACAATCGGGGTAGCAATGAGTCTATGTCAGGGGGTCTGCAAACCTTTAAGAAATAAGAGCGAGCCACTGGACCCGTTCCGAAAGGGGAAAACCAAAAAAACAAAAAAAAAATGGGAGCCGCAAAACCATTTGCGGACATTTAACAACCAAATCTAAACACTGCATTATATTGTTTCTTACCTTAATGCTATATAACGACCCCCTACTTTTCCTGGTAAAAATATAGGTGTTTGGACTATGACTCGCCGTAATAAGACTACCCCCTCTTCCTATCGCACAACCAAAAAAAAATACGCCAGAAGACCAGAAAATATCACAACACAACAAGTAAAATATTTGATTTCAAAATTATGATGATTTTGTAGTCAAATCACTAATATGAAATAAAATACTTTTTTCTACCTTTGTTGTCCTGACCACAGTGATTCTTTGATCATGCTGGTCCCGATACCTGAGGCTTATGCTTTCCTGTCTTCTCTTAGCTCTCTTTCTGTGCGTGCTATGGTCAATCTGCCATTTCTTATCTCTTCTTTCGTTTTCTTCATTCTTTCCATCAGCCTATTTCCACGTCCCAAGTAACCATCCCCAATATCAGCCCCTTTCCAGTCCTCACTCCCAGTACCCTTTTACCCAATGTCCAACTTGCATTCCCATGATTGCCACTGGTGTCCATTCCTTTCCAATAACCCTCCTTCCCCACTGAACCAGTTCACGTTCTAGTACAAATACCATGGCAGCCTTAGCCCCCAGTTCTCTTCCAGGGCCAGCAGCTCTATCATCCCCTCCCCACAATCAGCCCTTGCCCATTCAAAGCCCCCAACCCAATCAGCTCGCTTCCAGTGCTAATCCCCCCTCAAACCCCATTACCAGTGCTAGCCTCCCCTAACAGCCCAATACCAGTCCTACCCCCATCAGCTCAGTGGACCAGTCTAGACTCCCCTAATCAGCTCATTTCCAGTGCTCAGTCCCCTCAACCCCCATTACCAGTGCTCCATCCCTCCATGTCAGACACTTCCATGTCAGCCCCCCTCCCTCCATCCCTATCAGCTCCCTCCCTCCATGGTCATGCCCCCCTCCAATCCCTTCCATGTCAGCACCCCCGCCCAATCCATACATATCAGCTACCTCCATCCATGTCAGGCCCCCCTCATACCTCCATGTCAGCCCCCCTCCCTCCATCCATATCAGCTCCCTCCACTCCATACCCCTCCATGTCAGCCCCCTCCCTCCATCACATATCAGCTCCCTCCCTCCATGTCAGCCCTCTCCTTCCCTCCATCCATCCATGTCAGCCCCACCTCCCTCCATCCAATGTCAAGACGCCCACCCTACCTTCCATTGTCAGCCCCCCTCCCTCCATCCAATATCAGATCCCTCCTCCATGTTCCAGCCCCCCTCCCTCCTATACACCATTCCATATCAGCTCCCTACCCTCCATGTCAGCCTCCATTCCCTCCCATGTCAGGACCCCCCATCTCCCTCCCTCCATGTCAGCTCCCTCCCTCCATTTTCAGGCCCTCCTCCATCCATCCATATCAGGCTCCCCTCCACTCCCATGTCAGCCCCTCCATCCCTCCATCCATCCATGGTCAGCCCCACCTCCCATCCATCCATGTCAAAGCCCCCCTCCCTGCCCATGTCGGCCACCCCCTCCCTCCATCCATCATATCAGCTTCCCCTCCCTCATGTCAGACCCACCTCCCCTCCCATCCATAATCTGCTCCCTCCCTCCATGTCAGCTCCCCCTCCCTTCTGCAGTGCCGCGGCTCCCTGCCTCTTACGGAACCCGCGGCTGGTGCTTTTAAAATCATCTCGGAGCCAGCTTCCTGTCTTGACGCGGCTCCGTGCAGTCAATTGTCACGGCCTCCAAAACTTCCTTTAGATGGCGGGAACACAATGCTGCACGGGGGGGCGGTGGGAGCCCGTCAAGACAGGAAGGGCTCCGAGAGATTTAAAAGCACAGCCGCGGTTCCCTAAGAGGCAGGGAGCCCGCAGGCTGCAGAAGAAGGGAGGGAGTCTTACAAACAACTATTGCCTGTCACAGGGCGGGCAGTGTGCTCCGGAGGTCGCGCGGCAAAGGTGGAAAAAAGAGCCGCATGCGGGGGGGGCCTCCGGAGCCGCGGGTTTGCCGACACCTGGTCTATGTGAACAAACAAGGAGGAACAGGCTTCTGCTGTCCCTTTGCACGAAGCTCTTCAACTGTGTCGTCGCCAGACAGGCAGCAGGATCCATCTCCTGGCCAGTCTTCTAATCTCCCACTGGCAAATCAGACCACGGTTAGCCATACAAAAACTCAGCCGGGTTCGGCTTCCGCACAAATAGTCTATACACAATGTAGTGCACCATGGACCCAACTCTCGTTAGAGTATTTGCAAACTATGGGAAACTCAAGGAATTCATACACGTCTTCGCAAGTCCATTCATATCAATTCTAACCTGGTTTCTGTTCACGAATCCCAGCTAAGAGCTACCAAAGCGAGGGATGCTGTCCTCCTCAACTGGGGGTAGGAATGCCTATATGCCTTTCATCCCATTCCTTGATTGACCAATGACCCTATGCAAAAAAACTCCTGAGGGAGCAGACGGCAACATGATCCTCATAAGCCCCACGCTGGCAATAATACAGGTCCTGTGAGACCCTCTGCGTCTACATCTGGTGCCCAGGTTCCCATGCCCTGTACGGTAGGGTCAGCTCCAGACTTACTGTAGCATGGAGGAGGGGAATGTATGCATACAACAAACCCCCCATCTCTGCAGCTCAGAGCTGGCTACTGACGGCTGTAACTGCTTTGGCCCCCCTCATTCAGGAAGTGCATGATGTCCCCCCTTTATGCTTCCAGGAAAAACTTCCACAAGGGCAGTCCCTATGCCATCAGGTGGACGGGACATTTCATTTGGTGCATAACAAAAGGCCTGCAACCCTCTTGTCATCCGTATATAAACATGTTTTTGACACAACTCGCCATTACTTATCAACACAATGGTCTTCCAAATTGAGTCAGTCAGAGTCAGTTAAGTGCCATTTGCTGCTGCCTTCTGAAACCCATCAATGGACAACCCATTTCATCCATCCTCTCATATCCGGAATCATGAGAGGCCTGCATCTACCAAAACCTCGGCCTTAGACCCACCTCCAGAGGCATGGGATCCCAATCTGCTTTCTAGGGCAGCGTATGCTGCCGCCTTCCTGCTCCCTTAGACACCTTGTTGAAAGTCTCTGACCTGGGAAAACAAGTAAAATACCTTCCCTTGCAATCACATCAGCAAGTCGTATCAGTTGAATTTCAAGCTCCAGGGGCTGATCCCACCTTACACACCGTTTCCACCATGATAAGGTTAATCCTAAGGACACATCCACACTTCATGGCCTAAGGTGGATTCCTCCTTTCATTTGAAACAAAGATGTTTGTAGGTACATGTAGTCTTTCAACAGCCGCATGCTTCAAAATGCAGCGAAAGACTCTTCATACCCTTGGACTGTGAAAGAAGCTGTGGTTTTTTCATCTGCAGAGGACCCAGCAACACAGAAGGTCAGCTATTCTGATGTCTCTGATCCCTCGCAATTGGGTATGAGCAGTTTTCAAAAAGATTCTCTATCCAAACTGGATTGCTCAATGTATGCCTTTTATCTATCATAGCTAACACCATTCACTGGTGGCCCATGTTCCCGCTCACAATGTGGAGAGTCATGGCAGGCCCCACGGGCTCACCTCCATTCCGTCTCTTGATATTACACGGACATTTGTGGAGCAGCTACCTGTGTCCTCGGTTCATTGCCCACTAATGCTTGGGATAAAAGCTCCCACAGGGATGCTATGGTTGGGTCAGGCTGCTGGTCCAAAACCTCTTCCATACGTAATCCACTCCTAGCCGCCATTTTTTTCCTTACAGGAGGCCAGAGATCAAGGGGAAGAAGTGAGAAAGCCCTCCATAGGCCCTCACCACTCTGGGGATCCTTCCCTGGCCTCTACATCTAGGGTTTCCTCACATGTGACGACCACGTCCGGTTTGTTCCTGGTAGATAGCATGAGTTAATCACCTGTAAACAGAGGTGCTCTCCGGGAGGGAACAGCAGGATGAGGTAATCACAACCCAACCATCTCCCACTAGCGGGTTGTGTCTCTATATCTCTTTTTCCATATCTCCCTCTCTCTCATCCTTGTGTCAGCTTTTTAAACTCAACTGGAGAGAGGCCATTTTGGGAAAGGCGGGAAGGAAGCAGCATGCACGCACTGTGGTATGCTCCCAAAAGCTTTAATTAGGATGTGGGGGAGCGTTCCCACACAGGCTACAGTTGGTACCAAATGGCAACCCACAGTGTGAAGGACTTATTCCTGGTGTTCCTGGAGAAACCTGCTTACACGTGACAACTATGCTGTACATGGACACACCACAGCAGGGGAGCAGGAGCAGCAAGATGCTGGCCCACAAAGATGTTTGTTTATGTTGCCCACCCACCAGAGGTAAGCAGTCAACTGATGCCCCACACACATTGTTTTCACATCCACAGGATAGAGGAATCTCCAGAAGAAGGGGAGCAAATTGTGGCTCCACCACAGCGACGATCTTGCCCGCCTCCAGAGGGCGGCGCAGGCAGGAGGGTGATGGTGAGTATTGACAACCTTGCCTTGCCCAGTAACAAATGTCACATTGGCCCACCAGCGCTGTGTGGGTGCCTGACATATGTTACATAGTGTTATGTGACACAGTGATTAATGTGGCTGATGAACTGTCATCTTGTCCAGTCCAGAGGGTGATGACAACGATGAGCAGGACACAAGCACATGGCATATGCCCTGAGGCGCCCCACTGCCCACCATGCCACAGAGGTGGGAGGTGGGTGGTGGTGGAGGAGAGAACCTGAGGTGGTGGAGGCGGAGGACGAGCGATGATGAGCCGGTGGAGAGTGCAGCGGAGGGGAGGGAAGCTGATGGGGGCATGGAAGGGGTGGGTTGTGACGGCGGCATGAAGGGGAGGGAGAGGTGCATGTGTCGGATGTGGGTGTGGGGGGGAGGGGTGGAGGAGGGTGTGGAGGGTGGAGGGGGAGGTGGAAGGGGGGAGGCAGGGGGATGTGTGGGGGTGGGAGAGTGATGGGGAACACAGTTGCAGAACAGGGCACTGTGGGGCTCCCAGCCAGCCATTCACACTGTTGCTCCACCATCCAGGGCCACACCACAGGGTCGCCCCGGCAAATGCCACCACCCAGACCCCTGGGACTATGTGTGTGTGTGTGGTGGGCAGGTGTGAGGCGGGACCTGTATGTGGCCCTGGAATGCCTTGGAGCGGCGTGTTGCACCTCCTTGTGCACTCGCACCAGTGGCTGGTGGGAGCCATTTAGCAGGTGGCCGCCAAGGTGGAGCGGCTGCCATGTCGGCGGCCATACCCCTGAAGGAGCGTAACAGGAGTAAGTAATGGCTACTGTGACATCTCACACAGTGCCTTGTGCGTCCTGGGTTCCCCATCACTGGCCATGCAGAATGCAGGGAGAGGGTGTGTCTGATACGTGGGGTGGTGGGGGGAGGCGTGGAGAGGGGAGGGTGTATAGGCGGTGTGGGGGTGGTGACAGGGGGGAGGAGGGGTGTTTGGGGGGGAGGGTTGAGGGGTATTGTCACCATCCCAAACCTTGTATTATATTCCCTACGTTTTTGAAAAATATTACACAGTTTGTTAATTGCAAAATGGTCACGTGTCTCCCTTAGCAACACACTATGGATGGCAAGCATGGGATATGTGTATGTGTAGAACAGGTATGTGTGTGTAAAGTAAGACATGGATTATCACTGCGTGGACTGGCTCCACATGCAGGTAGTGGGGGATGAACAATGTGTGTGAGACCAGTGTGGACCCTGAGATGGCAGAAATGGTAGACGGACGGCCCTGTATACTGAGGCACGGGCATGCTGTGGGGCAATGTGTGGGCACCGTTTCTGATGTGCAAACATGCCTGTGTGCCAATGGTACAACTTGCAAACCAGTACGTCTGTGCTGGGCAGGAGTAAGATGTACGGATGAGCACAGGAGATACTCAGGGGTTGAAAGCTGTTGAGTTGTGTCCTGGGACAATACATGTCACAGGGATGGTTGGTGAGTAACCGTATACGTTGTGGGGGGGCAGGCACGTAGGCAGTGTTGAAGGCGAGGGACAAGGGACAACACATGTGCGTCCAAGGTAGGGGGATGACAGGATTTTAACTGTGGACGGCTCCCAACACTGGGACATTTGTAGCTCAAGGACATTTCCCCCTGTGCAATAACCCAGGAGGATACTGTAACCGCCACACTGCAGGGCCAGGGGCTGGGATCTGACACAGTGCATGGCACACATGGCATGTGATGGTGTCTGTGCAGTGATACCTGCCAGTACAGGAAAAAACCAAACCCACCATTGAGGGGCCTTGGGTGCGCAATACAACATGCATTTGCACACTTACCTAAGGCGGAGCACAGGGAAAACACATTGGCAAACACACGTATTGTATTGGTTAACAGCTGTTTATGGACCTGGAGTCACATTCCTGCATGGCCTGCCGTGCCTCCACGGCACACCACCCCCCGCAGAACACTCTTGTCCTGGTGCCTTCAGGTGACAGGTGTGACTAGGTGTGGTGATGGTGCTGGTACGTGGGTGCTGGTTGCCGGTGCCGGTGCTGGTACTGGTGCTGGTGCTTGCTGCTGCATTAGCCCACACAATGTCCTCCATGGCATCCGCAATGCGGGCAAGCGCCCCCGACCGCATCTCCTTTTTCCCGGATCATCCTCAGCTCCCTGGTATTTCTCCAATTGCAATGTAACAGATGCTGGAGTGCCTGATGAGTGGCCTGGGGGTCGGGATTGGGACAGAGGGTGATATGCTATGTGAGCTTCCTCTCCATTACCAGCTGGTCACACATACACATGTTTACGCATATGCCAAAAAGAGCAGTCTGCAGAACAGTTACATACCTGCCAAACCTACCAAAGTTTACATCTGTGTTCTCCCATGAAGCCATACCCCATGTCTGGCAGGGGTATGGCTGTGGGGGTCGTGGAGAAACACAGATCTCACACATGGCACATTGCCACAGTTTAATATGACTATTGCCAGGTCTGCACAGGCTTGTCTGGAATTGGTCAGATGATCTGAGGGGGCTCCTAAGACACACATACACATATCTGGGGTGCCCCAATTTCTAATAATTGCTGGCGCATACTGCAAGATTATGTTCGTCACAATACGATACTGCGTGACAATACCCATGATGAGGTCTCTGTCCACATTAGGGTGTCTGGGTGTTGACCTGCGATCCATTGCTCTTTCTTTTGGGCTTATGTGGGGCTATATGGCGCAAGCACAGTGTGCATGTGTGTGAGCCCCTCACAAAGTGCTGACACCTGACAAGACATGCTACAGGAGGGTAGAATCAACAGAGCACAGAAGGACCAACCCCCCAAAATCAGAGAAACTAACCCCCTAGATGCTATGTGGGCAATATACAATAATTTTGGGGATGTTAGGACAACCCCGTCGGGATCGTGGAGTGAGTATGCTGTTACCCACCGTCTGCATTGCAACGTGCTGCAGCAGTGTGTGTGCGCAGCTCTTCAATGTTTGGGTCCAATTTCTGGTGGAGCGGTTCTCATATGGCGACTGGTGCATGACTGGGGTGTTGTCTGGTGATCTCCTCCGAGCCCTATGTGTCAGTGACGTTCTGGGGTGTGCTCCTCTGGCTCAGGCTGCACCGTGTTGTGGTTGGGGTCCCATCATCATTGCTGGTGCTGCCCCCAGACATTCTGTGACCTGGTGCTCTGCCACCATCCTCAGCCAATTGCACCTCCTCAATCCTCAGCTGGGGTCCATGGTTCTGTGTAGTCCACAGGGGTTTGTGGAAACCATACACAGCACAGATGGTTTGCAGTGGTTCAACTACCTACAACTGTTTAACACATCCAGACCCCAATCAATGTGTGTTTGGCCGTGGGCCTGTACATGTGCTAAATAGCTACCCACTACAGTTCCTGCTTTACCACTATTAGGGCCTATTTTAGGCCAAGATACCTAGCAGACACATCCGATGGGTACATCAGGGGTCCTCAAAATACAGGACGAGGGCCCACATGTGCGGCCGCAAGGAGATGTATGCCAGCCCGATGGGTGTTTTTTGAGCTGCTGCTGGCAGCTCCTCAGGGGGCAGTTTCTTACACAGGACCGCAGCATTCATTTAGCAGCAGCCCAGCTACAGTTAACACCTCACAAACCTGCTGCTGCCGCTGCACTGTTTTTTTACTGTGCCAGCGGAATAATCCAGCATCCCACGGGCCTCCCCCTGCTCCTGCAGTGTCCTCCACTGCAGCCCTCAGTGTTGGCTGTCAGAGCCACGGCAAACAGAAAGAGCTTCTCCTCTCGTGGCCTCTGTTAATCCCGCCATGGTGCATGATGGTATGTTCCATAGCGCGGCCCGTTGGCAGCATTGACGATGGCTGTGAGAAAGGGATACTATCCCTTCACACGGCTCTGAACAAAGTCCACACTGAAGCTGCATGGAGGACACTGCAAGAGCAGGGAGGGGGACCCACGGGATGCTTGAAATCTCCTGCTTGCCACAGTGGAAGCAGCAGCAGTAAGGATTGTTGGGTTTATTTCATACCCTATCTTACCTGATGGGGGTGGGAGGAGGCTTGGGAGTGGTAAATGGCTATGGGGGGGGGGGGGGGGGTTGTGGGTAAGAATGGAAGTGTTGCTGTGGATGTGGGGGAGGGGTTTAGGACGGGTCACTGGCCTATGGGTGGTGGTAAGATTGGCAGTGGGATGATGGGGGGCCTAGGAGAGGGGGTCAAAATGTGCTGTTGGGGGTGCTAAGATTGCACATGGGCGGATTGGTGGGGCTAGGAGGAGGGCTATCAATAAGCTTTTGGGGGGGCTGGGGTTTGGAAATGCACTATGGAGGAACTTGGATAGGACTCGACCGGGGTGTGGAGCTAGGACTGGTTTTAACTGGGCTGATGGTTGTGGCCAGGGATAGGATTGGAAATGGGCTGAATGGGGGGCTAGGGACTGGCAAATGGGCTGATGCACGGACTAGAGGGAGGGCAGATGCTGCCCAGAGGTTGTGGCGGGAAATAGATGGGAGGTGAGGTTGTGCGAAGGATCAGAATGGGAATGGAGCCCCCTGGACAAATGAAATGGTGAGGGAGAAAAAAAACATTTTGAGGGAGGTAAGAGATATCTACAATTGGACAGATTACGTGGCGGATTGAGGATGGGGTCTAACATTTGATCGTGGATGACCTAGGGGAATGCGGAAATGAGCACAAAGAGAAAGATTACCCTGTTAAAGCAGATGTAGACAGGAGAATGGAAACAATACTAGACGTGTGACGAAAGGACAAATGGAAAGCAGATGATGGGGGGAGTTAGACAGAAGACCCAAAGCAAGAACCAGATTAATGTGGCTAGAGCAATGCCACTGGAAAAACCCAAAAACAAAATGTGTTTGAAACATACTCTGTTTTTTGTTATTCTGCAGTGTTCTTTGGGGTTGGTTAATATTTTTTTAACACTATATTCCAGGCCTCCCAATGGTCTGAGGCGACAGTGAACTGGCCCCCTGTTTAGACGGTTTGAGGGAACCCCTGGTGTGCATTATCCCAAAGAAGGACCATCCCTGCTCAAGCAGTGCTTAGATTAGGCACAGACATAATCATACACGTCTGAGAGGGGGCTTGTGTAGCAGACATGTAGCCACCACTGGGCAGGGCTAGATTATTAAAAAGGGATGATTGCAAATGAAACTGTGTTTGAGGGCAGCAAAAACACAGAGTTAAAAGGGGTTGGAATGGGGGACAGCACAATAATGAGCCAAAGGCAGAGGGTGGGAGATGATCCAGGGGAGCAGGTATGAGGAGGTGTTAATAAGGAAGGCATGATGCACATCCAAAGGGCAGATACTCAAGGGTTGGGAGCAGCAAGGGTTTATTTGGGTACATACCTGCCTGGGGATAGGCAGGTGTCCAGTGCCTCTGGCAGTCCATAAGAGGTATATTGGCCCTAGACGCCGTCTGCCATCTTCCTTGCTCCAGGGGTGTTAGGGAGGGTGTAAAGGGGCATCCCCCTCCAGTGCCAACCGGCATGCACGGTCGCTTGCATCACTGTGTGCACGCCACACCCCTCTTAATATGTCGTTAAACTCCTTCCCCTGAGGCTGTCGAGGGTCTGTCGTGCTGATTGGGCCCCTGCTTGTGCCACCACCTCATGCACACTCTCTACCCACACCTGGGGTGCAGGTGTTTGCAACAGGTGGTGGTGTTGCTAGTCGTCCGTTATAGGGGACATACATCAATTTTCTAGAACAGAAGCCAGACAGGATGTGCTTTTTCCTGGTGGTGAGAATTTCTGGGCCCTCTTCCTCTTCCGTTGACAGAGATGGCCACGGTATGTGGTGTAACGTTTTGTAGTGAGAGGAGACCCTGTGTGGGCTGGGGCCCCGATGGGCCTTCAGCCTCCACCACATTCCCTGCCATATCTGTCTCTCTCCCCAACCGGTTGGCGCCACCGGAGGTGGATAGCACTCCCTCTCCCTCTCCTCCCTCTCCACTCCTGCCCTTCATGTGCGGTGGATCCAATCCCTGTCCTCTCCCTCCCTGTCAGACATTGCGGAGGCAGAAAGGTCCTCTCTTAGGCCTTCTCCAGCACTGCACCTCAAAACCGCCATCCCCCTCTCTATGCTATGCTGCTATTTAACATCATCTACTTTCTCACCTCACCTGCTCCTACCTGCTCCTTGACTCCCCTCCTCGCTGTATCTCCTGCTGTACCTCACATCTCCTATCCTCACACAAACCAAGCCTCTAACACTCTGACCCTCACGCACAAAACCGTAGATCTCCTAGACACCTGCTGCTTCGCTCGCTCTCTCTCACTGACAACTTCTCTATCCCTCACCTACCAACAACCCCTCAACGTGCAGCACGTGTAGAGGTTTATTTTCATAGGGGTTTTTACGTTGCGCGTGTGCTGCGTCAGTTGTGTGAGCATGTTGGCCTGCGTAGGTGCGCATGCCGCGAGTTGGCCCAGTGGGCGCATTGCGCAGTGGGGCGCCGGCCAGAGGCTGGGAATGGGTGATTGTGTTCGTTGCGCAGTCCCAATACGCCGAACGTGAACACATGCGTGCCGCCATGACTCATGCGCATCAGCGCATGCTCAGTTGGCGGTGAGCTTATTGCTGCATGCGCCAAGCAGACGCAGAAACGTGGGTGCATGCTTATTTTAATCGTGTGAGCCGTGGTGCATGCACAGTGTTGCATGGTTGAGTGCGCACAGCCAATGCGCATGGCGCAGTGGTCACTCGTTTGCGCAAATGCGCATGTGCAACTACGCATTACGTTAAAAAAAAATCGTCTTATAAAGTGTCCTCAGCAAATGTTGAACCATTGAGGGGGGTGTTGTAGGCGAGGGAGAAAGAAAGTGGGCGTTGGCAGTTACGGAAGGAGCGAGTCCTGAATCAGGTGTAATTGTGGAGCGTTGAGCTCCTGGGTTGGTGATTGTTGTGTTGTTTTTGTATGTGGTGTGGCTGTGTTGTTCTGTGTGGTGTGTAAAGGTGTGTGTCCATTGTGTTAGGGAAGTGTTGTCTGTTGTGTTGACTGATTTTCGAGGCGCAGGGAGGGGGTGGAGGTTTATTTGGCAGCCTTTGTGTTTGAGCAGCTGCAGCGTGAGGTTGGGGCAGGTTGGTGCAGTTGCAGTGCAGTGGACAGGGGAGATGGTTGTCCTATGGGGCTGACCGGCACAGGGCATGGGCCCTTATAGTCCCCGCAGCAAATCAGACCTACAGCTGTCGGGGGTCAGGGCAGGCGGGGCCTGTGCACGCAAGGCGCAGGAGGCGTGCTGAGGTGCAGGCTCGCCAGCCACGCCTCTACAGGCCCAGGGCCCCGCTTCCACGGGCATGCGAGAGGACCAGGTCATCTCCCTGTACAGACTGATGAGCACAGGGGCTATTAAGGGAGCTCTCATGAGGATCTAAGAACTGACCTTGAGCCCCTGGTGATCGGTCACCGGCATCATACCAGGTTTGGTGAAGCTCCTTGCTGCCCTCCATTTCTTTGCCTCTGGCTGTTTCCAGTCATCTGTGGCCTGCAGTGGTGGCATGAGCCGCCCCACCTTCTCACGCTGTCTCTCACCAAGTACTGGTGGCCATGGTCAGCCATGGTGCGGAACTATATTGCTCTTTCCACACACTAGGCGGAACAGTGGTGGACCATGAACCACGGCCTTTGAGGCGTTAAGCCGGGGATACCACATGTGATGGGAGCTATTGATTGCACACATGTTGCCCTGGTCCCGCCTAGAGAAAGGGAGGTCGTGTTCCGCAAACGCAAACACTCTCATTCCATGAATGTTCAGGGTGTATGTGATGCAAATATGCATATTCTGAAATGTGGTCACCAGGTTTGCAGGGTCCACCCATGACGCCTATATTCCTGCATCACTTGGCACTATTTCAACAACATTTGGACGGCAGGACAGTCAAATGAGGACGGCATATTGGCTGGGTGGGTGTTTCCAATTTCTGACATGAACATGGGGCTCATGTGACTAGGGGTATGTTGCAAATGTGTGTCTGGCCGTAGATCACTCATTGTGTGTGTGTCATCATCTGCCTGTGTGGGATATAGGGGGAAGGGGGGGGGGTTTTTGCCCTCCAAATGCGCCCTGCTCTGTTGCTGCTGTGATGCTGGTTGATTGGATGCAAGCATTTTGTGTGGTTGTTACATATTCTGTTGTTGCCACGTCCATACAGCTACCCCATGTCTGGTGTTTCTTAGGTTCACCCCTCAATCTGTAATAGGGTTACGACACCCCGGACGCTCTAAACAACCATGCGGCGTGATTTAGTCCCGCTTGCGCCTGGTCTTAAAGTGGCCAGCGGGGATGGCATGGTCGGCCGGCGAGGTCAGGCTGTTGGGCTGCAGCCCTCCAAGGGAGCACTCTTGTTCTAGGGGGTGACGTACTCTTGGGCCCTACAGACGAGAGGGACCTCGTGTGGGTGTGTTGCTGATGTC